>OU744359.1:21368651-22568651 GCA_916610255.1 Lasioglossum lativentre | reverse complement strand
AAAAAAGGAAAGTTGAAGAAGGCAGTTACACGCAGGAAGTAACGCAATCAACTGCATTCATATCGTATAAGAGAGGAACATGTTACAATTGTGGAAAAAATGGCCATTATATGAGAGAGTGTAAAAGACAATACAATCAACCACAGAGAAATATTCAAGAACATTCGAGAAGAGGTAGCAGCCATTTTGGGAGAAGCAATAGCCATTTTGGGAGAAGTAGCAGCCATCTTGGAAGAAGCAACAGCCAAATTGGAAGAGGTAGCAGCCATTTTGGAAGAGCAACAAGAGGGAATAACGAAATCGGAAGGAATCCGAACTTCTTTAATCCACGGTATCAAAAAGGACGTGGATATCAAAATATTCGAAGTAGAGATTACACGGGGTACAACCATGACAATGGAGAGCAGCAAGAGGGAAATTATACTGAGTACAACCAAAGACAAAGACAACACGAAGAAGACGGTATTTGTTTTGTTACAAACATTGGTATAAATGAGGAAACTGTAAGTGATAAAAATGTAATATTTTTTGTAGATTCGGGTTGTACAGACCACTTAGTAAATGATAAAGAATTCTTCTCAAAACTGATAATGTTAAAAGATCCTATTAAAATATCAATTGCAAAAGACAAATACAAAGCTAGACTAGTCGCAAGGGGGTTTGCACAAAAGAGTACTTTTAATTATAATGAAATATATTCACCAGTAGCTAGAATATCAACGATAAGAACGTTATTAGCAATAGGCAATCAGTTAGGTTATTACTTTGAACAATTGGACGTAAAGACAGCATTTCTAAACGGTGATCTTAAAGAAGATATATATATTTACCCACCAAAAGGTATAGAATGTAAAAAAGGTCATGTATTTAAATTAAACAAATCGTTGTATGGGTTAAGACAAGCATCCAAATGCTGGAATGAGAGGATTAATAGCTTCTTATTAATGTTAGGCTTTAAAAGATCAGAAAATGATTATTGTTTTTTATACAAAGACTGTAGAAAAAGAAACAATATATTTGCTGATCTACGTGGACGATATGATTATAGCAGCTCCTAAATTAGATATCATTAATAAGTACAAAACTAAGTTGGAGAACGAATTTGAAATGAAAGATAAAGGAGAGTTAAAGTATTTTCTGGGATTTGAAATTAACTATGATAGAGGAAAAGGGATATTAAAAATCTGCCAAGAAAGATATGCTATGAGTATTCTAAAACGATTTAAAATGGAAAATTGTAAACCGAGTTCTGCACCAAATGATTCAAGACTGAATTTAATAATAAATAAAGAAAAGACTGAACCTGAAGTACAAATAAGAGAATTGATAGGTTGTCTAATGTATTTAATGTTAGGATCGCGTCTAGACATAAGCTTCGCGGTTAACTACTTCAGTAGATTCCAAGACAAAGCAGGCAAAGAAATATGGATTTATCTCAAAAGAATACTAAGATACATAAAAGGAACAGTTAATTTAAGTTTGATATATAGGAGGGAAATCACACAAAATCCTCTGATATGCTATGTAGACTCCGATTGAGGAGGAGATTTGTCTGATAGAAAATCAGTATCTGGATATTTAATCAAAGTTTATGGAAACACGGTATCTTGGAGTACCAAAAGGCAAAACTGTGTAGCTTTATCAACAACAGAGGCAGAATTAGTAGCATTATGTAGCTCAGTTCAAGAATGTTTATGGTTTAAGAAATTACTAAATGATTTAAATGTTAAAATAGAGAAGGTCAAAATATTTTAAAACAACCAAGGATGTATAGCTTTGATTAGAAATCCAGAAAATAATAGAAGAGTAAAGCACATAGACATAAAATATAATTTTGTATGCGAGTGTTTGAAAAACAATGTTATTGCTATTAAATATACATGTACCAAAGAGCAGGCAGCGGATATACTCACGAAAGGTTTACCAAAGCATAACTTTGATACATTAAGATACTATATTGGTTTAAGCGCATAAAATAAGAGAGTGTGATTACTAAAGTATAATTTTGCGTTAAAGAATTATATGTTTACTTAAGTGTATTTTTTTGCGTTAAAAGAGTTTGTGATTACTAAAGTATAATTTTGAGTTAAAGGATTATATGTTTACCAAAGAGTAATGTTTGCGTTAAAGGAGTATGTGATTACTAAAGTATATTTTGTGTTAAAGGATTACGTAATTACTAGAAAATGTATTTTGCGGAAAAGGATCACAGGATCACACCAGAGTGTATCGTCGCGTTAAAAGACTATATATATAAGATGAAGAGCAGAAAACCAGAGAGGGTTAAATTAAATACAGAGAGTTAATCATTTTCATTATGATTAGCGTTAAACAAAAATAAACGAAATTAGAATAAGATGAAATGCATTAAGAGAGGGTGTTGAGAATAATGCATTACATGCTATTCATCCTTTATATATATACTCATGTGGATTCGCCATAAGGCATGTGTGAGCGCGAGAATGTGAGAGCGTGCGTATTGCGACACTTCGGCAAGTGCTAGCATTGCGACAAGACATGTGATAAATGATAGAGTGTGTTAAAGCTTAGAGTCAAAGTGAAATGTAAGAAAGAGTATGAAAGTAAAAATAATATATTTGTTCATATATATAATAATAAATATTATAACCACATTAAAGATAGTTAATCCTACTTCATCGAACACTCCACAAATAACATTGTTGTTAATCTTAATCTTTGGCACACGGTGTGCAATCGAGCTGTGTGCGAAAGAACCGTGTGCGCAATCGAGCTGTGTGCAAAAGAAATGTGCGCCATCTGGATGTGCGCCATCGTCCGTGTGCCAAAGAAGGCCTCTCCTCGTGGAGTCTTCCACGCTCTCTGCTCTAGAGAACACGTGCTATCACGCGTCTGTACGCTTCGTATTTCTGTGGGATTCTTTGTTCCCCCCAAGGAACGAACGCACTAGTTAATGTTGTTACTTCGTTAAAACAAAGTTTCGTTTTATATTGGTTACTGTTAATCGATGTGTACAAGATTCATTGACAACAACCGTTGTCGAAGACCATCAACCTAACATCCCACATACGGTCAACATGTGGTGCGCTCTATATGCTACTTTAAATACTAGTGTAGCGTCTGTAGCACGCACGTAGCACGTGGCTATACAAGACACTGTGTAGCGTGGCCAGTTGACCACGTGAATATAGTTATGATAGCGCTCTTGCACTATAGCATTTATTAATGGCGCGGAGAGGGAAATTTAAATATAAAATGTAATGTTTAAGTCGAAACCGTGTATTTCGTACACGGTTATTTTATTCGGGCGCGTTAGTTAAAGTAGGTAAAGAAAGACCGGGGAGGTTCCATAGAGATTCTTGACGTAATTCGAGTCGGCGAGACTAATTGAGGAATTTAGGGAAAGTCACGCAGCCTCTTGGAGGAGCTTCTCCAATTTCGCATAAATTAGAGATAGTCGAAGTCTGGAATCAGTCAAGGACCTCTTGGAACTCCCTTGGACCTCTCTCTCGTTCGGTCCCACATGATCCCACATCCCTTGTTTTGATAGGCCTTTATCCTCGCGCGTACCCCACTCTCGTGCGTGCGCTATTGAGACTCCTCCACCACCAATCACCATCAAGCTGCAACCGGAGGACGAGTCACCTAGCGAATCAACGCCTAGCTGGAAGATCCGAATCTTCCTATTGGCTGGGAAGAAGAAGACGAGAATGAAGATGCTGGAGCTGGAAGAGGATTCAAAGCTTCAGGACGAGATCAGATATTATTCTGGTACTGAGGGAACTACATCTCAGAGTCTAAATAATAAAGTCCATATAGAGATTTAAATATTTGTTTGATTGTCTAAATATTATTTTCCTGTTCAACTTCCACGAGCAGAGTGCTTCAGCGCTCCACGGGCACTCGAACCCACTAATAAATCCCTATTTCACCACACCGCGACGCAACAACTGAATACACGCGAACGCTATTTTGTACCCGGTACACGTGTGGTAAAGTTAGTGAATCGTCGTGGCTTTGTATTTTATAATTGTGTTTTGTGTTGGTGAGTCGTCGTGGCTTTGTATTTTATAATTGTGTTTTGTGTTGATGAATCGTCGTGGCTTTGCATGAAAAATGCCATCGTGTGTTGTGAAAGGATGCACAAATAGAACATCGATGAAGAGTAGTCATCAAGACGAATTTGAAAAATCCGTGAAAGTTATTTACTTTCCATGCGTAAGTAACAGTAATAAAATACATTGAAACTTGAAACTTGAAACTTTTATTGTATGTCTCATTAATATACGTAAAGAAGGAATTTCACGTACAAATTTTAGTTTGTATGTAAGCAATAATTTTGTATAATTCAATTTTCAGATTTCCCAAATGTCCTATAAAACACCAATTGTGGTTGAGCAGTCTGGGACTTCAAAATTCGGTTTTAGTCAAACGTCCGAATGTATGTTCGCTTCATTTTAGACATGAAGATATGGATAGAACATCTTTAGCATGTGTCAGATTGAGGGAGAATGCTATACCATATGTATGTAACATTTTATGAACTCTTTATATTATGCCATGCATTTTTGGGGTGAAATTTCTGGTTTTTTTCAAATTTAAATATGTCGATTTTTTGAGTCAAATAACAACATTGTTAGTAGATACTCTTATGATTTCACTGCAAGTCCCCAAAAACTAATTTTCATCGGCTTGCTCGTTCATATGTCACTAAAGAATACAGCATACTTAAATTTTAACAAAATCCAGAATTTTACTCGTAGAAGTGTCCGTTTTCGCATGGAATGACCCATAAGTGACATTAATAAATTTATTTATATTTACAGATAAAATTTCCAGAAATTGTAAAGGAAGAAAAAATTAATGTGTGTGCAGAAATTTTAACTGAGGAACCTTCAACTTCTTACACTATAAAGAAAGAAAATATTAATGTGTATGAAGAAATTGCAACCGAGGAGCCTTCAACGTCTGTATGTTCAGATAGCTATAATGTAAGACTTTTACTTTACGTACTATTTCATTTGAAATAACTAGAGATACCCATTTCACATGTATTTCCAATACACGTGTAGAAGTCCGGATCCTATTTAATACACGGATACACGTGTTCACGTGTATTCATGTACACGGATACACGAATAGTACATTGAAATATACAAGAGCTAAGATGATAGGTTTCGAAAATTAACAAACAGCATAATTTCTGTTAATAAACCTTTTACGGTTCGACATAAATAAATATGGTAGCACTGGTATTAAATATCACGGATACTAAAATATGTCTAAGCCTTATGAATTGCTCAAAGGTGCTACTGCGAGGTGTGTAGTTCTAATAACACTATTAGACCTCCGTTTGTAAACAGATCGGAACGCTTCTTATATCGACACACGTGTTCCCTTGAACTTCAATACACAGATAATACACGTGTATTGAAAATAACAAATAACCCGTGTATTATCCGTGTAGCTTGATACACGTGTACCCGTCTATTATCTGTGTGTTTCGATATGCGTGTATACGTTTACTTCAGTAGTCGTGTATCCGTGTACAAAGATGTACACGGATTAAAATACGGATATATATTAGTACACGTGAATATCTGTATCCTCAATACACGTCCAAAACCGTGATCTCTAGAAATAATAAACTCATTTTGTGATAATATTATTATTTTAGACGAGTTCGGCAGTAATAATTACAGGAGGAAAGAGAAAGCATTTAGTAGACACTGGTTCCCATGAAGTTAGTGAAAAAGTATTAACAAGTGAATCTTAATCCAAAAATGAACATGTAAGTTTTTACTATCTAATATATACAGTTTAAAATTAAAAGTTATGTGGTGTCATGTAATATGGTAAAGAAATAATAGGTTCATTTATAAAAAAGAAAAAATGACTTTTAATATCTAAATTTCATTAAATTTGGTAGGGTGTATCCTAATGTGATCATTTATTAACTGGTTGTATTATATTGCAGATGGGTGCATTATTGAAAACGTCGAATAAATCGACTGAAGCAAAAGTGTCTTTGGTAGACAAATATACGCACATATCTCCGAAAAGATTGTTTCATTCCCCAAGAAAGGAAATATTACGGGACCATATATCTGAATTAAAAAGGAAACATCAATTGGAATTGGCAGCCTTAAACGCAAAAATTAATAGAAAAAACACAACAATTACGAATCTGCAAACAATTTTGCAGACATTAGAAGAGAAGAATTTGTTAGAAGTTGAGCAAATCCATTCCTTATCAAGTATTTCGCAGTTCAATAGCGAGCTGTTTCAACGCATGTCAAATAATCATTGTAAACATATTACAATTACAGCTCAAGGATCGTGTGATCCAAAAGCTGTCCGACGTCGAGCTGCATACTTGAAAATAAGTGTGCAGACTCGCTGATTCCATCAGCGATTGAAAAAAAATATTAAAATATTATAATACAGTTGCAACTGTCCGACGTCGAGTTGCACTTACGAGTGCAACACCACTGATTCGATCAGCTGGTGATACATAATTGTAAACATATTACAATTACAGCTCAAGGAGTGTGATCCAAAAGCTGTCCGACGTCGAGCTGCACACTTGCAAATAAGTGTGTGTAATACCACTGACAAAAAAAAACGCATCAACAATAGTACCTCATGGGTGATGTGGAAATCTATTGATACGCGTGTCGTCCTAAATATTATATTTTCGCATTTGATTTATTTTCTTTTTCGTTCTGTTCTAGCCACGAATCATCTGGACTATTTCGTTGTCGAGACGATGGTGGACAATACTGGCCGACTGCCTGCCCCTACTCCACGCAGATACCGAGGCGACAGTGGATCGTGATCAGCTGAATTATAGTTAATTAGTAATGCCTAATTTGATTATGTAGATTACATTTTTCTTGTCAAACTTTGTAAAATATTATCTCTATTCTTTACATCTAATAAATATTAATTTCATTACGCTACTTGCATTTTATTGTATTGTGTGTTCGCCTATATCAGAGAGTAATGAGAGTGCTCACGCCCGGGGTTTGGCCGTGCCACTTTTGGGTACCATCATCTTCTAGTCCGGACAAGAACCATTCTCCACACTCAGTCCGGACAAGAACCATTCTCCACGAGTGATGCCCGTTTGGACTCCGACCGATTGGACGGTGCCGATTGGACGCGTTCCTTTTCGACTCCGTGCCGATTGGACTCGTGCCGTTTGGACGCCGTGCCGTTTGGACGCCGTGCCGATTGGACGCCGTGGCGGCTGAATTCATGACGTTTGGACGCCGTCAATTTTATAATTGTAAAGTATTTATTATAAAGGAATGTACAGGAAGCTCTATCGTTGAACTGGTGTTTACCGTTCGCCGACTAGCGCGATACTGGCATTACATAGAGAGAGTTACAATAGCGACGGTGTAAACAGTGTCGGTATTATTAACAGTGACCGTGTCACGTTCGCAATATATCACAACTCCTCCACTTGTTATTTTCGCATCAACCGTTCTGAGCGTCGCAACCCACGCTGCTCGATTCTGATCATTTGGTCTGCGTGGCGTTTCCAAATTACGTTGGGCGCAATCTTAACTTGGAACGTCGAAGGTGATAACCTTTTTATAATTACGGCTTCAATCCTTTTGTTTCCTGATACGCCAAAGTTATCCACCATAACCTGATCGCCTTTTTCGAAGTTAACTTTTCGCGAGCCTTTCCTTGCGGCTATTTGCACGTGCTGATTCATTTTTACCATTTCTTCCACGTTTGGTCTCAACATATCAAATCGCGTGCGTAACTCTCTTTTATACAATAGCCACGCAGGGCTTCGTTTAGTAGTGCAGTGCTCGATGCTGCGGTAATCGAACAGAAATTTGTTTATTGCGTTGTCTAGGCTCTCACCCCCCTTTACAATTTTTTTTATTTTATCCTTGAAGGTTCCGACAAAATTTTCGGCGGCGCCGTTTGTGGCGGGATGGTAAGGCGGTGAGAAGCTTTGCCTTATACCTTGGTTTTTTAAAAAGTTTACGAATTCTGCACTTGCAAATTGCCGCCCGTTATCCGTGACAATATATGTTGGTAACCCGTGACGCGCGAATAGTTTTTGAAATTCTTCGATCACACGGTAAGTTTTAGTGTTTTGTTTAAAATCTACGACCTCGGGCCATTTTGAGTGCGCGTCGATAATTACAAGGAACATGTGCCCGAACAAAGGGCCTAAAAAATCACAATGTAAGCGGCTCCACGCTCTCTCTGGCCAAGGCCATGGGGTTAGCGTGGTGTGCGGTGGTTTTTTTCTTTCTTCTAGACAAATTTTGCAAGAATGTACCAAATTTTCTATATCCGTATCTAAGTTTGGCCACCAAACGTAGGAGCGCGCAAACATTTTGATTTTAACAATGCCAAGATGAGACGTATGCAATTCCTTTAATATCATTGGCCGCAATGCTTCTGGAACTATTATTCGGTAACCCCAGAGTAAACAGTTTTTTTCCACCGATAATTCGACTTGTTTGCTATGGTACTTTCTTTCTTCGTCTGTGATACTCTTTAAATCTTTTGGCCAACCTGACACCGTATACTTGATAATATTTTTCAAAGTTTCATCGCGTTTGCTTTCTACTGCTACCGTATGCCAGTCCAATACATTACTTATTACACCTGTGTCGATATAATTTATAGATGTGAACTCAGTGTCAAAAATCCGCGTACTATCTTCTACCGGGAGTCGCGAGAGCGCGTCGCAATTACCGTTCTCTTGTGATTTAATGTGTTGAATGGTATACCTAAACCCTGACAAGTAATAGGCCCAACGTTGGAGTCTACTTGCGGCTGTTAATGGTATTCCCGAGTTTGGCCCGAAAATAAACTGCAATGCCTTGTGATCCGTTCTAAGTATGATCTCTTTGCCAAAAATAAAATCATAAAAACGCTTGAAACCGAATACGATCGCGCTTGCTTCCTTATCTATAATTGCACGATTTAACTCTTTGGCCGGTATTCTCTTTGAAGCGTATGCTATAGGCCGTTCAGTACCATCTTTATATATATGTGATATAATAGCAGATAGACCGTACGCTGATGCGTCACAAGCCAATACTATTTTTTCGTTTGGATCGTAATGCGCGAGGACGCGCGGAGAAACTAACTCTTTTTTCACCCATAGAAACGCTCTCTCACACTCGTCATTCCAAACAAACTTGTTATTATTCGCACAATCGTACAACGCTTTCAATTTTTCGGCTCTATTGTCTAGAAAACGAGCGTAAAAATTTACAAGTCCTAAGAATGAAGCAACTTCTTTACAATTTGTAGGTCTTGGCGCCTCCGCCATTGCTCGCACTTTTGCCTTTGACTTATGTAGTCCGTCTTTATCAATCACAAATCCGAGTACCTCAATACGATCTTTCATGAATTCACACTTGTTTTTGTTCAACCGAAACCCGCATTCTTGCATACGTTTACATACCTTTTCGAGTATTTCTATATGTTCTTTTTCTGTACGGCCCGTTACAAAAATGTTATCTAAATATGCTATCGCGCATTCTATATCCCGTAAACAATCATCCATAATTTTTTGAAACTCTTCGGGACCGAAATTGACCCCCTCTCCAATTTTCGTATATCGGAACAGCCCTAAGGGTGTGATAATAGTTAAGTAATGTCTGCAACTTTTTTCAACTGAAACCTGCATGTAAGCGTGAGATAAATCCAGCTGGGAAAATTTTTCTCCTCCTTTTAGAGCGGCAAAAATGTCATCTATTTGATGTAATGGATATTTGTTCATGATTATATGCGGGTTAATGGTCAGTTTGAAATCGCCGCATATTCGAATTTCGTTGTTGCCCTTTAGTACCGGTACGATTGGCGTAGCCCATTCGCTGGATTCGACCGGTTCTAGGTGGCCTAGGTCAACCAACCGGGTGATTTCGCGTTCTATTAACGGTTTTAAAGCGTGTGGCACATGTCTAGCTTTCATTGCGACAGGCTTTATGTTTTCTTTTACATAAATTTTTACCTCGCCTTTGTTGTATAACCCGGGAGTTGGTCCGAAAAGCTCTCTATATTCGTTCATAATGTAAGCGTTTATATCGAAGTTCAGTTTATTAATTTTGGTTTGGCTGACCGTATCTGTTTTTAAAAAACTCAATGGCCAATACCCGAACGCTGCGAGCCATTGTCGGCCTATTAACGCAGGCCCTGATCCTGGCAATATAAAGCAATGTAGTTTTCTAATTTCCCGATTGGTTGTAGTTTTTTCCGTCGTATCCGCGTAAATATGCCGTCGTTTTTTCAACTTTTAATCTATCAAACAATTCACTCTTAATTTTCTGCGATATAACCGTAACGAAAGTACCGGAATCGACTTCCATCGTGTACTTACTAATATTTGTCTCGCGAGAATCGCTGCTCATACTTATCGGAAAAAAATCGTACGTCTCCCGCGGGCCGCTGTCGGTGTTTGTGTCTGACGCTGCCTCGTTGATACTCTCTCCGTCCTTCTCCAAGTACTTCACCGACGAGGTTTGTGTGACAGGTGGATTCTTCACGCGGCAAACTTGCTCTAGATGTCCCTTACGTTTGCAGAAATTACAAGTCTGGTAACGATGGCGACATTCACTAGCCTTGTGGTTTGGTTTTCCACAACAATAACACAGTTCCTCCGCTCTTCGTTGAAATCCACTGGTTTGCCGATTGTTTGCTTTTGTATTGTAAACCCTTGGCTGTTGATATCTTCCCGGTGCTGGCCTCGGTCGCGACGTTTTACTTTCCCCCCGCTTTCCCTTCCGCCCTTTTGCTGTGTGGCTTTTTTCTCTAACGTTGTAATCGACCCCAATGCGTTTTTTACTGCCCTTTCTCTTGCCGTTGCTTCTGTTAGCGCATCGTCAAATGTTAAGTCTACTGTTTTGAATAGATTTACTCTTGTCTCTTGATCACGTATGCCGCATACCAACTGATCGCGTAGTGCAGTTTCTAAATCTGTGAAATTGCAGTGTAGGGCAAGGTTTTTCAATTTCGCTGCAAATTCAGCGACAGTCTCGTTTGCCTCTTGTTTGGCCTGATTGAATCTGCATCGCTCCATTACCTCGGAGGGCTTTGGGCTTAAGTGATCACCCATAATTGCTTTCAATCGTTCATAAGTTTTTGTCAGAGGCTTTTCCGGTGAGCATAAGTTTCGAATAAGCTTAAAAGCGTTTTCGTCGAACCTTATCAGCATGGTTGCTGCTTTCTTATCGTCCTTTATATCTTTAGCCACGAAATATGTTTCTAAACGCTCTGTAAATATCTCCCAGTCGTCCTTTTCCAAGCAAAATTCAAACTTTGGAATGTCCGACATCTTGTCTTCGTCGCCTCTGTATTGTCTCCGATTGCGTGTTTACTGTCCTTGGCGTCTACTGCTGTCGGCTTGATGTTTATACACCTGTTATTGTCGGCTTCCCGTTCGACTACTTTCGATGCCTGATCTTCCTCGCTGCGTATTGTTGAAGCTAATAATTTCCGAAGTTCGTCTAACTTCGTCGTTTCTCCAAAAACGATACCTCTCTCCGATAGTTCCTTTTTTACGTTTTCTTTATTCAAAAAGTACACCCAGCTTACACCTTTTTTCTCTTCCATAGAGAGTATGCTGGGAGACACACTGATTTCCCTTTTTCACTGCGCGAGTCTCACCGTATACAAACTTTTTTATACTTAAACTTTTGTATACAAACAAATTTGAATTTTAATTTTTATGTGTTTCTTCAGACTCGTGCCTTTTGGATGCCGTGGCGGTTGGATTCATGACATTTGGACGCCGTAAATATTATAATCATTGCTTTTCGAAGTCTACATATGATGATATTGTATTGTGAAATATATGATTAACAACGCCCGATTAACAACAACTTCAGTTATCTAGCCAAACCTAACCCAGACTAATGTCATTTCCGCTCGCTCTTAAAATAAACTTTCCGGAGTAAGAGTTCGGAATCACCCCCCTCCGAAGCTTTACATAATTATTTTTCATTAATAGATTCTTAATCATAATTTAATGGTTAACAACGTCCGATTAACAACAACTTCAGTTATCTAGCCAAACCTAACCCAGACTAATGTCATTTCCACTCGCTCTTAAAATAAACTTTCCGGAGTAAGACTTCGGAATCACCCCCCTCCGAAGCTTTACATAATTATTTTTCATTAATAGATTGTTCAGGATTGAGCGAGCGGGTCGACAGCGTCAAAAGGACGAGAGCGAGACAAGCAAACGCTCGTCTCTGTAGAGGTACAGCGTAGGCCATCTACCACCGAAATTACTTATTTCGGTGCGTGACGTCACGCCGAATCGACGATTCCTCTGCGGCGACGGGCCGTTGCTTCGCGCTCGCTCTCACCTGTTCCGATCAAATCGTCACCGCGCTCGGTCACGCTTCTAAGAACGGTATCTCTCTCGCGCTCGTTACCGTGCTCGGTACGAACGTCTTCAACCAAAAGCTTTTCACGAGACCGCGCTCGGTCCGCGAATAAACTCGCGATCTCGCGCTAAACTAGACCGGCGGTCTAGTTTTAGTTAATAGTTTATTTAGTGAATAAGGATAGTAATAAGTGTATATAACCGTTAGTCTTAAGTTCGTGTTACATCGTTTATTTTGTTCGCGTTGTACATAACAGTCGACATTGCTGAGGTCGCCGCAACGGCCACGTTTGAATAAAACACTCTTTTTCGTTAAAACCGAAATACGGCGTGCTCGCGTATTTCGCGCTACATGTTTGCTTAAACATTTTGGTCCTTCGAGCCGGATACTTAAAACTATCGTTATAAACTATCGGTACAGTGTGGTTCTTCGTCACACGCGTCTAAAACCGGTACCGTTAATATCGTGCACGTGGAGTGAACGTTAGAATGGAAGAAATCGCGGCAGCTCTTCCGACAATAGCCCATCGCATTTCGCGGATCGTGGCGAATCTAAAAAAGAAGGGCATCGCCTCTATAACAGAAGCCGCCGTAAAAACAGGCTTCAGATGCTCGAAGTTCAGTGGAAGGCTTACGCGGCTGGTGATAGAGCTTTACGCGATGCCGCTGTTAAGGACATCAGAGTTCGAGCGTTTCCACACATCGTCGAGGATCATTACGATGCGGTGGAAGAGAGTTACCTCGAACAGGCGGACGAGCTACAGGCTCTCCTAACATCCTTGACGCGGGAGGCTCTAACGGCCGACGATTCGAACACAGCGAGAATAACAACCAGAGTCGCGGAAGGTCGTAAGCGGGCCGTGCTGCCGAAGATTCCGTTGCCGACCTTCACTGGTCGCTACAACGAATGGCTAGCCTTCCAGGATACATTCACGACTTTGATAATGAAGGACAACGCTCTCGATAACGTCGAGAAACTTCATTATTTGAAGAGTTGCCTGCAGGGAGAGGCAGCGTCTCTTCTGCGCAATGTGCAAACAACGGCACAGAATTTCGAACGAGCCTGGGACACGTTGAAACGGCGATACGAGAACAGGCAAGTTCTGGTACGCGAACAGCTGGCTGCTTTATGGGAGATGCCGGCCGTTACCAAGGAGTCCTCCGCGGATTTGAAAAAGCTGGTCTATGAGACGAGCGAAGCAGTCGAGGCGCTGGAGGGACTCGGCCGACCGATTTCGAGGTCGGAAGACTGGATAGTCTACCTCACTGTCGAAAAACTTGACCGACAGACCCACCGCGAATGGGAGAACGCAATGAGGGAGGCCGAAGATCTACCGAACTTCGCCGAGCTGCGTAGTTTCCTCGAAAAGCGGATCGTGACCGTCGAAGCCCTCGAACGACGCCGAGGAGTAGATCCTGTAAACAAACAAAAGGCATCCATTATGGAGGTGAAATCGGCAAAGATACACCAAGTATCAAAACCCGGCGTCTCGGCGGAGAGCGCGAAGGCCTGTCCCTTTGCCGAGGGTCGCATTATGTACTATATTGCGACCAATACCAAAAGAAGAGCGCGGGCGAGCGTATGGCGGCAGTGCGCTCACTGCGCTTATGTTTCAACTGCCTGGGCAAACACACTCTGGCAGAATGCACGAACGCGGGGCGTTGCCAGGTCTGCGCCGACAACCACCACAGCTCATTGCACGAGGCTTACCAGCTGTCTAAGGAGTCCACAGTGCATCACGCAGCTCTGAGGTGTCCAAGAGTGATGTCGGTGTTACTGAGTACCGCGCGCGTACGGGTGAGTGGACCAGGATGCCGCCCGGAGACGGTTCGTGCGTTGATCGACTCGGGCAGTGAAGTTTCGTTGGTATCGGAGTCCCTGGTGCAGCGACTCGGGCTCCGTCGTCAGCATGCGAGGATCCCTTTACTGGGCGTGGGCGGCGCGAAGTTGCGCGTCACACGAGGGCGCTCCGACCTCATCGTCGCGTCCTGCTACGACCTACAAACGGAACACAAAATTGAGGCGCTCATTTTAGCAGAACTCTCCTGCTATCGACCGCGAGACTTACCTGAGGCTAGTCAGTGGCCTCACCTGGAGGAGATACCACTCGCCGACCCACGCTACAGGGAGACGGACCCGGTGGACCTGCTGTTGGGAGCGGATGTGTATCACAGGATCCTGAGATGCGGCGTGATTCCCGGCGGCCCGGACAGACCAGCAGCCCAGGAGACCGACTTCGGCTGGATCCTGAACGGAGCTGTCACAGCGGCGAATCAGGATGCTCCGCTGCTCACCCACCATTGTTCCGTCGACAGGGAATTGGTGAGTGCACTCTCCAGGTTTTGGGAGCAGGAGGAGGTGACCACGACCGTACCACTGAGTAGTGAGGACCAAGCCTGCGAAGACCATTTCGCGGCGACACACCGCCGCGCTCGTGATGGTCGCTTCGTGGTCCGGCTACCATTCAGGGAAGCCCCGCAGCTGGGCGACTCCCGCGGGAAGGCGCTCCAGGTACTCCGGTCTATGCAGCGTCGGTTTCAACGAGATGAGTCGTTGAGGAACGCGTACCGACATTTCATGCAGGAGTACGAGCAGCTGGGGCACATGCAGAGGACGAAACTGACCACCTCGGAACCAGTCTGCTTCTTGCCGCACCATGGAGTCATAAAGGAATCTAGCACGACAACGAAGTTACGGGTTGTCTTTAACGGCTCCATGACGACATCTTCGGGTAAGTCGCTCAATGACTACCTCTATACCGGTCAGAATCTCCTCCCCCCGCTGTTCGATGTGCTGCTCCGGTGGCGACGACACGCAGTAGCCTTTACTGCGGACGTCGAAAAGATGTTTCGCCAGATCCGGATCCATCCTGAGGACCGGCGTTGGCAGCAGATCCTGTGGAGCTGTAATGAAGGGGGAGCAATTGTTACGTATCAGCTTAATACGTTAACGTATGGGATGGTCTGTGCCCCGTACCTGGCCACACGATGCATTAAGCAACTGGCAATCGATGAAGCAGCGCACCTCCCAGCAGCGTCAGCTGTCCTGATGCGGGACATATACATGGACGACGTCTTGACAGGAGCATCCACCGTTGAGGGAGCACGCCGGTTGCAGCAGGAGCTAAACGAACTCCTTACGGCGGGCGGGTTCATCCTCAGGAAATGGGCATGCAACATCCACGATCTCGTGGATGGTATCGAGGGTCCGGGCAGTCCCATAACATTGGAAGCCGAGTCCTCCCACGGCGTACTCGGACTAAAGTGGCTGCCCAGCGTCGACTGTTTTCAGGTGACTGTGGCAGCGTCACCGCACCTAGCCACCACTCGACGTTCGGTGCTCAGCAGGACAGCGCAGTTGTTCGACCCGATGGGATGGCTGGCTCCCGTTACCATGGCCGCGAAGATCCGGATCCAGGCACTGTGGCTTCTCAAGGCTGACTGGGACTCACCACTTCCGGCCCGGGAGGAGGCGCAATGGCGCCGATTCATGGAGGCGCTGCCGGAGCTGGACGGCGTGAGGATACCTCGGTGGCTCGGCGTAGCAGAACGAACGTCTGCAGTGGAGCTCCACGGGTTCGCAGACGCTTCTCAGCTCGCCTACGCTGCCGTGGTGTATGTGCGCACCGTCAACGCTGAAGGAGAGGGTCGAGTCATCCTGGGTGCAGCCAAAACCAAAGTGGCACCCCTGAAGAAGGTCCTCCTTTTTTAGATGGTCCTGGAGTCCTACGACTAGGGGGCCGTCTCCAGCGTGCGGCACTTCCCTACGAACGAACTCATCCTCTGATCCTGCCGGACGAGGCACCTATGGCGCTGCTGTGGGCTGAGGATGTGCATCGAAGGACGCTGCATGGAGGAGTCCAGCTCACGTTGGCCACACTACGCCAAGAATGTTGGATCCTTCGAGGTCGTGCCGTCGTCAAGGGTTGCATCAACCGTTGCCACCGTTGCGTCCGCTGGAGAGGACGTACGCTGGAGCAGCTGATGGGCAGCCTTCCACCAGCCAGGGTCACGCCAACGCGGCCGTTCCTAAAAACAGGGGTGGATTACGCAGGGCCAATCTTGGTTCGCACCGGTCGAGGGCGGGGAAAGGGATGCGAAAAGGGGTATATCTATATATATATCTATAGTTCACCTTGAGCTGGTGTCCAACGGTAGCACCACTACTTTTTTAGCCGCTCTGACGCGGTTCACTTCACGTCGCGGCGTATGCGCGGAATTGTACAGCGATTGCGGCACGGTTTTCGTCGGGGCGGATCGCGAACTACGCGACCTTGTATGTACCGCCGATACGAACAACCGCGACATTTTCAATTTTCGACTCAGCCCCCCATTTCGGCGGAATATGGGAGGCTGCGGTAAAATCTGTAAAGCACCACCTCCGTAGACAGATAGGTGAGCAGCGACTCACCTTTGAAGAGCTGACCACACTCTTGGCAGGCATCGAGGCTTGCCTGAACTCTCGGCCACTCCAGCCACTGACGGACGACCCCGATGATCTGGAAGCGCTGACACCGGGTCACTTCCTCGTAGGCGGCCCCATCACTGCACTACCTGAGGCCGTTCTAGACGAACTTCCGGTCAACCGGTTGTCGCGATGGCAACTGGTGCAACAGCTCCAGCAACACTTCTGGCGTCGGTGGTCGAAAGAATACCTCAACACGTTGCAGACGCGAGGCAAGTGGCACGAACCACGAGTCACTGTCGAGGTCGGTGCGTTGTGTCTCATTAAAAGCGAACTATTGCCGCCCAACCGCTGGCCATTGGCTAGGGTTGTTGAGATACACGCCGGCCCCGACGGTCTCGTAAGAGTGGTCACGCTTAAGACCACCAGCTCGCGACTGCAACGACCAATAAACAAGGTTGTAGTTCTACCTAACCAACAAACAGCACGTTGAGGTCAAAATTTTATAATTATGTATTATAGGCACTCTATTAATTTTATTATTCTGTTTCGTATTGTCCGCGCTTAACTATAAGATTTTCTTACCTGCGTTGCATTGCGTAGGTCAGTGTACTAATACGACTTTCTTGCAGAGGTTATCCGACTTCACCGACGCACGTAAATACACTGACACACTCCGCGGCAAAACATCTGATGTCGACGGTTCGCTCTCTCACTGCTACCTGCTACGCACTTCGCCCGGCGACCGACACATTGCGTCGCAATAACCGCTTTCGTTGTACTTTCGTCAATTACACTGACGAGGCGGGCGGGAATGTTCAGGATTGAGCGAGCGGGTCGACAGCGTCAAGAGGACGAGAGCGAGACAAGCAAACGCTCGTCTCCGTAGAGGTACAGCGTAGGCCATCTACCACCGAAATTACTTATTTCGGTGCGTGACGTCACGCCGAATCGGCGATTCCTCTGCGGCGACGGGCCGTTGCTTCGCGCTCGCTCTCACCTGTTCCGATCAAATCGTCACCGCGCTCGGTCACGCTTCTAAGAACGGTATCTCTCTCGCGCTCGTTACCGTGCTCGGTACGAACGTCTTCAACCAAAAGCTTTTCACGAGACCGCGCTCGGTCCGCGAATAAACTCGCGATCTCGCACTAAACTAGACCGGCGGTCTAGTTTTAGTTAATAGTTTATTTAGTGAATAAGGATAGTAATAAGTGTATATAACCGTTAGTCTTAAGTTCGTGTTACATCGTTTATTTTGTTCGCGTTGTACATAACAGTCGACATTGCTGAGGTCGCCGCAACGGCCACGTTTGAATAAAACACTCTTTTTCGTTAAAACAGAAATACGGCGTGCTCGCGTATTTCGCGCTACATGTTTGCTTAAACAAGATTCTTAATCATAATTTAAAATTTAATAGATTCCAAATCATAGGGTATAGCCGGATAAGATAGTCAAAAATGCCCTTGAGCCGAATAATATCGGGGATGGGCCATTCGATAGGGCATAAAAAAAAACATACTATGTAAAATTTTAACCCTCTATCTCGATCGGGAGGGTATTTATGGGGTAAAATTGAAAAATCAGTTTTTGGCCTATTTTCCCTAGTTAACGATGTTTAGAAACTCTGAAAAAAATCTGACACATGTCAAGTACCCAAGTACATACTCTGCAATTCGTTTCAGATTTTTAAATTGAAAATCCTGCTTGTAAAAAATCAAAAACCTCAAAAAAATCGAAAAAATGCAGATTTCACATGGAAGTTTTAAATTGACCACCTCTATATTTTTACAGTACCGATATATAAGTGTCGTTCATGAATTTTTTCAGATTTTTAAGAGAGGAGCGCCGTTGTTAAAAAAAATAAAAACCGATTTTTTCGAAGTTTTTTCCGTGAAAAGCTAAGTTAACCTTCAAATTGTTATATTTTATTTATTCTATAAGCCTATTAGGCACTGATAAACCTTGAACATTTCAGAGAAATAATTAGAAAATGAAGTTGACTTGAAATATTAACGTTTCTAGGTGCGTGTACTAGGTTCGCGCCCCGTCATATACATACTCTTTTTTTTTTTGGATAAATTCTTTTTTTTTATTTCTCTTTATTTGATATTATATGGGCGTTTATTATTATTTCGTTTTCTCTCCTTGCATGTGTACAAAATAAAATTCTGAATTTAAATGCTAAATATTTCTACAATAGAAATTTACTTTACTGACATCTGCCACATTAGTGCTATCACCGACGAGATAGTATCTCGTCGGTGGTGCTATCTGCCCTTACATTGTATAATGGCATTATTCGCCACATTAATCAGTGTAGGGACCTCCGTCCCCCACTCTTACTTCTTCGTGAGCGGGGATCGTCGGCTGCCGTGGCTGCGCCGATCCGCCATGATGCTCACGCATTCTCTTTCAAGACGCCTGCTTGGTCGGACACTCAAGTGAAGCGCATGTGCACCAGAACGAGTCGAGTTATTATACCCCGCGGTGTTGAATATTTACGGCGATCGCCGTGACGACGTTTATTGTAGGGCGTCGTGCAACAGAGTTACTCTCTGTCCTTCTGGGTTTTATCGGAGTCGTGCGGGATCTGAGTAATTCCGTGGAGTTGCCTATCTACAATCGGTGACTCATATATTTTTCCTACAATTGGTGACCCCGACGTGATTCCTGGTGAGATATTCACGGGTCCAGCGTTTTGGCTCGACGGGGCGAGCTAAAGTTCCGATTCTTGGGGCCAAGAAGGTGCGAGAACAAGTGCTCGCCACGTGGCCTCCATTTTGGGGCAACGGTCGTTCGTGTCCGCGGCTGGAGCCGCCATCTTGTACATCGTTTTCCCGCCACGAGGTATCCTGTACTTGAAGGAAGTTTTGCGTGAAGCCATCGACCACCGGCGCCTTCCATCCTTTCCTGTACTTGAAGGAAGTGTTGCGTGAAGCCACCGGCCACCGGCGCCTTCCATCGCTGCAGCCACGTGTTTTCCTGTTCGTCGGTGGAGTCCCCGACGGGAAGCTGTTCAGCGACGGCGGCGAGGGTTTGGTGGAACCCACGGTGTGGTGATCTGTGCATTGTGAAAAAAGTGCATGCGTTCTTTGGTACACTTTGTGACCAGGGTGGTGCGTATTTTGCGTGTGAACGCGGCGAGCGAAATAGAGACAGCGTCGGGCGGTGCGCGCGCAGCATGTGTGCGAACATTTCGCGAACCGCGTTATTTGACGGTTGTTCTTAGGCTCATGTCGCGATTCCTGTGCAGTTTTCCCTCGCACGGTTGAAATAAAGTCACGCGGTCGAAATCGAGGATCGCCGCACGTCATCAGACGTGTGGGGCATACCCTTGTGGCGATCATCGCAAAACGGACTTTGAGCTAGTTTTCGCGTTTCTACCCAGTTCTCGCCTCTCTAGCGGGTTTGCGCGTTGTTGGCGTACATATTTTTTTTTTCTTTCTTTCTCTGTTCGCGTTTATCCTTTCGCGCTTCTTGCGAAGTTTTCTGCGTGAGTTTGTCCCTCAGCTCAGGACCTTCCTGCGAATTGATTGTTTTTGCGGGCATCTTCCAAGTACTGTTTGGAATTTGCGCACTTGGGTGTGACCTTGTTATTGTAACACTCCCGAGGATTAGCGTATTTATCTTTTTTGCCCCCGTGTACAGAATCTGAGCGGACTGCGTGTGCCCTTCAGGCTGGTCGTCTTTGTTAGTGTTAACTTTCGTCGGAGAATTAGTTTTAGTAGTTGGATTTTCGTTATTACTGCTGACGGTTAATTTAAAATTCGTAAATATGCCGAGTGATCGTGATCTCGATGGGGACGATGTCGGTAACCGCATCGATAGTTACCGCATCCCTAAGATGCCACCATTTTACAGAAACGATCCGGTGCTATGGTTTGGGCAAGCCGAGGGTACGATGCGTGCATCACGCATCACGTCTGAATCGACCATGTCCGATATGGTCATGGCAGCCCTCGATTACGATGTCGCGACTTGCGTTAAAGACTTAATTCTGCTGGACCCACGTCCTTCCGACATTTTCCAGCAGATCAAAAGGCGAATTATCGCGACCTATGGTCCATCGCCAGAAACGAATCTCCGACGTCTGTTGAAAGGGCAGGTTTTATCCGATGGGAAACCGTCCCTTATATTAAGTAGGTTGCGAAATCTAAATGATGGCGCATGCAACTAAGCTCGGACCGTCAAATAAAGCTGACGTTTTTCATTATATTCTGACCACCGGTCCCCCGGTCTCAGAAAGACCACGACGGCTCAATTCGGAAAAATTGAAAGCCGCGAAAGAGGAATTCAAGGTCTTAATGGAAGCGGGCATTTGCCGTCCGTCTTCCAGCCCATGGGCCAGTCCGATACATATGGTCCTGACAAAAGATGGGACTTGGTGAATTTGTAGTGAATACAGGGGATTGAACAAAGTAACCATCCCTGACAAATATCCCACTCCTCATATTCACGACTTTTCTTCGAACTTGCATGGCAAGAAGATATTCTCCTCTCTAGATCTTCATAAAGCCTATAACCAGGTTCCAATGGCTCCTGACGACATAGAAAAAACAGCTGTAACAACTCCGTTTGGATTGTTCGAATTCCTATTCATGACGTTTGGCTTGAAAAATGCCAGCCAATCGTTTCAACGGTTTTTGAACCGTGTGTTAGGAGACCTTGAGTTTGTCTTCACGTACATAGACGATATACTGATTGCTTCAGTCTCTGAAGAGGAGCATGAGAACCACATTCGTATGGTTCTCCAAAGGCTCCAAGAGCATAACCTACGCGTTAACCCCAGTAAATGTGTCTTTGGGGGTCGAGGAGATAGAATTTCTGGGATACGCAATTAATGCCTCTGGTACCAGACCATTGAATGTTAAGGTTCAATCAATTCTTCAGTTTCCTGAACCCAAAAGGGTGATGGATCTACGTCGTTTCTTACGGATGACCAACTTCTACAGGAGGAATATCCCTCGTGCTGCGCATTTACAAGCGCCGCTTTGTGAATACCTCAAATAGTCAAAAAAGAACGACACCAGAGAAATTATTTGGACAGACGTCGCCAGACAGTCTGTTCGAGATTATTCGATAGTTTGAACGGCCTGCTTTAAGCGGATAGCGCGAGCTATCGACTTTAACCGTTTGTACACGTTTATATGTATTTCGATCAAAATAAAGACGATAGAACTGATCGACGGCGACCGCGCGTCCTATAAACAGAACACGTGCTTCGATTTAGAACAGTTTCTCGTTTTCCTAATTTCCAACCAACCCGTCCTCCAAGGTTCAACGGAAATCGAGCAGACGTGGCTGCGATCCGAAGAATCCTTAAACACAGTCTTTCGCGAAAATTAAAGAAACTCTGGCTAAAGCAACCTTGCTCGTTCACCCGCGCATGGGCGCGGAACTATGCATAGTGTCGGACGCTTCCGATTTCGCCATGGGCGCCGCCTTTGAACAGCAGGGGACCGACCTGTCTTGGGAACCCCTTGCGTTCTTTTCTCAAAAATTTTCCTCGGCGCAAGTCAAATACAGCGCCTACGGCAGGGAGTTGACGGCCATGTTTGAGGCCGTAAGGCATTTTAGGCACCTTGTGGAAGGTCGTGAATTCTCCATCTTCACGGATCACAAGTCTTTGACGTACGCATTTCAGGAACGTCCTGAGAAAGCTTCACCGAGACAATCTCGCCAGCTTTCCTATATTGCTCAGTTTACGACGGCGATCCGGTATATTCCGGGTCCGGAAAACGTCGTTGCAGACAGTTTGTCTAGAGTATCCGCTCGTAGGTTGCCTCTCGAGATATCTATCGAGGACATTGCAGCAGGCAACAGATGAGCAGCTCAAACTTATTTGTACTGATCCAGACTTTCCTCTCAAATTGAGGAAATTGATGTGGGGTCCGGAGCATACCGCAGTCTTCTACGAAATCTCCGGCGAAGCGATTCGCCCATATATACCTCAGTCTCTTCGCAGATCGGTTTTCGATCTTTTCCATAACCCGGCCCATGGGGCGAAAGTCACTGATAGGTTGATCCGGCAGCGTTACATTTTGGCCGGATATGACAAAACATATTGCACTTTGGTGCAAGAGTTGCATCAAATGCCAACTGTCAAAGGTGTCGCGGCATTCCCGGTATTTGCCTGAGCAGGTTTGACCATGTTCATCTTGACATTGTCGATCCTTTGCCGCCATCCGAAAGGTTTTCATATTGTTTAACCTTAATTGACAGATTTTCCCGTTGGGTAGAGGCGGTTCCGCTCAACGATGTTTCCGCGATGTCGGTCGCGCGGGCTTTTCATGATACCTGGGTCTCAAGGTACGGTGCACCGAAGGTGCTGACGACCGACCAGGGAGCCCAATTTGAATCGCGGCTATTTACGGCGTTATTATCGGTTCTTGGTTGCCATCGGGTTCGGACGACTCCGTATCACCCTGCGTCCAATGGTATGATCGAGCGGTGGCACCGCGTGCTCAAGGCCGCTATTATGTGCCACACGCGTGGCGAATAGACGCGGGTACTGCCCACGGTTATGTTGGGATTGCGAGCGCATGTGCGGGCGGACGTCGGTGCCGGCCGAATTTATGTTCGGGACTACATTGCGTCTTCCTGGGGAATTTTTTCTCCACGATAATTGTGCGCCGGACCCGAACGTTTTTGTGGACGAATTTAAAAGATTCATGCGTGCGGTGCGTCCGGTACCGGTGGTGCACAATGCGAATACGCGAGCGTTTGTGTTTAAAGAATTGCATGTTTGCACTCATGTTTTTATGCGTCGCATGGCTA
Source organism: Lasioglossum lativentre (assembly GCA_916610255.1). Classification (NCBI taxonomy): domain Eukaryota; kingdom Metazoa; phylum Arthropoda; class Insecta; order Hymenoptera; family Halictidae; genus Lasioglossum; species Lasioglossum lativentre. The sequence goes on along the minus strand of OU744359.1, from coordinate 22,545,113 downwards.
AGAAGGCATTGGAGCAACCATATTCCGGACCACACAAGGTAGTGAAGCGCATAACGGATCATGTGTATGCTATCAATGTTGACGGCACCGAGCGTACGGTGTCGACCGACGTATTAAAGCCGGCCTTTTTCGTACCGGAGGTTCCGGAGATTGAAGCGTCTGGCTCGTCCAGTACGCCGGACCGTGGTCTGAGTTGTCCTCCCTTGAGGACGTACCGAAAGCACGTAACGTTTGCGTCATGTTCGCGGTCGCGTGCGGTCGACGCGTCGCGAGATCGATAGTAGTTATATTGTTTGTGAGTAGTGTGCCTTGCGCACAGGTGTACATATTTTTTATGTTATTTTGTTTGTTTCATGTACATATGTTTGTTAATAAAAATCCGTTTCACTTGGGGGGGAGTGATGTGGCGATTGGGCTCCCCCACTCCCGTGCCGTTCTGTGATGGGGATCGGCAGCCGCCATGTTGGCGCGCCGCTTCCCACGCCTTCTTCTCTCATGGGCCTCTCTTGTGTTCGGACGTAAAATCCAACTTGGTGTTGACTTATTTCGACCATCTTGTTCCCAGTATTAATCGGGATATTAGCGTGTGGACGCTACGGCCACTTTCGTCATCATAGTGACCAGAATTCCCACATCAGTGTGGAGATCAAGGGGTCTACAGAGGAAAGGCAAACCTCAAGAGAATTCCCCAAGGCGATCCACAAGCCAATATCCGAGGACAAAGGTCACGACGTAAGAAAGACACACTTTACTGGACTTTACGTCCGCTTCACTCGAAGCCCCGGAGAAGAAGAAAGCAGGCGGTCGGCGTCCAACATGACGACGACCCCCTCTCTTCTCAATTGGGGAGCGGGGGAAAACGAAGTCCCCACATCAGTGCGACCGTGCTACCATCTTGCGAGAGAAAGTAGAGTGATTCCAGGGCCTGACGCCAGACTGCAAATTCCATCTGGAGGGGTGCTGCGTCGCCAGACTGCGGCAGGTTTTGCTATAGGGGTAGTTATTCGTACAACGTGTCTACTTCTGCAATCCTTTCTTTTATTTGACCTTATTAAATATTTATTTTTTGCAGTTATTTTAATAAAAGATATTTCCTTCATTTCGTGAAAGAAATGAATCTTAGTTACATATTTTATATAAAACGATATAAACTTTTCGTTCTGATCAATGCCAAAGATGATGTAAGTTCTTGTCCGGACTGAGTGTGGAGAATGGTTCTTGTCCGGACTAAAAGATGATGGCACCCGAAAGGAGTGATGCCCGTTTGGACTCCGACCGATTGGACACGTCCCGATTGGACTGTCCCGATATGGCAATACCTCATTATTAAATTAATGCTTTGATATGAAATCTGTATTTCGTCGAATTCTTCAAGGTTTTTTATTTTTTACTACTAGAGTTTGCAACTAAAAGATCGGAAAAAATGAAAATACTTCTATCATTATAATTTATATTATATTGAATTCATATTAATTAAGGGGGAAGTATACCCATCAGAAGTAACTAGAAAGGAACTAGAATCTCACTAGATTTTGGGTCGAATCATGGGTATGCGAAAAAAGATTTTTCGTCCTTATTTGAGCAGATTTTGGGCTGTGTAAGGGCTCATTCTAAAGAGGAAGGTTAAACGCGGCGTGCTCTTCTCATTATATAACGAGATTATGTTTATATCTAATAATATGTGTTCGTGCTTTTCAGAGCGTGTTAGACTCCGGATCAGATTTATTATAAAATTCCAAAAGTACGTGGTACAGATCGTCGGTGTTGGTGCGAGTTTCACGCGTTGCTCCGCAAATGAGCATAAACGCGTGCGGTCGAATGTTACAGCGGATAATAATACTCGTTAGCTATGTTCTCCTTTGAAGTGTTCGATGTCGCGATCAAGACAAGACTGATTAGCTCGGTTTTGCGAGCGATGAGAACGCGCCCGCGTGTCTCGCTAGCATGGAAGACGGCGCGGGTTTTAAACTGGGCGAAACGGCCTCAACAATATGAGTGTCCAAAGTAGAGGAAAACATCGAGAAAAACAACCGCACATTCCAATGTATTTTTCTGTCTCTAAGAGATTTTTTTGACTGATTTGATGAGAAGAGCACGCTGCGGTGGACTTTCCTCTATCAAATGAACTTTTGTGCAGCTCAAAATATGCCCATATAAGGACAAAAAATCTTGGGGCGTGATTGCATTCACACTAGCATAAATTTCCCCATGATGACAGAGGTCCTGGGTTAGGTCTCTGATGCAGAGCCAGTCTAGAGCCAATTTTAGTTCAGCTAGTTTAGACGAGATGGCGCCTAGTCAGGAGCACTTGTGGGCTCGGCGCTGTGCTCGTCCTATGACGCTCGCTCTCGTGAGCGGATCTGTTCCGCCTGTTCGTCTAGTAATCTCGAAGCGTATGTACGCGTTGCGTTCTCGCTCCTGCGCATCTGCGGATTTTTCGTAACCGTTGTCGACCACGTTGTGGTTAATACCTGTATCTATGGTGTAGACAACTTTATACACGAGTATATATACGCTGTTTTCACAGCATAATAAACTACGTGCTGTTCGGTGTGAATCGTGAACCTTTATTACTACCTCGAAGTATTCCCTTCAAAGGAGTCATTTCACGTGAGTGTGTGGGCTCTCGATAATTTCCCCACATTGGTGACCCCGACGAACACAAGATACGACGCGCGTCTTGCGCGAGTTCACGAACAATCTTCCTCCATCCTCGCCGTTTCTACATTGGGAGCAAGAATTTTGAAGAATTCCTGTTGAAGGACACCGACACGCCGTGCGGCGTGGGATCTGCGGACAGCAGAAAAAGCCGCCGCTGGCGCCTTTTGCGGTATCCAGCCGCCCACGTGTTCCTGCATCCAAGGAACGAGAAGACGGACATGCCGCCGCCCCACTCGGTCCAGCGAGGAAGTTGCTGAATAACAGCCCTGGGCTTACTCTTGCCCTTTTCCATGAGATCGATGAACAGCATTCTGCACGTTTCTCAGCGTGGAGTCACATATTTTGGTTAGACAGTTGCCGTGCTCTTGGCAAAAGAATTTGTTTCAGGTCTACGGAGAGAGTCAAAGGAAATTGGCAGCCATTTTGTATTCCTGCTTTCGTCTCGTGGATGACTTTGAGAGGTCGACGCTACTAACGTTTCACCTCAGCATCGCCTGTTGCCAAGCTGTTTTTGCGATGGCAGAGGACAACACTTTGTCCACAAACTCTTTTTGCCTGTTGCCAAGCAGTTCTGTCCCTGGACAAGGTCAGCGAAGCAGTTCGGATCGCATCGTTGCCTGTTGCCGGGCAGACTCAACCTTGAAGGAGGTGACTGGTGTGATCATCGTCCCCGGTGCCTGTTGATCTGGCGTGTGCCAGAAACAAAAACAATTCCAAGGTCTCGCGAATCTTTACGTGCGTGCGATCCCTATCGGTAGCCTACGCGTGCATGTGCTCACGGTGCTCTTTTTAGGTTAGGGTACGTCGTGGTTGACAGTTCGCGCGTGTTGCGTGATCACCCGGTTCGCGTACTTTATTGCGTGTTTTCCTCTCGCGTGTTTTCTGTCATTGAATTCCGCGCTCTCTCGCAGTCGATGCGTATTGCTCGCGTCATTGCGTTTTCCATCGCGATTTTATCATATTATCTTGCGGTTCTCGCGTTCTTCTCCCTAGTCGCGATTCGCAGACGGCTCGCGAAATACCTCGAGCGTAGAGTGTACATTCCAATTGCTCAGAGATTCCGTGATTGCTCAGTTTCGCATTATAGTGCGTGTCACAAACGCAGTGGTCGTGTGTGACAACTGCTTGCTTTTCAATCGCGAAGGATTAGGTTGTAATATTGTAACGCGCCTGTGCGCGACATTAGGGTAGTATATGTGCTACGCGCTCACCGTAAGGATAGAAGTACCTAGGTAAAATCAAATTCGGTTTTTGGCCTGCATATTGCATTTTCAAGCTGCGACATGTCGAATACAGACGGACATACCGATATTAATGCCGCGCTTGCGGCGCAGCTCGAGGAGACGCGTCGCGAACTCGCGGTCATTAGGGCGTCCATGGCGAATTTGGCTTCAAATTCCAATAGTTCTGAAGGGGTGACCCAGGTCGCAGTTGCCAAAATTCCAAAGATTCCTCCGTTTTCGAGGAAAAACCCGGTACTCTGGTTTCACCAGATCGAGGCGTCTTTGCGCCGTGCAAACGTCTCCTCGGAGACATCAAAATTCGATTATCTTGCGACATCTTTCGACGAGGATGCTATGGCTAACATTAGCGATATAGTAGTGAAAGATCCTCCATATCCCGATATGTTTTCTAGAGCAAAGGCTAGACTTATCAAAGTCTATGCATCCACTGACGAAGAAAATCTTCGTAAACTTCTTAGAGGGCAGGTCAATATTGACAGTCGCCCATCTCAAATTCTACGGCAATTACGTGATTTGAACGCTGCCTGTCGATGCACGGATTCGGTACTGAGACAGATATTTCTCGAACAGTTGACCGAGCATCAACGTGAGGTATTGATTGCGACAGAATTTAAAGAGCTGGACAAGGTTGCAGAAATAGCAGATAAGCTTGTGGCAATTTTTAGCAGTCCTTCCAGAGTGTGCGCTGCTTCCAGTGATTCTTCAGCACCCATACCTTCTAATTCCTCCAACCAGTTGAATGATCAATTTCAACGCATTGAATCATTGTTAAAGTCAATCGTTTTGAAATTGAATGCCCCTTCCGGGCAGAGTAGGGGAACGCGACGTGCCCATTATGCGGCGCGGTCGCCGTCGCATCCGCGACGATATAGGGATACTTCTCCTGCTCCTTCATCTTCCAACTCCTCTCAGAGGAGATCGGACTTGTGCTATGCGCATACTCGTTACCCCCACAACCCCACGTCATGTAAACCGGGTTGTCTCAAATATGCGGAATTTTCCGCTGCAAAAAATTTGTAGCTCCCTCCTGCTCGGAGACGGTGGGCAGTGGAGCGGTCCAATCTAGACGTCTTCATTTGAAGGATAGAATCTCGGGTCAGAGTTTTCTGATTGATACTGGCGCGGATATCTCCCTGCTTCCGGCGGATCCTAAGATACGCGGGAAGCCGTCAGATTTTAAATTATTAGCTGCTAACGACTCGAGAATAGACACGTTTGGCGAATCATTTCGCGTCTTAGATTTGGGGTTGAGACGAGAAATTAAATGGAACTTCATTATTGCGAATGTTCCCTCTGCGATCATTGGAGCTGATCTCCTATACCATTATGGTCTTGCTGTTGATCTCAAGAGACATTGTCTTCTTGACAAAGCGACCAAGGTAGCTTCATCTGGAGAACTTCTGGTTTCCACGGGGTACTCTGTGCAATCAAGTGCACTCAGGTCCTCGTACGCTGCGATTCTGACAGAATACCCCGAAATTACGGGGAGCTCAAATCCGGTCCCACCTTCTTTGTCGGAGGTGTTCCACCATATCTTGACGAAGGGCCCACCCATTTCTTCGCGTCCACGCCGTTTGGCGCCGGACAAGCTGATGGCTGCTAAAGCCGAGTTCAAAACCTGGCTTGAGGCCGGCATATGCCGCCCCTCAAGTAGCCCCTGGGCTAGCCCTATGCACTTAGTGCAAAAAAAGGACGACTCGTGGAGGGTCTGTGGCGATTACAGACAATTAAACGCTGTAACTATTCCCGACAAATACCCTACGCCGTACCTTCATGATTATAGCAACAATCTGGCTGGAAAAAGTATATTTTCTTCATTAGATCTGCACAAGGCGTTTAATCAAATTCCGGTGGCGCCGGAAGATGTGCAGAAGACAGCCATAACTACGCCATTCGGCCTATTTGAGTTCATGTACATGACTTTTGGGTTGAGAAACGCAAGTCAATCCTTCCAGCGCTACATAAATCGAGCGCTAGGGGATTTGAACTTTGTGTTCCTATATATTGATGATATATTGGTTGCTTCATCATCGGAGGAGGAGCATTCTGTTCACCTTCGTACGGTCTTTGACCGATTAAAAAAGTATCATCTCCGACTGAACGTGGAGAAATGTGTCTTCGCAGTTCAAGAACTAGAATTCTTAGGTTATACGGTGAATGCTAGGGGCATTCGCCCCACGGCATCCAAAGTTGAAGCTATACTGAGTTTTCCGAAGCCCAAGACGATCGTCGATTTACGACGCTTCTTAGGGATGGTAAATTTTTACCATCGAAACATTCCTAAAGCGGCTGCTACTCAGGCACCGCTAAATTCGTACTTCATTGAATCGAAGAAAAATGATAAGAGAGAGATTAGGTGGTCTAGCGAGGCAGAGGTGGCCTTCGACAAAATTAAGAAAGATTTAGTCGGTTAGTTACCGATGCTTCCGACCTTGCCATTGGGGCGGTCCTGGAACAAAAGAGTTCCTCTTTTGGTGTTGACTGCTCGGCCTGGGAACCCCTCGCCTTCTTTTCTAAGAAGCTTACCCCTGCGCAACGTAATTATAGCGCGTACGACCGGGAACTGACGGCGATTTATGAGGCAATTAAATACTTTTCGTACCTACTAGAAGCGCGTCAATTTAAAATTGTACCGGATCATAAGCCGCTAATTTTTGCGTTTTCTCAGCGTCCTGAAAAGGCCTCGCCGCGTCAGCTGCGTCAGCTATCTTTTAACATGTCAAGGGCCCAGACAATATTGTCGCTGATGCGCTATCACGAGTGGAGTCACTCAGACTTCCTTGTGAAATTAATCTAAAAGAGTTGTCAAACTTGCAAAAGGAGGACGATCAACTGGCGAAATTGCGCAAGTCGACCGATCACTCCTTGGTGCTCAAGGATATTTCCTGGGGCCCAGAGCACCACACCGTCAGTTGCGAAATTTCGGCAGAGGCCATTCGGCCATATATTCCACCGACGCTGCGTCGTTCGGTGTTCAACACCTTTCACATGCCAGCGCATCCTGGTCCTCAGGTGACCGACAAATTAATCAGGCACAGATATGTGTGGCCAGACATGCACCGCGACATTCAGCGCTGGTGCAAAGAATGTGTTGACTGTCAACAATCTAAAACGGCTCGGCATGTGAAGATGTTGCCCGAAAAAATTATCGCACCTGACGGTCCGGTCGGTTCGACCATGTCCATGTGGACATAGTCGGTCCGCTTCCCGTGAGAAATGGTATGCAGTACCTGTTAACGATGATCGATCGTTTTTCGCGTTGGGTCGAGGCTGTTCCTCTGTCAGAGACGTCAGCCCAGACAGTTGCCCGCGCATTTTTTGACACTTGGATATATGGTTTATACAAAAACCGACTTTTTAAAAAACCGGTTTTCGGTTTTAACTTTTCCATGAAACCGGTTTAAACCGGTTTTGAAATTTTACAGATAGAAAATAAGACATATTTACAATTTAAAATAGAAATTTTTAATTATTTTTATTGATAATAATTCAAAAATACAAAAAAGGAAAAAGTAAGGTACATATACACACATACATAAAATTATTAAATTAACAAAATTAACAAAATAATACCCTTAAAAAATCACAGAAATTAACAAATGTTTTATATTTATGTAAATTATTATGTTACTTCTTTCTTTGTTTAATAAAATATGACTTCAAAAAGCAAAGAACGTCAATGGATTTATTGCTTAATCGTGTCCTTAGTTTGGACACAAAATTTCCAGAAATAGAAAAAACTCGCTCACTTGCTACTGAACTTGGCTTAATTGTCTTTAAAGCATTAAATAATAAATCTAAATTTTTTGTTCTTCTATTTGTAGTCTCTAAGACCAAGAACTCCTTCTTTAATGTTTGAGGACTGAAGGATGTCACTTCTTCAGGTTCTTGCAGATATTTATTTATTGCTATTTCCATAGCATTTTTCACCACAGATACGTCTTGATTTTCTTCTTCGTCACTTTTTGTAACATCGCAGTCATCTTCTGTAGAATAATTTTTATATTCTTTATATAATCTTGATAATATCTGTCCGGATAACTTAATAATATCAGTTTTTGTAGCTAATGGAAGAAATTTACTAGAAGATTTTGTCCAAACGGTCTGTGAATTTTGTAAATAGAGGAGAAGTGTTACTAATGTCTTGTCTCTTCTTTGTAATAACTTGTAACTAATTTCAGTTTCCAAATTTTTTAATTCACCCAACAAAAATTCAAATATGCCTTCACTTGTTAATAAATTTGCGTCTTGTCTGCCTAAGGCTTCGGCTGCTAATCTTATTGGTTCTAAAACTTTAAGAAGCTCTACAATTTTGCAATATTCTTCTTCATCTTCATTCCACATGTGAGAAGCATTAAGGTCATTCAGAGTTAAAACAACACATTCTTTTAAGTGTACAAATCTTTTTAACATGGACTCTAAACTATTCCATCTCGTTTGACAGTCAAGAATCAGATTTAATTCTTTTCCGTATTTCTGCTTCACATAATTCTGAAGAATGCCATTTCTGACAGGGGATTTTCTAAAATATTTGCAAATTTTTCTAATTTGAGAAATCATTTTTTTGTAATTTTCTAATAATACAGGTAATCTATAATCATCCATGTCAACAGGTTCTAACTCCTCATAGTCATCCTCAGACTTTTCAGAATCCTCACTTGTAGCACTTGTATCATCTGTTGCAACAGGATTTTTATTTTTATATAATACGTCAGTAACTGCTAAGTGTATGGCATGTGAATAGCACAGTTGATTAATTATTGATGATATTTGACCAAACTTTTTCATAACAGCAGCACCATCTTTCGTTGATGCAACTATATCAGTTGCTAGATCCAAATGAAAAATTTTTAGCTTCTCGGAAACCAGTTTTAATGTTGTCTTAGCATCACAAGAACTTGCTATCGGAGCTAATCCTAAATTAAAATCTTTTTCAAGATGGTGTACGTTGATATTCAAATATCTGCGATTTCTCTTACTAGTCCATTCATCTAGAGTTATAGAAAATTTTTTCCCATCATTCTTCATACAATCTAATTCATTTATAGTTTCATTTTTGATAGTTTCATAAAATGAATAAATGAGATTCATTACTCGAGAGTTGTTTTGAGGTAAGGAATAGCCTCGTTGTTGTAATGACTCTCGTATGAACGAGCTTGTTGTAATGCAATTAATGGATAATCCATCCATGGCACCAAGTCTTGAAACAATTTCTTCTAAACTACTCATTTTCAAGAAGTTGACGATACTGGGTTGTTTTTGTGAACTCGGGCCAGTATCAGATGATTTTTTGTCAGTTATTTTGTCGTGGACTGTTTTCAAATGATTGTGGAGGCTGCCTGTGGATGATCCTTTGCAAGTTAACATTTTATTACAATAATTACAACGCGCCTTATCTTTTTCAACCTTTTTAAAATAATTCCATACAGCTGACATTTTGAACTAAAAAAAATAAATAAATGAAAATACTTAAAAATCGATATTTCTAACAGTATACAAATTACAATAATATCATATGAATAAACACTGTAGTCTGTACATACCACGAAATAATAAATATGGAAATTGGTCCTGAATTTTATCTAAATAATGTCAACACACATATGTTTACGTAGACCGAAAAAAAACAAGTCAATTACACACTCCTGCAGTGTCTGATAAAAACTGGCCCACTGGGCACCCGCACACACCGATCGGACAGTGCACAATGCACATTAATGTCTAAAGTCGCCGTTACAAGAATCTAGACTCATTCGCGCAGCTTGGAAAATGGTGGGGAGCGAAAATTTAGACTATCGTGACGGCGACTACAGTCAGCATATCACATGTTCTCGTGCAGTCGCACTCCACTAAGCCAACAATGTTGCCAGACCTTTCTTTGCTATACCACTAGCTGTGTACTTTTTGATTACATCAAAATCATTATAGCGGATTAATATAAGTGTTATGTATAAATTTAAAACCGGTTTTTTTTACTGAAAAACCCGGTTTTCGGATTGCAAAATTTTCTTTCAAAAACCGGTTTTCAAAACCGGTTTTTAAAAACCGACAAACCCTACTTGGATATCTCGTTATGGCGCGCCGAAAGCCATAACTACAGACCAAGGTGCCCAATTTGAATCGCGACTTTTTACGGCATTGCTATCCCTTGTAGGTTGCGAGCGAATCAGAACCACTGCATACCATCCCTCCTCGAACGGCTTAATAGAACGTTGGCATCGGCCTTTAAAGGCGGCACTGATGTGCCATCGCGACACGGACTGGACGCGCTCGCTCTCCACGGTCCTTTTAGGCTTGCGGTCGCACGTCCGTACGGACACTAACGCGTCCCCCGCGGAATTCGTGTTCGGGACGACGCTAAGATTACCTGGTGAATTTTTTCTCCCGGACGACTTCACGCCGGACCCCAATATATTTATTGAAGAGCATCGCAAGTACATGCGTCAGGTACGTCCTGTTCCTGCGGCGCATCATAACAGACGTCGCGCGTTCATTTATAGAAACCTATACGAATGCACACATGTATTCATGCGCAACATGGCCAAAAAGGCCCTTGAGAGACCGTATACGGGACCTCATCGGGTTCTTTCTCGTCCTTCCGACCGTGTTTTCACGATCGACGTGAATGGCACGTCGAAAAACGTGTCGATCGAACTATTGAAACCAGCATATCTGGTTAGTCAAGACATTGACGACACGGTCGTGAACGAAAATCGCGCGAGCGGCTCAGCCCGTTAGGCCTAACACGTCTGTATGATTGTAAACAATGCATGCAATCTCTAGCTTGTTGGGTTTACTGCGGCAAGCATGCATTGACGTGTCTGCCCGCGTCGCACGTCGGTGCAACGTGGACATACACGTGAGGTAATGCTGACACGGTCGGTTTAGCATCATATGCGCGTACCTGTATGGTTTTGTAACCTATTAACATATAATCGTGAATTTATGTAAATGCATTAAGTGCATCGTTCCCCTGTTACGTCCTGTGACGTATTGCGTAGTTATAAGATAATTACTTTTAAGATACCGTTAGCAGTAAGTACACTACCCTTTGTAACACAAACACGATAAGCTCGATCCACACATCATCACAATACCTTCTATTTCAAACTCTATTTCTCTATCTTCATTCTGACTCCATGTCCCAATTCTACCTCAAGTCCAACCCCGTCAACCATCCACGCTGCAGCGCGACGCTCGGCAGTACGTCATCGCGTCCAGCGATCCCTACTCCTTGCCCTAGCGTTCCCTAATCTTCCGCCCACTCCCACTACTAATTACCCCACTCTATTAATATATTCCACACCTCAGGAGCTCTATGAACCAATTCTTTTAAGCAGTTCTTTCGTGGACTCCAGCAGGACACTTCTCCTGGAGCCATTCCCTCATTTTCAATCTCGCGTCTTATATATATCTTGCGTTCTAAGTCTCAGTTTTAAGCGTAGTTTAGTTTTGTATTATCCTATAAGCATATATATATATATATATATATATATATATATTAAAGTCCATATTATTAGCAATCTACATCTTTACTCTTTCCGTCACCCTCACATTCTCCGCATGTGGTATTAATTCGTTACTCCGACTCCCTACATTGTACGTATGTAGCCCACCAGGTCGCTCGGTACAATCTACGGACTCTACGTTTCGTTCCTCCTGATTCAGTACACTGTACGTCTGTAGCCTACCAGGTCGCTCGGTACAATCTACTGACTCTATTCGAAGCCAGTTGGTTTCTTTGATTATTAAAGTAGATTCACGCTTGTGCTCCGCGAATGCCACATGCCCCGACGCGCCGGTCGGAAGTACCAGCTACGAAAGCTCTTTCGCGAGTACTCTCGCGAACAGCCATACGCAGCCTTCCGTCTCCAGGCCATCGGCGTGCGCGTCGTCCCGAGTATCGTTCGTGAGACGGTATTCACGGAGACGGTCCGTGTTATTTCGGTCCAGCAGGAGCAAACCCCGTGGAAAACGCCAGTCCGGCTTTCATTGGCCCCCGTCAACCTCCATCGAGACCGATCGCAGTACAGGTCGGCCGAGCACGCTGCATATCCTGCTCCTAAAGACTAGTCGGGCCTGAAAGGCTAATCCAACCCTCGAGACCAGGCCGGTGAGTGCTTGTCTGTAAATCGCGTGTAAACCGTTGCGTCGTGACCCGAGTTAGACACGGTTATACTCGCCGTGTGGACTCCAAAGTTGAAATAATCTTTACGTCTTAATACGCGAACTCGCTATTCGTTACAAACAACGAATCCGAACCGTGGGACGTAACAATTTGGTGGCAGCGGTGGGATAGACAGCTATCACGATGTCAAACGGTCCCGCTAACAATACGCGCGGTAAAGACAAGTTTACGGAGGCCAGCAACTCGAAAATGAACGCGGACGAGTTAGAAGCGCTTAGCAGCCAGCTTAGAGCGAAGGAATCACGAATCCGCGAAGAAAGTGCCGCGATAGATAAGGATCGCGCGGCGTTCAATAACCAGGTGGCCGAAGCGCAGGCATCAATTGACCAAGAACGCTCCGAGCTAGAAAAATTCCGACTACAATTAGAACGCGATCGCGAAGGAATCGTCGCGCGGAGAATGGAAATAGAAACGACACTCGAGGAAACGAAAGACCTGTCAGACGCGCAAGGAACCTCTACCGACCACGGGGTACCGTTTGTCGCACCGACGACCCCGGGGCGTCGTCCGCGAACAGAGAATTTAATTAACTTTCCGCTACACCTGTACGCAACGCCTCTTCGAAACGATCCGATACCGACGCGTAGAACTCACTCAGCCGAGCGAGAAGAGTCACGCTTAGTTATAAAAGCCGCAATAGACTCGGTTCCTTCGTTTGATGGCACGAACATCTCTGTGCTACAATTCACGCGAGCCTGCCAACGCGCCCGCGATATTGTCCCTCAACATGCCGAAAGAACGTTGTCCAAATTGATTATTAGTAAGCTCCGCGGACGTGCATACACCGCGATCGAGGACGAAAGAATTGACAAAGTCGCCGATATTTCGAATCGCTTAAAAAATATTTTCGGACCGCACCATACGATCGACCACTACCGCGGAGAAATGGCCAACATATACATGTACGCGAACGAGCATATTTTGCAGTATATCAGTCGCGTTAAAGATTTGCGTACCGCGATTATAGACTGTCATCGCGACGACCCGGATATGGTAGAAATAGACGCGTTGACGAAAGAAAGTTTTATACGCGGATTAATCCCGAAATTGCGCCCGGAAGTGCGCCAATTCAAACATCGCCCATTACGCGTCACGTTTGACGAAGCTATTAATTGCTATAAGGACATCGAGCTCGATAAACAAAGATCCGAGCGATACGGACGCGAGGAGAAGCAAGTCCGGTTCTCAGGGTACGGTTCCCATAACAATTTGCGAGGTGACTCACGTTTCTCGAGATCACCGTCGCCTTATCGTAACGACGCGTACCGGGTGGATCCTGTTCCTATCCGCCCACGCGATAGCTCACCTTATCAAACGCGCACCGACGCGTTCCTAAACAAGCCTCGTGAAAACCGCTACCCCGAGCCACCGCGTGACGTCACACGATCACCATTGAACAAAGACAACGATTTGCACACGCGCCGCGACACTTATACTCCTCCGCAACGCCGCAAAAATAATTACGCGCGCCCTCGCGCATTGGCAAAGTTTTGCAATTATTGCAAGACAACCGGACACGACATCCACGAGTGTCGCAAACGCGAATTCAACAACCGCATGAAAGAACAGTCGGGAAACGGATCAACCCTCCCGTCCACCACGAACCTACGACGGGAGGCACCGTTCAAGCAGTCCGTCCAAACGATCGCGACCGAGACATGCCCCGAAAAGGCCAGAGATTCGCAAGAGTAAGTCTCAGCGACAATACTGCAATTCCGCACATAATTGTTACGACCCCCGAGTTGAAAGGAAAAATCAAAATTATGGTAGATACAGGCTCGGAGCCAAACTTAATTAAAACTTCGCTGTTGAAACCTGACGTAGTGATTAACACGAGCAATAAAATCTTTATCTCCGGCATAACGGAAGAGGTAGTTTCTACCTTGGGGTCCACCGACTTGACTATATCCGATACACCGATAGAATTCCAAGTCGTGCCGGACTCACTTGCGATTCCTTCCGACGGAATCTTAGGTTCGGCCTTCCTTGTTAAAGGCGCCGACATCTCGTTTAGCAATCGTAGCATGACTTGGCAAGGGAATGAGTTCCCATTTACTTCTCGAGAGAACTGCCACATCGAGTCACGAGCGTCGGTTTGCATAGCGGTAAACGCCACCGGACCTGAGATAGGTTACTTGCGAAAGCGCGAAATCACACCCGGTGTATTACTGCCTAATTGTTTAACGCGCATCTCCGGCGGTAGAGCGTACGTAAGGTGCGTCAACACCACGAACGAACCGATCGAACTCCCCATGCCGAACGTGGAGCTGGAGGAGGTGGAAAGCATCGTGGATGTCACCGACCCGGAGGTCAAAACTCTATACTTAATCTCAAATTCAAACTCAAATCCAATTTCTTCAAATTCAAATTCCAATTCACGGCTGCTCGCGTCTCGCTGCAATGAGATATGGGACATAATTAGTACCAATCATTTAAACGAGGAAGAGGCGAAGCATGTTCAAAACCTGGTGCACGAACACCACGATCTATTCCACCTACCCGGAGACCGTCTGGGAATGACAAACAGAGTCACACATAAAATCATTACTACCGACGAGGCGCCAATCCACGTGAAACAATACCGTTATCCGCCGATACACAGGGATGAAATTAATAAGCAGATGAAAGAACTGCTTGAGCAAGACATTGTTGCTTCGTCGACCTCTCCGTATAACAGCCCCCTGTGGATCGTACCTAAGAAAGCCGACGTACACGGCAATAAAAAATGGCGCATGGTAATTGATTTCCGTGCCCTCAATGAAAAATCAATCCCAGATGCGTACCCGCTTCCAAGCATCCTAGAGATACTCGATCAGCTCGGCAGCGCTAAATATTTTAGCGTGTTCGATTTAGCGAGCGGTTTCCATCAAATCGGAATGGAACCTAACGACGCGCCGAAAACCGCGTTCTCAACCCCCTACGGGCACTATGAATACAAACGCATGCCGTTCGGACTACGCAACGCGCCAGCAACCTTTCAACGACTCATGGATAATATCTTAACAGGCCTGCAAGGTATAGAATTGTTTGTCTACTTAGACGACATAGTCATTTACTCTCGAAGTCTTGCAGAACACGGGTCGAAATTCAATAAATTAGCGCAAAGGTTACGCGAAGCGAATCTGAAACTGCAGCCGTCGAAATGCGGATTCCTGCATCGCGAGGTAGGATATCTAGGACACGTTATAGGCGAAGATGGTGTAAAACCATGTCCTAAAAAGGTATCCGCAGTACGAGATTTTCCAAGGCCTAAATCGGTAAAATCGGTGCGAGAATTCCTAGGTCTAGCTGGCTATTATAGGAGATTTATTCCAAAGTTTTCACAAATTTCAAAACCCCTTACGTTATTATTAAAGAAGGATAATAGGTTCGAATGGAAACTCGAGCAGGAGAACGCCTTCTGCACGTTACGGGGAATCTTAACTACCGAGCCACTCTTACAGTATCCTGATTTTACGAAAGAATTCAACGTTACGACGGACGCCTCAGGTTACGCGATCGGCGGCGTTCTAAGTCAGGACGAACCCGGTAAAGATCGCCCTATTGCCTACGCGTCTCGTTTGCTCCACGGCGCTGAATTAAATGATTCGACAATAGAGAAGAAATGCCTTGCGATTATCTACTGCACGCAGTATTTTCGACCGTACGTATACGGTCATAAATTTAACCTAATAACGGATCATCAGCCCCTTGTCTGGATGAACTCAGTAAAGGATCCGACTTCGCGATTACTAAGATGGCGACTGAAACTAGCTGAATTCGATTACAGGATAACCTATAAAACGGGTAAAACAAATGTGAATGCCGACGCCCTATCCCGCAATCCCGTAACAACCCTTCCTATTTCTTCTAAATCGGATTCCGACTCGTCAGACATAACCGACGACAGTCCGGAGACCAAAACGCCATTTTGCAAATCAGTAGCCACTCCCACGCGTACGATTCCAACACGGAGGTCTTCGCTCAGAGTCCCTCCCCCTCCTGCGCCTAGTCCCAGCCCCTCCCCTCGCTCCACGGCAACGGGGCCCTTCTCTCCAAGACCTTCCACGACTCCGCAATCGTCTCGCGAGGGAACTCCCACGCAAGATGACGACGGTGACGAAAACCCCACTTCTTCGGACTCTGACGCGCTATTCGACTCGAATAGCGGAATGACTCCGCAAAATGGACGAACAATGATCCACACGCGGGATCGCCTCAGTATGAGAAATGATAACCTAGTAATATTCGTAACCACGAATCTCCAGGCGCTCGACACAGGAGCAGTAGATTTGATTTCTGCCGACAATGATCTTTCGGTCCTCGATTTAACATTATGTAGAGCCAGGGTTTTAGAACTAGCAAATCATAAACTCATCCTGCTGCCGGCCAAACCCTCTCCTCTCCATACTGCTCCTCACGAAGACGTAATTGAGTGTTTAAGATCTCTACTCGACGTCATCACCGAACTCTAACTCAAATCCTTCAGCATTTCCAAAACCTACATCGACGACACTCCTTGGTCGGAAATTCAAAGAGTTTTACTCGACTGGTTCGCATCATCACAAGTCCAAATTTTTGCTTGCTCGAACGAAATCATAGTTCCCCGGACGGAACAACGCACAGACATTCTGACCGAAAATCATTGCTCTGCATTCGCGGGTCATAAGGGTATTACAAAAACTTATCGACGCATTCGGGAGAAATATTTCTGGCCCACTCTAAAGAAAGACGAACAAAACTTTGTCAATTCATGCAGTTCTTGTCAAATGAAGAAATTAGTCCGAGTAAAGACTAGGCAGCCTATGGTAATTACCGACACTCCAGGGAAATCGTTCGAAAAGGTTTCCATGGACGTTGTCGGCCCACTCCCGACATCGTCTAACGGATTTAAATATATATTAACAATGCAGGACCTTCTAACGAAATACTCTCTTGCCGTTCCCCTAGAATCAACGACTGCCGTCGAAGTCGCAAACGCATTCGTTCAACATTTCATTTGTAGATTCGGTGCTCCTAAAGCCATACTCACCGATCAAGGTGCAAACTTCCTAAGTTCATTAATGAAGAACGTAGCTAAGAAATTCAGAATAACGCAGTTTAAAACCACCGCGTTCAGACCTCAAAGCAACGGGTCAATAGAGCGATCACACCAAGTACTGACAGAATATCTCAAACAATACGTAAGTCAGGACGACTGGGATGAATGGTTACCACTAGCTATGTACCCTGTTCACGCCGCACGAGCTTATTTTCGGCACCCTAGCGCGAACGCCTTCAGCAAATGTAAATATGAACGATCTAGCTAATGAATCTTATAACAGCTACCTAGAAAATCTCCAAGCAAAAATAGATAAGACATTAGAAAAAGCCAAAGAAAATCTCGACTCTGCTAAACATAAATCAAAGAGGTATTACGACCGAAAGGTCAACGTACAAACGTTCGCCGTCGGAGACGACGTGTTCCTCCTAAAGGAACCTCACAAAGGCAAATTTGATAACGAATATATCGGGCCGTTTAAGGTAACGGAATGCCTAAGCGACAACAACGTACGTATAAGCTTTAGAAGAGGTTCTCGGGTAGTCCATACTAACAAAATTAAACACGCGAAGGAATCGAGTTCGTTCAAAGTAACAACAACGGTTAGGAAACCCGAATCATTGATATCAAAAACGATAACCGCGAATCCCGATCTGCTTACCATAAACTCAGCGCCGATAGACCCGGATGCGTTCATAACCCGAGTAGTAAACACAACACGAAAAATATTCTCGGTAAAGGTTATGATGCATCACCCCTCCCTTGCGAAACCTATAAAAAGGGCCAGACATGGGTCACCCCAAAGTCAGTCCTATCGAGACGCCAAGCATCGAACACCATCGTCCTGTCACCGCAATCCCCAGGATGTGCCTCAAGTACGCTCCTCGTGGGAGGTCAATAGACCTAAAACGCTGGGAATACACCAGCCATTTCGACGGCTACATCTGCTTCCAAGGGAAGATATACGCGACGAGCGATGGTTTGGAACTTTGCGAGAACTGCAGCCGCCCGTACCCTCACTTGGAAATCTTCTACGTCCATGCGATCAAAAAGGACATAAAGAACAATTGCGACAAATGTAGGCAGAAATTATGCAACACGAATTCACCAATGGCGTGCACAGAGTGTTCGCTCAAAGTTGCCAACCTGGTGATCAGGATGCGAGAGGAAATCTCTTCAGGGAAGAGCAGGAGAGCAGAGGAACGGAAGGGAATCCGAGAAGTCGATAAGGCACCACCCCTCCCCCAACCCCTTCGGTAAAACAATTGATAAGATCGGGCATAATAGAGATAAGGCTAGGTATAAGACAGCGCGCGATTCACGACAGGCTCAGTTGCGACACGACGCAGACAACATGAAGACCTCAACCCTCATCACCCTCGCATTCATGCGGTCAACTTTAGCTCTCGTCGGGTACGACTGCGGGGGCAGTACACTCAACCTGACAACATTTTCCACCGTCCACCAGCCGAGATGCGACTACACTACCGAGCCTCCAACAAGTCACGAATTGCAAATTCAACTGCTACAAATGGTGGACTACGACGACGCGAACGTACTACAGTGCAAAGTCGAAATTGACCGCACCATCTACTATTGCGGGATGCACTCTCACACATCGGTGGTCAGCAACGGACGACAACAGTACATTCTGGCCACACCCAGAGAAGTGTGCAGGCTAATGCACGAATCCGGAATCTTATTTCTGCCACCAGCGACACAAATTTCAGGCCTTCTCAGCAATAGAACGACCTCAAGAAGCATAACGCTGGCCGGTTCCATCAAACAGGACGGCACGTGCGGGGGTACAACCTACAGCGACCCGTTCGGAACCTGGGAGAACGCAATAGTTCAAGCCGTCATCAGGATTACGCTAAAAGAGCGTCAAGCATCGGTCAAGCTGGCGAACAACGAAATTATTCTGCCTTCAGGTCAACATTGTGCATTGGCCAAAGAATATTGTCTCGACAACGAGGACGGGTATTCCTACTGGACCTTCATCCCCAGCAGCCAATGCAAATTCAACGAGTTCGATGTCTTGTACGAAGGCAAGAGCATCAAGACAACAACCAGGAACGGTTCTACGCCTGTCTACACAGTCACCTCTGGTGACACAGCCTTCGCCCTTACTAGCACAGGACATACATCGATCTGCGGCTATACATTGAGCAAGACAGAGCACCCAAAACTACTGATAGTCGAGACAGCCAAAGAAGGAAGATTCAAAACAGAGAAGGAGACGCGCCTGGCCAATATTGATATATTTTCGTATATCAATACAAAATTCGTCTACACGGAGAAGCACATCAAGAGTCAAGTAGTGAGCATGTATCAGGACATCATGCGAACCATTTGGCTCAGCCATGGCCGGCATCATCGGCATCTATACGGCAGTCAAGGTCATCAAGCTGTGCATCAACACCGTTCTCAACGGACTCGCGCTACAGAGCGCATACGGATGTGGCATCCAGCTTTTGGCAGCAACATGGAGTGCACTTACCCACTTTTGCCTATTCCTAAACAGAAGTGCCGCGAGTGCGTCCCCAGTGCCCCCTCGTGTGTGCGTCCTTATTCCCGCCACAAAAACGCAATTGAACGACGAGACAGAAAGAGAACTAAGTGAAGTGGTAATCGATAAGCAAAAACAATTCGTTAGTTATACGAAACCGCCTAGGATTAATGAAGAGGAAAAATAATTTCTCTCGCGACAAATTATTTTTCTTCCGTGGGAGGGAGGTGTTACATCCTGTGACGTATTGCGTAGTTATAAGATAATTACTATTAAGATACCGTTAGCAGTAAGTACACTACCCTTTGTAACACAAACACGATAAGCTCGATCCACACATCATCACAATACCTTCTATTTCAAACTCTATTTCTCTATCTTCATTCTGACTCCATCTCCCAATTCTACCTCAAGTCCAACCCCGTCAACCATCCACGCTGCAGCGCGACGCTCGGCAGTACGTCATCGCGTCCAGCGATCCCTACTCCTTGCCCTAGCGTTCCCTAATCTTCCGCCCACTCCCACTACTAATTACCCCACTCTATTAACATATTCCACACCTCAGGAGCTCAATGAACCAATTCTTTTAAGCAGTTCTTTCGTGGACTCCAGCAGGACACTTCGTCGTCTCCTGGAGCCATTCCCTCATTTTCAATCTCGCGTCTTATATATATCTTGCGTTCTAAGTCTCAGTTTTAAGCGTAGTTTAGTTTTGTATTATTCTATAAGCATATATATATATATATATATATATATATATATATATATATATATATTAAAGTCCATATTATTAGCAATCTACATCTTTACTCTTTCCGTCACCCTCACATTCGCCGCATGTGGTATTAATTCGTTACTCCGACTCCCTACATTGTACGTCTGTAGCCCACCAGGTCGCTCGGTACAATCTACGGACTCTACGTTTCGTTCCTCCTGATTCAGTACACTGTACGTCTGTAGCCTACCAGGTCGCTCGGTACAATCTACTGACTCTATTCGAAGCCAGTTGGTTTCTTTGATTATTAAAGTAGATTCACGCTTGTGCTCCGCGAATGCCACATGCCCCGACGCGCCGGTCGGAAGTACCAGCTACGAAAGCTCTTTCGCGAGTACTCTCGCGAACAGCCATACGCAGCCTTCCGTCTCCAGGCCATCGGCGTGCGCGTCGTCCCGAGTATCGTTCGTGAGGCGGTATTCACGGAGACGGTCCGTGTTATTTCGGTCCAGCAGGAGCAAACCCCGTGGAAGACGCCAGTCCGGCTTTCATTGGCCCCCGTCAACCTCCATCGAGACCGATCGCAGTACAGGTCGGCCGAGCACGCTGCATATCCTGCTCCTAAAGACTAGTCGGGCCTGAAAGGCTAATCCAACCCTCGAGACCAGGCCGGTGAGTGCTTGTCTGTAAATCGCGTGTAAACCGTTGCGTCGTGACCCGAGTTAGACACGGTTATACTCGCCGTGTGGACTCCAAAGCTGAAATAATCTTTACGTCTTAATACGCGAACTCGCTATTCGTTACAAACAACGAATCCGAACCGTGGGACGTAACACCCAACATGTTTGTATTCGTGCCATTGCACTAGGGGGGGAGTGTGTGGGCTCGGCGCTGTGCTCGTCCTATGACGAGGCTCCGCGCCTGCGCACGTGGCTTCTTCTCACGGAACGCTCTCGTGAGCGGGTCTGTTCCGCCTGTTCGTCTGGTAATCTCGAAGCGTATGTACGCGTTGCGTTCACGCTCCTGCGCATCTGCGCATTTTTCGTAACCGTTGTCGACCACGTTGTGGTTAATACCTGTATCTATGGTGTAGACAACTTTATACACGAGTATATATACGCTGTTTTCACAGCATAATAAACTACGTGCTGTTCGGTGTGAATCGTGAACCTTTATTACTACCTCGAAGTATTCCCTTCAAAGGAGTCATTTCACGTGAGTGTGTGGGCTCTCGATAATTTCCCCACACACTGTTTCTTTATTCTACAAGTAAATAGAGATGGCGTTTATTTTCAATGATACACTGCATATTACGTTATATTTTAAGGTATTTTCAATAATACACTACAAATTACGTTATATTACAAGAATTCAGTACCGAGCTGACTAGAATATGGAAATAGCAAACAACTCCATCTCGCGCAACTGCCTAATAACGTGTTTATCAATGTTACCAAACTTCTTTTCTGCACAGAGGTTGGTAACACTTCCTTTCTGGTTACTTCTGATGGGGATTGTAATATTAGATCTATATATTAGTTGCATATTTTGATCCAGGTCAAAGTCGAAACCGGTTCTGTTACAGGCTAAAGTCGAAACCGGTTCTGTTCCGGGCTGAAGTCGAAACGAAGCCAAAAGTGGCACGGCTAAAACCCGAGCGTGAGCACTCTCATACTCTCATCTACTCTCTGTATGTACTATGGGATTATATACATACGTAACTATTAACTATATAACGTTTTCATTTTCATGGGGTTCCTAACCTCGAGCTTGTTTACATTTTCATTATTATTGGATACATATTCATTTTTACAGGTATGTTCAATAGTTTATAATACAAGACTATCATTTTATTACCTATTTGCAACGTTCCTGTTTACAATAAAATTGTAAGAAATATATTAGGTTAGAAAAAAATCAGAATTTTGAATCATGAAATTTAGTATAATATAATATATTCCAAAGAAACATTATTAATCCAAACGAAACCCATATTTGTTGTTCCATAAAGAACAAGAATATTAATATAATTATTAGCTTTTATTTTGATTAATTAGGAAGGTTCAGTTTGGGTTAGATTACATCAATTTAAATGTTATGGTTTTACACAACAGTACAGTATACATAAAGAAAGTATTTATTTGTACACTGTAGGTATTACTTTCATGATTTGAATACTAACATTAATGTGCTATTTCTTTATAGGAAGTTATGTCCAAAATATTAAATATACAAATATGTAGGTATCTTTTCTACTTGCTATTTATTGTTATGTAACATGATGAAAATTAAATGATCTGCAAAAATAATGCAATATTCATGAGTATATGCGATGTTAATAGTATGCAATGTTCACACCATTATTTGTTATCATTTTAGGAAGTTGAATTAATTTTTTTTGACAATTGCTTTAAAAAAACTTTATACCACTGATTTGTTGTAATGTAATTTTAGTATTACAAAGGTGACTATTACATTAAAATGTATCGGGAAAGTAGTTCCTTAGAGCTGACTTTAAATTGGAAGCATATTCACTGCTTGAAATAAATTTTGTTAGATGAAGTTGTTTAAATACTTAATGAATCTGGATCATTACTCATAGAATTTTCCACTAATGTAGTTAATATATATAGGAGTATATATACTCAAAAATTAAAAAATTTGTTAATTAATAGTCTATTAGTCATCCCTTCAGTCTAATAATTTCTTGCAGCCTGTTTTGCATTAATCATACTAATTTTTTAGTTAAATTAGACTAAATATTATCCCATTCCAATAATATTTTAGATTTTGAATCTTCTTAGTTTCTCATGTTGTGTTCTTTCAATTTTCTTTTTATTTCACTCCATAGATACTCAATAAGATTCATGTTGGGTGATTGATGGGGTGTATGCAGCTGTTTCGGAACATTACATAATAGCCATTCTTTGACTTTTTGTGCTGTATATGGGATTGGGATTGTTATCTTGTTGGAAGATAAAGGATCCCTTCAAATATTCTTTTAAAATATTGAGATAGACATGTTGATCCATGATATCATCATAAATTTTATACATTCAACACCCGCTGCACTCATACACCCCAACACCATCACAATACCGCCTCTGCGATTCAATATTGGGCACAAATGTTTGGGATCCATCTGTGTATTTGGTTTTCTCCAAACATTCTTTTTTCTATCAGAATTAAAAATATTAAATTTGCACTCGTCACTAAATACCATGCTATTTCGCTTTCGCTTATAAATTTGGCTTATAAATGATTTCTGCCTGGCTATGCGACCATTGTACCCTGCTTTTCTAATTACATTGTGTACTGTTTCAGGCACTACTCGAACATTATAATTTGTTTCCAACACTGATGCCAATTTTGTAGCACTTGTTTCCAGATCAGATCTAATTGTTCTTAGAATGGCACGTTTATGATGTGTATTATATAGTAGAATGTTGAGCAATTTTCCACAAGAAGTTCCCTTCTCTTCTTAATTTAATAATTAATTCTTGAATTGGAATAGGAATGTCTATTTTTAACGAAATATGCACAATATGTTCTTTTCTATTCCTTACCTTGAGAGTACTATCCCAGTCCTGTTCGTAAACATTCTGCAGAATTCTTAGAAATACACTGTTGAATTTATCTCTCTGCAGAAAGCAGACAGTTTCCGTGTATGCTTATTGTTGAGAAGTGGTTGCATGTTTCTCCTTTTTTTACTAATAATAAATGTAATGTTTCTGAATATAATAACGTGAAAATTATTTATTTCTATCTTTTTCCTTAGCAAATATACAGCGCTGAATAAATTTTTGTGCGGTATATGGGGATTGTTTAGACTGAGTGTTGCTCTATCTCATTTAAATCATGTCATAGTCACAAAAATGTAACACATTGCAGGGATAACATAAATCAAAGTAGAATATCTTTTAAAAGTGCAATATAACATAGTGCAGGGGTGCCTAACACTGGCCCATGGAATAGATGTGGCTGCTTCTTCTCTTCGCCTGCTCACCGAGTCAGTCCCCACCATGTGTCAGCTTCAAGCAAGAGTAACCTGCAGTTGCAGCGGTCGTGGGGCTCTTGCAGAAAGAAAAGTCGAAGTGGACATGATGTGGACTGAATTGCCGAGCAGGCGAAGAGGGGAAGTAACAACATTTGTTCTGCGGGTCAGCGTTAGGAATCACAGACATGGGGTAACATAATAACCTTATTCTCTGGGACAGTAGTGTTAGGATTATATACTTATTTATTTTATTTATTTTGACAGAAATGTTTCAGGAGTGCAGTTTGGAAAATTCAACTAAAAAAGACACATGGTGGACATTAAAAGATGGTCTATGTAATATTGTATTGGAAAATGGTTCTATTAAAATATTAACAACAGAAATTGAAATGGACATATGCCAAATATCGCAGATGCAAATTATAGAAAATTTGTCTCTTTTAGGAAATCATCTCACTAAATTACCCAATAGATTTTCTGAATGTTTAACAAATTTAGTTCATCTTGACTTGTCTAACAATCAGTTAAGTGACCTACCAAATTCTTTAAATTGTCTACAGAAATTAGTTTACCTAAACATTGATTCGAATAAATTTTTCTATATTCCAAACATTGTCAGCGAATTAATTAGTTTAAAAACTTTAACAGCTCGCAATAATTGTATAGAAAATGTTCTAAATAATTTAGAGGACTTAACAAATTTAGAAAGGTTGGACCTTAGTTTTAATAGATTAAAATATTTGCCAAGTTCATACTGCAGGTTAGATCAGCTAAAATATCTTTCTGTTGCAAATAATCAGTTTGAAATAATTCCAAGCTGTGTCCAAAATGGAATGCACAATTTGCTAGAGTTTAAATTTTCACAGAATTTTTTGTCAGAGTTAAATGTTTCTCCAAAAAGCATTAAGTTAACTATATTTTGTGCTGAAAAAAATGGCATCTGTCCATCATTCCCGATATGGTTACTGAACCCGAAGTACAAGAATCTAGAAACAGTGTCTTTGAGTGGAACAACCTTTCGAACATTCGACTTTCCAGAAAAACCGTTTATGTCGAATATTAAAATGCTTTACATGAAACAATGCCAATTGTTTGGGTCGCTTATAGAAGAGATAATTAGTGGAATGACAAATCTTGAACGATTAATAATCGGAAATATAGAGCGTTATAATGGAAACGGCTTTTGGTATATGCCAATAAACTCATTAAAAGAGCCATCTAATCTTAAAGAAATTGATGTAAGTGGAACGGAGATTCCTTCCATACCTAAGAAAATCAGTAATTTTGTTAATCTAACCATATTGAATATTAGTTCGAATAATATTGTTTGGTTACCAAAAGAAATTTGTTCATTGACAAAGTTGAATACTCTAATGGTAGATCAGAACAATTTAGTGACACTTCCTAAGGATATAGGAAGACTGGTGTCATTAAAAGAATTAAAAGTGTGTCACAATCATTTGTACGAGTTGCCGGATACTCTGGAAACTATGAACAGTTTGCAATATATTGACCTCTACAACAATGAATTTGAAATTCTACCAATGGTTTTAACGAAATTGCCAGGTCTGATAGGATTAGATATTGAACAAAACTATTTCTCGACTGACAACTTATTGGTAAGGACATAAATAAGAACATTTCATAATTAAAAATAAAATGTTGGATTTGTATAATGAGTAGTAATGATGAAATCAATAGTTCAGTAGGAGTAGTGGATATGAAAGTATGAGAGCCAGTTTGAGAGATCATTGGAGTGACGTCTATAGGATACTGAATGGATTTAAATTGAAGCCTCCCGAAGTGGAGTCATTACCTGAAAGCAGAAGGGTATTTTCACTATTGTCATCATCATTGTCATCGCTGTCGTTATCATCGGACTCAATAGTAGATAATTCCCAACAAGATGAACCTTTATGTTCAGTGTAAGTTATTTATGTTTATAATAATAATAACTTTATTTTTGGCCACACGGCTAAGAAAATGGACTTGGTTTACAAATATTTATATCTTTCATAACGTGTGCTTGAAAAGAGATATGAAAAGTTTTCTATGAACTGAGAAGAAGTACTTTTAAATCTATAAGTAAATCTCCAAAAACAATGGAACATTGCATTATAATACTTTTTTTAGTAAATAACTATAAAAAATAATAGTGTACAAGTAACATATGCATAGATAACTTTGAAAAAACGTCGAAAAAATTAGTTTTTATTTTTTTTAACTACAGTGTACCAAACCAAACATTCCGAAAAATTGAGTATAATGTTTATGACAATACCATATTGCTGAATTAATTCCGTAAGTGTTGCTCTTAAACTTCTAAGGTGCGTCCCGAAATGGTAGAGCCACCTTAGATAATATTTAATTATTTAATAAAC
This sequence comes from Lasioglossum lativentre, assembly GCA_916610255.1. Classification (NCBI taxonomy): domain Eukaryota; kingdom Metazoa; phylum Arthropoda; class Insecta; order Hymenoptera; family Halictidae; genus Lasioglossum; species Lasioglossum lativentre. The sequence continues at coordinate 22,518,398 of OU744359.1, read as the reverse complement.
AGTGAAAGTTTCGAACATAAAGAAGGACAGTGTGTGGAAAAAAGAGACGCACAGAGGCCTACCTATCGATTGCAATGGTAACGCAAGTACAAAACTTTTTTATTTTCTATTCTTTTTATCCAGAACTTTTACTAACATATTTGTAACATTTTTCTGATTAAAACGAGTCTAAACTCGACATAATTTGGATTATTTTTACTTAGCTAATAATTTTTACAGTTATACTGTGGATGCCTTCATATTCTTCGGTGCTGGACAGATGAAATTGTACATATATGATGGATTCTTCCGTAAAGATGTTTTGATATTATTTCACTCTCGCTTCTTCTCTTTGTTCTTCATTAACGTTGATACCTTGCTGTACCCATCTTCGCAATTTGTTAGCTTTTCCCTGATCTTAACATAAACATAAACATAACTTTTTAAAGACCCAGTGAATGACTTACATCGCGTTCAGCGGTCAAAATTCGCTTCCATTATTCCGAAAGTGATCATTGTAAACACCACGTTATTAGTTTCATTCATTGTGAACTAATTTTTTCATTTTAATTCTACTTGTACAAAATTTTCATGAGTAGATTTGTGAGATTTCCCTGGTTAAAAAAGATCAAACTCGACAGAGTTTCAATCATATTTACCTATACATATATACTGATCGTCCATCAGGAGATGGCAGTGAGAAACTGCTATGTCGACCGTTCCCCCCAGAACCTTAGCGTAAGAGTGGGGTATCGCAGATCCCTCCGCGCCCCGCTATCGAAATCACTGCCATCTCCTGATGGACGATCAGTACATGTCATAGCGAGTTATGATCACGCTTTAAATAATTAAATATGGTCTAAATTATGCCATATTTAGATTCAGTTTAATCAGTAAAATCTCAACAAATGTGTTGGTAAAAGTTTCCTATTTGCAGTAAACACATCATCTACAAATCAAATTATTGGAACAACGGGACGCCCGCCACTATGGGCTGGGAACCTGCTTTTTGTGGCCAAAACTACCCAGATAGCACGCCGGCTCGATATTGGACGGGCCACTGTGCACGCCAATGCGCGCATTCTACCTGCAGAAACTCGAGCCCAGGGCCGGCCGTCCGGGCCGATATTCTGCACATTTGCAAGGGTGCGGTATTCGCGTTCTTATTTCGTGATAATACAAACACGGGTTTTTTCAATAGTCAAAAACGCTAGATCAAAGATCAATCTAGGCCTCAAGCGCCTTGAAAACTCATATTTTTTTCGTATGCAAGGATAATTTGCATTATTCGACAGCATATATATGTATGCTTCCGAATGATGCAAATTGCGTCTCGTAAACGTACAAATAGGACTTTCGAGAGAGATCGCGGCCTAGATCGATCTTTTATCTAGCGTTTTTGACTACTGAAAAATCAAATTATTGTATTATCGAGAAATAAGAACGCAAATCCTGCACCCTTGCAATCCTGGAAAAAGGAATCTATACCCGTAAGAGGGCAGCACTAATGTGGCGATTGCCGTTATACAAAATACACGGCAGGTCGCACCATTGTGGCAGATGTCGATAAATATAGTAGATTCCTTTTTCCAGGATTGCAAGGGTGCAGGATTCGCGTTCTCTTTTCTCGATAATACAATAATTTGATTTTTCAGTAGTCAAAAACGCTAGATAAAAGATCGATCTAGGCCGCGATATCTCGAAAGTCCTATTTGTACGTTTACGAGTCGCAATTTGCATCATTCGGAAGCATACAACTGCGCACATAGCTATATTTTCATGACATATATGCTGTCGAATAATGCAAATTACCCTTGCATACGGATAGATATGAGATTTCAAAGCGCTTGAGGCCTAGATTGATCTTTTATCTAGCGTTTTTGACTATTGAAAAAACCCGTGTTTGTATTATCACGAAATAAGAACGCGAATACCGCACCCTTGCAAATGTGCAGAATACCGGCCTGGACGGCCGTCCCTGGGCTCGAGTTTCTGCAGGTAGAATGCGCGCATTGGCGTGCACAGTGGCCCGTCCAAAATCGAGCCGACTCGGCTTAGAGCCGCTCGAAGCGATGTTCGGCCCGTAATCTGCAGGTCAGGGGCTCGGCACGCTGGGTTAGGCGGCCAGCAGTGATGCCAGAATCGTGGACCGTGGGCTTTTTCCCCTCCGCTCGCTGAGCCGACTCGATCCCCCACTCTGACGCACCGTCGTCGCGTGTAGCGCGTGTGCAATCGAACAGGCACTCACACGGACAGACTAGAGATACGTTCGTGTGTAGCGCATGCGCAGTAGAAGCAACGTGGCGACGACGGTGCGTCAGAGTGGGGGGTCGAGTCGACTGGAGTCGACTCAGCGAGCGGAGGGGAAAAAGCCCACGGTCCACGATTCTGGCATCACTGGCGGCCAGCCGTGCTATCTGGGTATTGTAACGTTATTTCAAGGTTTAATGTTATACTATTATAGATCGTTGAATTCGTCTCGATACCAGTTAAAATATTATGAAGTAAAAATCATATGCTAATATTTAAAAAATTGGGTTGACCTTCATTTTGTATTAAAAAAGAAACTTTTTCGTTATACGTAGCAAATTTTGTACAATTTTAATAAATTGCTCTCTGGTTTCATCTCGCCCGCAATAAAAACGTTAATCCTCGCATGACGATGGTTGGGTCTGTGGTGATGCAAGAAATGCGTGTAGATCTCGACTATCTTTTTGTAATACCCACAATAAATAAAATTTCACAAACTACATGACCGATTGCTCTGAAAATTTTAAAGGTTACTCTATATATGTACCACTATTTAGTGAGTTTACTAAACATTTTTTTTTTTAAGTTATTGAAAAAGGAATGAATTTTCGAAATTTGATTTTGCCAGTTTATAACATAGATTATCTATTTTGGTATGGACGATAACGGGGGAGATTACGATTTCCGTGGCCCCTCGTTTTGAGGTTATATTTGTGTTCTTGGGGTTATTTTAAGAAAAAAATGTATATATATTTAACATGGTGTCGAATCAGCCTGGTTTAGCCGGTAAAGTAGATTTCTTCTCTTTTTATAAATCTGCAAATATCTCAGTAACTATGCGAAATATGGCAAAATATCAACAGATCTATTTTGTAGAAAATTAAATTTCCTATAACATTTTTCTATCAGCTGCGCAGTTTCCGAGTATATTTATATTTCGGTGAATTTGCAGAACAACTGCCTCTCCCCCGAAATAATGGTCGGTAAAGCCTCCGTTCTGAAAAGATCAAATTCTGGAAGACATCTACAATGGGAAGATTATGTGAACAGAGTGAGGTCTGGGTTAGATCGCGGAGGGGGCGGAGAGGGACGGCCATCAGGCCGGCCCGACCACGCAGACGAAATTGGGAATATCTCAAAAACTAAAAGTGGAAAATTGAATACGGAAAATTCAATTTAGTACTAGCAATAGTTTTTTGTAATTATCTCAAAAACTAAGACCGAGCACCGAGTAGTTGTAATGAAAAAAGTTGTTCAGAATGTTGTCCTTGACAACATATGTTAAGGTCAAGGTCATCGAAGCTGCCTCCCCTAAACTTAAAATTTACCATTATTTTATTTTTAGTATATTTTTCGTGAAAAATGGAATTTTAACATCATTTTAACGTTTTTTAGAGAAAATTCAATTTCCTACAAGAAGGTCTGTTGATATTTTGCCATATTTCGCATAGTTTCCGAGATACATATTTGCAGGTTTATAAAAAACGGGAAATCTACTTTACTGGCTAAACCAGGCCGATTTGATATCATGTTATATATACATTTTTTTCTTGAAATAACCCCAAGGACACAAATATAACTTCAAAACGAGGGGCCACGGAAATCGTAATCGTGCCCGGTAACGATAAATGTTTTGAATAAGACTCGTCTTGATCTTTTTGTTGTATTCGATCCTGAAAGCCTTAATCGCCTACATTAACGATATTTAAACACGCATTTATGAATGCCCTCTTAAAGAATTGTACAATTTGTTTAAATGTTATATTTATAAAATACTAAAATCGTTTCAGAATGATGTAACCATTAAATGTATTTTTATTTTAGACCTGGGGACATAGTTAATGAATTTAACAGTGAACATTGGGATACCTCAGAAGATTCAGCCGATGAATTTGATCCTAATGGTAAGATACAATCACACGTTAATTTACATACATTTGTATCTATAGGGGAGAGTCATATAATATAGGCCACTCTTAGTTTTTGTACTACACCTTCAGCTACTGTTAGTAAAAACCAAATTTCAGGAAAGTAATTTATAGTACTTAATAAAATGGAATAAATTGGTTTCCTTAAATTTTATCATACAGATTAATAATTCGCAGGTATAAAAACGTTGTAATTTGCATTGAAGAAATAATTGTCGTCGAGTACCGTGTGGCGAACTTGGTTTCAGGTTTTACCGTAATTTATATATATATATATATAACTTTATTTGTTCCCCTTGAGGTTACAATTTTATACACAACTCCTCTTTTCAACACGCCGCCTATACACCTTAAATCTTACTTCTAACTTAAATACTATCTTATACCTAGACTTAACCTAACCTAACCTATGACCGCGACCAACTATACAATACAATATCCACTCTAAGTTAGAGAGAAAGAGAGAGACCCTATATGTATATATATACGTACGTACATACATATACACACATACATACATACATACCTATATATATACATATATATACTTATATACACATATATACACACACATACATACCCCCCCCCCTCATATACATATATAAATATAAATGTATATGTACCCCTATACATACACACATGTATGTATCTGCACCCCGCTGTCCCCTCTTCCTCATTTCCCCGTGACCCCCTCTTCCGGTCGATCTTCTCTCCCTTCCATCTTGACCCTTCCTTGCCTCACAGCCCAACTCCGACATTCACTCTTTCTCTCCATTCTTCCACCTTCCTCAACCAATCCTCCCCTTCCCCCTCCTCCCCTAATACCATCCTCACCATCTCCTGCCATCCGCTTTCTTCTTCCCCTTTCATGCACACCTCCCACACGTGTTCCCACGTTTCCCTCTCCCATCCACATACTCTGCACACTCTCTCTTCCTCCCCTACCCAATACTTGCCCCCTCTCATACCATTTCCCAGTCTAAATCCAGCTACCCTCTGCCACCTACTCTCTCCCCACCCTTTCCCTAGATATTTAGGCAGCCCTTCTCCTTTCACCATCTCGTACCATCTATTATACTCTGACTCCCTTATCCTGCCCCATCTCTCATTCCTCTGACTTTCCTTCTCCCGTTTCACAATCTCCCCGCTCACTTCCTCCCTCCTCTCCTCCAACATTTGTTCCACTTCCTCCGCTGTCCATCCCCTAGCCTCCCAAAAGTCCCTTCTTTCCTTCTCCCAACCATCCACCTTTCCCCCCCTTTCCCCCCTCGCCCTAACCTCCTCCCAGCATAATCTTGCCCACTCCCCCCCCTTGCCCTCTCTCAATTTCTTCTCAAACCCCCACGCCCTCAGTCCCGCTCTCCCCCTCAGAAGCTCCCTCTGTAACTCTTCCCTTACCATGTACCCCGGCGTACACCTCTCCACCCCCAGCACCCACCTCAGATACCTTTCCTGCATCCTTTCCATCTCTTCCCTCTCCTTCCAGCCCCAAATTTCCACCCCGTCACTCACTACCGTCCATACCAACCTATCAAATAGCCAGATCCTCTTTCCCCAATCATTCCCGAATTTCCTTTTCCCTATCCCCCACACCTGCCTCATTACCGCCGCCCCCTTCCTCATCCTGTCCTCCACCTGTCTTTTCTGTCCCCCGTCCCTCGTTACTACATATCCTAGGTATCTGTATTCTTTCACCTCCTCTAACACCTTTCCCTTCCTTTTACCGTAATTTAATGTATGACAATTTACTCTTTTACCTCTTTATTCGTGTCGGCACGTTATAACAATTTGTACTTATATCCGCGTGGTCACGCTCAGTCTCGGTTCTACCCTCACGCTTCTATTACAATCAAAAACGAAGTCATACCAACTCTCACACACTCTTAACCATACACTCTTCGGAGTGGCGGAAAAATTATACTGCTCTGACAATGAGTATTTGTCAAAGAAGAGATCCACTTGACTAACTTCGGCCGGTATTGTACGACTCTCCTCTGTATGTAATAATTAGATTTTATGTATTTATGTCGTATAATTGCACAAAAACATATAATAAATGATAGTTTCGGAACATTTTACGATTAGTGTACTTACACTATTATGGAACATCCAAGATGATAATTTGTATACGATTGACAGTTGGCTCTTCAGTTCTGACATAATAAAAACACGTTATCTTAACTTAAATACACAATATTCATGTTCCCTGTAAGGGTGTAGCATTTAACTAGCGAGATCTAAGTAAGCGTTGAGAAGGTACCCGGCCTGTCGTCAAGAGTGGAGTTTCGCAGATCCCCTGTGCCCCACTGTCGAAGTCACTGCCATCTCCTGATGGATGATCAATATATATGGTGAGGCAACAAACATACGGGGGATATGAAAGAGAGGTGGAAGAAGCAAATACTCTCTGGGAGAAGCAAGCGTTTAGAGGGCCCCAACCGAGGGAAATATTTCTCAACTTGAATCAAGTAATTCATAATAATAAGAAGGTTTGGTTTAGTTCTGAGTTTGGTTTCAAATCTAGCTCAATTTTAAAACTATGAACTGTGTATTACGAAGTAAAAACGTAGGTAGAGGAGAGATTCTGGTCTTCTCTCTGCATCCCACTCTCGTGTACCTAACGCAAAGTTAATCAAAACTACTATTGTACAGACATATTAGAAATATTCAAAACATTATACAGGGTGTCCCAAAACGACTGCGTAAGCGGGAAATGGGAGGTTCCTTGGGTCATTTGAAGCGACATTTTCCTTAGCAAAAATGGCGTCCGCGGCTTTGTTTAGGAGTTATTAACGAAAAACACGGACCAACCAGAGCGCGCCTAGTCGATCGGTGGCACGGTCAGCGCGGCGAGCCGGGGGGAGGAGAGTGTTGTCGGCACGCCCCGATGTAACAGAACAGTTTCTCGATTATGTCCCGATTTCGATGAGCTTTGGATATGTTGTAAAGACCACGATTCTGAACAACATTTCCCTTTAGACTTTTTGCCTCGCGTCTTTAGTTTAGGAGATATTTGTAAAAACTTGTAATTGAAAATGCTTCGAAATGTGTGTCACTGTCACTGGGTCATTCGGTGACGAACTGCACAGATGTCTTCAGGTATACGACAGTACCGAAAGCTAAGGGTTGTACGGTCAGGTCAACGAACTGTACAGCTGATGGTAGATAGCAGGTATACGACAATCACATGTTTCGCTTTTCCTGCAGATTTGTACGCAGAGTCGATGGGTTACTGTTCGAAAACGTCGTCCGTCCTTTCACCCAGCAAGAGGTAGAAATGTCAGGTCGGCGTGGCGTTTTAGGGTCCCTATTGTCCTATGCCTTCCTTAAGAAACTTTCTAAAAGAAAGACGGACGACGTTTTCGAACAGTAACCCATCGACTCTGCATACAAATCTGCAGGAAAACCGAAACATGTGATTGTCGTATACCTACTATCTACCATCAGCTGTACAGTTCGTTGACCTGACCGTACAACCCTTAGCTTTCGGTACTGGTTTTACAAATATCTCGTAAACTAAAGACGCGAGGCAAAAAGTCTAAAGGGAAATGTTGTTCAGAATCGTGGTCTTTACAACATATCCAAAGCTCATCGAAATCGGGACATAATCGAGAAACTGTTCGTTGTTACGACATCGCAGCGTACCGACAACACTCTCCTCCCCCCGGCTCGCCGCGCTGACCGTGCCACCGAGCGACTAGGCGCGCTCTGGTGGGTCCGTGTTTTTCGTTAATAACTCCTAAACAAAGCCGCGGACGCCATTTTTGCTAAGGAAAATGTCGCTTCAAATGACCCAAGGAACCTCCCATTTCCCGCTTACGCAGTCGTTTTGGGACACCCTGTATGTATGTAGTATCAGAGAGTCAGTACAGACAGAGACAGAGCATACCCAGGTTTAGCATAGAACAGAACCTACACCTACTTTTAACATGCTAAATGTAGGTATAGGTTCTGTTCCATGCTAAACCTGGGTACGCTCTGTCTTTAGCTTATTGACAAAAATGGTGGCAGAAAAGACCCCGGGCGTGAGCAATTTCATATCCTCTTTGGTAGTATTCAGGACTAATGGCACGGAGTTAGAAATGTACCTTGAAGAGAAGAGAAGTATTTACAAAAAACAGTTACAAAACCTTGTTTTATATCAAGAAGACTTGTAGTTTAAAAAAATAAAGGTAGCAATAGATGTTCCCTGTGAACAATAAAAATAAAGTATATATGTATTTTATTTTTACAACAAAATGTCACCTGTTTTATGATTTCGTCGCGGTTAAAAATAAGCATTTTTACTTTTATTGGTTTTATCGTTATAATCTTTATAGCTATTTAATAACAGGTTCTCGATAAATGACTTTTCTTCTGGTAAATAATAACACTGCATTCACGGAACAAATAAATTCTTTTTAAATAATGCTGTAACAAAGTGTAGGTAGTGTAGAGTACCTACAAATTTTTATACGAACTTCATTATTCTCAGATTACTGAGTGAGTAAATATTTAAATTGCATAGAAATATACTCCTTTTTTGAATGGGCCTTGGAAATTCAAGAATACAATAAAAATCTACTAATATCTTCATTAAAATATTTAGTTTGTTGTGTTTTGTCTATTTGCAATTTGCATACATTATAAATGCATAAAATCGTTAAGTGTATTATAAGTAAAATAAGCACCAGTATACTAACAAGTTTTATTTTCAGAAGATAGAGAACCAAAGATACGTAGCTATCCACCATTTACATTTTACCAACCATTCCAACGTGTTTATTGTCCTGGGGATCATCATGCAATACGAGTGAAGACCCGTATTATAAAGATGTTGCAAGAAGGAACTCTAGTTTGGCCAACGAGTCATGCAGAAGGCCAGTTTGATGATCCATAACATTTATTACAGTCTACATATATACTCATAACCTAATGGAAGAATATTTATTTTGTGACATAATGGACTTAAGTACTCAACTCAAAGTAACGGAGGATTTATGATTCAACGTGACTATCACTAATCATTTCAATTAGAGGTATATGTTTCTTAAGATAAACGTGTACATTTAACAAAATAATTTGATCTTTCTGATTACAGACTAATTCTGAGAATATTTTGACAATTGATTCCTTTAATTGCATTGAGTTGTGAGAAATAATATTACAATAAATTAGTACCCATAAAAATATTTCTACTCACGGAATAAATATTCTTCTCACATTTCTTAATCTAATTGTCAAAGACTATCTATCGTTTTCCAGTCACACGTTCCTCGGTAAATTATTTTTATCATTCGAACTGTAGTTCAAAATATTTAATATAGATACTAGATATATTTGGATAATTGATAATATCAATATTTTGAATATAGATAATAGAAAAACGACATAAGTCACATTTCTCGAAAACTTTAGTTCAATTAAAACTCAATGGTTGAAAGATGAATACTATTAGACTTTAATAAAACATGCACAATCAAAAATTAGTATCCTACTTCTTAGATAACAGTATTTCAAAAGAATACAAAAAAGTCTAGACAATAGGGATGTTCGATTCTCCTTCAAGAATCGATTCTCGGAGAATCGATTTCGAATGACATCTCACTTTTTTTTACTTCGCTTATTAGTATTCTACTTTGTGGAATAATCGAACGCTATTGGACGGCAAGAAGGTCGATTCTTTTCAGACCGATTCTTCGGCAAAGACTGATATTTAGAATCGAATATCCCTACTACACAACTACTGGAGTGTACATCAGGTAGACAATATCATCGAATATTATATTTCTTATATACTATTTATTTTTGAAATACAAAACTGTCATATTATTTTATGTAATGCATAGTCAGTCTATGTAGTACTCTTATCTGTGATAAAAGCAATTCGTGTGATAGTACTATCAATGTAGTTATACTTCATAAAGTCTACCAAAATTCATACCCCTAAATTGAATACTGTCAATCATTTCTAATTAGATCATGTATGTCCCTTAGTCTTAGCTCGAATCTCATTATCTGTTCAAGACTGGCGTGCGCGAGCGCCATGTTGCCTCTCCGCGTGACGCAATCGTGGATCGTAGCCAGCACGATTCACCAGTCTCGCGCGTTCCCGCGTGAACACAAGCAAGCGGCGTCTGTTATCGATGCTCGCGCGGGCAACAAATCAAGCGCGTGATTGGTCAAATCCGTCCTCGATCTTTCTGGAATGCTCCTGAACGACCAACTGGAACCACCGGTGCGTGACGGACTTCCAGGAGGATCGAGACAACAAAAGTGAGAGAGAACCATCGGCTCGCTCTCTTCACGCCAATCTGCTCAGCTGACAACCACGTCTTAGAATCGCTCATCTCTCTCTAAATCGTCCTCGTGCTCTTTTCAATCATCGTTTATTCAGTTATCATACAATATCTCGACAATCTTTGTGAACAATAGTGCAGAAATACAGTTTAATTTATTGTAGATCTATTTCTCCTTTTTTCCGTTTATACAGTCCATTCGCCTCACATTCAAATCCATCCGTTGCATTCACACATCTGTACCTTTCAATCCGTTCACTCAGCAAATTCATCAGCGCATTCACACAACCTTCAATTACATTTTTCACACTCATACACCAATCTCAGGTCGATCAAGACCGTCCTTTCACATTATCAGACTACGGATTTTCTGCATTTATAAGAAAAATGGGTATGGGTCATTCCATGCCAAATCGATTACTTTTTGTGGTCACCATCGTCGATTTTGTTCTAATTGAAATCTGTTGTAGTCCATGTGAAATAGGCCCGGACACGTCTCTATCTGAAACGCGGGTACACCGCGTCCTTTTCCAGCTCATTGTGACGATTACATGAAAAACGCCATTTTGTTAAAGAGCTTATTTTGAAGAGGAAACTTCAGGGAATATAACAATAGTTTTTTCAAAATTTACATTACTGGCCAAAATTGAAAAAAAAACGTAAAAAAAGAATTTGTTTACATTTTTCAACATTATAAAGTTAATTACTGAGGATGAAAAATTATTCTATAATAGCCCAATCCTTTCCGAATAAAACAAAAGAAAGTATAGCTCAATCATACAAACAGTTACTGATATAAAAATTCGTAAATGAGGCCTATTTTCGCCAAACTGGGCAAAAATCGCAAATTTCCAAGGCCTGTCATTCCTAAAAAAATTCGAAACCGGCAAAATTATGACTTCACGCCCCCCTAATTTCACATGAACTACAACACATTTCAATTAGAACAAAATCGACGATGGTGACCGCAAAAAGTGATCAGTTTGGTATTGAATGACCCGTGTACCAAATGTAAAATAGTACACACATCAGAGAAATTAAATATCACTCTATTATTTTCCATGTATCACGGCTGTTAGAGGTGAAAATAAACCGTTTATTCTTTGCTTCTCACAATAGATATTTTTATTTTGCATGAAGATTCTCAGTTCTACTCATCACTCATTTATTATTTCCATATATGTATTTCTTTCTTTTTTAAAATGGAATGATATGTATTTTTATCCGCCATCAAATAGTGCGTTTAAGATGAGTTTAATGACCTCTATGACTGAAGGTCATTCAAGGTCAGATAAAAAAACATCATTCCATTTAAAAAAAGAAAGTTGATCTTCACCTCACCTTGGAGTGTCCACCGGGAAAAATAGAAGTTCCACCACATGATGTCCCCCTCGGTACTGAACAACTTTCATCTGAAATATTTTTGCGTATAATTAGTATTTTTAGTGATATTCGTCTGTAACGCTTTATAAATTCCACCCACTATAATATGTAACATCTATCTTTACACTTATAACTCCGTTACATTCAATTATTTAACTATTATGAATTGGAATCATTTGTGTATTCACAAATGCGATATTTAGAGCTCTCAATACCATGTCACTTCCTTGAAAGTTTATTTAGATGTGATTTCACAAAAGAAATTCGTTGATTAGAAACGATGAATAAACGAATGAATATTTACAATGTGTCCAATTTACAATTAGTCAATATATTAACGTTGTCGATCAAATGGTAAACTAATATACATTTATAAAATAGAAATTCAAAACAAGATAAGTACAGACATTGCATGCAATGCATTTTTCTGTCTACGGTTCTAAATTACCGACTCTGTAGAAAATGCTCCGGTACGATAGCGGACTCTATCGAAATGGAACGGTCAGCTAGTGAACTACATGACGTTGCAACACAAAAGGTGTGTGTTCGAGGACGTTAGATTTTACAGCGTTGTCAGCTTTAAAAGTGCAATGTTGCCTCATTATATTCATACAAAAACCGTCGATGTTCGCATCGAAAGTGTGGGATACCGGGTGAATGAGGGAACTTCACAGGTAACAGTATAACGAACAGTTTATTCAATACGACTATTCGCGACGAGATACAAAGGCTGAGTGACTCGCTAGCACCGACGAGATACTATTAAAGACCGCCAGCCCCTGTGCTATTCAGCGAGACCAGTAACCGGGCGCGACCGGGCGCGGGGATAACGTGGAACTTACAGTGATCTGATATACCACATAGCTAAAAGTTCCACGACCGACGAGATACAGTTGGTGATTCCGCGCTCTCTACCTAAATAAGACATTTATTCGTGAACCACGTAAGACTGCGTCAGTGGCGTAGGTAAATAGATTTAGTACCGCAGGTAATAAATAAATGTAGAATGCTGACATTACCCATTCTGTAACTGTTTGGAAAAAAATGACTTTTTATTCTATAATTTCATTATACTCTTATTTCTTTCTTATTTCCCTTATTGTTCACCATTGTAATTATTGTTTTATAATCGACAGTGAATAGATATAGGAAAGTGAAAGTAATTACTACGCAATATTCCAAAAAAGTATCGGAATTTAAAATTAATTTGGAAAATATTCTGTAATAATCGTTATTTATAATTCAAACAATTTTTAAATAAATACATTTTAATAATTTGTTTTTATATTCGTTATTTAAATTATTATTTCAATACATACCAATGTATTGTAACCTTACGTTAAGCGGAGGCATCTCGGATGACCTTGACACTACCCGGCGCTCAGTCTTAGTTTCCGAGATAATTGCACAAAACTAGTGCTAGTACTGAAATGAATTTTCCCTATTCGTGCACACTCCGTGGCAATGTAAGCCTGCTCCGGCGCAGAGTCAGTTTACTGTTTTTGTAAACACGTTGTGGAGATCAGACAGAAAACAGGGTCTCACTCTGGTAATACATTTATAAGATGAGCTTTTAATTTTGAGAGACTACTCCTGGATTTTCGTCTGCATGGTCGGTTGACCAATTTTTCCATTACTAGGAGTAATGGAACTGCTAGTGGGAGGGGCGGAGAGGGACGGCCGTTAGGGCATGCAGACGAAAATCCAGGAGTAGACTCTCAAAATTGAAAGCTCACCTTATACAGGGTGTCCCACGCAACTGGAACTGCTAAACGGTCGGGAATAGAAGAAGATGTTATAAGTAAAAATTGAATGGTATCAGACGGTGCATAATATGCAACTAATTGTATGCACTCTTGTGCATCGGTGCATCAGAAAAATGTAACTGTACTGTTTTTTATAGATCGATAGAGTATCAAATTCTGAGTATAATAATGTTGCCACGGAGCGTGCAAGAATACGAAAAATTCTATACAGTATTAGCAATAGTTTTTTGCGAATATCCTATATGTAAAAAGGAAAAAGTTGTTCAAAATGTCGAAATCTATAACATATTTAAATTTTATCAAAATCGGAGAGGAGTATCCCTCTTTCTAAATAATTACCAAAACTTCTCTTGTTTATAACTTTTTAATAAAAAACGAGCTGACGGCTAAAACCTCTTGGAGGTTACTTAGAAAGGTGACCTTGATATCATATGTCAATTCAGTATATCGTTGTAGCCTTTATTACTTAAAATAACTGCTATATTTTGAAAACTTCTTTTGTTTATAACTTTTTAATAAACAACTAACACCGGCTAAAACTTCTTGAGGGTTACTCAGAATGTTGTCCTTGACAACATATGTCAAGCTCAAGGTCATCTGAGGTGCCACGCCTAGGCTTACCTCTATATTTATTATTTGAATTATTATTTCCATAATAATTTCCATAATAATTTATTTAAACAATTATTTTAACAATAAATTATCATTGAAATAATAATTCAGATAGTGAATACAGTAAATGTTCGATAGACGCGAAAAGTTCTATACGATAGATGCGAAAAAAATATCCCCTCCAACTTAATACACACTGATCTCGGCTCGGTATATCGGTGTGAACCACTACTAACACGACGCGGAGAATCGCAGTCGTCGGCACAGTTCAAACGCCCGTGCGTCATCACAATGTAACACCAATATTTAATCTTCTTTATTTTTCATTATTTTTTTATGGAACTTTCAGCAACATATTCCTGGCATTTTTCTAATGCAAAATGATACCAAACACGATATAATTTCAGTGGTTTAATTGACGATGAAAAGAAAGAGACGCGGAGAGTCGCAGTCGCCGGCACAGTTGAAAGGCCCGCGCCGGCGCAGTTGAAAGGACCGCGCGTGGTCTCGCTTTACACGCGCAGTCCTTCTCTACGTTCGGATCGGCCTTTGAAGTTCCACAAAATAGCTTCCCTATACGATAGATGCGAAGAAATCCCCCCGAGGCGTTCGCGTCTATCGAACATTTGCTGTATAGAAACAAATTATAAACATTTATTTATTTAAAAATTGTTTACATTATAAATAACAATAAATAACTACTTAAATAATAAATATATAAGGCCGAATACAATACGGACTTCAAAATGACAGAATCGAAACCGGAACCGTAACCGATATAAGCCAGAACCGATATTCTCGTAACAGTTATAACATCATCTCGGTTTTCATAACAGTTTTCAATCCCAGCTTTCAATTTCAATGCGTGTTGTTTTCTTCTGCGTCAACCGATTTTAATGAAATTTTCAGTACGTGTATCATTAACGTAGATTCGTAGATGTACAGACACATTTTAAATTTTCATTGCGAATTGAAATAAAAAATTTTTAAAAAGTCTTTTATTTTTTCATGTAATTCCTACCAATTGTAATTTTTATAAAATCTGTTTTACAATTTTAAAAAGGGTATCCGGGCTGTACGCGGACTGTCTGCGGACAATTGTCCGTCAGTTTGAACAAGACTTTAAAAATAAAATCATAAAATTATGGTAATTGTGCATAAAAGGTAACATCTTGCTGATTTTGATAAAATTTAAATATGTTGTAAAACTCAACATTTCGAACAACTTTTTCGTTTCTGAGATATTCGCGAAAAACTGTCTGTAGCGCGCGTATGCATCAAGAGTCAACTGTTTCTACAGATACATCACGACGAGCAGCAAACGATATATACATATACCGCGTGAACTTTTTACTACAAATAATAATGAAAGTTTGATTTTTTACACCAGACCTAGTCAGTTGGTTTAGGTTTGGGTTAGGTTTTAGATTAGGTTGTGGATTAGGTTTGGGTTCAATTTCAAAGTCTCCGATTTATTTATGGGTTGGTTTTCGGCAACGCTTGCGCAAATAATAGCTTTTTTTAAATGACCCATAACGATATAAAAATAACTGAAAACTAACCAAAACTTGAGCCAAAAAGGCGGTAACCACCATATATTACGCCATTATTATTATTCACAGCGCGAAATGTTTAGATAGAGATTAAATGGTTTCAAGAGATGCACGTAGTGGTGTTATGAGCTTTTTTGTAGGTGGACGCGTCAAAGACTTAGGAAGGTCAACTTTGATTTTTTTAATGAAACCACATGTTTTTATGCACCAATCGATGCAGTTTTTCATTATCTATAAAAAAAGGTATTAACGTATATGTATATGTCGAAAAATCATTAGTTTAAAAGTTATTTTAATTTAAATATTGCTAAGAAACCCTCACTTTTTCTTGCTAATAATAACTTTATTTTTTTAATATCTATTTACAAAAAGGGTTTAATGCAACGTCTACTTACATCTCCACCTTCAAGATCTCGGTCGATATTTTACAACAATCGTTTAGGATACGTTCCTTCATATCGAGAAAATCTTCTGCATAAACTGTACTCTTTATCCGAGGTTTTGTTTGCAATATTTACATTAATATATCTATAAAACTAATAATTTTTTACTAAACTAATCTTTTTATAGAAAGCAAAATGCTGCATCGATTGATACATAAAACCACACGGTTCCGTTTCAAAAATCAAAGTTGACCTTCATAAGTCCTTGACGCGTTCACCTACAAAAAGAAAGAATAACACCATTCTGTGCATCTCTTGGAACCATTTAATCACCATGTACATAGTTCTCGCTGTCAATAATAGTAATGGCGTAAATCGAGTTGGTAATATCTGCAGAACCACACTTATAGGGAAAAATTTTACAAAATCTTCATTCTGACAACACAATTAAAATAAGCATTATACATATATCTCTATGTATCCGTTATAGGATATAGGAGCCGTTATTTAATTGAAGGATTCAAATAACTTCCAGGATGGCGCGATTTTTTCACAAAAGCCATACATTGTTGCGATTTCTTCATAGCATCTTACCACCGAAACCGAATCATCGTCGCGCGCGCATTGCGTCACGAGAAGCGTTCGTTCACTTTGCGATACCGTGCGATCGAATGCCCACGCGTGTAAAATATTTCCCGCGTGTGCTTTTGTAGTGCAGTGAAATTGTTAAGTAATCAGGTGTGAAGTGTAAGGATATAGAGTACAATTTTGGATTTATAATCGTACAAAAGGGTCAACAAAATGGTGAGTAAAGAAACTCATAGTACCTTTTGTATTTATAAAAATTGTGGAATTAGAAGTAGGGACAATATATTAAATGTCCGATTTTATGGTCTGCCTGTTTCTGATAGAGATCGGTTAATCACATGGTTAGTAAATAGTGGTTGCGATCATCTAATCGAAGAATCAGACGCAGAATTGCGGAAATTTTCAATATGCAGCAGACATTTTTCCGCAAATGTAGTATTTCCAAATGGTAGATTGAAAAGAAATGCGGAACCACTTCTTTATGATATTGAATCGAATGATGAGGATGAAGATTTTGACAGTGATACTGACAATCATTACCGCGAGCAAATACGTATTTTGGAAAATATAGAGCATATACGTAGATTAGACTAATACGGGAATGTCGAAATAAGAAGCAAATTATTTCACGTTTGCAACAAAAATTACAAATATTGACAGACGGTAATTTGTTGGATAAAACACTTTTAAATGCTATACGACGTCGAGTCCAAGGATTTTTATTGACATTTATCACGATGCAATTATTTCACAAAAAACAATCTTCTTATACTGAAGAAGAGCAGCAATTAGCAAAAAAAATGCATTATACTTCGCCCAGTTTGTATGCAAAAATGCGTAAAGAATTTAATTTTATATTACCTGGGAGAAGTATAATCAGCAAATGGTTTAACATTGTAAATCTATGGCCAGGAATTTGCAATAATTTGTTTTTACAACTTAAATCAAAAGTTGATTGTATGGACATTAGCGAACGCAACTGTGTTTTATTAATAGATGAAATGCGGATAAAGAAATGTTTTGATTTCCATGAACGTCGACAGAAAGTTGAAGGTTTTGAAGATTTAGGATCACTAGAATGTACTAAGAAAGTAGCGACTAATGTATTAGTTTTTATGGTCAGAGGCTTGTTACATAATTGGAAACAACCTGTAGCATACTTCTTGACTAGTAATGCAGTCAAAAATATTCATTTAGCATCCTTGTTAAATGAAGTTATAGAAGCAATTTTGAGCACAGGATTAAAAATACGTGCTGTTGTTTGTGATCAAGGTGCTAATAATCGAAGTACCATTAAAAATAGAATTTCTGTTGACCACCATCCATATTTCATACATGAAAATCAAAAAATATACACAATTTTTGATATACCGCATATTTATAAGTCTATAAGGAATCAACTTTTGAAATATGATATTATCTTTGATGATAATAAAATTGGATCGTGGAAAGACGTACATTCGTTATGGCAATTGGAAGATGGTAAAGCAACGAGAGCTGCTTGCAAATTATCGGAAAAGCACATTTATCCAAATAATTTTGAAAAAATGAAATGTCGGTTAGCTCTGCAAGTATTTAGTCGCAGAGTTTCAGCAGCTCTTCTTGAACGCTGGAACGGTGAGAGGAATTGACAGTCAAACTGTCGTGCATACTGCTGAATTTTTCAGAATTCTTAACGATAGTTTTGATTCTTTAAACAGCAGGAATTGCAACGATTCGAATCCCGATAGATGTGCTTTGTCGGAAATTCGTTTAAATGCAGAAAATAATTTAATTCAGCTGTTAGAAAAATGTTCCAAATGGCGCACCGTTACGACAAATGGCCTGAACATACCACCATGTTTCGAAGGTTTGGAAATTTCTGTTAAAGCTATTTTGCAATTATGGGACGATCTTAAATGCGAAGGAATTAAATTTTTTATGACGTCTAGAGTGAATCAAGACCCATTAGAAAATTTATTTTCAATGATGCGCACTTATGGTGGAACCTATAACCAGAATCCGTCTGCAAAAGCTTTGCGCTTGACATTGCAGAAAAACATTGTATTAAATTTATCAAAACCGGCGAATCTGCCAATTGTTTGGATGATGAGGAAGAAACGTTACTTCCAAGCTCGAAACATGGTGCTACATCTAACATTGCATTAGCATTACCAAATACAAGTCGTGAACATGAAATTGATCAAGAAATGTTTATTGATGTCGAAGAAATTGCCATTGATGCTTCGTATATTAATGACGAAACTTTAGAAGCCTCCGCCGTTGAATTTTGTGCAGGATTTGTGGCGATGAAATGTGTTAAGAAATCTGGTTGCGAACAATGTTCGATTTCATTAATTAGTGAAAATCATAAATACATACAGGACAGACAGATATTAACATTTTTTAGAGCCTATGAAACAAATGACGGCGAATTATTGGGCCATTTATGTGCTCCATCTGCAGAGTTTTCATTTGTATTCAAATTAATGAACGCAATATTTGACGCGGGCTATCCTAAGATTAGAGAAAAATATGGTATACAAGATATGTTATTTCCATTAATGGTGGAAGCCGTGGATATGAAATATCCAGGTTGGTTTCAACATGAAACTTTAGGGCTCCATCGGAAGGATCTTGCATACTATATGATGAAAGTCAAAATTCATAAAGATGTAATATGGTTAGGAAATAAAATAAAAAAAACAGATTATCGCCATAAACCTGTACAAAAATTAAGAAATGTACAAAGTATGTGAGTAGGCAATTTTTAATAAATGTATACTCAATACAGTCAGAGGCGATCTAACGTGAGCTGACAATTTATATTTACATATAGTATATACATGTATACAGTCAGAGGCGATCTAACGTGAGCTGACAATTTATATTTACATATAGTATATACATGTATACAGTCAGAGGCGATCTAACGTGAGCTGACAATTTATATGTACATATAGTATATACATGTATACAGTCAGAGGCGATCTAACGTGAGCTGACAATTTATATTTATATATAGTATATACATGTATACAGTCAGAGGCGATCTAACGTGAGCTGACAATTTATATTTACATATAGTATATACATGTATACAGTCAGAGGCGATCTAACGTGAGCTGACAATTTATATTTATATATAGTATATACATGTATACAGGCAGAGGCGATCTAACGTGAGCTGACAATTTTTAATTTATAACTTTATAGTGGAGCTGTGATATGAGCGAAGAGAGCATCGTTCGTGCTCTTGAGAGAATTTCTTGCACAAAAAGTGGGGGACAAAGTGAGAGCTTTCTCTCGCAACATCGACATCCCAAGGATCGGCTGAAGCGAGGGTGGTCGAGTCACGGAAAATTATGACACTGCTGAGATGCAGTGTCCTTGGATCACGGCGCCGATACCTCGTTGATGGCTTGCAGATGTTGGGGTTGTAACGAGGGATGAGCAATTGGCGCGGACATATGCACTCCCAGGTTGACTTTTCCAGGGAAAGACAACGATCCTGGGACAAAGGAACATCGACGACTGATACACGCCGATTTTTCGACTTTCCTGTTACGATTAACATAATTATAACAAGTGGTATGATAGGGCTCCAGACGAAGATCCACTTAAAAAAAAATCTTTAGTGGAACCTCAGAGGTGGTGTGGAAGACTACTACATTGTATAAATTACACTGTCCAACACAAATTTTGATCTGGAATATGCGTTGAGTAGGGAGTGCGGGCCGCCCGATAGTCGGGTTCGGGTCGAACCGCTGAAAGTCGGGCGGGCTCGATTCGGGTGCGCGATATTTCTGACACGTCGAGCGGCCCGAGAGTTTCGAACGGCCCGAGAGTTTCGGGCGGCTGGTGACTCGACTTTGTCGCTCGTCGGCTGGGTTCGGAAAGAATCGAACAAGTTCGGGCGAGCGAGCTATCGCAATACCCGAGATTCAACTCTGCGTTCTTATGTTCTTAGTTCTTATGAAATAGAAATAGGTAATGGTAATAAGTAATAATAGTATTTCTTTCATAGCTTATAACTTATAACGTAATTTTTAATATACTTGGTTTTTTATAATTACATTAGTTATATATATTCGGCAAACATTCGCATAATCTTGTAACGATCACGCTTGTCGCGAGACAAACTCCCCTCCTGAACGCCGTACGCGAGCATGCACAAACACGGTAGTTCCCGCGGCGGCCGCTAGGTGGCGACCGCGACGACGCGGATACCCGCAAGGGAAAGTGCACCGGCCCGGCATATATACGGCCGGCCGGGCGCTGGAAAAGGGTTCGAAACCAACCGCAGAAACACTAGTAAATCTCACTTACAGTGCGACGCCACGGAATCGAACACCTCCATTAGAACCTCTGTCCAAGGCCCGAGTCTTAAGCAAGACCGGGAGACCTTCCCCGAGATACGAAAGTATCCCAACGCCCCAGCTGTATACACAGCGGGGCTCTTCCCGACTCCGAGACGCGCAAGCATCCGGAATCCTGCCGGCCCGAGTCGCACGCGCAACCGGGACTCCTCGTCGCTCAGCCGCGGAAGCTGTGAGCCGTACCTCTCCTAGTCCGCATACGCAATGGAGCACGCCTCCGTATATTAGCAGTAAGCCGTATAAACCCGTAAAATATAAGCCGTACTAGTCTAAGCCGAAATGACCGTCGCCGTATAGATATAAGCCGCCGTATAAACCCGTAAAATATAAGCCGTACTAATCTAAGCCGAAATGACCGTCGCCGTATAGATATAAGCCACCGTAGAAACATAGACCACCGTACAATCACGAGTCACAGTATCGAGACTCGCGCCGCCGTCATCAACCGACTCTCAAAGAAACCGCGAGCCGCAATTCACCCGTTCGTATAACGGCAAAATAAAGCTTCCTGGCAAAATATCCAGGCGTACTTATTCGTGGTCCCGAAGAACCCTCGACAGCCGGCTGAGTCGGCACTCTCCCAACCGGCAATCGTTACAAATGGCGCCCGAACAGTTTCTGTAAGCAGGGAGAAACACGAATGAGTACGAGCTGGATATACCATCTCCGCAAAACAGAGCTAGCGGAAGAAGCTCGCCAGCGTAATATATCCCAAGAGGGAACAATAAACGAACTTCGAGCCCGAATCGCCGCACACATCCGGACCACGATGGAAACGCCGAAACCCCTCACCCCTAACCCCACTACCTGCCAAGCCTAACCGATAATGGAACGGGTCCGCCGCTGGGGCACCCACTACGACGGAGGAAAAGGAGCGGAAGATTTCCTCGATCGCCTCCAGGACCTACATAGAGGCTTCAAAGTAGAATCGGAGGACATCCTACCCTGCCTCGCCGAAGTGTTCAGAGGAGATGCCCTCCAATGGTATTGGAATAGGCTCCAGAAATGGAAGACCTGGGACGATTTCCTCCAGGCATTCCACAAGGAATTTCTACCTCGGAACCGCACAATCGACCTCGAGGACAAAATCCGAGACCGGTTACAAAAGGCAGGGGAAAACACTCGAGCCTACGCCAGGGACCTCGAAACTATGATGCGACGTCACGGAGCATTCACGGAAGAACAACAATTAGAGAGAACATACAGAAATCTGCAACCGGAGCTCAAGAAGTTCATCCGGCGAACAGAGATCGAGTCCACGGACGATCTCCTCAAGCGAACCGACGAACTAGAAGAAGTACTGGCGGAAGAAAAACAACGACGAAAGGCACTACTGGCCACCAGCAACGAGACCCCGCAAACACACGCCAGGATCACAGAGCAGAGCGCCGCAGAAATCACGAGTACATACGACCGGTCAACATGCTGCTGGAAATGCGGACAACGAGGTCACCAACGAACGAGTGCAGAAGAACAGCGAAACTCTTCTGCTCCTACTGCGGCACAACAGGAATAACCACAATCAGATGTACTTGCAATCCCGTGACGGGAAACGGGAACAGAGTCGGCGGCCGAGGCACCAGCCGACAGAACAACACAGTGCCTCCACGGAACTAGGTCCGGACACACGCATATTTACGACCGTAACAGCGCATGGTCACTGCTTCCACGCACTAATCGACACAGGAGCGACGCGTTCTTACGTTCGGCAAGACGTCGCTGAGTGGTGCCGACAACATGGTGCGAAGGTCACACCAACAGAAGCGACCGTAAGAGTGGCAGACGGAACCATGGTCAAATTGAGCGAGGAAGTAGAAATCATCGCCGACCTGTGCGGAGATACACTCGCAATTACGTGCCCAGTAGTACCGTCACTCGCTCAAGCCGTACTAATAGGGGTTGGCGCACTAAGAGCACTAGGAACATCCGTTACCGTCGGAACACAGAAATGGTCTCTGAGCGAAGAAATCAACACGATCGACACAGAAGGGCTCGCAAAATGCACAACGGAACAATACCAGCAATTAAAAGACCTCTTGAATACCGAACTACCGAAATTCGGAAAAATTAAGAAAACAACACACTTAACAACACACCGAATCCGGCTAAAAACAACGGAACCAATCAAACAGCGGTATACGCCACGCAATCCAGCCACCCAGAAGATTATCGACGAAGAAATCGAACGAATGCTACAAGAAGGAGTCATAGAACAATCCACGAGTCCTTGGAGCTCACCAGTAGTAATCGATCGGAAAGCAAACGGAAAACCACGGTTTTGTATCGATTTCCGGCGGGTAAATAGCGTGACAGAGAAAGACGCATACCCACTACCACAGGTACAAGCGAC
Organism: Lasioglossum lativentre; assembly: GCA_916610255.1. NCBI lineage: Eukaryota > Metazoa > Arthropoda > Insecta > Hymenoptera > Halictidae > Lasioglossum > Lasioglossum lativentre. Next base: position 22,494,970 of record OU744359.1, on the reverse strand, counting down.
GCTGGAGAAACTACGGGGAGCTCGATACATCTCCACGATCGATTTGGCGAACGGATATTGGCAGGTACCACTAGACCACGAAAGTCGACCAATTACAGCATTTACGGTGCCGGGAAGAGGTTTATTTCAATTCAAGGTTATGCCGTTCGGCCTTCACTCGGCACCAGCGACGTTCCAACGGCTCCTTGATACAGTGATCGGAGCCCAACTGGAGCCAAGGGCATTTGCGTACCTAGATGACATCATAATCCTCGGCCGTACCTTCGAGGAACACCTGACCAACCTACGAGAGGTGTTACAACGACTGCAGCAAGCACAGCTCCGTATTAATCCGGAAAAATGCCACTTTGGCCGAACGGAACTCCGTTATTTAGGCCACCTGGTAACAAGCGAAGGGGTCCGCACTGACCCAGAAAAAGTACAAGCAATACGAAGCCTACCAGCCCCGAAATGCCTAAAAGAACTCCGCCGCTTCTTGGGCATGGTATCGTGGTATCGCCGTTATATTCCACATTTCGCCGACATTGCCGAACCGCTCCATCGACTCCTGCAGAAACGCCGCGGCTGGACGTGGGAAAGGGAAGAGAATGACGCCTTCGAAACGCTCCGAGCACAACTAGCACGGACACCAGTACTGACATGCCCAGACTTCGACAAGCCGTTTGTCCTGCAAACGGATGCCAGCGGACAAGGACTCGGAGTCGTCCTCACACAGGAAACCAACGGAGAAGAAAGAGTAATCGCCTACGCCAGCCGTACATTAAACAAGGCGGAAAGAAACTACACCGTCACAGAACAAGAATGCTTAGCAGTAGTATGGGGGATTCGGAAGATGCGGCCGTACCTGGAGGGGTACCATTTTACAGTCGTAACCGACCACCAGGCCCTCCAGTGGCTACAAAGGATAGAAAGTCCGTCCGGTAGGCTCGCTCGATGGGGACTAGAACTCCAACAATACGAGTTCACGATCCAGTATCGACGAGGCGAACAAAACTTCGTAGCCGACGCTCTATCACGCCAGCCGGACGACTTAGGCCTCCTCGAACAAACCCACGGCGACTGGTACCAACGAACATTAGAAGAGGTGAAACAGAGGCCGGAACAACACCCAGAATACCGACAACACCAAGGACAACTATACCGCCACATACCGGATAACACCGGTCTACAGCCGGAATGGGAGTGGAAGAAATGCGTCCCCTCCGCCGAACGAACAACGATCCTACAGCAGATGCATAACGACCCAACCGCCGGACATTTAGGGACGGCCAAAACAATAGCACGTCTTAATCAACGATACCACTGGCCACGAATGCGACAGGACGCGGCAAAACACATACGCCGCTGCCAAAGTTGCTTACAGTACAAGGCGATGCAGCAGGCGCCGGCAGGGGAGATGTTCACCACACCAGCCGTGGGACCATGGGATGTGGCGACCGCAGATCTAGTAGGACCGCTTCCTCGAACAAACCAGGGATACACCGCCATGCTAGTACTGCAAGATAAATTCAGTAAATGGGCAGAGGTGAGACCACTGAGACAGGCAACAGCGCCAGCCGTCACCCGGGCTGTCGAGGAACTGGTCATCCTACGCCATGGGTGCCCGCGCCTCATCATCACAGATAACGGTCGACAGTTCGAAAGCCGAGAATTCGGGTCACTGCTCCAGCGCTACGGGATAGAGCATCGGAAAACGCCACCTTACACACCTCAGTGTAACCCGGTAGAAAGAACGAACCGAGTCCTAAAAACCATGGTGGCACAGTTCGCAACAGACAACCACCGGGCCTGGGACAAAACCGTCGCTACAGCCGTCTTCGCATATAACACAGCAAGACACGGAACCACAGGGATGACCCCAGCTTTCTTAACATACGGTAGGGAACTGGCAACACACGGCTCGGACCGACCACCGACCACTCATCTCAGAGCGAGCGCAAGCAAAAAGGATTACGAAAACCGAGAAGAAACACTTAACCGCCTCTCCGTCGCATACCAACTCGCTCGCACTACACAAGCACAGGCAACAGAAACACAGCGCCGGCAGTACAACCTCCGTCGCCGAACATGGAAACCAAAAATCGGCGATAGTGTCATGCGGAAAGAACACTCGCTGTCAGTGGCCGCGGACGGATTCTGCGCCAAACTAGCCCCAAAATTCTCAGGACCGTTCAAAATACGCGAAATTTTGGGGCCAACCGTGGTAATCATACAAACGGGAAAAGGGCCACGACACCGCGTGCACATCCAAGATTTAAAAATGTGCGAAGACACGGAGGAAGAAACAGAGAACGAGACAACCGACGTCGCCCAAGCGAGAACAACGCTCAAGTACGACCCACAACCACCAGAGGGCCAACGCGCCGAACCGATTTCTCGCAGGCAAAAATATGCGCGAATAAATATTAATAAACCCGAAGACACGGAGAAAGGGAAAAAACAAACAAAAGATGTCAAAGAGACAGCACGAGAACAACAAAAGAACGGCGATTCCGCTAAGACCAGAAAACGCGAAAAGGCCAATGGAGGCCACAGCCAGGGACCGGATACGGGACGGATCGACCCCGTGGCCAAACCAAGCCCGCGGTCCACCGACAAAGGTCCGGGCACCGGCACGGAAGGAGCCACAGCAGTTGGCAGAAGTGTCACCGGGCCGGCCGATAGTGCGATCCATCCGACCACTAACAGCGGAGGAACAGAAGGCTGCAAACTCCCGTCAGAGGCCACCGACACCGGGCAATCAAGGAGAGAAGACAGCGGACATCACCAGCATCGCGACGATACCCCCCGTACCACCAACCGCACCAAGCTCCCCGGAGTACAGCGTGGAGGAAGGGATACAACGGCTGGAGAAACTTCTGGCCGAAATAAACGAAGACCAGGAGGCACTACCGCCTCTTCCGCCGTCTCCACCATCGCCACCGCCAGCAGTCACAGGACCGTCAGCAGACCAAGCAGCTACGCAGACGCAGTCAAGAGGGCCCCCACCCACCCCCACACCCCCGCCACCACTACCACCCTGCCCGCCAGCACCAGCAGCGCCAACACATGGGGCCAAGAGACCAGGACGGCACCACCAGCCCCCGCAGCAGACTGGGATTTCGCCAACTCCTCCCCGCCCCACCCCCACCCCGCTCACCCTACCACGGCCAGTCGTCCCAGCCGAGGCCCCGGATTCATATTTGATACGCCTCGACCAAATGAGGCAGAGACACCCATACCGCCTCCCGGTCGAAGGCGGCTGGATCCTGGTCCGCAGGAACGCGGAAGGGGTACTATACGTACGGTACCGACACCGCGAATAATGTACAGCAGCGGGCAAGTAGGTTAAGTTTGTTCAAATTAGAATTAAGGTAGAATTAAGATAGGATTAAGATAGGTTAAGCACATGTAAAAAAAAAAAAAAGAGGGAGACACACGGGGAAGTCTCGCGCCCCGAAGTAAGGAGGGGATGTAACGATCACGCTTGTCGCGAGACAAACTCCCCTCCTGAACGCCGTACGCGAGCATGCACAAACACGGTAGTTCCCGCGGCGGCCGCTAGGTGGCGACCGCGACGACGCGGATACCCGCAAGGGAAAGTGCACCGGCCCGGCATATATACGGCCGGCCGGGCGCTGGAAAAGGGTTCGAAACCAACCGCAGAAACACTAGTAAATCTCACTTACAGTGCGACGCCACGGAATCGAACACCTCCATTAGAACCTCTGTCCAAGGCCCGAGTCTTAAGCAAGACCGGGAGTCCTTCCCCGAGATACGAAAGTATCCCAACGCCCCAGCTGTATACACAGCGGGGCTCTCCCCGACTCCGAGACGCGCAAGCATCCGGAATCCTGCCGGCCCGAGTCGCACGCGCAACCGGGACTCCTCGTCGCTCAGCCGCGGAAGCTGCGAGCCGTACCTCTCCTAGTCCGCATACGCAATGGAGCACGCCTCCGTATATTAGCAGTAAGCCGTATAAACTCGTAAAATATAAGCCGTACTAGTCTAAGCCGAAATGACCGTCGCCGTATAGATATAAGCCGCCGTATAAACCCGTAAAATATAAGCCGTACTAATCTAAGCCGAAATGACCGTCGCCGTATAGATATAAGCCGCCGTATAAACATAGACCACCGTACAATCACGAGTCACAGTATCGAGACTCGCGCCGCCGTCATCAACCGACTCTCAAAGAAACCGCGAGCCGCAATTCACCCGTTCGCATAACGGCAAAATAAAGCTTCCTGTCAAAATATCCAGGCGTACTTATTCGTGGTCCCGAAGAACCCTCGACAGCCGGCTGAGTCGGCACTCTCCCAACCGGCAATCGTTACAATCTTTACTCGTATTAAAATTTGAAATGAAGCACCTTACACGTGAAAAAGCTCAAAAAACCAATTTGTTCCGAATGAACTTGCATATGTGCGATAATATCATAAAAATATCCTTACGCAGTTACATACGCCTAGAAAGTTTAAAAATACGGTAAATTATGACAATTTTTTTAGGGATTGCTGTTTTTATTAACTGTTACATAACTTATTAATTAACAATCATTAAACTTACATAAATTCTTAAAAGATAATATACAATAAAATCATAGAATTTATATGATTTTATTTTCAGTTCACTTCTATTTTGTTGGAAATCGGGTCTTAGACTGATCGTTGCGCCCTCTTATTGGCACGCGGGCATGTCGCTGTGTGTTCGGCCATCTATGTTGTGGGAACGTTCTCTTTTTCGCCGGATGCTCTGTATGGCAACACGTGTTTCGCTTGCTCTCCGCGTAATTTATATACAACGATTATTATAAACCTGCGTGCGTGTTAAAACTGTTCGTATACATTATTTTCCCCTACGATCCTGGAATTATATTTAATCTAACATATTTTGTTATTTTATTGTATATTATCTTTTAAGAATTTATGTAAGTTTAATGATTGTTAATTAATATACCTAATGTAATTATAAAAAACCAAGTATATTAAAAATTACGTTATAAGTTATAAGCTATGAAAGAAATACTATTATTACTTATTACCATTACCTATTTCTATTTCATAAGAACTAAGAACATAAGAACGCAGAGGTAAATCTCGGGTATTGCGATAACTCGCTCGCCCGAACTTGTCCCATTCTTTCCGAACCCGGCCGACGAGCTACGAAGTCGAGTCACCAGCCGCCCGAAACGCTCGGGCCGTTCGAAACGCTCGGGCCGTTCGAAACGCTCGGGCCGTCCGAAATTGACGGAACGAGCAGTCAGATCTGTTTCTCCATCCGCAGAAGACGGATGACAGCGGGAAATTTTGTTCGCAATCAGAAATGTAAGTATGTATCTTTACCTGAATAATTCTATAATCTATTCTAAATTACTATAGTTTATAAACATAGTCACACGTTATAAACAATACATATTAATTCATTATTATACTGTTTTAATAATTTTATAATAATTTATGTTTTTACACAAAGACTAAAATACAATGGCGACCACAACTATTGGTTCGTCGACGACGACGTCCACGACGACAACGACGACGACATTGTCACAGCTCAACAGGTTCGATGACCCATTGTTGACTCATCATTCTTAGACGTTCCGCTGTCCACTTCCGTAAGACTAAGCATTTCACAATTAGCACGAAAGATTGCAACAGCCCAAATATTCGATGACCCAGCGCTGACTTATCACTCTTAGAATTTCCGCCGACCATTTCTGTAATACTAAGCATTTCCCAATTAATATAAAACGACCGCCTCTAACCCACAGTCTTCAGTCTTGACCTCGCTATCAATCGCTACGGTATTTAAACATAAACGCATTATTGTAATTGTTGTAATTATTCTTATATTATAAAATAAAGTATAGTCCGTTGGGCTACGGTTCAACTACTGGCTAATTATATATATATATATATATATATATATATATATATATATATATATAATTTCGAAGTTTATTACGTGACATTTTGGCGATCCTGCCAGGATAGTGTCAATTGTTCTTCGGGAAACTGAACATTTCATTCTTACTACGAGAGAAGATTGAAATTCAGGGTTACGCACCACCGAAGGGTTACGACCAGCGAAGAATTTTGAGTTGCAGTGTCTACCACGATTCGGAGTCCCTTCCACGGAACACTTCCTACGAAGAATCAAAACAGGTAAATACTGGATTCATTTGTCGTTTATAGAGCGAGAAGAAACAGCTTCTCCGGTCAAGACTCATCGAGCAACAATAGTTCAACAAGCTCGATTATAATGACTCATGTAAGGAAAGACGGAGATTCAGCCAGCCCGGCAGTCGATCCTAGTATGAGAACTCTGTTAGATGCCATGCAGAAACAGAACGAACGCCACGAGATCAGTATGGCGGAAATAAGACGAATGATGCAAACGGCCAACGAAGAGAATTCCAAACGAGCAAGAGAAATAGAAACTCTAGGAAAAAGTTTAGCCAACCTACAAGTAGCAGGAAGCCTAGCAACCTCTGATTTCAGCTCAGTTGAGACGGTAGACGACAGTATACGTACTGCCAGAACCACTTTGAGGCCCAGACCTAAGGCAGCACAGCCAGGGTCTTCACGCACCGAACCAGTAAGAGCCATCACTGACGACGAATCCGATGAAGAAGAAAGACAGACCCAAGAAGATCTCGAAACGCCACAACATACGGCTAAACTCTCTGTCCAGTTCATACCAACACTGAAAGGACGAGACGACATAGGGGTCGAGGGGTTTATCAAGAAAGTACGCAAAGTAAGAACAAAGTGCAAACAACAAGCAGAATTATTAGACTTGATCATTGCACAACGCATTACCGAAGACGCAGAACGCAGTATTCGACATCTGGAAATCGAAAGTTACGCGGAATTATACACCGCCCTGCGACAATTCGTGAGTATACCCACTACAGCTGATAGTGCAAGAGACCGATTACGACAAGTACGACAAGGGATAGCAGAAAGCGTACACAGCTATACTATACGATTTAGAAAATCGTTAAACGAACTAACCTACGCACTTCAGTACGAGCATAAAGAAGCAATCGAGAGAAGAATAGCCATCGATCTAGAGAGCAGAAGAGCAGTCAAAATCTACGTACTTAACCTCAGGGACGACATCGAAACAAGAGTATCTGCCTCATCACCCAAAGACCTGGTCGAAGCACAAGAAGCAGCATTCCAAGCAGAAACCACCATCAGTGAGAAAAAACGTCTACGCACGTCACAAATACGAATGTTACCAGCTGCCCCACCAAGAATCATTGAAAGAACGAGAGTTCCAGTGAGCAGACCAAGTTCGACGTTCCAACAACACGAACAGAAACCGCCAATAGAACGCCGCACGATGAATTGTTTCAAGTGTAATCAACTAGGACATCTGGCTAACCAATGCGCAAATTTTCGCGTACCCAGCCAACAAAATCTTCCACCGCGAATACGAGCGAACTACATTCCCGACGGCCCACCTCAAGATTGCCACACGGAAGAGATGAACGAATACGAGTCAACACCACAACCGGACGACTACCTACCATGCTCATCGTACGAGCAAACGGAGAACGAGAATCATTTCTCATTGACTCAGGATCAGGAATAAATTTAGTAAAACGAAAGCCACATACTGTAGGACGACAATGCGAAACTAAAACATTTTTTATGGGAACAGACAGATACGAGGCTAACGAGTGTTTAAATATCAAATTGCATGATAAGACTAACACATTTTACATTGTTAATGAGAATTTCCCTTTAATAGAAGACGGTATATTAGGTTTACCATTTCTTGAAAATTACGATTACCAACTCACTAACAAAACATTAACATTAGATGGGAACATAATTCGTTTACAGGACAAACCGATCATCTCACCCGGCGAAACGAAAACCCATACCATATACCTTGAAGGAAAGCCAACGCGAGTATGTTTTATCAACTCTGGTAAGCAAGATTACGTGATAACTAACGATATTTCCAACACAAAAGACTTCGAACAAACTTCAAAATTTAGAGAATTAGTACGTACATCACATACAGGGTGTCCCAAAAGTCTTTCAACATCGGGAAATGGGAGGTTCCTGGGGTCATTTGAAGCGACATTTTCCTTAACAAAAATGGCGTCCGCGGCTTTGTTTAGGAGTTATTCACGAAAAACACGGACCAATGAGAGCGCGCCTAGTCGCTCGGTGGCACGGTGAGCGCGGCGAGCCGGGGGGAGGAGAGTGTTGTCGGTACGCCGCGATGTCGTAGTAAACAGCAGCTATTTGATTATGTCCCCGATTTCGATGAGCTTTGGATATGTTGTAAATACCATGATTCTGAACAACATTTCCCTTTAGACTTTTTGCCTCGCGTCTTTAGTTTACGAGATATTTGTAAAAACTTGTAATTGAAAATCTATCGATGTTCATATTACTATCTCCTCTCCGATTTCGATGAGCTTTGGATATGTTGTAAATACCATGATTCTGAACAACATTTCCCTTTAGACTGTTTGCCTCGCGGCTTTAGTTTACGAGATATTTGTAAAAACTTGTAATTGAAATTGATCGATGTTCATCTACTATCTCCTCTCCGATTTCGATGAGCTTTGGATATGTTGTCAAGATCACGATTGAATAACCATTGTTGTATAACCATGTCAAACTTATTTGAAAGTCATTGAAATCGGTGAGGATCCACATAATCTTTACCCGACTTATGGCAACTTTACCCGAACGAGAGAAGAAGCAGAAACTGATTGCATTAAAAACTTACTTATTCAGCCGTAAATCCATTTGTTGCTTCGAAATGTGTGTCACTGTTACTGGGTCACTCGGTGACGAACTGCACAGATGTCTTCAGGTGTACGACAGTACCGAAAGCTAAGGGTTGTACGGTCAGGTCAACGAACTGCACAGCTGATCGTAAAATGACAACCGAAGGGATGCGCGGTCACGTAAACGATCCGGGCTTTCACCTTCACTTTCCGAACGATAAATAAATCGTTTGTTTCACACAGATAACACATACCTATGCACTATGCACTAATAACATTTTCACTATTTTTTGCATTGCAGCACAAATCACAATACACGTCCTTTTATCCAAAAACAGGTAAAAATCCAGGTGCGCATAGCAGGTATACGGTGTTGTCCCTCCCGTTCGTTGTCCATAAATTAGTCCTGTGGTCAGGCCGGGAATTGCAGCACTGGTGGTTGGTGGCAGGTACGCGATTGCAGTAAAATCCAAGGGGCACACTCCACAAAGAAGGGTTGCACGGCAAGTGCGTCCAGGTCAACGCATCCGACATTGGAGTAGGTCAGTGGACTGCTGTACGGTTCCTACGTTGTTGGAACGTTCCTGGCCGATTCTGCATTAAATTGTGTTGGCCCTGAAAAGGGCCGATTGAAATGAAACGGAATTGTTTCTACGTTAAATTTTGGTGGCCCTGAAAAGGGCCGATTTAAATGAAACAGAATTGTTTCCACGTTAAATTTTGGTGGCCCTGAAAAGGGCCGATTATCATCAAAGTAGATGCTCCACGTATCCTCCGCGTTGCTCCACGCACAGCTGTGCCCGCTTCACCACTTGGTCAGCAACACGTTCCAACGTCTCTGTGGTGATGTTCGCTATGGCACCGTGGATCCGTGCTGTCATCTCGTCGGCTGAGTTGACCGGTTGACGGTACACCTCGTTCTGAAATAATTATTATCAAAACAATACAAAATTTAAATGTAAACGTATGCAATAATAAATTAAAAGTATCAGGAAAATTGAAATTACCTTCAGGTAGCCCCACAGGAAAAAATCCAACGGATTGAGATCCGGTGACCGTGGGGGCCACGGGACAGGACCGCCGCGGCCGATCCACCTGTCGCGAAAGGTTTCGTTCATACGGGCGCGAACATTTGTGGCGTAATGCGGTGGAGCGCCATCCATTTGATAGAACATGTTCTGTCGGATCGCATAAGGAACATCGTCCAGGAGATCCGGCAGAACATCTTCTACAAAGGATTCAAAACCGGCACCGTCCAACCTATCAGGTAGGATGTACGGGCCGATTATGTGTACGCCACAAATTCCGGCCCATAAATTGATCTTCCAGCGGACCTGTGCTCCGCGTTGCCGAAGCGCGAACGGATTCTCGACGTTCCACATATGCAAATTGTGGGCGTTGAAGCACCCTTCTCTCGTGAAGAGTGATTCGTCGGTCCACAATATGCATCGGACGAACGCCGGATTCCGCGCTACTTTGTCCAGCAGCCACCTGGAATACTCAAGCCGCTGGTCGTAGTCTTCGGGGTCCAAATGTTGCACCCGCACATATTTGTACGGGTGGTACATTTGGTCCTTCAAAATCCGGTGTACCGTCATCCGTTTGACACTAAAACAAAAAACATGAAAATGCATAAATATTTATTATTAGATAACATTTCTTCTTATTTAAAGTGGTGATTTTTGTATTGTTACTTACTCAAAGCGGCGACTGATGTCTCGTACACTCACGGTGCCATCCTCCTCCACAGCATTCAGGACATTGGAGATATTACTCTCCGACCTTGATGTCCTCGGTCTTCCGACTCGTGATGCCTCGGATGAAAAAGAACCCGTCGAACTTAATCGGTTCGCCATTTGCCTTATAAAGTGAGCTGTGGGGATTCTTAATGTTGGTTGCTCCTCCGTTAGTCGCCTCACAGTTTCCGTCGCGTTTCCGTTGCATTGGACATACACCCAATGCATGGAATACAATTCTTGGGACGAGTACATCTCGACGATGTTGAAGACCGACTGCAGTTTCCCGAAGATGCTTCGACCACCCCCAAATAACCCCACCACGAAGCAAAACTGAGCTGGAGGAAAAGTTCAAAACACAACACGTGTTTTGCAGACATAGAAAGTAAGAATCTGCGTGCATTGTCACTCTTGCCTTTCCTCCAGGACAGAAAACAGAGATCCACGTCTCCATGGGGTTGTGCCATAAATCGAAACTGGGCAGTTACACGAAGGTCTTCACAGAGTACGGGGACGGAAAGATTTCCTTCCGCACGTGTCGTATTTGGGCACCTCTTTCTAAGCTGTGCAATTAAGCCATAAAAAACTTCCGGCGGGCGCCGCTTGACCCTTGCCGAGACAGTCACGGTTCAGGAGAAGATTTGGCGATTGCCGGAAGTTTTTTATGGCTTAATTGCACAGCTTAGAAAGAGGTGCCCAAATACGACACGTGCGGAAGGAAATCTTTCCGTCCCCGTACTCTGTGAAGACCTTCGTGTAACTGCCCAGTTTCGATTTATGGCACAACCCCATGGAGACGTGGATCTCTGTTTTCTGTCCTGGAGGAAAGGCAAGAGTGACAATGCACGCAGATTCTTACTTTCTATGTCTGCAAAACACGTGTTGTGTTTTGAACTTTTCCTCCAGCTCAGTTTTGCTTCGTGGTGGGGTTATTTGGGGGTGGTCGAAGCATCTTCGGGAAACTGCAGTCGGTCTTCAACATCGTCGAGATGTACTCGTCCCAAGAATTGTATTCCATGCATTGGGTGTATGTCCAATGCAACGGAAACGCGACGGAAACTGTGAGGCGACTAACGGAGGAGCAACCAACATTAAGAATCCCCACAGCTCACTTTATAAGGCAAATGGCGAACCGATTAAGTTCGACGGGTTCTTTTTCATCCGAGGCATCACGAGTCGGAAGACCGAGGACATCAAGGTCGGAGAGTAATATCTCCAATGTCCTGAATGCTGTGGAGGAGGATGGCACCGTGAGTGTACGAGACATCAGTCGCCGCTTTGAGTAAGTAACAATACAAAAATCACCACTTTAAATAAGAAGAAATGTTATCTAATAATAAATATTTATGCATTTTCATGTTTTTTGTTTTAGTGTCAAACGGATGACGGTACACCGGATTTTGAAGGACCAAATGTACCACCCGTACAAATATGTGCGGGTGCAACATTTGGACCCCGAAGACTACGACCAGCGGCTTGAGTATTCCAGGTGGCTGCTGGACAAAGTAGCGCGGAATCCGGCGTTCGTCCGATGCATATTGTGGACCGACGAATCACTCTTCACGAGAGAAGGGTGCTTCAACGCCCACAATTTGCATATGTGGAACGTCGAGAATCCGTTCGCGCTTCGGCAACGCGGAGCACAGGTCCGCTGGAAGATCAATTTATGGGCCGGAATTTGTGGCGTACACATAATCGGCCCGTACATCCTACCTGATAGGTTGGACGGTGCCGGTTTTGAATCCTTTGTAGAAGATGTTCTGCCGGATCTCCTGGACGATGTTCCTTATGCGATCCGACAGAACATGTTCTATCAAATGGATGGCGCTCCACCGCATTACGCCACAAATGTTCGCGCCCGTATGAACGAAACCTTTCGCGACAGGTGGATCGGCCGCGGCGGTCCTGTCCCGTGGCCCCCACGGTCACCGGATCTCAATCCGTTGGATTTTTTCCTGTGGGGCTACCTGAAGGTAATTTCAATTTTCCTGATACTTTTAATTTATTATTGCATACGTTTACATTTAAATTTTGTATTGTTTTGATAATAATTATTTCAGAACGAGGTGTACCGTCAACCGGTCAACTCAGCCGACGAGATGACAGCACGGATCCACGGTGCCATAGCGAACATCACCACAGAGACGTTGGAACGTGTTGCTGACCAAGTGGTGAAGCGGGCACAGCTGTGCGTGGAGCAACGCGGAGGATACGTGGAGCATCTACTTTGATGATAATCGGCCCTTTTCAGGGCCACCAAAATTTAACGTGGAAACAATTCTGTTTCATTTAAATCGGCCCTTTTCAGGGCCACCAAAATTTAACGTAGAAACAATTCCGTTTCATTTCAATCGGCCCTTTTCAGGGCCAACACAATTTAATGCAGAATCGGCCAGGAACGTTCCAACAACGTAGGAACCGTACAGCAGTCCACTGACCTACTCCAATGTCGGATGCGTTGACCTGGACGCACTTGCCGTGCAACCCTTCTTTGTGGAGTGTGCCCCTTGGATTTTACTGCAATCGCGTACCTGCCACCAACCACCAGTGCTGCAATTCCCGGCCTGACCACAGGACTAATTTATGGACAACGAACGGGAGGGACAACACCGTATACCTGCTATGCGCACCTGGATTTTTACCTGTTTTTGGATAAAAGGACGTGTATTGTGATTTGTGCTGCAATGCAAAAAATAGTGAAAATGTTATTAGTGCATAGTGCATAGGTATGTGTTATCTGTGTGAAACAAACGATTTATTTATCGTTCGGAAAGTGAAGGTGAAAGCCCGGATCGTTTACGTGACCGCGCATCCCTTCGGTTGTCATTTTACGATCAGCTGTGCAGTTCGTTGACCTGACCGTACAACCCTTAGCTTTCGGTACTGTCGTACACCTGAAGACATCTGTGCAGTTCGTCACCGAGTGACCCAGTAACAGTGACACACATTTCGAAGCAACAAATGGATTTACGGCTGAATAAGTAAGTTTTTAATGCAATCAGTTTCTGCTTCTTCTCTCGTTCGGGTAAAGTTGCCATAAGTCGGGTAAAGATTATGTGGATCCTCACCGATTTCAATGACTTTCAAATAAGTTTGACATGGTTATACAACAATGGTTATTCAATCGTGATCTTGACAACATATCCAAAGCTCATCGAAATCGGAGAGGAGATAGTAGATGAACATCGATCAATTTCAATTACAAGTTTTTACAAATATCTCGTAAACTAAAGCCGCGAGGCAAACAGTCTAAAGGGAAATGTTGTTCAGAATCATGGTATTTACAACATATCCAAAGCTCATCGAAATCGGAGAGGAGATAGTAATATGAACATCGATAGATTTTCAATTACAAGTTTTTACAAATATCTCGTAAACTAAAGACGCGAGGCAAAAAGTCTAAAGGGAAATGTTGTTCAGAATCATGGTATTTACAACATATCCAAAGCTCATCGAAATCGGGGACATAATCAAATAACTGCTGTTTACTACGACATCGCGGCGTACCGATAACACTCTCCTCCCCCCGGCTCGCCGCGCTCACCGTGCCACCGAGCGACTAGGCGCGCTCTCATTGGTCCGTGTTTTTCGTGAATAACTCCTAAACAAAGCCGCGGACGCCATTTTTGTTAAGGAAAATGTCGCTTCAAATGACCCCAGGAACCTCCCATTTCCCGATGTTGAAAGACTTTTGGGACACCCTGTATAGAAAAAGAACTTAGAGAACCAATTGAAAAAATTCTATTACATTACCTTGACGTTTTCAATTTAGAAACCGACTTGTTACCATGTACTAACTTGACAAAACACACTATAACTTTAAAAGAAGACAAAATCATTAACACAAAGTCATACAGACCTCCCGAATGCCATAAGCATGAGATCGATCGTCAAATGAAAGAAATGTTAGATAAAAATATTATTGAAGAATCAGAATCACCTTACAACTCACCAGTATGGGTCGTACCCAAGAAAACCGACGCATCAGGAAAACAAAAATGGAGAATAGTTATAGACTTTAGACGACTAAACGAACTTACAGACCAAGACGCATACCCACTTCCAGAAATCGACGATATCCTTTCACAATTAGGAAATTCCCTATGGATCCCAATTCAAAGAAATATACTGCCTTTTCCACGCCTCAGGAACACTTCCACTATAACAGAATGCCATTTGGATTAAAAAATGCTCCGGCTACATTCCAAAGAATGATGGACACAGCATTAAGGGGACTAATTAACAATCACTGTTTCGTATACCTTGATGACATTATAATTTTTGGACAATCAATCGAACAACATAATAAGAACTTAGCCATCGTATTACAGAGACTAAGAGAACTGGGACTAAAAATACAACCAGACAAATGTGAATTCTTAAAACCAGAACTTGAATACTTAGGACATATAGTCACAGCCGAAGGAGTAAAACCAAACCCAAAGAAAATAGAAGCAGTAAAGAACTTTAGATTGCCAAAGAACCCCACGGACGTAAGATCATTTTTAGGACTAGCAGGATATTACAGAAAATTTATAAGAAACTTCTCTAAAATAGCAAAACCACTGACCGAACTAACAAAGAAAGACACGAGTTTCCATTGGACAGAAAAACAACAGAATAGCTTTGATACATTAAAGAACAAATTATGCGAATCACCGGTACTGAAATATCCAAATTTCAACAAACAATTTACGCTGACTACCGACGCGAGTAACGAAGGATTAGGAGCAGTCCTGTCGCAAGACGGACATCCATGCTGTTATATCTCGAGAACCTTAAATCCACCTGAAAAGAATTATTCCACCACAGAGAAAGAATTACTGGCAATAGTATGGGCAATCAAACGTTTAAGACAATATTTACTCGGGAGAAAATTCCTTATTAGAACAGACCATCAAGCTTTAAAATGGTTAAATAATTGTAAAGACCCCTCTTCACGACTAATGAGATGGAGATTAAGACTCGAAGAGTACGAGTACGAAATAGAATATACTAAAGGAAAAGACAATACAGCCGCAGACGCACTATCACGAGTTCACGCAATAACAAGAAATGAAGTATTTAAAGGTAAAGTTCAGATCAGCCACGAAATAAAATTTGACGAATGGGAAAAGAGTGACAAATTACCCAAGAAACTTACGATCAAACCCAATCACAGTTCATTCTTTCAAATAACTAAAGAACTTCTAGGCCCTTACGACAAAACAAAATGGCTCATAAAACTTTTAGAAATCGTACAAGCTCACAACAAAATTGGCATAGTAGCAGAAGAATTTAACGTAACTGAAAAGAACACCATATACAGAATGCTCATGTATTACAACGACCAAGTAAAAGAAATTACGTACGCCAAGGAATCAGTATGTCCATTAACAGAAGAAGAAATAGACCAGATACTTACAGAGAATCACGATTTAATAGGACACCCAGGAATACAAAAGACGTACGACAGAATCAAAACAAAGTATAAAATCCCTAAGCTAATAGAGAAGGTAGAACAGAAAATCAAAGAATGCAAAATATGTCAAACGGAAAAATTAACGAGAATTAGAAGCAAGGAAAAACCAATCATACCAGACACCCCGACAATGCCTAACGAAAAGGTCGCAATGGATTTATTAGGACCTCTACCAAAGACTAAGCAAGGAAACCAATACATACTTTCTATACATGACGAACTAACCAAATACTTAATACTAGTTCCACTGAAAACCCAACAAACCGAGAGCATATGGAACGCCTTGTTAAATCATTATATTTATATATTCTCAGCACCAAAGAAAATACTAACAGACCAAGGCCAAAACTTCATTAGTCAGCTCATGCAACAATATGAAGAAGCCTTTAAAATAAAACATATAAAAACTACGAGTTTCCACCCCCAGAGTAACGGATCACTTGAAAGAACGCACGCAGTAATAAAAGATATGTTACGCACTACGCAAAAAGAGAAAAATGAAGAATGGGACGAGATCCTAAATTTCTGCTGTTTAGCCTACAACACCATGATACACGAATCTACGGGATTCACACCGTTCGAGTTAACATTTGGACAACAAGCAAACCTACCCTCTTCCATATCCTTAAATTCACAACGTACCTACGCAGACGAAGTACAGTTTAGGAAAAGAGAATGGGACAGTAGTTTACAGAAAGCACGAGAGACTTTACAAAAAAGCAAACAACGTTATAAACGCGACCAAGAACGACGGATAGTTCGAAGTCAAACGATATTTAGAACAGGAGACAATGTACTGATCCATAATGATCATAAAACGAATAAATTAGACACGGAATGGTTAGGACCATACGTTATAGATAAAGTTAATACACCGTATTACGAAATTTTAGTTGACGGACAAATTAAAAAGATACATGGAAATAGATTGAAACTTTATTTTCCAGGACGTTCACCTTTATCGCCTGTACCTGGCACCTCTCGAATGGACTAGAGATGGTACCATTAAAAGAAAATTCTATATTTCACGAGAAGGTAGAAAAGGCATATTTATATAATAACGAAATAGACATTTATATAGGATTAGATGTTAGTGACATTTTTACAAGATTGGAAAGCTTAACCAAATTTATAAACATATTACACGAACATTGTAAAAGCGGTTGCAAATTGCAAGACGAGTTAGAAGCTATAGACGAACGCATGAAGAAATTAGAAAACCTTAGCGTACATTTACGCATCATAACTCACAGTAGATACAGGAGAGGATTACTAAACGCTATCGGATCGATATCCAAATCACTTTTCGGAACCTTAGACGACGATGATCTAACTACAATAAACGCTAACATAGACAAATTGTTTGATAACAGTAATCGAATGAAAACCATTGTCAATAACCAAACAGCACTTATACGGAAAATTATCAATTCTAACAGCCTCGAGCAAATCGACAAACTCAGTATAGATTCACAAACCCTCACCCAACGTATAAACAAAGACGAATTACTAACAAGATACATGATAAAAACAGAAGGAGCCATATATGATTTACACTTTTCATACGATGAATTATTAAACACCATCACTCTAGCAAAACAAGGAATAATTAGTTCACAGATCATTGATCAAGACGTTTTCATGCGAACATACAAAAATACGTTAGAAAATGAAACCTTGAATACAGCCATTTTACCAAAAAAGGAAAATTTTCAATTCATCTTAGACATTGCCAATTTAAAAGTATTTACACTTCCAAACAAGATCTTCTTTAAAATTTCGATACCAATAATTCCAAACTTGGAATGGGACGTAGATCGCATATACCCCATACCAAGTAAGAAAAACAATGTATTCATGATTCCATTTATCGAACATCAACTATATTTTTTGGCCGGATTAAGTTACATTAACGTAGACGACGATTATCTTAACCAATATTGTAAAAGGAAAGCAGGTATAACTATGTGCAAACAAACTCAACCAATTCACGATAGACACACACGACATGATTGCATTTCGGAACTCATCAACTACGATGACAATATAAAAATCTGCCAAGTTGTAATACTAAAAATTGAAGAGATTACTTTCATTCCACTTGAAGGTTTAAATCAGTTCATAGCCATACCTGAGACACCTTTAGATATTAACACTATTTGCGGAACGAAACACGAAATCATTCACTTACACGGCCCTACCCTATTAAGATCTAATAAGAGTTGCGATTTGATATATAACAATAGCCATATGCGAATCGGAAAAACTAAGTACAACGTCTCATACGAAATACAACGAAAAGAAATTTCCACCCCTAACAACACCGCTTTCGATACGATCTTGACACGATTAGAGAAGACGCCAAAAATCATGAGCACCCTAAACGGATATCGAAGTACCTTAGACGAAATAACCGAACAAACTAACTCTTTGAATTTCTCACACAGAATATCGAATATTAAATCTTGGGGAATATCAATATTACAGATACTGGGATACACAGCCTTAGCCGCAATAATCATATGGGGATTAGATAAAATAGGAATTTTGAATTATATAAAAGCATATTTACCCAACAAACTATGTACACATTCACTTTGCTGCAGCAGAAAGTCAAACAGTATAGAAAATCGAATAGAAGCGTCACGCCAACCGAGCCCACCAACAATAAACCTCTACACCGAAACACCTCAACATTCTTCAGGACACAGCAACACCACAGAGGACACTGTGATCTATCAACCATTCAACAAAACCATCGCCTTTGAACCAAGAAGCGTAAAATTTCACCGATCCATCCTCAAAAAGAAATAGCCAAAAACTTGGAGGACCAAGTTCAATCTAAAACGAGGGGAATGTCACAGCTCAACAGGTTCGATGACCCATTGTTGACTCATCATTCTTAGACGTTCCGCTGTCCACTTCCGTAAGACTAAGCATTTCACAATTAGCACGAAAGATTGCAACAGCCCAAATATTCGATGACCCAGCGCTGACTTATCACTCTTAGAATTTCCGCCGACCATTTCTGTAATACTAAGCATTTCCCAATTAATATAAAACGACCGCCTCTAACCTACAGTCTTCAGTCTTGACCTCGCTATCAATCGCTACGGTATTTAAACATAAACGCATTATTGTAATTGTTGTAATTATTCTTATATTATAAAATAAAGTATAGTCCGTTGGGCTACGGTTCAACTACTGGCTAATTATATATATATATATATATATATATATATAATTTCGAAATTTATTACGTGACAACATCGCCGTCGCCGCCGACGTCAACGACAACGACATCGGTGTTGACGCCGATTATGACTAGTCCGAATTTAAAGGTATGTAATGATATTGTTAAACAGATACAGTGTGGTCCACGCAACTTGTTCATCCTCAAGCAACTTTCCGAAACATAATTCTTTTTATAAGACCTTTACCCTTGATAAAGTCGAACCTGAAAATTTTATTCTAATAAAAGAAATGTAGGCAATTTCCTGCAAAATAATATGCAATTAAAAAAAAATAAGTTCCGCAAGTAAAAAAAATACACATTTTTCGTTAATGTTTATTAATAGAAGATAATCAAAACACACTTCAGTTCACAAATTTCGAAAAAAAAATTTGTATTTTGTTCTAACCTTTGTCTCAATTTTTTCAGAAACTGCTTGTTTTGCTAATCACCGTATTATATATCTTATAATTAACTTGTTCTGTATCATATGTATATGTATTATATTAATAATGTAATTTTGTATGAATTTCAGAGAATCAATGAAGCTGTACGGAGGGTAGTAAATAATCATTTTAAAAAAATGAAAAGGCAGGAGGCCCAGCGGAGACGACTCTCCTATCTTCCCCCCACAAACGTTTCGCCCGCGTACCCTCCACCAGCGTGCCCTCCACCAGCGTGCCCTCCACCTGCGTGCCCTCCACCTACGTACCCTCCACCCGCGTACCCTCCCTATCCTATCGCGGCATATCCCACCCCCACTTATCCCACCTGCCACCACCCTCCACCTACTATCCACCCCGTTTTTATTAATTAAGTAGTTTTATGTATTTTATATATTTCATAGTTTTTATAATCTATATTTTAAATTTTTTGTTTAATAGTTTTTGTATTTTATATTTTTTGTTTTATAGTTTTGTATTTTATATTTTTTGTTTTATAGTTTTCTTGTATTCTATATTTTTTGTTTTATAGTTTTGTATTTTATATTTTTATTTTATATTTTATATTTTTTGTTTTATAGTGTTACGAGCCAGGGCCGCGAGTAGTGCGTGTGGCTGGCGAAGGGTTATTACCCTTGGAATAAGGTTACAATTTGTTAGTTTGAGGAATAGAATCAAGCGTAGACGAACCTGAACAGTAGTTACTACGTGAACAGGGAGCTACTAGGATGGTGTAGGAAAGACGTGCAGACGAACCTGATGCGTAATTGCATAATCAGGGAGCTGCTAGGAGGTTGTAGAAGGGCGCGGATAAACCCAATACAAGATTAGGTAGCCGCTAGGAGGTTGGATAAAGCGCAGACGAACCTGATGCGAAATCGCGTAAACAGGGAGCTGCTAGGATGCGGACGAACCTGATGCATAACCAGGGAGCCGCAAGGATAGTATAGTTTTCGTGGATGAACCCAGTGCGAAAGTGGGGAGCCACTAGGTTGGATAAATCTTTGTTTGGACTATTGGTTTGGCGCGAACGAACCTGATGCGTAATCAGGGAGTCGCTAGGATTGTTAGTAGGCCTCGTAACTAGTATAATTTAATTGATACAATCTGAGCGGTAAGATTGTATCGTGTGGGAACGTTCAATTACTAGATTAGGATTTTGGTCAATAATTAAGGGTTTAAGAAAATTGCACGATGTACCAAAATAACACAAATATATTCTGATAAAGAATGTGTATGTACAATGGTGGTGTCGCGACTGAATTGAGTAATGTGTATATATAATATTATTACCTAAGATGCTCGGTCTTGACGCACTGGCAATGCGGGGTCTGATAGTACTAATAATGCCAAATAGACTTTAAACCGAACTCGCGGAGTCTTTAAGGTTAACTTTGATCGAAGGGGAACTTTAGCCCGATCTCACTAGACGTGGATTCTAACGACTGCAACACGACGTGACACTACTCGTGTCTAGAATAGTACTAACCAACGAGAGTAAAAATGCAAGGGTTTATATACCCCAAAACTGGAGGGGTAGTCTGATTTTAATCTGCAGTTACATGGGACTGCACTCTCGTTTTTTGTGGGTTTCCATTAAATCGGGCCAGAGCTCGATCTCCGTCAAAGAGGGTAGATTTTAGAAGGGCCTGTTATCTAGGACGTTTCCTGCCAGAGACGATCTTGAAGAGATTCCCGTGAGAAAGTCAACGGAATTTCTTCTCATACCGTAACAATAGTTTTTGTATTTTATATTTTGTAGTTTTTGTGACCTTAGAATAACTAAAAAATAAATTTTTTTAAAAATACCACGTTTTTAATCGGACTAAAAAGTATAAAATAATTTTTCCTAGCCACGTACAGGTTCCTAACCCCATACAGATAGTCCTGAAAATTTGAGATTGTGAATTTTTAATAGCTATGAAAATACTTGTAAGATTTAAAACGAAAAACGTGGGGCGCAAGATAATAGTAAGGAGTGTAGAGTAGAGAGTAGCTGCCGTTGAGAAAACACACACAACAGTTCATGTCATTTGTAATGCAATAAAATTTTTAGTGACTTAGTTGAACAATTCATGCATCAATTATCTATGTATTGCATGCGCCCCACGTTTTTCGTTTTAAATCTTACAAGTTTATATAAAATATCTTACAAATTTAAATTTTAACGAAACCACTCGTTAAAAAAGTTATGAGCATGTAAAGTTGAGTAATTTTATAGTCATTTTCACTGTTTCACCTCAGAAAGTGACAGATATGATTCAATAAAGGTTCGACGGAGAATCTCGGTGTAACTGTTCTTTCGCTTGGCAAACAAATAATACGTAGTAACTTTGTAAACACCGCACGGAGCTCGAACGCACACTGACGCACACTGAGCTCCTTCGGTGCGAAACGGGTCAGTGGAGTGGGGATGAGTCAGAGTGGGGATGAGTCAGAGTAGGAACACGTAGTAGAGTGGGGACGAACAGGTAGTGCGATGGGTTATAACGGTTAGATTTATTAATAATAATTTATATATCCTAAACGCATAGGCTTTTTTAAAAAAATTTTGAGCTATGTTTAAAATTTCAAGTCTCTAGCTCATCGGGAAGTTAGTTTAAAATCAATTGCAAGATTTGTACCGAACAGACAGACAGACAGACAGACAGACAGACGTACAGACAAACAAGAAACCGAGCTAATAAAAACGTGGTAAAATAAAGTATATGTATAAAAAAATAATGTCTTAATATTTTGTAACTCCTCTTTTTGTTTGTAGAACTTGGGAAAAACGTTTTGGTATAGATTTATATAATTTTTTAATCTCATTTGTACTTAACGATACCCAGTTTACTGCTTTGGTTATTGGGCGATACTACATTGTAACGCGCTCTCCAGTCTTTGACTGCTCGATCCTTGCTACAGCATTCGAATGCGGCTCATTCTCAGAAAATTATTCAAAGTCGAATAAAGATACAGATGAAAATGAAAACATTATTCAACGTTAAAGATGAATCGCTAGACGGATGAAAAAATTATCTTTGTTCGTCGAGGTTCGAATAAATAATTTTATTCGACGAAAATTTGTCCGACGAATAAAGATAATTTTCGAACTTCAAATAATTTTTTTATCTTTTATCTTTCATCTTTTATTCGAAGGCTTTGAATAAGTCTTCAAATAACTTTTGCCAGCTCGAATAAACGGCGACGAGGCCCGACGAGCGCTGAACTTGAAAGACCAGCGACAGCGACCGACCAACAGCATATGTACATACATTGTAAGCACCTGGAGAATCAAGCATTATTGATAATTTAAACTTTCATAATTGTATAATACGAATAATATTTTTAATACGAATGAGTTGTAAAGATCATCCCGATGAAAATGAGTGCAAACACGACATCATTTGGACTATCTTTAATAAGATTATAATTTTTATCATTACATTACGTATCAATAAAAATTGTTTGATTACATCCGAATTTGGACTCATTTTCATCAGGAAAAGCACCTCAATTCACCCGTAATAATTTTATGAAGGTATATTGAAAAATCTAAAAGTTTAAAGTTTCATTCGTGCGTGATTCCCCACCTGCTTACATTGTATGCCATTTGTCAGTCGCTGGATCTTCGGCGTTCAGAGCTCGACGTTCGGAGCTCGACTCTCGCCACTCAGAGTTGGGCAAAAGGCTATAGCCGAATAAAGGTATGCGCATACCGAGTTTTTGCCTGTCAGGCTTCTAATATAGTAATGAATTTTTTCAGATTTTTAAGAGAGGTGCGCCGTTGTTAAAAAAAATAGCAATTGATTTTTTCGACGTTTTTTCCGCGAAAAGCTAAGTTAAGCCTATTAGACACTGATAAACCTTGAACATTTCACAGAAATAATTAGAAAATGCAGTTAACTTGATTAGTATTTTACTGCGTCAGCGCATAGCATCAGAAAATATTAACGTTGTTTCCAACAACTCGGTTGGGTTAGCACGGTAGGCGCTCGTCCCTCAACCTGCGTGTATGTATGTACTAGGTTTCGCGCCCCGTCATATACCTACTTATTTTTTTGATTAATTTTTTCTTTATTCCTATGTAATAATAATTAGACTGCGGATCTTCATGCAAAATAAAAATTGTCTTCGTCGATTACAAGACGCACGAACCACATAAAAATTTCTTTCCATCATTAAAAATTTTAATAAACCGAAAATAGCATATGCAGGTTCTTAAATCGTCTTAATGTTTGTACCGTTTTAGATTACATCCACCCTTTTTTCTTATAAATGCATAACAAATATTGTAAATTATTGTAACGAGAGTTTTTAACAATTTTAATTAATATTATCGTTTTCGAATGTAATGGACATTTAAGAATCATTATATACACGTTAAAAATCGATATGATGACTTTGATTTTTTAGCCCATGAACAGCTAGCGCGACGATCTGGCCCACTGTGCGGCGCGCGGCGCGGCGGCACGGCACACGCCGCGCCGGCAGCCTTTATGGGTAGGAAGTAAGAACTGGTAAGACAGAACCCGACCCAGAACCCGACACCGACACTCGCGATCCTGAGGCTGAGGCTTCTCGAGACGAGATATGGGTTGACGATTGATGACATTTTTAACTCAAGCAGTAAAATACCATCGACCTTTTTTTGATGAACAAAAAACATTATATGAGTATTTGTTATAATTTTGCTATTCTATCGTAACTATGGGTACCTAAATATTAATACAATGTTGTTAATAATTTTATAATATTAAGTCTTCATTTCATGAAATTTCTTTTTTAAGTAGAATAATATGAAAAAAGCGTTACTGCGACATATTGTAATTAATTTTATCTAAGCAACTGCCTAAATGTTCCTAATGGCAACCGTTCCTAGATTTTGAGCACGTTTTATTTGCAATAAGAAATAAAAAGTAATAAATAAAATATGAGGATTTATTCGTGAATGTAATAATGATTTTATTCGGTAAACAATTATTCAGTAGTAGGATCGAATAAATCTGTAACGTTATTCATTATTCGAAATAATTTCGGGACACAAACACACATTTACTGTCACGATTCTTGGCTTCACTGTCCTAGACTGCACCAACACATTTATTTATACACACACACGTCGCTGGTGCGTGTCGAGTGTCGAGTCGAGTCGATGTCGATGTCGATGACGCGATGTCATTCACTCGCTGGCCTATTCGAATAAATTTTTATTCGCTGGGCTTTTTGAATAAATTTTTATTCACTGTTTTTATTCAAAAGTTTATTCGTTATTTCGAATAAAGTCACTTTATTCACAACTTTCATTCGAACTTTTCTTCGAATAAAATTATTTTCGCAATTTTTATTCGCTGGGTTATTCGAATGAAATATCATTGCTGCCGGCTGCGCTTATTCTCGGCCTTTATTCGTTGAGCGTCATTTAGAATAACGAATAACGAATGAAAGTCCGAGGATTTATTCGTGAATAACGAATAACGAATAAAGCGTTATTCGCAGGCTACGAATAATTTCTCGGCGAATGAAATCGGTATTCGTTATTCGTGAATAAATCCTGGGACTTTATTCGTTATTCTTTCTTCTTCATTCGAAATAAAATTTGCCCAACGCTGGTTGGGGATAATTATCGATAATATGCTTTATTGACATTTGAGATTTTTTCCGATTTTTCGTTTCAAAATCTTATTTACGAAAAATTGTAAACACGTAAAAAATCGACAAATGCAGTTTTTCTATAGAAATTGAAAAGAGCATTGATTATATTTTTATACTATCAACATATCATTAGAACTTTTTTTAATCGGAGAAAAATAACTACAGTAAATGTTCGATAAACGCGAACGCGTCGGGGGGATTTCTTCGCATTTATCGTAGAGGGGAGCTATTTTGTGGAACTTCAAAGGCCGATCCGAACGTAGAGAAGGACAGCGCGTGTAAAGCGAGACCACGCGCGGTCCTTTCAACTGTGCCGGCGACTGCGACTCTCCGCGTCTCTTTCTTTTCATCGTCAATTAAACCACTGAAATTATATCGTGTTTGGTATCATTTTGCATTAGAAAAATGCCAGGAATATGTTGCTGAAAGTTCCATAAAAAAATAATGAAAAATAAAGAAGATTAAATATTGGTGTTACATTGTGATGACGCACGGGCGTTTGAACTGTGCCGACGACTGCGATTCTCCGCGTCGCGTTAGTAGTGGTGTTCACACCGATATACCGAGCCGAGATCAGATAACTAAGTTGGAGGGGATATTTTTTTCGCATTTATCGTATAGAACTTTTCGCGTTTATCGAACATTTACTGTATTATGAAATAAATTTTTACAACAGAGTCAATATATTGTAAGAAATAATCGTAAAGAATGAATAAAGAAGGATGACTGATGCGGGTGTTGAAATAATACTAATATTGACGGTGAAGCCGTCCGCCAAAAAGTGCGATTTATTTTAAGGAACCAAGTGTACACTACGAGCGTCACTGGAAGAGTGGCCGCTCAGGTAAATTCTAGTCGCAAGGACACCTTGTTGCCAGCGTGTTCGCTACCTGCACCCTTATGGGTTTTTCCCTGGAAGGGTACGCGTCGCGCTGTCGAGACTCGCGCTGCCCACTCTCGGCGTTCCCTCAATTCGATATACCTCACACTCGGCCATACTGACAACAAGGTCTGTCCTCAGACCTCACATACATATAAAGTGTTTTTTTTTTTACAAAGTTTTTACTGCTACTCGCTGATACAGCTCCCGTTTGATGATTCAGCTCCCGTTTGATGAAATAGCCCTTATGGCTAATACAGCTCCCGTTTGATGATTCAGCTCCCGTTTGATGAAATAGCCCTATGGCTAATACAGCTCCCGTTTGATGATTCAGCTCCCGTTTGATGATTCAGCTCCCGTTTGATGAAATAGCCCTATGGCTAATACAGCTCCCGTTTGATGATTCAGCTCCCGTTTGATGAAATAGCCCTATGGCTAATACAGCTCCCGTTTGATGATTCTGCTCCCGTTTGATGAAATAGCCCTATGGCTAATACAGCTCCCGTTTGATGATTCAGCTCCCGTTTGATGATATAGCCCTATGGCTAATACAGCTCCCGTTTGATGAGACAGCCCTATGGCCGTCCTCGCTGCGTTAGGTGTCTGGGACCGTTGCCGTCCCCCCGTTGTCGGTTGTCGCAGAGACTCTTCTCCTCGCCTCCTGGCGTGCCTGATACACGTGGTCACGATGCCTAAGAAGTCGAAGGTCCTCCTGTCCTTGGACCTTTCTTGTAAGGTCTCTCGTATGGTTTCTAGAACATAATCACACACGTGTAAGTCAACATGTAAGTGATATAGCGGCCTCCTATAATCCTGTGAGAATTAATATATGATAAATTATAAAAATAAACAAAGAACGATTTTTCCCTTTTTAAGATGAATCGTGAGCGTCCCCTTGGACCGTGATCCACGGTTTTATCCTGTCCGCTGCAGCTATGGTTCGTTGCCGCTTCGCCTTTTCACGGAGGTCTTCTACCTCGTAGCGATCGTTCGGCAGGACAGTTCGGATCCGGAAGGGTCCTTTGAACTTTGGAAACAGCTTCCAGCTGCTGCCCGTTGATGGTTCGCTGGTGATCTGCACCAGCACCAACTCACCCATCGTGTACTTGCGAGCCTCTCTCCTCGTGCGATCGTATCGTTCTTTCTGGGCCCTTTGCTCCTCCGTGATATGTTGGCTAATTTCTGCTCGTAGTTGTAGCAGGTCCAGTCTGTCCATTTCGTCCTTCACGGCGCTGAGAATTTTCCCTTCGGCGGCCGTCTTCATGTCGCACCCGATGAGGGCTTTCATCGGTGTCGTGTTGATGCTTTTGTTCTGCATCGTGTTTATGGCACTTTGTACCCTTTTTACCTGCCTGTCCCAGTCACGCGGGTCTTGGCTAGCCGCGCTTGCCGCCAGTGCGTCGACGATAGTTTTATTGTATCTTTCGCATTGTCCATTTGCCCTGGGTGTGGCCACTGCGTTAAGTACATGCTTAATCCCGTATGTGCTACATAATGTTTTAAATCTTCGCGAGGTGAAACTTGTTCCTCGGTCGCTGATTATCCTTGACGGTACACCGAACAGGTGCATAATGTCCATTAGCACTTTCTCCGTGTGACGAGTCTTTTGATTCTTTACCGGCTCTACCAGGGTGAATTTTGTGAAGGCATCCACCATGACCAGCAGGTACTTATTACCTTTCCTGCTTGTTTCAAACGGTCCCACATGGTCGATGTGAATCGTGTGGAAAGGTACCGGCACTTTCTCTATTGAGTTGAGCTTACATTGCTTTTTCCCTGCGGTGTGCTTATAGTATGCACAGCTTAAACACGCTTTGACGTATTTGTGGACAAATCGTCGCATGCTGGCGAACCAATAGTTCCGTTGGATTCGCTCTATCGTCTTCTCTGCACTCGAGTGTCCGGCATCGTCGTGGCATAATCTGCATATCTGTAGTCTGGCGTTTCTCGGAACCACCCAGGCTTTGTTGTTATTTGGTAACCGGCGATACAATATGTTATTCTTTATCAAGTATTCCTTGAAGTAGTGCCTTGTTTCGGGTGACTGCTCATTGACTTCGAGAATTGTCCTGATCCGTGACAGTTGTTCATCTTGAATTTGGGCCGCGACAGTCCATTCGGCTTCTGTAATGTCCACCTGTGCCACTTCGAGGGTTGTAGGCAGGGGATTTCGGCTGAGCGCGTCCGCGTGCGCCATTCTTGCCCCTGGTCGATACAGGATGTCGAATTTGTATTCCTGTGTCTCTAGCCACCATCGGCCTATGCGTGGCAATAGATCCTTCTTCGAAAATGTGGTTCTTAACGCGTTGCAATCGGTTATCACGCTGAACTGTATACCTAGAACGTATACGCGAAAATGTCGTAATGCGAAAACTACCGCCATTGTCTCCAGCTCGTAGGAATGGTAACATCTTTGATCAGCCGTGGTCTGTTTGCTGAAATATGCTATCGCTGCCATATTTCCATCTTCTTGTTGGTGTAGTAGGATCGCTCCAACTCCGAGCGAACTTGCGTCCGTGTGCAGTTCGGTCGGTAGGGCTGGATTAAAAATTCGGAGTACTGGTCGCGATATTAGCCTCTCCTTGATCTCTTGGAAAGCGTTTTTCTGTCTTTCTCCCCATTGCCATGGGACGTTCTTTCTCGTTAAACGTGTTAACGGCTCATCAATAGTTGCGAAATTCCGAATAAATTTCCTGAAATAACTCGCAAGGCCTAGGAATTGCCGTACCTGCTTTACGGTCTCCGGTACTGCAATTTCTTTTACGGCGTCTATTTTTCGTTGACCCGGCCTCACCCCCCCTTCGCTTATTTCCCGACCCAGGTAGTCGATGGTTTCCTTGAAGAATGAGCACTTCTCCAGTTTTAGGGTCAAGCCATGTGTCCGAAAAACCTCTAAGACTCGTCGTAGTCGTTCAAGACTTTCTTCGATCGTTTTTGATGGTATAATCACATCGTCCAGGTATGGAAACGCTATTGTATTTTTCAAGGGTCCCAAGGTCTTGTCCATTAAACGTTGAAACACCGCTGGTGCGTTTGTTAAACCGAAAGGCATCCGAAGGAACTCGTAGTGTCCCTCCGGTGTTATAAATGCCGTCTTTACAATTGAATTTTCCGCGACCGGTACCTGATAATAACCCGACGCTAAATCAAGACCCGTGAAATACCGATTGCCTCCTAGTTTATCTATTTGTTCGTCGATGAGCGGCAGCGGATATTTGTCCTTTACCGTTACCGCGTTTAATTTTCGATAATCAACGCACATCCTGTAGTCTCCTGTCTTCTTTTTCACAAGCGTGATTGGACTCGCGTACGGTGAGTCGGATTCTCTAATTATTCCATTATCTAACAGATCCGAGATGATTTCGCGGGCGACTTTCTTCTCCGGTTCGGCGAGGCGGTATGGTCGGTACGCGATAGGTTCGTCCGTTAGGCACCTGATCTCCATTGACGTAGTACCGGTTTTTCCCAAATCGCGCATTGATGAGGATGTGCAGTCGCGAAATTCCTCTATCAGCGCGATGCATAGTTTCCGTTCCTTCTTGCCAACGTTTCCTAACTTTAACTCAGGGATAGAGTCAATGGTGTACATGTCCATCGCCGGTGTTATGCGCGGTTGCTTCGCTTCTCTAATATCGTTAAATATTAATCGTTTGCCTCGCTTTAACATTACTACATGTTCCTGTTGCAGGAAGTCTCGCCCCAGTATTACGTCGTAGGCTGTATATTCGTCCGGTATAACAAATGAGTCCACCGCGGCTCTTACATTCTGCACTTTCACTAAAATCGGCGCGACTGTATTAATAACTACGAATTGTCCGGCGAATCCTTTGAATATCGTCTCCTTTACGGTTTTTGTGGGGATAAGGAATTTCTTGACTACCGACGAATGTACTATGGTGCATGCACTACCCGTGTCGATCAAACTTTCCACCTTGCGTCCGTTGACGCGAATGTGAATTTGATACATGTTAAAATCGTTCCCTATATTTTTTATAACGTTCACCTCTTTCGACGGGCAATTGTCCCTCACGTGACCCGGCTTCTTGCAAATGCTGCACTCCACCTTCTGGTTCCGGCAATATCTCGCGGTGTGTCCGATCTCGTTGCAGTTGAAGCACGCGTAGTTCAACGCGTTTTACCCAGTTTTCGATTAGTAGGTAAGATAGGGGGATTCTGGACCAAGTTCATTGACCTTTCGAGGCAGACCTAACCCGGGGGGGGGCCTCCCCCCTCCCTTTGGGAGGGGGCTTGCCCCCTCCCCCTCCCCTTCCCCCTCCCCTTCCCCTCCCCCACCCCTCCCTCCCCCCTCCCTTTGGGGAGGGGTTTTTTCGGGGGTCACCCCCAGACCGAACCGGGCGGTCTTTTTCGGGGGTCACCCCCAGACCGAACCGAGCGGTCTTTTTCGGGAGTCACCCCCAGACCTAACCGGGGCGGTCTTTTTCGGGAGTCACCCCCAGACCTAACCGGGGCGGTCTTTTTTCGGGGGTCACCCCCAGGCGCCATCTTTTTTTTCGGGGTCACCCGCGGTCTTTTTTTCGGGGGGTCCGCGGGGGATCGCGAATTTTTTCGGGGGTCAAGTCCTGATTTTTTCGCGAATGTTTTTCGGGAGAGTGACGTCACAAAGGATAGGAGTGGAGGTAGGTGGATTTTTGTGACGTCACAGCGGTATCCTCTCGCGCACGAACCGCATACTTTGGCGATCTAACCGAGAATGATGAAACAGACGCCTCTCAGACCCCGCCCGTTCTTTCCTGCAGTGGTGGTGGGGGAAGTCGTTTTGCTGAGTAATCAGTTTGTATGCCCCTTTGACATCAGGGAATCTCGCATTTTTGCAACCGAGCACTTTGCTGAGTAATCAGTTTGTTGTAATGTTATACCCCCCTTTGAAATCTCGGCAAACACACCCGACCAAATATTATAACTTCTTTTAAGACGCTATTTGATTGACCCTGACATTTTTTTATGTAATATGATACCCCTTGGGAACGAACAGGAATCTCGGGGACAGGAAATGTAAATCATGCATTAAATGTCAGAGAAATATCCTTTTGAAATTATTATAACTTCTTTTAAGACGTTATAAATATATTTACATATGTTTAAAGATGTCAGTCTCTAGCGAGAATGTATTCACGAGAAACCAATCGCAGATCGTGATTTTGTTTAATACAATTTTAAATCTCTTTTGTTCAAATCCTGAACATGAGCAAAGAGAAGACGCAATTAGTGGAGGAACTGCATGCCCCCGCCAGACGGATTTTTCCACGACGTCGAGTTTTAGTGCATGGGTATGACGATCTGTGGCAAGCCGATCTCGTAGATATGCAGCCTCATGCGCGTATAAATGGCGGTAACAAGTACATATTAACGGTTATCGATGTGCTATCCAAATATGCTTGGGGCATGCCACTCAAGACTAAAAGTGGAGGTGAGGTAGCTAAAGCGTTCACAAAGATATTTCGCAATCGTTGTCCAAAAAATTTGCAAACCGATCAAGGAAAGGAATTTTATAACAGTGAGGTACAAAAACTCTTGACGAAACACGGTATTAGGCATTATTCTACGTATTCGATTATGAAGGCTTCCATCGTAGAACGGTTCAATCGTACATTGAAGAATACCATGTGGAAAGAGTTTACACTTAATGGAACCTATAAATGGGTCGATGCGCTACCGCGACTAGTTGCAAAGTATAATGCGCAAAAGCACAGAACTATTGGAATGCGACCGTGTGATGTCACCCTTGCCATTTCCGACAGGCTCTTAGACACCGTATATAACAACATAAAGATCGTCGCGCCGGCGAAATTCAGTGTGGGTCAGTCTGTACGCGTCAGCAAATTTAAAACCGTTTTTGATAAAGGTTACACACCAAATTGGACCACTGAGGTGTTCAAGATAGTCAAGGTACAAGCAACTGATCCGGCGACATATCTGCTGCAAGATTCCCGTGGAAACCCCGTTGCTGGAGGATTCTACGAATATGAGCTGCATCGCGTTGCCGATCCAGATGTATACTTAGTGGAGAAAGTGTTGCGCAGAAAAGGAAATAAGGTGTATGTAAAATGGCTAGGATTGAGTAATGTGAACAATTCGTGGATAAACAAAGACAATTTATTATAAACAACTTAGCCTGTTCAAATAAAAAACACAATCTTCTATTTACATTGAATATTAACAATTTTTATAGTTACAAAGGAATCGGATAATGACCCCATGGTAGCGTTTCCATCGAGTTGGGTATGATATACCGTTTGTCATCGTATGGACTCAGAGCAATTTTTCGTTCTGATACTTATTTTTACAAGACAATTGGTAAAAAATTAAAATAATACTTTTTCCAGTGGTGCGGTCTCCTTTTTTATCCTGTTTAAAAAATATTTTCAATTAATAAATATTACAAAAACGTTTTTATTCATTTTTTCTTTAAAAAAATTTTTTTACCTCGATTTCCGCACACGTCTGTACCTCATTGATGGAAATATTGATCAGCATGTATCTTTTAAATAATCGATTAACCATGTACGAAATGTTTGGATTTCGCGGAGACAACAATGGCGTGGTTTTGTAGTGTGTCGTTTTGCGTAACAGTGAAGTCGACACGGTATGTCAGCAATTTGGTACACGGGATCGCGAACTAATACATCATATTTTGGACAGCCAAAATTTTCTAAATTTATTGATGTTATGTCCAATTTTCGAAGAATGTCTCTCTCGAAACACCCGCCTTTGTACGCTACGACGGGGTTCGATTGATCGCGCACAAAATTTTTTATGACAAAATCCGTAAATGGAATCCCATGTACGAAATTGCTGACATACCATGCCGACTTTTTGTCCGCCTCGCTTAAACGATGAAAGTTTTTCCCCAGATGAAATTCGGCGAGTTCGAATGAACCGTCGCAAACATTAATAATGGCTAATTCTTTGGGGAAAAATTTCTTTTCGACAACAAATCCATCCATATCGATTATTTGTATGATTTGATGAGTGTACTATAAATCCGCAGACGGTGATATAACTTAGCATGGGACTGCGAAGAGCATTTTATAACAAACCTCACATCCCTACTCGATACAATTACTACCACAGCGACTCTGTTAAAAGTGCAAACATTGTTGTCCGGATAGATTTCGGTAGCAGAGATAATGTGCCAGTCGACACATCTGCATACGATATATTTCATTACATAAAAAAATGTCAGGGTCAATCAAATAACGTCTTAAATGCTGTTTTAAAAGAAGTTATAATATTTCGCCGGATGTGTCGAGATTCCCTGACTCCTATCATTACAAAAACTGATTACTCAGCAAACTTATTTCTTCGTCTTAAAAGAAGTTATAATATTTAACCCGCAAGTATTCCGGCTAAAAAAGTAAAAAAACTGGTTTTGGAATTAAAAAATTGTATATTTTTTCATTTATTTATTAAAAATCTTAATTGTCATTTCCATGCACAATATAATCATATAATAATATTGATATAATTGTTCGGGTCTTGCGCGCATCACTGCCGAGTAAAATTTAATTCGACGTAACCTTGCAATTTATGGACTTCAGCCATTATTTCTCGCCGCAGCTTCGAACACATGATGTCGCATTTTTTTTCTGCTTCATTAGACATTTTTAAAATTGTTTTACGTGTTTCCTTGAAGATGCGCTCCTCCAATCGATTTAATGTTTTCAGAATATGCGCCATTTCCTTGTCCAAGCATGTCTTATTCACTGCATCGGCATCGTTCGTCGGGTATGCCAAACCTCCAAGCTTTCGGTCTCTCGCGTCGAAAGCGTCGCCATTGAGACAAAGCCATTGAGACAAATCCTTATTTGACTCGTTTCGCAACGTAACACCGAACTTGTTGATTGACATCGTGAAACTGTTGAACACGTTCAAAACTATCTTTAATTTATAATCAGACCCGCTTCTCGGAGCTCCTCTATGATTAACATGATTTCGTTATCATGGCCTGTATGTCCAGCAGCTCGCGATGACGCAAGCAATCTTATTCTATCCACTAACTCGTTGGGATCATCCCAATGTACATAATCAATCGCATTATCGGTAACCATCATGTTCTCCGGTAATGTACCGGATGGTTCTCCGTCGCTCTTCCCGTGCGAGGTCGTGTTTCAAGCAGTGATGAAATTACATGTTTATACTTGTATCCTTTGTTACTCAATGGGGGATTTGCAGCACTATGGTTGCGCCTGTGCGCATTTGTCGTCAGCAGAATACTCTTATATTTCTGTTTGTCAGCATCGGTGTATATCGTATCGTCGGGCATTCTCTTGAAAATTAGTTCGAAAAGGCCAGGCGTTCCTCTGTATTTTACATTATCGATGATTATATTATCTTCCATGTCTACGTCGAAATTCTTATCCCCAAGCATCAATGTATTTTTATCATAGTACACACCATACACGTGGTCAACCTGTTTTTTCTTATCCGTGATAAATAAGTTCAAATATTCCTGCGACAGCGGTCCTAGATTCTGAGTCAAATATGTAGTGGCTTCATCATGCTGTTCGGGATTCTCAACAATCTCACGCATTGTCGTTTCGAGAATATTTTGTTCAAGTGTTTCTGCTTCGTCTGTTCATACTTCTTCTGCAGGAGGTTCGGAATCTGGGCAAAGTCGTTTCGATAATCGATGAGGTGTTGGTTTTAAAGGTGTTTCCGCACGTAATCTTTTCAATCCGCGATACCGAGGCGTAGCGTTTAGCGGCTTTAATCCGCAATATTGGAGTGCAGCGTTAAGCACGGGCGGCTGATGCAATGGGGACTCTGAAGAGGTCTCTCCATGATATTCAGGTGTAACGTTAATCACGGGCAATTGCTGTTTGGATGTCGACTCTGAAGATGTCTCTTCAGGAATTGGGCTGGGAAATGGTTTTGTGTTTTCAATCAATTCTTTCAAGGGTCTTATCACAGGTTGCAAGCTATGTTCCAACACCGCATCGGTATCCATTTTTCCGACCTTTAGCGCTAAGTATTTTTTTCGTATAGCTTCGCTCGTCTTGGCAATCTCTTTTGTTAACACTTCTTTTTCCATCTTTTGTTCAACAGAATTTCGACCCATGCTCGATTAGAAACGTTTTAACACTGTTCTACAACCGTTCGATCTCGTTCAATGCCCGTTCGACAACCGTTCTACGTTGAACGTGCACGTTCAACACCCCGTTCGACAACCGTTCAATGCCTGTTCAATGCCCGTTCATTGCCGTTCGACAACCGTTCGACACCCGTTCAATGTCGTTCCACAACCGTTGAATGCCCGTTCGATGCCGTTCGACACCCGTTCTACACCCCGTTCGATGCCGTTCGACACCCGTTTGATGTTCGTTCGATGCCGTTCGACAACTGTTCGACACCCGTTCGATGCCGTTCGACACCGCGTTCTACACCCGTTCAATGTCGTTCGACACCCGTTCGACAACCGTTCGACAACCGTTCAATGCCCGTTCAATGTTGTTCGACAACCGTTCGACACCCGTTCAATCACGTCACAGGTTGGCAGCCGAATGATGTAGTTATAATACGACATAGTCATTAAATCCTCGTCGATAGCGACCTCTATGCATAGGACTATCCTTGTCTATAACCACAAATCCATAGTTTTGTTGCCAACATTTTGCACACAGTTTGTTAAATTGTCCAAACGTCATATCGGTATTTACGTGATCGTCATACACATGGCGTAAATTCATGTTGTCCTGTTTGAATAGTAGTAAGAGATTGGTATTATCGCGAATCAGGTGCTTTGGAATTCTTGCATACGATTGGCATAGATACAGACTGTCCACTTTTGAATGTCTACCCATGGAAAAGTACTCTCTAATCACATCCTGCTTATCGCACGCCACATCATCAAATATAAATATAGAATTTGGTAGAGCTTCATTAGGTGGAACGACGTCGCTATTGTTTGAAAAAGGAAAGTAGCCAACATTCTCTACGGATGAGAGCAGCTTTTCCAAATATTGGTATTTTGGCTGTTGCAGCGATTTTGAATATACATACACGTTTTCGAATCGCATACCATTAGGGCTTTCCAACAAGCTAATGACAACATTAGTTTTCCCACAATTGGAAGGGCCACACACTGTACCGCGTACAGTGTTAGGTAATAATGGTCCATGTCTCAGAACATGATGCATAATATTATCAAACTTTCTGTCTGAAAACACTCGAATTTTCACAGGCTGCCTTACGAACCGCATCGCAGCTGTTGCAACAATAACATATAAGCGGGGTATGGGAAATATTTATACAAACGCGATCCAGAGATATCAATCAGTCCATAAATGACTTTCGTACTGGCGACACATTGACGGACCACCTATGAAACAGGATCGTTACTCGCGCATACGGCGGCAGGGAGCAGGACTTCTAAATACCCTAATAAATAAATTGCCGTTTGAGTTACATATACCAGGATATCAATTTTGTGGACCCGGCACACGTTTGCAGGAACGCTTGGCTCGCGGCGATCGTGGCATAAATCCATTAGACTCGGCCTGTAGAGAACACGACATTGCATACTCTCAAAACAAAGATTTGACGAATCGTCACAAGGCAGATCAAATTTTAGCTGATCGAGCACGTCAACGCATAACTGCGAAGGACGCTACGTTAGGCGAGAAGACTGTTGCGACAGCTGTTTGGGCTGCGATGAAAGCTAAGTCGAAGCTTGGGATGGGGCTCAAGAAAAAAAAGGACAGTGGTAAGAAGAAGAAGACGCGAGTTCTACCGATAGCAAAGCGAGGTGGTTTCCTACCGTTCCTCTTACCTGCATTGTCAGCTATAGGGGCGTTGACGGGCGGTGCTGCTGGCGTAGCGAAGGCTGTGAACGATGCCAAGGCTGCGCGAAAACAGTTGGAGGAATTGCAACGTCATAACCATGCTATGGAAGGTCGCGGAATTTATCTCGCACCCTACAAGAAGGGTACCGGTTTAAGGAAAAAAAAAAGTTCAATCCATGAAAAACTAGGGACACAGCCGATGACAAATGTTCAGCTTGAGGATATAGGAAGAAAGAATATACCATATTTTCGCGGAGTATACATGCGCGATAGTCTTCCGGCGAGAGCAAATGTAAATGAGAGCGGTATAGTAAACTTGGACGATAGTATCGGTCCGGGAACACATTGGGTCGCATACGTGAAACGCAATCGTACCGTAAAATATTTTGATAGCTTTGGTAATCTACGTCCACCTGTGGAACTTATTGCATACTTTGGATCATCCGCAACAATTACTTACAATCATGCACGTTTTCAAAATTTCGATCAAACCATATGCGGGCAACTGTGTGTAAAATTTCTCGAGGAAAACTCATTATAAATGTACATTACCGACAAGTACAATTTCATTAAATTCTTTACCCCTTTCGCATAAACATGACGCCCTCGTCGTTGACACTGACGTTAACGGGTAAGAGCAGCATGCTCGCAGTCCAATACTTTCCCGCGATAGATTTGAGTGGTCATGAATACGAACTAGGTCTCGTGGATTTTGAAACGTTTAACACGATAGCGAACGTCGATGCTCGCAACAATAAATTTTATTTTGGTGAAAATGACGAAGAAATTGTCATTCCCGAAGGATCTTACGAACTGGATGCAATCGATAAGTACTTGAAACGGGAAATACTGCGAAGATATCCCAACAGGCATGATTCGGGGAACGATGAATACCCTCTCGTCATACGTGCTAACAATAATACGATGAAGAGTGAAATATACTGCTCCTATAAGATTAATTTTGAGAAACCTAATAACATAGGATCGCTACTTGGATTTTCTGCAAACCGTATTCTCCCACGTAAAATGTGGCATGAGTCTAACGCTCCTGTGAACATCATAAGCATCAACGTGATCAGAGTGGAATGCAGCATAACAGCTGGTTCGTACAGTAATGACAAACCTGTACACATTATTCACGAATTTTCACCTAGGGTTCCTCCAGGATATAAGATCTCAGAAACGCCGCCGCGAGTCATTTACCTTCCTATCGTCGTGCGGATAATAGACGATTTAGAAATACGTCTGAAAAACCAAAATAATCGTCTGATCGATTTTCGTGGAGAAGAAATCACTGTTAGACTACATGTAAGACGGCGAGATCTCCGCTCCTACGAATAAGTGTTGTATTATGCTTGTGTATAACAAAGCGAACGAACCTCTAATTCCGACTGCTGCAACAAATACATTCATCGACACAGTAAGTCGGGCAAATTATCGTGTCACACCATCGTCGAGGAGGAACCTGCTGAGCTTGCAGAACGTGCGTTTTCTACAATCGTTGGGATTTGTTGTAAAGCAATAATGTCTGACATTCTGGCCATTGGCAATACACCGACCTCCGATAATCGTATAACCAAGATAGAAGTGCACACGTATAATCCCTATGCAAATACTACTCTCGGAAATAGCGATGAAATAAGAATACCGATACAGCAGCAAGATCTGTATACGCTACCGTGCGAGAGTTTCTTGTACATTGAAGGAAAAGTTATTTTAGCAGAGGCTCCACCTGAAGGAACAAGCAACAATGTTACTCTCGATACCAATTGTGCTGCTTTCATGTTTGATGAAATTCGATATGAACTAAATGGCGTTGAAATAGATCGCTGTAAAAATCCTGGAATAACGACTGCGTTAAAAACACACGTGTCCATCTCCCCCGGAAGAAGTAAAGCATTGGCCACCGCTGGCTAGTATCGTAAACTGGATGGCGCAGATTTCAATTTCTGTATACCATTCAATATGCTCTTTGGCTTCGGTGAAGATTATAACAAGATAACCGTTAATGTGCGTCAAGAGTTGGTCTTAATTCGATCACGAAACGATCTAAACGCGTTGAATGGTTCTAGTATTTTAACTAGTAGTAAAATAAGTCTTGAAGAAGTAACCAAATTGTCGTTACTACGCATTCTCGAGAGAGGACAAATGATACCTATGAGTTTTCGCTCTTGGGATCTATACGAATATCCACATTTACAAACAACGACGATGCATACGTGGGCCATCAAGTCTGTAACACAACTGGAGAAACCTCGCTTCATCATATTCGCATTGCAGAATGATAGGAAGAATCAATTGCGTAAGACTGCTAATCAATTCGACGATTGTAAACTGTCAAACATACGTTTGTACCTAAATTCGGAATCATACCCATACGATGACCTAAACTTGGACTTTGAAAAAAATAAGTATGCGGTACTTTACGATATGTACGCAAAATTTCAAAACTCGTATTATGGTGATCGATGCAGTGAGCCGCTATTGGACGAATTAGAGTTCTTATCACGTGGCCCATTTGTGGTCATAGACTGCTCTCGT
Organism: Lasioglossum lativentre; assembly: GCA_916610255.1. Classification (NCBI taxonomy): domain Eukaryota; kingdom Metazoa; phylum Arthropoda; class Insecta; order Hymenoptera; family Halictidae; genus Lasioglossum; species Lasioglossum lativentre. The sequence continues at coordinate 22,455,495 of OU744359.1, read as the reverse complement.
CAAAACGAGTCTGTTAAAAGTGCTACAATTGATGTCCGCATAGATTTCGAATGCAGAGATAATGTGCCAGTCAACACAGCTGCATACTGCTTGATTATACATGATCGTATAGTCGAGTACAGCCCGTTGACCAACGTAGTGCACAGAATACTTTAACAAGCGGCGATGGTTCATCTAACGTTTGTCGATGTACAAGGGTTCAAGATCGAGTCAAACGAATTCATTGTAAAAGAAGCGGCCATTTTACGGGATGGAAATAAACTATTGCACTGGATATTCGAGCCACCATTTGGGTTCCACCGATTGACTGCTGCCGAAACACGTCAGGTTCGATGGCTAACGAGAAAACATCATGGAATCGGGTGGATGGACGGATATGTTCCATACAAAGAAGCTGGAAGCTGTTTGAAACTAGCCCTGGAAAATACGCAGCAGGTCATTGTCAAGGGATTGGAAAAGAAAAAATGGCTGTGGAAATTAACTGGAATCGAGGCTCTTGATGTGGATCTAGAGGATGTTCCAAGATTGTCGATGTTGCAAAAGGGGCTGCATAGATGTGCATTCCATACTGGCGTATGTGCCGTTGAAAATGTATTTAAACTGTGTAAAATATATAATGATCAATAAGAACCATATTTTTGAATAAAGAATATTATTTAACAAAGTTTTTTCCGTATTTCTTAAAATGGTATAATATTTCACCCAATGTTGCCGACAAAATGCGCAGTTTGTGGTATAACATTACAAAAAATGATTACTCGGCAAACTTATTTCTAAGAATTTATCATATTTCACCGGATGTGTTTGCCTCGTGCCGAGATTCCTTGCTGTGTTTGCATTTTTTCAAAAAGGGAGGGGGGGGGGGGGGTAGAGAGAGGCTATAAAACGCCATTGTTGGTTGGATCGACAAAGTATCAACTATGTGGTCCGCAACCGTCAACTCTCGAGCTACGCTGCAGAATAATGAGTTCAATCCTCCGCAATTACACACACAGTAAGTACTCTGTCTACCGCTAAAAATGCTATTCAGTATTGTTTCTTTGCAACTGAAAAAAAAATGCATTTCATAATTGCTTCTTTTCTTATCAGCGCTGATAATTCGGAACAGAGGATCGTGCGCGCGGTGCGTATATTGGGTAGGAGATATCCCTTGACGAATACATTCTACAAATACCTTGACATTGGAGTCCGAATTGGTGGTTGCTGTCACGTCGAGTTGGCTATAGGAGACAATCACGGCAATGAAATTCAACTGTCTATGGCTACCTGGAAAGATCTTCTTCGAAAGAAGGAAGACATTCTGCGGAACATTGTCAACTCAGGGAATGCTGTGCATGTTGGTGATATAACTGTGGAGTTCTGTCAGTTAAACGATGATGTAAAGCTTGTAAAATTATCAAATTCGACTAAGTGCATACAGATTGCCCAGAAAACGATGAGAAGATTGTTTGATTTAGAATTTTGTATCGATCACATGTACTCTTGGCTATCCGAGAATCTATTCTGTGTACAAACTAAATATTGTAAGTTTATGCAAATAATATCTAATGTTACCGATGATTTTGCAAAAGCCATTGCAGAACATGACGATTTTGAACGCAATTCATTAATAGACACTGAATTGTTAGCTTTAGGCTTAGATGTAATGCTAATAAAATAAAATCAAAAGGATATTTCTCTGACATTTAATGCATGATTTACATTTCCTGTCCCCGAGATTCCTGTTCGTTCCCAAGGGGTATCATATTACATAAAAAAATGTCAGGGTCAATCAAATAGCGTCTTAAAAGAAGTTATAATATTTGGTCGGGTGTGTTTGCCGAGATTTCAAAGGGGGGTATAACATTACAACAAACTGATTACTCAGCAAAGTGCTCGGTTGCAAAAATGCGAGATTCCCTGATGTCAAAGGGGCATACAAACTGATTACTCAGCAAAACGACTTCCCCCACCATCACTGCAGGAAAGAACGGGCGGGGTCTGAGAGGCGTCTGTTCCATCATTCTCGGTTAGATCGCCAAAGTATGCGGGTCGTGCGCGAGAGGATACCGCTGTGACGTCACAAAAATCCACCTACCTCCACTCCTATCCTTTGTGACGTCACTCTCCCGAAAAACATTCGCGAAAAAATCAGGCCTTGACCCCCCCAAAAAATTCGCGATCCCCCGCGGACCCCCCCCCCCGAAAAAAACCGCGTCTGGGGGTGACCCCCGAAAAAGACCGCGGGTGACCCCGAAAAAAGATGGCCCGGTTAGGTCTGGGGGTGACCCCCGAAAAAGACCGCCCCGGTTAGGTCTGGTGGTGACCCCTGAAAAAGATCGCCCCGGTTAGGTCTGGGGGTGACTCCCGAAAAAGACCGCCCCGGTTAGGTCTGGGGGTGACTCCCGAAAAAGACCGCTCGGTTCGGTCTGGGGGTGACCCCCGAAAAAGACCGCTCGGTTCGGTCTGGGGGTGACCCCCGAAAAAACCCTTCCCCACAGGGGAGGGGGGCGGGAGGGGGAGGGGAGCAAGCCCCCTCCCCAAGGGAGGGGGGAGGCCCCCCCCCGGGTTAGGTCTGCCTCGAAAGGTCAATGAACTTGGTCCAGAATCCCCCTATCTTACCTACTTCGATTGCTAGATCACTTTTTGCCGGGTCGTAGACCGGAATCAGTAGTTCGTCACCGGATCGAGGGTAATTTGATAATCTCGCGGATGTGCTGGAGCTACGTGTGCTCAGTGTTTCCAAAATGCGTTCAACGCGATCGAGGCGATCATCACCGACTGGACTACGCGGTTGTTCACGCGAAACATGTCCTCGCGGACTGCGCGATCGTTCCAGCGGAATGTGTCCTCGCGGACTACGTGATCGCGACCTTGATCTGCGACGGCTCGGTGTTCGCGATCGATCACGCGATTGCCGCAAAATCTCCCCTAACATTGTTTCGAGTCTTTCGAATCTCGATTCAATTGCACTCGCGTTGATGGCTCCTTCGCCACCACCATCGCGGCTGCACTCTGCGCGGTCCATCTTGGAAAAGTACGTTACGCGACACAGATACACACGCGGTTACTTTTATTTTTTAACCACAGTTCACCACTACACGTCGTATAAACACTATATGTTTGTTTGGTGTATCCCACTTCTGATTTGTAAGAAATAATCGTAAAGAATGAATAAAGAAGGATGACTGATGCGGGTGTTGAAATAATACTAATATTGACGGTGAAGCCGTCCGCCAACAAGTGCGATTTATTTTAAGGAACCAAGTGTACACTACGAGCGTCACTGGAAGAGTGACCGCTCAGGTAAATTCTAGTCGCAAGGACACCTTGTTGCCAGCGTGTTCGCTACCTGCACCCTTATGGGTTTTTCCCTGGAAGGGTACGCGTCGCGCTGTCGAGACTCGCGCTGCCCACTCTCGGCGTTCCCTCAATTCGATATACCTCACAATATTAATGTAGAAAGTTCAATTAAACCAAAAATGAAATGATGCAAGAGTTAAAAAGTCTAAAAAGAACTACGATTTAGAATTTAGAAGAATCCACAGTCTTATTCGATGCCTGCATTCGTCTTTGGGCGATACATACTATACATTGTAACGCGCGTTTCAGTCTTTGACTGCTCGGTCCTTTCTACAGCATTCGAACGCGGCTCGGAAGAGTATTCGAAGTCGAATAAACCGTCGAATGAAAAAATGAAAAGGAAACGTTTATTCAACGCTAAAGATAAATTTTCATTGAATAAAACATTATTCTTCATGCGTTGAATAGAGAATAGAGATTACCAAAATTATTTTTATTTGACGCGTGACAAATAATTTTTTTATCTTTTATTCGATATCTGAAATTTTTAATTCAATGAAAACTTGTCTATCTCTACTCCTACAATTATATTATATTTATCAGCGATTCGAATTTCTAGACATTCCTACACTTTTCCTCTTCGTGAGGCGACGGTTGTACATATACAATATACATACAGGGTGTCCCAAAACGACTGCGTAAGCGGGAAATGGGAGGTTCCTTGGGTCATTTGAAGCGACATTTTCCTTAGCAAAAATGGCGTCCACGGCTTTGTTTAGGAGTTATTAACGAAAAACACGGACCAACCAGAGCGCGCCCAGTCGCTCGGTGGCACGGTCAGCGCGGCGAGCCGGGGGGAGGAGAGTGTTGTCGGTACGCTGCGATGTCGTAAAATCCAACAGTTTCTCGATTATGTCCCGATTTCGATGAGCTTTGGATATGTTGTAAAGACCACGATTCTGAACAACATTTCCCTTTAGACTTTTTGCCTCGCGTCTTTAGTTTACGAGATATTTGTAAAACCAGTACCGAAAGCTAAGGATTGTACGGTCAGGTCAACGAACTGTACAGCTGATGGTAGATAGTAGGTATACGACAATCACATGTTTCGGTTTTCCTGCAGATTTGTATGCAGAGTCGATGGGTTACTGTTCGAAAACGTCGTCCGTCTTTCTTTTAGAAAGTTTCTTAAGGAAGGCATAGGACAATAGGGACCCTAAAACGCCACGCCGACCTGACATTTCTACCTCTTGCTGGGTGAAAGGACGGACGACGTTTTCGAACAGTAACCCATCGACTCTGCGTACAAATCTGCAGGAAAAGCGAAACATGTGATTGTCGTATACCTGCTATCTACCATCAGCTGTACAGTTCGTTGACCTGACCGTACAACCCTTAGCTTTCGGTACTGTCGTATACCTGAAGACATCTGTGCAGTTCGTCACCGAATGACCCAGTGACAGTGACACACATTTCGAAGCATTTTCAATTACAAGTTTTTACAAATATCTCCTAAACTAAAGACGCGAGGCAAAAAGTCTAAAGGGAAATGTTGTTCAGAATCGTGGTCTTTACAACATATCCAAAGCTCATAGAAATCGGGACATAATCGAGAAACTGTTCTGTTACATCGCGGCGTGCCGACAACACTCTCCTCCCCCCGGCTCGCCGCGCTGACCGTGCCACCGAGCGACTAGGCGCGCTCTGGTTGGTCCGTGTTTTTCGTTAATAACTCCTAAACAAAGCCGCGGACGCCATTTTTGCTAAGGAAAATGTCGCTTCAAATGACCCAAGGAACCTCCCATTTCCCGCTTACGCAGTCGTTTTGGGACACCCTGTATGTATACTAGCGTGTGTAGCGCGCGAGCGCGTTGGAGAAGGACTGTAGGGGCAACAGTAGGTCGTAGTGGGGGAGTCTAGTTCCACGGCTTAGTACCACAGTACCACGATTTCGGCATCACTGCGAGAGCCAGTGTTCCGATTGAGCCAGCTTTTTTTCGCGCATGCGCGGCCAAAACAGTAGCGTATCTACAATGACGCAGCAGAGCGGCCAGGGCCCTGATGGCCTGTGGCAGTTATATTGGCGGGACGACTGATGGATGAGAGACGTGACGCGGAACGAGGTAAGTATTATTAATATTTTATTATACAATGGAGGTTAATTGTGGAGAAAGAGCTACGTATAGACTAATAATTTTTTAAAAGTCTGCGGGGTGCTCAAGCTACCCGATTTCATCGAAAAGGTTACGTTACTGAGGCTGAAATTGCCGCGCATGCGCGAAAAAAAGCTGGCTCAATCGGAACACTGACGAGAGCGGCTGGTCACTGGCGCGAGGCGGAATACCCCCACTCTGCGCCATACCAACCGTAGAATGCAGCGCAGCGCATGGCTTGCATCCTAGGGATGTTTCCCAGTCCGCTAGGGATATTCCCTACACCAATGTAGGAAATTACGGTTAAGGGGGAAGGGTACCCTAAAACTGTCCCTAGAATTCCCCTAGAATACCCTAGAAATCTGGCCGAAACTTGGGTTTGCGGGAATACATTTTTCGTCCTTATACGAGCATATTTTGGGCTGGGTGAGGGCTCAATCGAAAGAGGAAGGTTCAGCGCATGGTGCGCTGGTTATGACGTAACGAGATTACGTTGATATCTAATAATATGAGTGTCCAAAGTAGGGAAAAAAGTCGAGAAATCACCCGCAGAATCCCAATGTATTTTCCTGTTACAAAAAGAGTTTTTGACTGCTGTCATAACCAGCGCACCATGCGCTGAACCTTCCTCTTTCGATTGAGCCCTCACCCAGCCCAAAATATGCTCGTATAAGGACGAAAAACGTATTCCCGCAAACCCAAGTTTCGGCCAGATTTCTAGGGTATTCTAGGGAAATTCTAGGGACAAATCCTGAAAAGTCACGTGACTACCCTTCCCTCTTAAGGGGGAAGTATACCCATCAGAAGTAACCAGAAAGGAAGTGTTACCAACCTCTGTGCAGAAAAGAAGTTTGGTAACATTGATAAACACGCTATTAGGCAGTTGCGGGGGAGGCTCTTTGGCGCACAGATCTTTCGCGCACATCCAGATGGCGCACGGACGATTGCACACAGCTCGATTGCGCACACGGTTCTTTCGCACACAGCTCGATTGCGCACACGGTTCTTTCGCACACAGCTCGATTGTAAATTTTATAATCATTGCTTTTCGATGTCTACATATAGTGATATTGTATTGTGAAATATATGATTAAATATGATTTGGAATCTATTAAATTTTAAATTATGATTAAGAATCTATTAATGAAAAATAATGATGTACAGCTTCGGAGGGGGGTGATTCCGAAGTCTTACTCCGGAAAGTTTATTTTAAGAGCGAGTGGAAATGACATTAGTCTGGGTTAGGTTTGGCTAGATAACTGAAGTTGTTGTTAATCGGACGTTGTTAACCATTAAATTATGATTAAGAATCTATTAATGAAAAATAATTATGTAAAGCTTCGGAGGGGGGTGATTCCGAAGTCTTACTCCGGAAAGTTTATTTTAAGAGCGAGTGGAAATGACATTAGTCTGGGTTAGGTTTGGCTAGATAACTGAAGTTGTTGTTAATCGAGAGGCCTTCTTTGGCACATGGTGTGCAATCGAGCTGTGTGCGAAAGAACCGTGTGCGCAATCGAGCTGTGTGCGAAAGAACCGTGTGCGCAATCGAGCTGTGTGCAAAAGAAATGTGCGCCATCTGGATGTGCGCCATCGTCCGTGTGCCAAAGAAGGCCTCTCGGCAGTTGCGCGAGATGGAGTTGTTTGCTATTTCCATATTCTATTCAGCTCGGTACTGAATTCTTGTAATATAACGTAATTTGTAGTGTATTATTGAAAATACCTTACAATATAACGTAATATGCAGTGTATCATTGAAAATAAACACCATCTCTATTTACTTGTAGAATAAAGAAACAGTGCTCCTGACTAGGCGCCATCTCGTCTAAACTAGCTGAACTAAAATTGGCTCTAGACTGGCTCTGCATCAGAGACCTAACCCAGGACCTCTGTCATCATGGGGAAATTTATGCTAATGTGAATGCAATCACGCCAAAAGATTTTTTGTCCTTATATGGGCATATTTTGAGCTGCACAAAGGTTCATTTGATAGAGGAAAGTCCACCGCAGATCGCTCTACTCCTCAAATCAGTAAAAAAAATCTCTTAGAGACAGAAAAATACATTGGAATGTGCGGTTCTTTTTCTCGATGTTTTCCTCTACTTTGGACACTCATATTATTAGATATAAACATAATCTCGTCAAATAATGAGTAGAGCGATCCGCGTTTAACCTTCCTCTTTAGAATGAGCCCTTACACAGCCCAAAATCTGCCCAAATAAGGACGAAAAATCTTTTTCCGCATACCCATGATTCGACCCAAAATCTAGTGAGATTCTAGTTCCTTTCTAGTTACTTCTGATGGGTATACTTCCCCCTTAAGGGTGCGTGGTAGCCAATGTGGGGGCATTTGGTGCCTCTATCGGCGTAGAGGTGAACTAAAAATAAACTAGGACAAGGATAGAGATATCTTTGTCTCTCCTACAGAGCTGTGACAGAGAGGGAGTCTATCACTCGCAGGAGAGACAAAGACAGAGTAACCTGGAGTAACCGCACGGCTTGATTTTTCGATGAAGCCCATCCAATTTCCTGAAGCGAAGAAGCAATATTTCTTAATAATTTTTAAGTGGAAATATTCGGAATATTATTTCGGGTAACCGTACAGAGCCCTTTTTTGGAAAAAGTGTACAGAAAAAAATTTCTTCTATAAAAACGTACACTTTTATTATTTATAAAGTTTCAAGAGCCAAATTGCAAAAAAGGGCTCTGTACGGTTACCCGAAATAGAACAAAGAATATTTTAAAAAAAGAAACGTGAGAAAATATTGCTTCTTCGCTTCAAAAAATTGGTTGGGCTTCATCGAAAAATCAAGCCTCGCGGTTACTCTGTCTTTGTCTCTCCTGTGAGTGACATATCTCCCTCTCTGTCTCAGCTTTGTAGGAGAGACAAGGATGTCGCACAAAGTTATGAAGTACATAGAATGACAACCTCTACGCCGATAGAGTCACCAGACTGGCTACCACGCACCCTTAATTCGTCTATGCAGACCAACGACGAAGCTTCCCGCTTTTCCGACTACAGTATTTCATCGATAATTGTCCAAACCACGGGTCCGGCCAGGGACAATTACGTGCGAGGGAAACTATTCTTTAACTTGTGCCGAACGTAGAAATGGAATGGGAACCTCGAGGGGCCTCGGTCGCCGAGAAATGTAAACATGATACGGGTCGGGTATATCGGTGTGAGACCACTACTAATCCGATGGCAAAATTTCTTTATTTTTCATTATTTTTTTATGGAACTTTCGCCAAAATATTCTTGATATTTTTCTAATGAAATTGATACCAACAACGATATAATTTCGATGATATTTACGTGTGTAATGGACGATGGGAGTTGACGGGACAAGTTGCCTCACCGATGTACTCGACTACATACCTTTATATGATCCGAATTATATCGTGTTTAGTATCATTTTAATAAGAAAAATGCCACAAATATATTGGTGAAAGTCTCATACAAAAATAAGTAATAATAAAAAAGTTTTTTATTGGGATTACATTGTGAGGACGCCGCGGGCCTTTGAACTGTGCCGGCGACTGCGACTCTCCGCGTCTCTTTCTTTCCCATACGCTGTGTTTCCTTGCGCACGAGCCTCCTATCGTCCATTACACACGTAAATATCATCGGAATTATATCATTTTTGGTATCAATTTCATTAGAAAAATATCAAGAATATTTTGGCGAAAGTTCCATAAAAAAATAATGAAAAATAAAGAAGTTTTGTCATCGGATTAGTAGTGGTCTCCTGGTCTCACACCGATATACCCAACCCGTATCATGTTACACTTCTCGGCGGCATCGGCCTCTCGAGTTTTTAGCCCCTCACGGGGTATACCCCGCAGGAGAGGGGGTAGTTCAGGGACATTTATGTGCGAGACATTTGGGACATTTATCGAGGAAATACTGTATATTCAAATACGCTTTGTGATGGGATCAATTAAATAACACTTGATTTCAATGATAACGAACAATAACAAAACATAACAACTTTATTAAAACAACCTCGTGTGAGGTGATGAAAACGATATTATAACAAAGAGTCTTGACAGCGAGCTTATGTTCTCTTCACGGTCAACGGACGAGAGACCGTGTTTTCTCTAGCGTGCTTCTCTCAGGCGTGGGAGCAGGGAGACGAACTTCGTAAGTGCGCTTTCCCTAGGCGCGGCCTAGGGAAATGGCGCACTAGCGACAAACTCCCTACATCAATATGGAGATGGGCTTCTTCACGCTCTGGGGGAATAGCCTGCAGGCTCCATTCCTGCGCAGACCGCACGGCAGCAAAGGGAAAGAGAGGGACAATGAAGCTGCGTCCACACGTACCAATATTAACTAGCCTAGTGATGGGCACCATCGAATAATTCGATAGTTTTTGTAACTAATTTCATTCGATTACTTTTACTAAACTATCGAATAAATTTTTCAGTGGGGATTTTCAGTCGACTGTTTACAGCGCCATCTTTATGTATTCATAGAGAGAAGAATAAACCACTAGCCACTAACGGCAGTAACCAGTAACTAAATTATCGAATAATTTTCGCCGTGGTGGGGGTTACTTATCGAATAATTTTCGCCGTGGTGGGGGTTACTAAAACATCGAATAATTTTCGCCGTGGAGGGGGTTACTAAACCATCGAATAATTTTAGCCATGAAGGGGGTTACTATTTCAGTCGACTGAATTATCGACTGATTTATGTAGTGGTCAGCTGGTCAGCAGTCAGCAGTGGTAGAGCGGGTGGAGCACGGGTGGATCTATCAATTCAATCATGAGATTTACTACAAAACTATAGGTAAATATAGGTAAATTATTGTTAATAATTCTTTTGAAAATAAATCTTCCAATTTATATCTTTACTATCTTACCATTTATTTCATTAGCGCTATTAAATTAATTAATTGATTAAACATATGTATGTATATTCAATTTTTCTACTATTTACTAAATATTAATTATTACAAATATTCTCCTAAAATATAGTAGTGGCCGCGTGATCACGCCGTTTCGACTGCTTACGTCACACGACGCATAATAGTAGGATTCCCGTATTTACTCGAGTAGTGTGTGTGACTGCTTCGGCCAATAGAACGCTCTAGCCGAAATTGCGTGTGAGCCTAGCCGCGCCCCTTCCTAGCCAATCAATCGGGTGTGCATTCTTGCCTACGTCACCGCATTCCTGCCAGGGCTCTTCTTGTCAGCACTCAACAGTACCTACGTCGTACTCAGGTCGTACATCCTACGATCCTACTACTTACTATATCTGCTACCAACGTATCTTTTCATCAGTAAGTATTCTTCAGAACGGTTGTCAAATAATTGATGGTTATTTATTGTCTCTTGCTTTACATTAATTACAGATTTCCTAAAAATCCTAGGATGGCTGCCAACGAGAAGGGTGGATCTTAGTGTAGGGAGGAGGTTTAGTGAGGTAAACCCAGTAACATCATCATCAGTTACTGGGGAGTCCCACACTTCCTGGGGTTGGAATGGCCCCAGGAGATAGTACATAAAGTATTTTACATCCCTGCACTATAAACAATAGAAAAAAAAGAAAAAAAAAAGGTAAGTGAACACTGGTACTGAAGACCTAAGGTACTTCAGTAGAAGCAAAAGAAGCAGTCGTATTTTTAATAAATTGTGTTAACGATAGATGGAAACTGCCGGTAAGCTACTTGTTAATCCATAAAAAGGTTTCGGGAAAAAACATTCAACACTTTTTTCATTAAATCATAAGTCTAGAACTATCAAACCGATGAAAATGAGTTTTTGGGAGCTTATAATGAAAACATAAGTGTATCTATTAAAAATATTGTCATTTGAAAAAAATGTTTTTTTCACCATTTATTTTGCAATAGTTTTAAGCAAATGCCGTGATTTAAGCAAGTGTCCCCTTTACGGATCTGTTTTTTAAAAAATGGAAATTTGAAAATTGACGGAATTAAAATTATTTGAAGTGAACGCTGAACCGCAATATACAGGGTGAGTCACCAAACGTTAGCACCTCAAATATCTTTGTTGTTTCTAAAGATACGTAAAATATGGTAAGGACAAAGTTAAATGGTACAATGGGGCTGACACGATGCAAAAAAAAAATTTTGTTTTTATGTCATTTTTTTGGAGATATCAAGGTCACCTTGACTTTTTAAAATGGAACCACCCTTTTTTAAACACCTACAATGATAGTCCCTTTCATTAGGAATTCAGTGACTATAATTAGTCCAAGGTCATTCAAGGTCAAGGACAGAAAAAACGTATAAAACTAAAATATGGAAGCAGAATACCTGTATTTTATAAATGTTCGAAATGATGGCCGTCTGCGTCGATACATTGTTGTAAACGAGCTTTGAAGGAATGTTGAACTCTGATAAGTGTATCCGACGTGATATTCGTACATGCTGTGATGATACGCTGACGCATATCTTCAGCTGTTGTTGGAGCATCCGTGTACACGGTCTCTTTTAGCAGACCCCATAAAAAGAAATCCAGTGGATTTAAATCAGGCGAACGTGCTGGCCATGAAACTGTTCCGCCTCGTCCAATCCATCGGTTTGGATATCGAGAATCCAACGTTTCTCTTGCTACTCGTGCATAATGAGCAGGACAACCGGTATGTTGGTACCACATATCGTAGCGATTTTGTAAAGGGACATCTTCTAACAAAATTGGCAGATCTTCTTGCAAAAATTGAGCGTATTTCTGTCCCGTCATCATTCCGTTAACGAAATATGGTCCAATTACTTTGTCGTTCAAAATATCATGGCCAGCACGTTCGCCTGATTTAAATCCACTGGATTTCGTTTTATGGGTTCTGCTAAAAGAGACCGTGTACACGGATGCTCCAACAACAGCTGAAGATATGCGTCAGCGTATCATCACAGCATGTACGAATATCACGTCGGATACACTTATCAGAGTTCAACATTCCTTCAAAGCTCGTTTACAACAATGTATCGACGCAGACGGCCATCATTTCGAACATTTATAAAATACAGGTATTCTGCTTCCATATTTTAGTTTTATACGTTTTTTCTGTCCTTGACCTTGAATGACCTTGGACTAATTATAGTCACTGAATTCCTAATGAAAGGGACTATCATTGTAGGTGTTTAAAAAAGGGTGGTTCCATTTTAAAAAGTCAAGGTGACCTTGATATCTCCAAAAAAATGACATAAAAACAAAATTTTTTTTTTGCATCGTGTCAGCCCCATTGTACCATTTAACTTTGTCCTTACCATATTTTACGTATCTTTAGAAACAACAAAGATATTTGAGGTGCTAACGTTTGGTGACTCACCCTGTATAGCCTCGAACGGCTGCTGCGCGCTGCTCGTATCGCGCGTCAATTTCCACTTTTTTAAAAACAGATTCGTAAAGGGGAATAACTGAATAACTCAGACATAAAACAAAAGCTATAGACTACATTATTCTTTTTAGTCAAACGACACCATTGCTGAAATAGATTTGGACGCATCTGCAACAATGAATACAGCTTGGTTTTGTATAAAATCAAATAGTTTTAAACCATTTTTAATTTTAAAAGTGGTCTGAATAATTTTATTGAACTATTATTTTCAATAATATTAAAATAGTGTTTAGTAGTATATAAGTTTTCATAGTATATAATAATACAATATGTATAGACAAAAGCGCTCAATAGTGTGGAAATATTTTGAAAAAAAACACTGTGTAGGATTAAGCTTAGGACTAAGTTATTTTTTGTTGAAAAATCATTTAAGTTTTATGTTTATGTACATATATATATATATGTTTTATTTTTGTTGAGTTTCCACTCTGTATTCCCCATGCTTATGTATGGTTGGTAGCATGTTCCTCCTATGATTTACGCGGGTTTTTGTTACGCTACTTTCAGTAGTTGCTTCTAAGCTCTCTGTATGAATAGTTTACTTTAAAATAAATCCTTTTATATATGAATAAGTTATTGACTCTTAATATCCATAACCATGAAATTTATTAGGTTATGGGCCCAGATGCGCTGTGTGCATAATACTTATTAATTTGTATAAAAGAGAAAAAGAATTCGTCTCAAAAACAAAAAAAAAAAAAAAAAAAAAAGTGAGAAGAGGTTATTCCGGCCACGTGCAAGTAAGTGAAAACGAACCTCACATTCTCAAAATGAATAAAGACGAAGAGCTATCAAGAATTAACAAATTACAAGATGCAAGTGAGTGGAGTTTATGGAAATTCCAAGTTCTCGTTATGTTAAAGTCTTATAACGTATATAACGTAATACAAGGAAGACTAATAAAACCTGATGAGCTTGCTGTGGGTGCTACTGCAGAGCAAAGGGCCGAGTACACTCGCAAGCTAGATGAGTATCAAAAAGCGGATGGAACCGCGCAAAGAATAATAGTTACCACATTATCAAAAAAGGTTATGATACATCTTGTAAATCTAAACACTGCTCAGCAAATGTGGGAAAAATTGAATGAAATTTTTGAAAGGAGGGATGAAGCAAGTCTACATATCCTACAAAAGAAGTGGCATAACTTGAAGATTGAAAATAATGATGATATACATACACATTTTTCGAAAGTTGAGAACTTGGCATATAGTCTCACCTTAATGGGTGAAGAAATTTCTGACAGAATGATAATTTCAAAAATTTTGATTGCATTGCCTGAAACTTATCGGCATTTTCATAGTGCTTGGGAGTCGACACCAGATGCACATCGCACAAAGGCAAACTTGATTTCCAGATTAGCTGCTGAGGAAGCTCGCATGCGTCCTACGGAAGAAACGGATGAAAACCATGCTCTGGTATCCCAAAAATTTCAAAAGGGCAAAAATCAGCGTGGGAATAACACCAACAAGAATTTCAAGAGAAGCCAAATCATTGGGCAAATGAATGCTGGTATAATAATAATGGAGTAAACAATAATAACTATAAGGCACGTAATGAAAATATAACTAAAAATTCAAAGACTCCACATGGTGCAGGACTAATGTGTCAGGCATTTACATCGGTTACACAACCAAGTGGGTGTACGAATGATTGGTATAAAGACAGTGGTGCGACTAACCACATGTCACATAGAAGAGACTGGTTTATAACCTACAAACCCATGCAAGATGAAATATGGGTTCGTATGGGCAATGGTGAACTGCTCAAGGCTTATGGAAGAGGTGACATCAATGTACTCGCCTATAATGGACAAAAATGGATTAGAAACCATCTAGCAGATGTTCTGTTTGTACCAGACTTAAGATTTAATTTGTTATCTGAAGGTATCATACTTGACAAGGGTTTCAAGCATGAAGCAGACAGAACCACATGCAAATTCATAAAGGACAACCAGATAATGGCAACGGGCCACAGAGAAGGTAAGGGGCTATTTGTCATGAATTTTAAAATAATGTGTCAATCTAACCTCCAGGAAAAGGCATGTCAGGTTGATGCTGCTGTTGCTGTGTCATTAAATATATGGCACAAAAGATTGGTCCACCAAAATTATGCACATGTAAGAAGCATATTAAACACTTTTGGCATAAAGGTGAAAAATGCAGAACAACCTTTCTGTGATGCCTGTGCTATTGGCAAGGCGCATCGATTGCCATTCCCCAAAAGCAGCACAAAATCAAATTGTATAGGAGAGTTAATACATGTTGATGTCTGTGGTCCGATGCAGGAACTGTCTATGAGGGGTTCTAGGTATTTCTTACTCTTGAAGGACGACTACTCACATTTTAGATGTGTATATTTTCTCAGCCAAAAGTCTGAAGTTGCTAAATGTCTAAGGGATTACATTGTGAAAATGGAAAAACACTGTCCACAAGGCATAAAAACAATCAGGTCCGACAATGGATTGGAATTTATGTGTGAATCAGTATCAAAGCTATTAAATGAACATGGAGTGCGGCATCAGCGTACAGTATCTTACTGTCCAGAGCAGAATGGAGCTGCGGAAAGGGAAAATAGAACAGTCGTTGAGGCTGCACGTACGATACTACATGCCAAGAATTTCAAATTAAGGTTTTGGGCAGAGGCTGTGAACACTGCAGTTTATGTGTTGAACTGCACAAGTACTAGTTCGGAACCAAATAAAACACCATTCGAGTTATGGTACAAGCGAAAAGCAAATCTCCAGGATCTACATGTTTTTGGTGAGGAGGTTTACGTACACGTTCCAAAGATTCAACGAAAGAAACTTGATCAGAAATCGGAGAAAGGATATTTTATTGGGTATGAGGAGAATGTCAAAGGACACAGAATTTGGCTCCCTCACAAGGACACCATAGTGATAAGACGTGATGTAATATTCACCAAAAGGGATGAACCCATCGAAGAAAATCTGGAAAATGTCCCAGGGACATTGTTATATTTGCCTGAAGAAAGCTCGCCTGTATGTTCTGAAGAGAGCTCCTTTACACGTCCTGAAGAGAGCTCGCCTGTAAATCCTGAAGAGAGCTCGCCTGTAAATCCTGAAGAGAGCTCGCCTGCACTTCCCGAAGAAAGCCCAACAGAACATCATGTAGAGCCGGAACCCGAGAATCCTAGGAATGAAGATCATAGGAGATTGCGTGACCGATCATCTATTAAACCACCTTCTAGGTATGCTGATTTCATTGAAAGTATTTTTGTTGCAGAGGGCTGCGAACCTCTAAACTACAGGCAAGCCATAAGTAGTAATGAAGCAGTAAAATGGAATGAGGCAATGAACGAAGAAATAAGGTCACTCCAAAAGAATCAAGTCTGGGAACTCGTTAAGCCGCCACCTAATGCCAATGTTATGGGCAATCGATGGGTATATAAAATAAAAAAGGATTCCAAAGGCAATGTAGTGAGACATAAAGCCAGACTGGTGGCGAAAGGCTATGATCAAGTTGCTGGGATTGACTATACGGAGACATTCAGTCCTGTAGTCAGGTTCAATTCTATAAGAATGATTTTGTCTGTTGCAGCAAAGGAAAGCCTATTAATTAAACAATTCGACATAAAAACTGCATTCTTGAATAGCAAAATAGAAGAATGCGTATATATGAAGCAACCAGAAGGATACTCTGATGACACAGATCTAGTATGTAAATTACAGAGAAGTATATACGGACTCAAACAGTCATCCAGATGTTGGAACAAAAGGTTTACAACGTTTATTCAGAAATTTGAAATGAAACCCACCGATGCTGACCCCTGTATATTTACGAGTATTGATGAAAAGAAGAGAATAATACTTAGTATATATGTTGACGACGGGCTTATACTAGCAAGACGTGAAGAAGATATTGATTGCCTTCTTCAGGGATTAAAAGCTGAATTCGAAATTACGATTGATAAGTCAAATACGTTTCTGGGATTACAGATAACTCAGCAAAGCAATGGATCCATATTCTTGCATCAAGAGGCATACGCCGAAAAGATATTGGAAAGATTCCGTATGCACGCGGCTAATCCAGTATCAATTCCTGCAGATCCTCACCAGGAAACGAGTGCAGACATTCTTCAGGAGTCAGGTGAAGGAGTGAGCGCGCCATATAGCGAAGCGGTAGGATCCCTATTGTACCTATCAAATGGAACAAGACCAGACCTAGCGTACGCAGTCAACAAGGCCAGTAGGTTCCTGAAGAATCCATCTAAGATGCAATGGAATGCTGTTAAAAGAATCCTCAAGTACCTCAAGGGTACAGTTAATTATGGGCTCAGTTTTAAGAAATGCAATCATAATCACCTTAAAGTTTACAGTGACGCTGATTTTGCTGGTGACATTAAAACTAGGAAATCCACATCGGGATACTTGGTAAAACTAGGTTCAAGCGTAATAAGTTGGAGTTCGCAACGACAAGCAACTGTAGCATTGTCGACAACGGATGCTGAATATATAGCAGCATGCCAGGCTGTCAAAGAGATGGTATGGATACACAAACTTCTAAAGGATCTCAGGGTTCCAACGCATATGCGTACAAGTCTGTTCATGGATAACTTGAGCGCAATTCAATTAATAAAGAACCCTGTATACCACAAAAGGACCAAACATATTGATGTACAATACCACTATATCCGAGATAGATACGAAGAGAAAGTTTTTGATTTGGAATATATTAACACAAAAGAGCAGCCTGCAGACATATTTACAAAGCCTCTAGCTCGACCGGCTTTTCAGCAACATCGGTCAGAAATATGCGAAGATATAAATTTATAAAAATGGTTTTCACCATACATGTGGTCTTTATTCAGTATTTATAAATATGGTACATAAACAGGGGGAGTGTTGAAAAATCATTTAAGTTTTATGTTTATGTACATATATATATATATGTTTTATTTTTGTTGAGTTTCCACTCTGTATTCCCCATGCTTATGTATGGTTGGTAGCATGTTCCTCCTATGATTTACGCGGGTTTTTGTTACGCTACTTTCAGTAGTTGCTTCTAAGCTCTCTGTATGAATAGTTTACTTTAAAATAAATCCTTTTATATATGAATAAGTTATTGACTCTTAATATCCATAACCATGAAATTTATTATTTTTAAAATATATTCGAATCGCGAAATATACCAGCTGTAACGCCAATCGTCGAGCGACGTTCGCTACCTTTTTCTACCCATCAATCATTCTACGCTCAAAGACGAATCGTTGTTTTTAATCCCACTTTTTACACACCTGTATATACATTTTTAATTTTAAAAGTTTTGAAACCGCCTGTACCCTCGGCCGATTTTCCCGCCGATCGGACCACCCGTTCGGGAGTTATCCTTTCGGAAAGCTCAGAAAGGGGGGAAGAGAGAGAAGGGCAATCTATATCGTAGCTCCTTTACCCTCTAGTTTGTCCTTCTCACTCCCTTTGATTCGATATATCTCGAGAATGTACACTGTGGAATTTTCAACTAATTCTACCTAGCCGCTGCGCTGGGTGGATTTCTTTGAAAGTTCCACTCTTTTTTTGCCCGTATTTATTCTTAAAATTATCCTATCCTAATCTTATGTACTACCCTTCACCTACTTATTTCTAAAAAAATCAGAAAAAACGCTTTTTAACAAGCCCTTAAGGGACTTGTTCTATAATTTTACTCTGTCCTATTAGCCCTGCTGTCCAGATAGGAAAAAAGCTCACAGTCTTATCTGATTTGCGCCTTCCCTATCTTCCTCCTCCGTAAAGGGCTCTTTTGGGGTTACTTCCCTTCCTTCCTTCTGTCGGAAAGTTGTCTTATCGCTAGGTCCTCCTTCCGGTCAGTTTCCTTGTTTCTCCTTGGAATCACCGTAATCCTTTTTCACCTTACATTACACCTCCGACTTTGCTTAATAGCTTCCGATTATTCGTCCTTTCTTATCAAGAACAAAAATCGAACTCCGTCAGATGCGAACCTAGGATCTATAAAACACTAAATTCAGACGAGGAGTGTGGGCTTTTCAAAGAAATTGCTGCTATGCTTGCTTTGATGCTACGTTTTCTTAAAATGTGCAAGGCAGATGTGGTTGTTTTATGACCTCAACTATCTGATTTACAGTTTGATGTGAAAATAATATGAAGGGTCAGAAGATCTTTAACTACGCTAAACACCAGGTACTGTACAGACGTCTCAGGTACATCTAAGGCAGTCAACGTTGAGGACGATTTCAAATGAATTGCCACAAACAAAAGTTATTAAATTAAACAATCTGGTGGCAGCCATGATTTGATTTTGACGGACCATTTTACCGCAATTATACGTGGACACTAAGAATATAATTTTGGAAAACCTGAGAAATTGTGTATGGCTCTGGATAAAAATGTCTTTATTAGTTTACTTCGCGACTAAGTCTTTGGACGGTTCGCGACTCTCTAGACTGTTCACGACTGTATCTCAGGACGGCTCGCTACTAAGTAAAACCTTCGTCTCATTTGACTCTGCGTTTGCCCTGGTAAAATTCTGAAACAACCCTGATTGGCTAACCCACGCGTTGGATCCTTCCAATCAGGACTGTTCTTTTCTTGTCCCCTCGACTATTCCTTACGCCCTTGGCATGCTTGTTTTCGGAACGACGAGGCGATCAGAGGGGATGCAATTTGTCGTGGGATTTTCCTTCGGGCCACCCGCGCCTGACCCTCTTGGCGACAGACCGATGGGTCCGCTCCAAGTACCCTCCAGTTGATCCCCTAATTTACGACGGTCTCTGTTT
Source organism: Lasioglossum lativentre (assembly GCA_916610255.1). Classification (NCBI taxonomy): domain Eukaryota; kingdom Metazoa; phylum Arthropoda; class Insecta; order Hymenoptera; family Halictidae; genus Lasioglossum; species Lasioglossum lativentre. Next base: position 22,435,950 of record OU744359.1, on the reverse strand, counting down.
ACTATTGAGGACCTTCGTGAAAAACCCTAATAAACATACGTCGAAAAAGATCTGGAAATTGTCAATTCAAAAATAGCTTCGTGGAACGAGAGTCGTAAATTACGTTGACCGTTTGCACGAAAGAAACAATTCTCCTTTGTGCGTACGACCGGACGCTACACTAATATAAGGCTTCGTACAGACCTAAACGGTTTGGCGAACCGTTTGCCGAACCGCGCATTTCGCCAAACATTTCGCCGCGCCGAACGCCGCGCCGAACGCCGCGCAGAACGGCGCGCATCGGCTAACAGCGAACGGAACGGATTTGTGCTATTTTCAGAATTTCTTGCGAACAACTATGGAAACTGCAGCGGCATATATTACACAAAGAAATACAGAAAATGTTGGTAGTTTATTCAGTGAATTAAAGTTTATAAATGAAATGTTCAGGTCAGAACGAAGCATTAAAGACATCAGATTCGAGACTACATGACTTGAATGTTTGTTCGTCGAAACGTTCGTCGAAACGTTTGCCGAACCGTTTCACAGTGTGTCCAAACGGCGAAATCGTGGTCAAAACCTCGTAACTCACTTAAATCTGGACGAAATTGGATAAAAATTGGTACATGAGGGTTTTTTGGGTCGCTGATTACGAATCTGAACTTAAAAGTATAGAAAACAAAGTAGCGAATCCAATATGGCGGACATGTATAGCAAAAAATTTTATTTTCCTCTAAAAAATGTTTACAGTAAAATGTTTACACTAAAAAGAAATAAATATGACAAAATAAAAATTAAAAAACTATGTCGAATCAGATGAACTATAATAGTTATCATCATCTTTAATATCTTCATTTTCTCGAGTGTTTCTTGCTAGAAAGACAAGTGTCAATGCCTCTGGTGTCAATTTTTTAATTTTTTATTGAAATTAATAATAAACTGATGCAAAACCATACAATATTTATTTGAAGAGTTTTTAAATACCGTCTACACTTCCCGAGAAAACACGCATGTCGATGTTTCATTCTGCATTTACAAAATGGTCTTACAAAACATTGGTAGGCAGTTATTGGCAGCTAATTTTTGCAAATACTGAAAGATGACAGTGTCAACTACAAGTTCCAACAAAAATTATAGCTTCATGTTGTTTTCCACACAACTTTTACTCTACATGTTTAAAATTTGTCCTTAAAACTTTTCTGTTCCCGTCTTCTAATAACATTTATAATTATACAATGTAACCATCAACTATTTCAAATATACTAGTAGTCAGAGACATTCTACTTACTTCCAGGAACAGCATCCATTTTTCAGAATTCAAATTAAATGAACCGTTTTTGAAATATGCAGTTTTTACTTTTCGCTGTCACACAGTTCCTCACAACACGATTACTGAACGACTAATGAACGAAAACTTCGAGCTCTCACCATTTCTCAGGTATAAGTAATAAAACCTTCGCACCTCGGTTTTTCCATAGGCACAATACTAAAGTATCTAAAATAGTACTTACCGTATCCCCACCGGAAAGTTCATTTTCGAGGTTTTGGCCACGATTTCGCCGTTTGGACACACTGTGCGTTTGTCGAACCGTTTGCCGAAATATTCGTCGAAATGCGCGGCGTGGGGGTTGCAAGCAACCCTTCGAGTGACCACTTCCAAAAAATTCAAGAACAATGTTCTGTTACCTATCTAATACATACCAAAGTTTCAAGAAAATCGGAACGGGGGAACATAGTCAAATATTGAAAAACAAATGAAATTACGCCATTATAATATATATTTATTCAATCTTCGTCACTATTTTCGTTAATATTTCTATATTTTTGTTAATATTTCGGATGGTTTTACAATTTTTGATTTATATCGCCCATGTGATAAATAATAAATAATAGTTGCGACATGCGAACAGCAACCCACTGTTCTGTTGCCATTAGCACAGTCGCATGTGTACCGTTTTATAGCGGTATAACTAATTGAGTGCGGTATATATTCAATGTAGCATTGATAGCATTTCCGATTAATATGCCTCGAGTGAACTTTCACCCTTATAATATTATTCATTTCCTTTAAATATTCAATATTTAAAATATTGTCATCCCTCCTAATTTCCGCGAGATAGCATACTGCCTGTGATAGTTGATAGGTACCTGTACATAATATTACATAAGTAGTATATAGTTTTACATATCGTAATATTATACATATACCATACGGGTAAATAATAGTGTTAAAGCATGTAGTTACCTGTAAATAAGATTTTCAAATCTTTCTCTGTTATTTCCGGAAAATCCATTATAGCGTTGTCTGTCATTGGTGTAAATGGTTTTCTACGGCGATTTAATTTTTTTGCTTCTACTAAATCCTGAAGCGTGTTTGTTTCTATACGTTGTTTCTTCATGTTATAAATAAATATACATTTATTCAATCTTCGTCACTATTTTCCTCAATGACAGGTATTGTGTGTGTTACATCAAATATCTTTGTTAATATTTCGGATGGTTATATTATATTTATTCATGTTATTTCTTGATGTTCCCCCGTTCCGATTTTCTTAAAACTTTGGTATGTATTAGATAGGTAACAGAACATTGTTCTTGAATTTTTTGGAAGTGGTCACTCGAAAGGTTGCTTGCAACCCCCACCCCTAAAAAATTAAATGATTTTTTTCTACCCTTAATAATTTGATCACAATTGTGAAAAAAATATATGTGTGAGTGGTAAGGGTGGTGGTGGTAGTTGGGTGCGCGCAGCCCCTTAATAGAGCCACAGCAAATGAAGAACCATCTCAAGAAAATAATGAATTTTGGAATTTTTTACCACGTTCTTTATTAGTTTGTCTCAAAAGTGTCACAAATAACAAATCATATAATTTTATTGAACTATTATTTTCAATAATGTTAAAATAGTGTTTTCTAGTATATAATATATAATATGTATATGTATATGTAGTATATATATAATATATATATTATATACATATATATACTGTATGTATACTGTGTGTAGTATATATATATATATTGTTACGATCCGACTCGTCGAGCGTAACGGACTTACGTATTTAATTTTCGACGATCTTTAGTCCACACGGCGCGTACGTCCGTGTCTGACCAGGGACCGATACCCGGTTTAGCCGTAGGGCGAGGGTTCGTTGCGCGCGGATTTCAAAAGGGGAAAGGGGGGGGCGGTTACGCGCCCGGCGCGGTGATTTCGAATGCCCGGGATCGAGGATCGGAACTCTCTCGTACCGAGCAACCGTGAGGGCTCAGGACGCACGGCAGAGCGCCGACTCGATCCGAGGTTAAGGCTTATTTGGCACGACCGGCTAGCAGGGCCGCCCTGCGTCTCGCGTATTTCTCGTAGCGGGGATCGTCAATGCTGACGTCCTTTAAAGAGGGTAGCCTGAGACGATACTCGAGGCGGACGAGTTTCCACGGCCGGGGGTTCTCGTGTCTGTCGAAGGCGCGTTCCGTGGCCGCGAATTCGTCGCTACGGAGCGCGTCGATCCCCAGGTACGGGTGGTAGCGGGTGCCCGGACCGTCGCTGTGCAGCTGCCTCACCAGTTTCTTCAACTGGTACGCTCGTCCGGCGCGTCGCGGCATGTGTTACCACCACAAAATCGAATATCAGATCGCGCGGAGGGAGAGCTTCAACGGGCGATTCTGTCTTCCCCCGTACCGAGCAACCGTGAGGGCTCAGGACGTACGGCGGAATGCAGAATTCTGTGGAGACACGGTTAACACTGGATGGTACCACACGCTCACGAACACGACGACACTAGCACTATGATAACGAGAACGAGAGATGGCACCAACGGTGATATAGCGTACCAAGCCTTGACAGACGAAGGTGATAGGCACGATGCAAAAGAAAATAAAAGGCGATTTAGAATAATAGTAAGATGTAATATGGCAAAGGACACAGTACAAGAACGAGCAATGTAGCGAAGATGATAAAACAGAGAATAAAATATAATGAACGCAAACAAGAATTAGTAGTAGAATAAAGAATGAATAACCGCAAAGCAGGAGTTAGTAATAGAAATAATATAAAATTAATATAATAAACGCAAACAAGAATTAGTAGTAGAATAAAGAATGAATAACCGCAAAGCAGGAGTTAGTAATAGAAATAATATAAAATTAATATAATAAACGCAAACAAGAATTAGTAATAGGATGAGACGAGGAATTTATAAGAATTAACCGCAGAAGAATCTATATGACCGTTAGCCGTGAACAAACCTTCGAAAAAGAGGACGAGGCCCTGTTCCTTGCCTTATTTATACCGGAGACGCGGACCGTCGAAATCCGAAAAACGCGTGTGTTATGTCGCGGAGGTTGCGGCTGTTTTTCGGATTTGTTCCCTGGCAAAAAGTCGAACGCGCGTTGTTTTCGGTTGGACGCGCGGCGCGCTGGCCTGTTGCTAGGTGCGGTACGCATGGTATACATGTATATGTCTTCGGCTGGCGGTCGGCGCGGCGCGAGTTCGAACGGTATGATCGCACGCGCATGAGTACGCGCATAGGTGCGCGCGGGAGAGTTCAAACTCAATTGAACGTCGGTACGACGTTACAATATATAATATATATAATATAAGTATAATATTATACAAAAGTCTAATAGTAATAATAGTGTGGGAATATTTTGAACAAAAGACCCCAACGAGTGCCATATGTCGATTATGCAAAAAAAAAATACAAAAATGGAGGAAACACATCCAATTTAAATGAACATTTGAAGCGCAAACATTTTACGGTGCTTGAAGCCAATCGTCTTGTGTATGAAGAAACAGAGTCGATGGACGTGGATGGTCAACTTGAAAGTGTTACACCTGATACACCTGGAACATCAACACAAGCACAGCCTATAACATTTGTAGCTTCCACTTCAGGTGTAAATTTGGCAATCCAAGACTTACCAGGTACTGTACAGACGTCGCAGGTACATCTAACAACGGATATCTGGACCAATTTAAATACACAATCTTTCTCAACAGTTACTGCACACTATTTTATTGAAAATAAATTACAATCAAACGTGTTAGCCACCAATCTAAGACAGTTAATGTTGAGGATGATTTCAAATGACCTGCCACAAACAAAAATTACTAAATTAAATAATCTGGTGGCAGCCATGATTTGCAAGGATTTGCAAACATTAAGTATTATGGAAGACAAAGGTTTTCATGACCTTATCAAGGAACTTGAACCACGATACAAACTTCCTAGTCGAAGAACATTGGGACGGACCATTTTACCGTATAATTATACGTGGACACTAAGAATATAATTTTGGAAAACCTGAGAAAGCAAACCATGTGTCTGCAACAACGGTTATCTAGACTAATTTAAATACACAATCTTTCTTAACATTACAATTACAATCAAACGTGTTAGCCACCAATCTCTTGACAGAAAGCCACACAAGTCAATATATTGCGTTCTGTATAGGAGATATTTTATCTGAATGGCAAATTTCAAATAAAATTTGTGCTGTCGTGACAGACAATGGTGCAAATATTAAACGAGCTGTACGTAGCTTAGACTACTTGCATCTGTCGTGTACAGCACACACATTAAATTTAATAGTAAATGATTTCATCAGTGGTGTGACGGAAATTGTAATTTTGTAGCAGCCGATAAATTAAAAAACATGCAAAAGCAAATGGGCTTGCCAGAACTGAAAGTAAAACAAGATGTAGCAACACGCTGGAACTCTTGCCTCATGATGCTGGAGAGACTGGTTGAAATTAAAGTACCCTTGTCTGCTGTCTCAATCTCAATAACCAGGAATTCCGCAATGCTGACGGCTGAAGACTGGGAAATCATTGAGGATATTATACCATTATTAAAACCACTCGAGTTTGTAACAATAGAGTTATCGGCACAACAATACCCGACAGCATCTAAAATTATTCCTCTAATAAGTGGAATTCAAAATGCTATACGAACCATCATACCAGAAACTATATGGCTGGACTACATTTACAAAACAATATCTTAAATAATATAGAAATAAGATTTGAATATATTAAGACAAATGAAGTTACTCTAATAGCCACATTACTAGATCCACGCTTTAAAACAGCTGTATTTGAAACCGAGGAAATGGCAAAGACAGCACAGGATATTTTAAAACGAGAAATAAGTTCCTTGCATAGATCAGCGGATAGTCAAGAAACTAATATTAATAGAGCCACAGCAAATGGAGAACCATCTGAAGAAAATAATGAATTTTGGAATTTTTTTGTCTCAAAAGTATCACAATTAACAAATCAGACAACACCAATACAAAATGCAACAACTATCATGCGTCAATATATAGATTTACCTTACGGAAATATTAAGAGGTGTGCAGTAACATTTTGAAATACACATAATTACACAATGCCACAGCTTCATAATATACCACAAAAATACCTCTGCATTCCAGCAACTTCTGTCTCAACGGAAAGAATATTTTCGAAGGCTGGACAGATTATGTCTGAAAAACCTAAATCAGTTAATATTTTTAAATGTTAACATTTAAATAGTAAATCTTAAGGTTAATTTATTTATTTTTGGAATTTTTACCTTGATTTTATTAACTTCCCGATTCATAGGGAAGTTACTGTAATTACCCCGAAAATCGAAAATCGAATTTTTAGCAGATCTTCACGTTTCATGGTCAGTGGAGTCATTTTAGACTATTTTTATCAAAATGTCGGTATGTGTGTGTGTGTGTGTGTGTGTGTGTGCATATGTCCGTTTCTATGGTATCAAATTTTTCGTTAACGTTTTCAGAAAAAGTAACTACGCGATCGGAATGATGAATGATGCAATCGATGTGCCCCGCTGTAACTTAGAGCTGATTAGATTTTGGTCCATATTGGTCAAGTAGTTTTTTAGTTTTTTTAGTTTTTTTCGAAAGAAGTTCATTCAACAATGCAATTTATACGAGAGGATGGAAATGTTCCACCGAATAAACAAACGCAATTATATATATTTCATTTTTATTTTTTTTTATTTAAAAAAAATTTTTTTTCAACTTTTAAAATTTTTTTTTAACTTTAAAAAAAATTTTTTTTAATTTTTTTTTTAATTATCCAACTAATGCTAATGTTACCGCTTACATTAATCGAAAAATATCTCAATACAAGATTGAGTTAATCATCGCTATTGCCGAGAATACATTTTCAAAGAATATCGATGAAAGTACAAAAACATTTATATTACAATCTTTAAAAAAACAAGCAGTTCAATACGAATTATTAACTGAGATGAAATTGAAAGTTAATATAAAAAAATAATATTTATTGATAATCAATAACATTGATGTTGAAGACGGATTGGTTAATGGAGCATGCGGAATATTAGAATTAAGTAGCTGGTTATTGTTGCTCGCTCGCTTCGCGGGTGGGGGTGTTGTAGCTCGCTTTGCGAGTTCGCGAGAGGGTTAGTGGTACGGATGTTATTTGGTATCTGACTCTCGAAGAGTCACACAAAGAACTTCCCGATTCGTTAGTTGCAGTATATTATTATCAATATTAACTTCCCGATTTATAGGGAAGTTATTGTAATTTAGTGTACGTTTTAAGAAGATTATATATATTGTTATATTTCGCATCTGCCGATGGAATGCGGCTAACGCTGTTGTATACACGGTTGTCGTATCGAACAAAATAAATGGAACGAGGTAGGTATTATTGTCCTCAGTGGGGAATTCACAGAAGATGTGTGTGTATGGTATCAGTTTGTTTGTGCTTCGCGAGCAGGACGGTTCGTAGGTAAGTCTCCATGGGTATACTAATCTGAATTTCTAAATTCTTTATTTTTAACTTCCCGATTTATAGGGAAGTTATTGATTTCATTTTTATTCAATATGTTTTTTTTTAACTTCCCGATTTATAGGGAAGTTATTGTAATTCTTTTTTTTTTTTTTTTATTATAAATTATCGTTAGTTACAAGCATGTGTATATTTCCAGATTGAAGATATAAAAAAAACCATACGCGAAAGAAAATGGAACCTGTTACCAAAGAAGAGTTATCGAGTAAGTATATAATATTAACACTCATCATATAAGTCATGTAAATAATTTTTTTTTTATTAACTTCCCGATTCATAGGGAAGTTACTGTTTTTATACATCAATGATGTTTCATATGTTTATTTTTTTGATTCCAGACTTATTAATACAAAAATTGGAGGTGATGGCGATGGGGGCGCCTCCCTCCTGCGAGCCGCCACATAAATCGCAGCCACCACCACCACGTCCGACGCTGCCAGCACCTCCTCCATCGCCAAATCCGGTGGCTGGTGGAGTAGGTGCTGCCCAGGAGCCCAATGTGGAGGTGCCCGTTGCATTAATGCAACGGATCCTCCACGCATTGGAAGGTCAGAACAAAAGTAAGTGTTTCCTTATATTTTTTAACTTCCCGATTCATAGGGAAGTTACTGTAATTCCGAATATATATGGGTCATATCTTCTAAAAAAACTGGATCCGAAATACTAATATGGGAATACTTAATGGTTTGTTCTTTTTCAGATCGTGGGACCAATGGCGGATCATCGCGTGGGCGGTGGCGGCGCGGCGCCTACAGACGTGGGGGAAGGGTAGGTGGTCGTGGGTCAGGAGGGAGAGGCCGTGGTCCCTATACTAGTATTATAAATCAACATTTCCACTACGGTGGACAGTAGGAATTCAAAAAATCAGAGGGTATAATTATTCGCAATAGTCACTTACAATTTTTTTTTAAGTTAATCTTTCTTTTAAAATATAATAAAAATTTAAAAAAAAAATTTTTTTTAAATAAAATTGAATTATTATTATTATTATTAACTTCCCGATTTATTGACTTCCCGATTCCTATGGAATTTACTGTAATTATTATTAACTTCCCGATTCATAGGGAAGTTACTGTAATTATTATTATTATTATTAGTAGTAGTAGTAGTAGTAGTATGATTATGATGCAATTATGCAACAAAATTCAATTAATCATGATGCTATGAAGCTCGAATCAATGTATATTTTTATTCATATTATACATCTACTGATTACTATGATTCAAACCATTATATCTAATCATTTATACTGTAGTTATTCATCAAATTATTGATTACATTAGTATTGCAATATAGTACAATTACTCATGATGGTATCCAACTCATTAATTTTTTTGACTACCCGATTTGTAGGGAAGTTATTGTAATTTGTTTAACATTCCTTTCACCATATTGCTCGAATCAGTTTATGTTATAATCATATACACGTTTATTCAATATACTATATGTGTGTGTCACGCGTTCATTTATGGTAGCAGTACTTCTTTCCTTACCCCTGAACGTCTCACCTTCGTCTCACATTCACTGTAAATAACGGATTCCTTTATTTCGATCGACAATGTTGAATAATTCAAATTGATGTTATTGGCGCAACGGGTACGATCATTAATTTATGATAAATAAATAAATAAATAAATAATTTATGATAAATAAATAAATATAAATTAATGATCGTACCCGTTGCGCCAATAACATCAATTTGAATTATTCACTGTAAATATTTTCATTATCAGTTCTACTGTGACAGTCATAGTGATCACTTCGTATATGAGTGAATATAACTAATGAGTGTCTTTTCATATTGAAACAGGTAAGAATTTTGTCCGTTCCTATACAAATTAATTTTTTCATTTGTTAAACATTACTCCTTATTTCATTTTGTGTATATATATATATATATACTAATATATGTATAAGGAAGGTGAGACATGTAACGCCGAAAGGCACACATTCATGAATAAAGATTATATATAATGTATATAAAAAATATATATATATAAAAGTATATAAAAAATAATATAATATATAAAGATATATATATATATATATATATATATATATAATGACATAGGACTATATTATATATAATATACATACATTTATATTGTCTATAATATACATACAATTACATTATATATAATATACATACAATTTTTTTTTTTTTTTATATTACATATTTGTATATAATACACATTTATGAATAACATACAATTGTCAGCCGTAGGCGACACAAAGTACCAAATAAATAAATAAATATTGTATTGCCAGCCAAGGGCGACACTCACATATTAGAATAAAATACAATTGTCAGCCGTAGGCGACACAAAGTAATAAATAAAAAAAAATTTTTGTCTTGTCAGCCAAGGGCGACACCAATTTTTGAATAAAATACACTTGTCGGCCGTAGGCGACACAAAGTACTAAGAAAAAACAAATTAATATTGTCTTGTCAGCTAAAGGCGATACCAATTTTTGAATAAAAAAAAAATACATTTGTCAGCCGTAGGCGACACAGAGTACTAAATAAAATATTGTCTTGTCAGCCAGGGGCGACACCAAGTGTTGTATAAATAATATACAATTTTCCGACAATACGAAAATGAAGGTAAAACGTCAATCACGAAAAGACATCAATAAAAAACGAAAATATGATTATCTCTCCCTTAATAATAATGTTGTCACTGAGAACGAAAAAAAAGAAAAACGGAATGCACAAATAAGACAGGCCAAGCAAAAATTACGGTCTAAAAGTACATATAAAACTGATGAATATGAGAAAAATCGAATGCGAAACAGAAAATACTATCGTGATAATATTGATCGGAAGAAAAAAAAATTGAATATACTCTCAAACAAATGCAACGGAAACGACTGAATGCCGAGTTTCGTAAAAAAGAAAATGAAATAAGGCTAATTCGAAAGAAACGTACAAGAGAAAATGACGATTATCGTAACAAAGAGAATGAATCAAATTTAAATCGAATTAAACGTAAACGAGAAATTCCAGAATTTAAACAATTGGAAAATAGAAAAACACTGAGCAGGATGAAGATATTGAGACAAAGAATAAATTATATTGCAAAAGAAATTGCCAACAATTCTGCAAGAAATAAAATACTACGGCATAATGATGCATATAAGTCCAGAGAACTAGCTGAAAATATTGCACGAAATAAAATATTACGGCATAATGATGCATATAAGTCCCGAGAACTTGCTCAAAATATTGCACGAAATAAAATACTACGGCATAATGATGCATATAAGTCCCGAGAACTTGCTCAAAATATTGCACGAAATAAAATATTACGGCATAATGATGCATATAAATCCCGAGAACTTGCTCAAAATATTGCACGAAATAAGATGTTGCGGATGAATCTTGTATATAAGAAAAATGAATTACAACAAAATATTAACCACATGAGAATAATGAGGCAACATAAAAACTACAAATGTAAAGAAAAACTTAATAATGTTCAAAGAATACGAAAATTACGGCAAAGCTTGAGATATAATTATCGAAAATCATTAAAGGACACAGTATGGCGACAAGAAAAGAGAGACATTGATGTATTAAAGTTTCGTGATAATTTATATAACTGTATGTTGCATCAAAAAGATAATAATACTACAGCGAAATTGAAATGGCAATTTATGCCGTTGTAAAATTAAATGAATTGAGAATCGATAAAGCAAATGATGCAATTTTATCTCAAATAAATAATTTTCCGTCAGGTTTAATTTGTGGAACTTGTAAAAATTATGCTTATAGAGGCAAAGTATATAAGTTGTCAACTAGCAATGGTCTAAAGTTTCCCACAGTTCCAAAATCAGTGAAAGAATTGACTGATCTTGAGGAAAGAATGGTAGCACCGATTTTGAATTTTATGCAAATTCGCGCATTGAAACCATATGCTTTAAATCCACAATTAGGCCTCAAAGGTAGTGTTGTTAATATTCAAATCGATGTGAATGATATGATAGAAGTATTGCCTCGAAAATTTTCGGAAATGGAAACAATTCAAATTAAATTAAAACGTCATAAAGATCATAAAAGTGATTATATGTTCGAATCAGTCAGACCAGGAGTAATTTGTAAAGCATTACAACATATAGTGAAAACACCATTGTATGTGAAATATGCTATTAAAGTAGATGAAAAGTATTTTCAAAATTATGCAAGTTATGGTAGCGAAGAAATTAATTTCATAGTTGACAATAACGATGAAGTAGATGAGACAGAAATGATTGACAATATGGATTTGGAAAAAAATATAAAAAATGCAATCTGTTTAGATCAAATAAATAATAATGAGGTATTACTTGTTGATAATAATGCTGCTGTGACAGAAGGGCATTCTTCCGTTGTGAATATTATTGCACCAGGACAGGGAAAATATCCATTACCATGGCATAAAATGGATGACTTGGATGAATTGTGTTTCCCAAGAATATTTGCTGGATATTCTTTCAATTTGCCTAAATCAGTATCATATTCAGATCGTATTAGATCCGAAGTTAGACGGTATGATCGACGATCATGCATTCCTTCTAGGATTTTATTTATGGCTAAAAAATGTTTAGAGATATCATGTTTATCTAGTATAAATGTCTGTTTGAGACGAATAAAAATGAATACGAATAAGAATTTACGTGCTTCAGATGTTTTGAATCCGGATTTTGTGAATAATTTGATTGAATTTGATGACGGATTCAAGTTACTTAAAAATATTCGTTCATCGCCAGCATATTGGGAACAAAAAAAAAACAGTTACTAGCAATGATCCGTCAATTGGGTAAACCCACTTTCTTTATAACAGTGTCGGCTGCAGAAAGTTACTGGCCTGAGTTATTGCAAACATTGATGAAATATCGCGATGGTGGTAAAACATTATCTGTACAAGACGCATTCAATTTGGATTACAATACCAAAACTGATCTAATTAGAAATGATCCCGTTACGTGCGCTCGATATTTCGATCATAAAGCACATAAGCTTATGTGGTTATTAAGACAAAAACAAAGTATTTTCGGAGAATATGAGGTTGTGGATAGTTATGAATGAGTGGAAATTCAGCAACGTGGAAGTCCACATGAACATATATTTCTGTGGTTGAAAGGAGCACCTATGTACAATAGTGTTAAAGATAGACACGATCATGTTGGTAACAAAGAATTGATTGATTTAATTGACCGATTTATCACATGTAGATATGACGAAAATAATCCATATATTAAATTTCAAATGCACAAACATAATCATAGTTGTTACAAAGGACAAAAAAATAAGCGGTGTCGATTTCATATCCCTTATCCGGTAATGAGAAGAACGATGATTCTGGAACCATTAAATAAAAATGAAATAGCACCTAAATCCTATAAACTTATTGATGAATTAATAAATGAATTTTATAAGAAAAAAATAGTTATGAGCTATGATGAAATTCTAGAGAAACTGAATATGACTGATGAAGAATACCTATTAGCTATTCGAAGTGGTTTAAAACAAAAACGGGTATTCTTAAAACGAACCAGCCTTGAAGTAAATATTAATGGTTATAATGCAGATATTTTACAATTATTCGAATCGAATATGGATTTACAGTTTGTACTTGACGAATATTCGGCGGTGAGTTATGTAACTAATTACATTAGTAAAATTGAAGGAGGTTTATCAAAATTATTAAGGGAAGCTGCTATTGAATGTGATAATAACAATAAGACTATTAGAGAAAAAATTCGATATATTACCAATGTTTTTTTAAATAGTAATTTAATGTCTTCACAAGAAGCAGCCTATCATGTTTTATCATTACCTTTATCAAAGCAAAGTAGAAAGACAGTATACATTAATACCAATCCGATATCAGACCGTGTATCAATGTTAAAATCTGAGAATGCTTTAAGAAAATTAAATGAAGTCTCCACCGAAATTTATATGGATGATATATTTGATAATTATAGTAAAAGAGAAATTGATTTACATGATATATGCCTCGCTGATTTTGCGGCGAATTACCAAAAGATCACAAAATGAAACAAGAGGAAGGTGATGTTGACTATAATGACGAAAATGACGAGGTAAATGATTTCAGATTTCGGCGGCAAACAGCTATTATTAGATACAGACGATATAAATTGAAACAAGATCCATCAAATTATTATAGAGAAAGAATATTGTTATTCATGCCTTGGCTTGATCAAACAAGTGAAGTTGAAAATATTGATCATGAAATGGTTTATAAAAATAATATAAATGTTATTGAAACAAATCAAGAAAAATTTTCAATAATTAGTGATGAAGCTATGGATGATGCTTTGGAACAAGTAGAAAATGATAATCGTGAAATAGAGAACCAGAAAGCAGAACAATATGTTGCTGAGGAAAATTCGTGTACTCAACATATTGATATATTCAAACAAGGTGGTGAACAAAACAATGTTAAAGAAAAAAAAAATATAAAAAAAGATTCTCATAAAAGTAGATACACATGTCCGGCAAGAGTAAACGAAAATGAACTTCATGATATGGTAAAAGTATTAAATTGTAAACAAAAAGAATTTGTAATGCATACATTGAATTGTTTTAAATTGCATAAAGTTCCATTTAAAATTTTTTTAAGTGGTTCAGCTGGTGTAGGAAAAAGTAGAGTGATTAACACACTATATCAATTAATAACTAATTATTTTGATAAATTGCCCGGCGGAGATATGGATAAAATAATAGTATTATTATGCTCCTTCCGGCAAGGCTGCTTTTTTAATTAATGGAGTAACAATTCATTCTCCTTTCGCTTTACCAATTAATCAATTTGGAGTTAGTTTACCACAATTGTCAAGCGACTTAGCCAACAATATTCGTGAAAAATTATCAAAAGTACAATTACTCATAATTGATGAAATATCAATGGTAAGTAGTACAATACTAGGCTATATTGATACGCGTTTAAGGCAAATAAATGGTATAAATGAATCATTTGGTGGTCTTTCTGTATTAGCAGTTGGGGATTTAAATCAATTACCACCTGTACGAGATAAACCTGTTTATCAAGTCTCGAGACGAAACGAAATGGCTCCCTTTATTGATATTAATCCACTGTGGAACGAATTTGAATTTTATGAATTGACGGATGTTATGCGACAAAAAGATGATTTAGCGTTTATAAATGCTCTAAATAATTTAGCTCTTGGAGAAATGTCTGAAGATGATATAAAATTAATTAAATCGAGAGAAATTAAAAATCAAACTGATGTTCCACATACAGCAATACGATTATATGCAACTAATGCTAATGTTACCGCTTACAATAATCGAAAAATATCCCAATGCAAGAGTGAGTTAATCATCTCTACTGCCGAGAATACATTTTCGAAGAATATCGATGAAAGTACAAAAACATTTATATTACAATCTTTAAAAAAACAATCAGTTCAAAACGAATTATTAACTGAGATTAAATTGAAAATTAATATAAAATATATGATAATTAATAACATTGATGTTGAAGACGGATTGGTTAATGGAGCATGCGGAATATTAAAATTTATTACTTTTCAAGAAAATACTAAAATTCCGTCTATATTGTGGTTAGATTTTCAATTGCCCAGAGTGGGAGTGAAAGTAAGAACTCGTTATCGTAATTATATGAAAAATGCAAATATTGATCAAAATTTAACACCAATAATAAAAATATCGAATCAAGTAAATATGTCGAGTGAGGAAAAGTATCAAATCACACGCAGTCAATTTCCAGTGGTTCCTGCTGAAGCGATTACGATTCATAAAAGTCAGGGACAAACATACGAGAAAGTATGTTTGGATTTTAAAAAATCAGAAAGACGAACGTTACAAATGTTGTATGTAGCACTGAGCAGAGTTTCAAAATTGAGCGGTTTATATATTTTGGGACAATTTAAATTAACAGTATCGAAAAAAACAAAGATCAATACTGCAAACCCGGCTAACGATGAATTGTATCGTTTGCGAAAAAATAAACAATTAAAATTATCATTCAATAATTTGGTCAATGAAAACGGATTAATAATTATATATCAAAATATTGGTACTTTGACAAGTAAATTAATTCATATAAATAAAGATTCATGGTTTCATCGAGGCGATATATTAATTTTTAGTGAAACTTTAACGAAAACCGATGATGAGTTGAATATTTCAAAATATGATATATTATTCCGATCCGACATTGACGAGAACAGCCGCGGATTAATTTGTTATGGAAAAACAGAAAAATAAATTTATCAATAGAAAAATTATTTCTTGAACAGGAATTTAGTTCAAATGCGCATGTAGAAATGTTCACTTTTAAAATCAGAAATTATCATATACTAAGTGGTTATAAATCACCAAAAGCTAGTAATTCTATGTTTGGTAGCGTTGTACAACGAATAATGAATAAAATTACAATTGAAAGCGAAAAGATTTTGATAGGTGATTTCAATTACAATATATTAAATTGCAAGGATAATGGCAATAATTATTTGATTAACCTTTTGAACAAGTACAATTTAAAAACTAAATTACCATCCAAAAGTATAACGACCGATTTGAATACGCAAATAGATATCATTTTCTCAAATGCTGATGATATAGATTGCGGTGTTTATGAAACATATTTCAGCTATCATAAGCCAATTTATGCAATCCTCGATAAGAAGGTTGTCAAATATAAAAAATTAGAGAATGTAGAGAAAACAGATGTAATAATCGCAAATCAACAAATGAATCCTGAACTTTATACAATTTTTGATGAATGTTTAATGATCTCGGACCAGCATATCGAGCAAAATAATCATGAATATGCAGTGTCTGCAGACTATTTCCTCAATGAGGGTTATAACTATGCTTTAGATACAGCCGAATGTAAAGAAGTCATAAAATCTGATTGTTATTTACAAGATAAACATATTAATTTATTTCAAGAAATTATGAACAGAAATCTAAACGAGCGTGGAATACACAACTTTGCTCAAGATACTGGTTACGTTCGAGCTTTTTTGAGTAATTTACAAGAGATCCCAGAACATGAGACGAATATTCAGATAATATACACTGGTGAAATTGGAAAAAAGGTAGTAGGACATTGGATTTGCACAAGATCAGATGGTAACGGAAATGTACACATTTATGATAGTTTTAATGCTAATCATTTGAACCATGATGTAATAGATTATTTGAATGCCCTTTATAAATATAATAAGAAGTATATATTTCACAGAGTACAATATCAAAACAATGCGTTTGATTGTGGAGCATTTGCGATTTATTTTGCAACATTACTATGCTATAACAGGGAACCAAGCGAGCAACGAGCATACGATGTTGGTTTAATGCGACGCCATATAGCAAACATTTTGATAAGTAGAAAACTATTGAACTTCCCTGAGAATGTATAATCTTCTTAAAACGTTCAATAAATAATGATAATAATATACTGCAACTAACGAATCGGGAAGTTCTTTCTGTGGCTCGTGGAGAGTCACACACAAAATAACATCCGTACCACTAACCCTCTCGCGAGCTCGCAAAGCGAGCGAGCTACAACATCCCTACCCGCGAAGCTCGCGAAGCGAGCGAGCAACAACCCCCCTCTAGTTTTATTCCTAATTGTTTAAGCCCGTGGTTGATCTTATGAGATCATTCAGGCCTTGTGATGTTAGCACTGCGAGGTGCCCGCTAATAAGTTTTCTCGAAGGACCAACTTCCTGGTCGGAAGGACTAAACACGATTTTCTAATAAAACAAACTATATTTCAAACAGTGAAACTGCGAGCAGTTTCGTTAGAATTTAACAATAATTTCTAAACTGAGAATTAACTTCTCTGACTGTGCCTAGGTTCTGCACAGGAGAGAAAGATGTTGCTAGTACTAGTGGTTCGCTAATTCTGACGTTCCAATCTTCGAGTTATCCTCGTCCACCCTGCCATGCCCCTTCCCCAATCGTGACAAGTTTCCCTTCCCTTGGAAAATTGAGGGTGGGAGAACTAAACTAAGGATTGGGGGCGGGCCCAAGAAGTCGCCAAGGTGGTCGCGGTTTCTAAAGTAAAAATGGGGGTGGAAGAAGCGGACGCTCGCAAAACGGTCAATGAATCCCAACGCTGTCGACCCCGTCTGGCAGATCCCCACATCTGGTAACTATAAACCAACAGGGCTAACTACCTGGTCGAAATGAAGCGAGGGACCCAGGACGATTGACCTTGCGTTTTAGTGTTTTATAACGTACGCAGGGAAACCTAACTAATATAATCCCTGGGACTCGGGAAGAAGCACAGTAAGTATTTTATTACTGTTAATTTTTGATATTATATAGCTAAATACAATATCGCATAACCCATAGCTGATGAAATGAATATTTAATGTTTATTATATACAACTCTTGCTTTACATTAATTACAGATTTCCTAAAAATCCAGATTTGAGGAAGCAATGGATACAACGAATAAACGTAGATTTTCATGCTATAGTGTACGAGTCTGTTCAAAATATTTCAGTAATGACTGCTTTATTCAATCTGCCTGGAGTTCGCGGCGAGTATTGAAATGTGATGCTCTACCAAATGAAACTGAGACTGAAACTGGAAATACGCAACCAGAGACGTCTTTAATAAGGAAGCGGAAAATATATGTTGGAGATTTCCAGAATTTGGATATACTAAATGATAAAGAGAACTATACAGACATTGTTAGTACAACAATTGCTAACAAAAATAGAATAATAAAAACATTACACCAAAAAAATTGAAGGATTGAACAAAAAATTAAAGACTTCTACACATTGGTGGATGAACTAAAAAATAATGAGATGATTACAGAAGATACCTCTATACTACTTTCAGTACGTATAAAAACTTAAACCTGAAACATTTTATTACTTAATTGCATTGCTTTTGTATGATAATTGTACTGACATTAAATTTCTATTTACCAAGGGCTTATAATTACGTCAGACACACTTTCCATAATATGTTACCCCATCCCAGAACTCTGCAAAGGTGGTACTCTTCAGTGGAATGTAAACCTGATTTTAACACAGAATCTATGAATACTTTAAAAATTAGCTAAAGCTAAGGGTAGAGTATGTATTTGTGCATTAATGGTTGACGAAATGGCAATCCATAAAAAGATTAAGTGGGATGGTGAAAACTTTGTTGGGTGAGTTTTAAGAATATATTTCAAGTCTATGTACTTTTACACACTACAAAATCATAAAAATGTTTATTGTCAATGAGTTTTCGAATAATACATGCAGATATTATACATTGCAGGTATGTGGACATCAGCCAACTAGGTAGAAGGCGTCACCGATGTATAATCAAGGAGAAGGATGGATCCTAGTGTAGGGAGGAGGTTTAGTGAGGTAAATCCAGTAACAACATCATCAGTTACTGGGGAGTCCCACACTTCCTGGGGTTGGAATGGCCCCAGGAGATAGTACATAAAGTATTTTACCTCCCTGCACTATAAACAATAAAAAAAAAGAAAAAAAAAATAGGTACGTGAACCGGTACTGAAGATCTAAGGTGTGTATGTGTGTAAGATACAACAGCGCATTAGTATATTTGAAGCCTGACAGGCAAAAACTCAGTATGCATTGTCCTTAATTGTTACAGATAACACAATGCATGCCGATCACTACAACCTAGCTGCTTCACTAGCACGGTAGGTATACAGAGTATATCTCTGGTATTATCAACGATAGCCAGTGTAATGACGCTGCAGCGCCATCTGCGGGAGTAACTAGGAAACTATCGATTGAAAACTATCGAATAATTAGTCGATAGTATATCGCAACTAAATAGTAATTATTCGATAGTTGAAATTATTCGATGGTGCCCATCACTAAACTAGCCTTTATTCCAACCAGGGGGAGTAAACTCTTATGTATGGCCTTGGACTGCTTAGTACACTCTCGAGGGAGTTAGACTAGATGGCACCACGATCACAGAACATCACGTGATTAAACGTGATTGGACGTTTAGACGTTGTAACCGTTCTTTTATGTTATCTTTATTTACCGGATGGTTAAATCTGATTAGTATATCGGATTGGTTACCGTATCCGATATTACTATTATGTCCTGTAGGACGAAACGAGATTCGTGCCTCCAGGTACTGGAAAGCGGAGTGGCTTTAACGAAAAGAGTAAATGCTGGAGAATTTGATGTATAGGTGTAAATAACGTGTGTATATTCTGGTACCCTTGTATGTTTACAATGTGTCGATTCCGTACGCCAGGTGATTTGACGTCACGCAAGAAATGCGTGTAAGAAACCGCGACCAAATCTCAGTATGTTTATAACGTGCTGAATCCCGTACGCCAGGTGATTTGACGTCACGCAAGAAATGCATGTAAGAAACCGCGATCAAATATCAGTATGTTTATAACGTGCTGAATCCGTACGCGTAATTGGATTCAACAATACTTTCGCTCCAGTGTGGTCACCTTGCCACGTTCCGAGCGTGACGGAGCGCGACGAGTGATCCGACTGAAATTCACAGCAAGGGTATATGATATTAATTGATTAGGACATCCAGGATAACGTATGCGGAAGACAATGAATTGTCGGCAGGGCACTTTACGTGGCCTGGGCGACTCCTCAATCCACGGACGATACCTGAATACCTCGCGACCGTCTCCGACTCGCTCTCGCGTTAGGTGTCACAGCGAAATAGAATGCTGCGTTCCTCCTGCCGCAGCACGGGAGGAGGAAACGGCACCTACTCGCAAGGACGGTCTCAAAACGTATGCGGAAGATAATGAATTGTCGGCAGGGCACGTTTACGTGGCCTGGGCGACTCCTCAATCCCCGGACGACCTTGAGACCTCCTTGTGTCCACCTAAAGCTTGATTACGGTCGCGACCACTACGAAATAGAATGCAACAATCTTCCTGCCGCAGCGCGGGAGGAACAACCGGCACCTACTCGCTAGGAAGCTTACAAGACGTATGCGGAAGATAATGAATTGTCGTCAGGGCACGTCTACGTGGCTTGGGCGACTCCTCAGTCCCCGGACGACCCTATAAGCCCCTTGTAATCGCTTGAGACTCGATATTGACCATGATACACACTAACACGGAATGCACGTTCGATTCTGCCGGAATATACGGGAGGAGCAAGCGGCACCTATCCCTTGGAAAACTCACAAGAGCATATGCGGAAGATAGCGAATTGTCGTCAGGGCACGTCTACGTGGCATGGGCGACTCCTCGATCCCCGGACACTCTCATCAGCTTCGTGGAATAGGATGCACGCTAGATCGTATGCCTTGATTCACGGGAGTCACGAAAAACACCCGTCCGTGTGTATTGTCTACGATAGGAGTTCTTGGAAGTTCGACGCGCTTGCTTAGAATTACGTCTGACCATTCGACGGTCTCGCGGCCACACTGTTTGCCTATTACACGACGCAAGACGCAAGGTTTCTCACTTGTTACAAGTTAAGCGAGGATCCGTGACAGCGTATGACATGAATTCTTACTTGACGGATGTATTCACATCCTTAATTCTGTATCACGTATACACAATCACAAATCCTTGCCAGCTTGCCCCGTGTTCCTGGCAATAGACGCACGCGATCACGAACTTTTGCCGATTTACGCACTATCCGCGAACTATTATCTTTTAATTTCAGCCTCTCTGGGCTATATACAGAAACACTCTGTAGACCAAACGATTTCCTCACTAACCGCGAGCATTTAATTTTAACTTCAGCCTCTCTGGGCTATACCGAACACTCGGTAGAAACGATTTACTCACTAAACACGAGCATTTAAATTTTAATGTCAGCCGCTCTGGGCTATACCGAACACGCGGTAGAAACGATTTACTCACGAAACGCGAGCATTTAATTTTTAATGTCAGCCTCTCTGGGCTATACCGAACAATCGGTAGGAAGAACGATGTACTCATTTGACGCGAGCTTCTAAATTTTAAAGTCAGCCTCTCTGGCTATACGCTACGGGCGTTGATCGCGACTTGACTCGCGGTGACTCGTGCGTGCTTATCGGAGCTAGTCCAGACGCAGAGTGAACAATCTGATCCTCGCATCGACCTCCTTCGATCGCTATCGAGAGGGGATCGATGCGCGCGCATCCCACAAGTGGATTGATCCTGTGCTCCTTTTCTACGACAAAGATCGCGCGTGACACCGCAAGTCGTCGTGGTGGGAATCGATATTGTTGTTCTCGTCGCACGAGGTATCGATATGTGATCGACGCGGTCACAACGTGAATAATGTTCCAATTTTTGGCGCTGTGCGGCGCTACTATTACCGCCACTACAGCTGACGCTCATTACCGCAGGAATCACTTCTGGCTCGAATATTTGTGTGACTGTATCATTATATTATTATTATTCGGAAAATGAAGCAACTTTATGTAATAGGTCAAAGCAAAGTGTATGAGTGGGTGTATGGATGTAAGGAAGGATGTGAGATTTAGTACGAAATGTAAACCGAGTCCCTTTTTATGGCCGAAAGGCTAAAATTAGAGTATTTATATTATGTATTCATATTAAATTGAAATAAAATATTGTTAACATAAACTATTGTTAAAAACATTATATCCTCTTTTAAGTTTAAAGTAGTACAGTATACTGTCACGTCGTCTAGGATTTGGCCGTCGCCAGGAGTTCGGCCGCACGAGACGCGGTCCACTCGGGACAAAAGTTGTTCGCAGGTACGTCACTTCTCGAAATCTGAGCCTAGATTTTCGGGCGCCAGGCACGGACGGTGCCACGCTAAGCTATTACAGCCACCAGCGTTTTCGAGAAGCGTTCAGACGCACCTGCGACAACCGATATTAGATCGCGATTTTCCGCGAACGGTCGCAGGGTACTCCGCGGGGCGAACACGAGGCGTTCCCCGCGGCGGGAAGGTTTCTCACGCAATAAGAACTCTCGGAATTTCGGCTAACAACTCTTTATTTTTGGCCCGTTAACAATGGCGATGCCGGCAACGACCGGCAGCGTTTCTAGGTTAGCCGGCGCGTGACGGGAGATCGGTACACGCGCGATTTGCCCTCTTCGGACCCTTTCGAGACGCGTCGAATCCGGCAGCAACGCGGTAATGGCGTCGGCGTACGCGATACTCGCGATATACGCCCGAACTCAGATGGAAAACGCGTAACAATTAGTTTCTCGTCGGCGGAACAAGTCGCGAAAATACGGCGAGAGCACGTGGCGGCGACGCACCGTGGAACGAGCCGAGGTTCGCGTGAAAACGACAACGACGCGCGGATCCTCGCTAACAATAAATAGGGCACGGCCCCCGCAAAAATAATATTCCCCGCACGTTCGTTGCCCGACGGTTTCGCGAATACCGGCAGCCTCGAAACCGCTTCGGGGTTTCGGCGACGCGATCGCGACCGCGACACGCTTACCGAGCCAACGCGAGAAAAATCACTCTATCGAAATTGAATCTGACGAAAGCTTACCCGGCAACGGCAACGTTCGATCTGCTCGTCCCTCTCTCCGGCAGCTGGTCGCACTAATTAATACTAACTCGGCAATTAATCGCGACTGTTCTACAGTAGAGCCAACGAAGAAGTGATTTTCCGGCGCGATGACTCGGGAACGCGGAAGCGGAGCGTCCCCCCCTTTCCGCGCTCTTTCCCCGCAGGCGATTCGACCTATCGCGAATAGATTTTCGGCCGGGGCCTAGCCCCGGCGCGACGGTCCCTGGCGATCGGCGATTCCTCGGCTCCCCGGCAGCGGCGTTCGATGATTGGCTGCCTCATCTTGCGGCGATCGACGCGAGCCTATCCGGAAACTGGCCAGGTTTTCCTCCGGACGAGGCGACAGCGAGACAGCGGATATTCCGGTTTCCATCCTGGCCGCGTTGATCCCTCGATTTCCGGTGCCGGAGTTTTTGCCGGAGCCGACCTCGTTCTTCTCCTTCGGGGAAAACAGTCTTTCAGGTCCTCACCGGGACCTGACTACGGTCCTGCGAAATCGCGTCGCGCAAATTGGCGCGACGCTCAAAAGTATGAGTACTCGCCCATGGGTCTCGCTTGTGCCCAGGGCGAGCGCTCGCCACGGCCCATCTCGCATTAATATTGCCAGAGGGTGACCCGGTCTTTCGATATCCGGTTTCGGAGGACGTTGGCAAATCTGCCACGTCACAATACATAGTATATATATATATATATATATATATATATATATATATGTATATACAGGGTGTTTAGCTACAGGTGGGAGAAAATTTAAGGGCTGGTTCTCGACGATAATATAAGACGAAAATGAAAAATAAAAAAATTTCGATTTCAACTTCGTTATTTAGTTATTAACAATTAAAAACCCGCCTAAAATGCTGCAACACTTCTGACAAAAGTATACGTTGCGTACGTCACACAGTCGCGCGACAGTCTCGTATCAAGTGACAAACGCATGCATACCTTGGTTCTCATTTGGGGCCCCAGCGAGGTGAAAATGTTTAATAGATTGTTGGACGACATTGAACCTACCTACTCGTTAACATCCACAAGGGCATTTCTAATATCCGCCCTATGGAATTATCGAGTAGAAGGGGTCAATGCCCTTTCACTGTTATTACGGAGGGGAATGAGAAGAATGTAAAGACCTGGTAATCCTTTAATGTTGAAACACTGCACTTTATTGAACTTGAAGGGACGCAACGGACATCTTGAAGTTGTGTGATTTCTGCCATCGGATCACGACGGGGATCTTGAGCGGAGCCTGACCGGGCGCCGCCGCGAACGGAAATCTTCGACGCGTACGACGGAGATCTTGCCGCGGGCAGAGGCACGACACGCGACGCGAACACAGCATAAGCTGTAAATCGGCGGGCGTTTGCTGCTGTAGATCGGCATTTGTTTTATCGATCGGGCTCAGGCATTGACCTCATCAGCTGTCTTGAATCAGTGTGAATACGGATGCTGGCTTGTACGGACGATTCTTCCCGCACGCGTCGGAGATTTCGGTTCGTAGAAATCGTATGTCCTCAAAGATGTGAATGAAAATAGTGGTCACATTGAAAACCATTTGTAATTGCAAAGGGTTGTAAAATCGTCGACTCGCTTATGCTCTGTTTGCGTCGCGTGTCGTGCCTCAGCCCGCGGCATGATGTCCGTTGCACGCGTTGAAGATTTCCGTTCGCGACGGTGCGGCGTGGCACCCAGTCAGGCTCCGGTCAAGATCTCCGTCGCGATCCGATGGCAGAAATCGGACAACCTCAAGATGTCCATTTCGTCTGGGAGCGAGTCTCCCGACGTAAATCGAGTTCAATAAAGTGCAGTGTTTCAACATTAAAGGATTACCAGTTCTTTACATTCTCCTCATTCACCTCAGTAATAAAAGTGAAAGGCATTGACCCCTTCTACTCGATAATTCCATAGGGCGGATATTAGAAATGCCCTTGTGGATTTTAACGAGTAGGTAGGTTTGTCACGTCCGCGACGCGCCCGGCTCACGCGTAACGCGTTTAGCTCCCCCCCCCCCCCACTAAAAAACCGCGAGGAACACCTGCGACCGGACCCGCGACCGAAGACGAGCGGTTACCACGGTAACCCCTCTCGAAGCTAAGAATTTCCGCGAAAAGCTAGAAATAGATCTAGAAAAAACTCCAAATATGGGTATATAAGGCGAATCCATATCGATTTTTCAGAAGCAAAACTCCCCTTCACAGATGCGGACCTCAGCACTGTGAAACCTAGATCCGTGCGTATCATCTGTCACGGTCTAGCAACAGTAGTATTTATCCCGGTGCATGGAAGATGTCACGGGATAAATTTTTGTTCTAGGTAGATACCCATGTCCAAGATAAAGAAAAGAGTTAGGCGAGCAGGGCGAAGGTACCAACTCCAAAAATTAAAAATACATTTATACGGAGAGAACCGCGAGGCTCCGGAGGAGTTTAATTATCCAGAGTTCAAAGAGACAGAATACGAGCACGAACCTGACGATTATTTCACGCCAAAAGTTATCCCTTGTTAGCTAAAGAAGATTCTCTTTCCCCCCACAAAAATTCCCCAACTAAATACATCACATATAAGAGACCCCCGCCTTTTACACTATATTTGTAAAGAATACACCATCCCCGCGCCAATACCATGGTTCTAAAACACAAACAAGTACACGAACACACACACACACAATGTAATAAACACATATATATTTATTTATTGTAAACTAATTTTATATTATATTTTTTCTTTTACCAAATTTAAAAAAACGCCTCTCACATTTTGTTCTCCTTCCAAAGAAAACCCCTCCTCTCCTCGCGAATAAAAAAGGAACCCAAAAATAACGTAACAGGTTCAATGTCGTCCAACAATCTATTAAACATTTTCATCTCGCTGGGGTCCCAAATGAGAACCAAGGTATGCATGCGTTTGTTACTTGATACGAGACTGTCGCGCGACTGTGTGACGTACGCAACGTATACTTTTGTCAGAAGTGTTGCAGCATTTTAGGCGGATTTTTAATTTTTAATAACTAAATAACGAAGTTGAAATCGAAATTTTTTTATTCTTCATTTTCGTCTTATATTATCGTCGAGAACCATCCCTTAAATTTTCTCCCACCTGTAGCTAAACACCCTGTATATATATTGTCACGTCGCTCGGCAGCCGTGAGTCGCCAGAAGGGCGAAACACGTTGCGACACCGGGTATTTACAGGCGAAAGACCGGGCCACGCTCGGCCGCACGACGCGTGGTCCACCCGGGACAAAAAGGCGATCGTAGACCCGCGGTTTCCGGCAACGGACGCGAATTATCGGGCGCCAGACACTTCCACGTGTCGTAGGAAATTTCGAAATACGAAATGATTTGACGCCGTGAAACTACGAGTCTAAGATGGCCGCGATCAGCCGGAGATGACTCTACAAGGGTCCAGGAGAGGCACGGGAGACAGGAGGCATTCCTTGCGGCAGGAAGGTTTCTCGCAATAATTGAAGTCGAGAGTTTCGGCAATACAAATCGTTTATTCAACGCGGTGTTCTAACAGAGCTGCCGAGAAACTCGGCAGCACGTAAAGGTGATTGCCGGCGCGTCACAGATGATTTCGCGACGGATATTCTTCGCACGCGCTTTGTCCTCCAAGGACTTTCCTCCTTCTTTCGCGTCGAATTCGGCAGCACTTGATTTTTAACGCGATCGTACCCTACGCGGGGAATTTACGGTGCCGAATTCCGGTCTAATACGCGACTCTTATACAGCTTCGTTCGTCGGTCGAATTTACGGAATACGAATCGAGCACGTCACGGCGTCTCACCGTGGAAAGGAACGAGGTTGGTCAGGGTTGATGACGACACCCGGTATTTTATTCGGATCCCACGTGGGATGCGAATTCGCTAAAGAATCGTTTCCGTTGCCCAGAGGAATCGGGCCCCTCGCGACACTAGTTTTCCGCGATTCACGGCAGTCCTGATCCCAAGTCGTCAACCCTCACGACGCGAACGCGGACCCGCCAAAACGCTACACGAGCCACACACGCAAAATTCAGAGATTCGATAAATAAGCCTGATCGGCGCTTACCAACGGCAGCAGCGGAGAAGCGGCAGCTCTACGGCAGCTTTCTCTTAATGGCTTCTTCCCTCGTACCCGGCAGCGGTCGCAAAAGACTAAATATTACCGCGATTACAATGTCGTCCGGTTGATTCTAACGATATCGAAGCAATGGCTTCCCGTGCGGTGGCTCGGCAACGCGTATGCGAGGCGTCGTCCCCCACTTTCCTATTTTCCTCTCGCGCGCGACGCATCGGCCTATCGCTAGCCGAGTTTCGGACGCTACGCGACGGGCCCTGGCTTCCGGTGATTCGCGGGTTCTTCGCTAGCAGCCCTCGATGATTGGCTGCTTCCCGCATCGACGATCAGCGTCGGCCAATCCGGTCGCTGGCCAGGCGTTCTTCCGGACGATGCGGCGATCAGGTGAGGACGATTTCCCTGGAGTCGTCCTCGTCCCTTGTCGGCGCTTCCAGGCTGTTTGTCCTGGGCCGCGTCGATCTCCTGTTGTTCTTTGTCGTCGTTTTCCGGAGCCAGTCCTCTCGATTTTTCCCTCCAGGATTCTGCGTCCTTCCTGGCGTGAGAGAGTGTCGGGTCCCCCGGGACCCGATTACGGTCCTGCAAGATCGCGTCGCGCAATTCGGCGCGACGCTAAAAAATGTGAGTTTTGCGTTCCCTGGGTCTCGCACGTGCCCAGGGAGAGCGCTCGCACCGGTCTCGATCGTATGTCGCTGCCAGAGGGCGACCCGGTCTTCCGATTCCCGGTTCGGAGGGACGCTGGCAAAAATGCCACGTCACAATATATATATATATATATATTGTCACGTCGGCCGGCGATTCGCCCTCGTCAGAAGGACGAGATCGCTGGCGACACCGGGTTTTTACAGGCCCGAAGGCCGGGCCGCGTTCGGCCGCACGAAAGACGGTCCACCCGGGACAAAAGTTGCTCGCCGGTTCGTCGTTCCTCAGAGTCTTCGCCGAGATATTCGGGCGCCAGGCACTGAGCTGCCACGCGAAGCTTTTACAGCTGCGAGCACTCTGAGAAACGTTCGAACGAGCCGGCGACAACCGATAATTGACCGAGATGTTTTTGCGAACGGGCACAGGGGACTACGCGGGGCGAACACGAGGCGTTCCCCGCGACGGGAAGGTTTCTCACGAAATAACTCGGCTCAAGGTTGCGGCTAACAATACTTTTTTTCTGCGAGATAACAATCGCACTGCCGGCAGCGACCGGCAGCGTTTTGAGGTTAGCCGGCGCGTGGCGAGTGGTCGGTAAACGCGCGAGTTGCCCTTCACGGGCCTTTCGTGAGGCGCGGCGAACCCGGCAGCTACGCGATGTAAGCGTCGGCGTACGCGATACCCGCGTTCTACGCCCGAATTCGGATGTTCTGCGCGTCTATAATTTCTTCTCGTTGGCGGAATGGATTGCGAAAATGCGACGAGAGCACGTGGCGGCGACGCACAGTGGGTAAAATCGACGTTCTAGCTGTTCACGGGCTAAAAATTCAAAGTCCTCATATCGATTTTTAACGAATGCACAATGTTTCTTAAATGTCTATTACATTCGAAAACGATAATATTAATTAAAGCTATTAAAAACTCTCGTTACAATAAACGTTCAAAGATCAAACTTTTTCAGATACGATTTATCACCGAAAAAATTCCTTGTCTTCATAATGATGTCCTGGAAAACCTACTGAAGAATAAGTGACCAATTTTTTTTTATATGAAGAATGTATATCTATGTTGAGAACGCACCAGGAACTAAACATCATTGTTCATAATTTATTATAAAAAAAAATATTTAATCTAAACTAAGGAAAATTGTCGAAGTTTTTCACCTTTGACAAGGGATAAGTTGTCATGTCCGGGGATGTCCATGTTCTGACAAAGTGGAACATTTTCGGCAAGATCTCCTCTAAAAGATCGTGCAAAATTTAGATCCGTTATAATCCATTATCCGAAGTTATGATAGTTTAAAGCGTCGCGTGACACGCGCACAGTGGTGAGTTGGATCGAAATCGTGGCCAAAATAGGAAGGAGTACTACAATTTAGTTCAAAATTGATACTATGGGATTTTTCGGGTCACTGATTATGAATTTGATGTCAAAAGTACAAAAACAAAATGGCGGATTCAATATGGCGGATGCCATATGCTTTACTTTCTGTTGACTTTTTCATTTACTGTTCACTTTTTTACCTGTAATATTAATGTATTTTCTTGAACATTTGAATACAGGTAGTGTGTATCCAATTATGAAATACTAATTAACTGAAATTTAGTATTGTATTTTTTTTTGTATTGTATTTTCTGTAAATTACAGTTTTTCAACCAGTAACCATCTGTAAAAAATGTATTTCGATCATTATTAATCTTATTATTATTATTATTATTATTATTAATATTATTATTATTATTAATCCAACGACCTATTTAATGTAGTCTTTATGTATTGAAATAATGGTGAAATAGGCGTAAACAGCCAGTTTTCAAATATTATTCATTATTCACACGAGTTTTCAGACATTTCCGGTGATGTGACAAAAAAATGTTTCCTACGAAAAGTAATCAGTACACAGTCTTTTATAAATATCAATACAAAAAATTTCAAAAAAAATTTGTTTTCAATAAAAAATTGTGGTCACCTTCATTATTTATTTATAACTATATATTTTTTATTCAATAATGTTATAGCTGACGGCAAGACGAATCCAACGACCTATTTAATGTGGTCTTTATGTATTGAAATAATGGTGAAATAGGCGTGAACAGCTAGAACGTCGATTTTACCCACTGTGCGACGCACCGTGGAACAAAACGAGGTTCGAGAGAAAACTACGACGTCGCGCGGATTCTCGCAAACGAAATATAGGGCTTCGCCCTCGCTAAATATTCTTTTCCGCGCGTACGTCGCGTCGCCCGACGGGACCAGACCGTTCGCGAACGTACGATTTCGCGACCTCCGGCAACGTTAAACCGCGTCGGTGACCCACGGGCAGACATTTTATTTTCTATTGCAGTTGACCTTGCGTGACCTTGAATGACCTTCATAATAGGTCATTGTATTCGTCTTAAAATACACTATCAGAATGTAAATAAAAAACCATACCGTTCCATTTAAAAAAACAGAGTTGACCTTCATATCTCCTTGACGTCTCCACCTATAAAAAAATTAATGACATCAGATTACGAGCCCCTCGATATCAAGTAAGTTTGGTCTGATCCTTTTTTTCTATCTTCAAAAGCAAGCGAGTTATTCAGGTGACCTGTTTTAGGTGCCACACCCTGTATATACAGGGTATTTCACCTAACTTGACCATCTTAAATATATCGCTTATTTTGTATGATAGAAAAAATGTAAGAGGGAGAAAATATTCTGTTCGAAGGCGCCAATACGATGATAGACCGAATTTTTTCTCAAGGTCATTTCTTTCAAGATTTCAAGGTCATCGTATTTTTTTTAAATGGGACTGCATATTTTCACTACAACAGTCGTGTAGCTTATAAAAAATCGAATCCAACGAGGTGCAATATGTTGACCTTCACGAAACCTTTAGCGAGGAAATTATGAAATGTTTGTTAGTAACTTCAGTACGCGTTCGGGGACGGTAAATGAAGGAATTTCAATTTCATTGAAACAGTGTACCATGTAATTGTCCCTGCTGCTTGTAAACAGACATTCGTATTCTCCTTTCATCGGTTGAAGTGTGTTTACAAGCATTATTATCAAAGCGTAGTGTATGTGTACATGATGGATAAGCTTATTGCACTGATACCGATACCGTAGCTTGTTGTGCTGATACTGATTGCAAAGCGATAATCTTCTGCTAAGATTATCGCTTTGATAATAATGCTTGTAAACATACTTCAACCGATAAAAGGAGAATACGAATGTCTGTTTACAAGCACCAGCGACAATTATACGGTACACTGTTTCTGTTCCGGCAATCTACAATCGATGGATCCGTCTTACCACAGTCGCGTAGCCTCGCGGATGACGTCACGTCATCCGCGCGGCCTCCCACCGCGTGAGCCACCGAATGCGTGATTTTCGATTGCTCACCAGCTGAGCACTCGTCTAGCTACAGTACACGCGTAAACATACATTGTATTTCGAACACCGCTCTCTTGAGTTAAACCATCGTTATATCATTCGCCACCCCGCATTGTTTCACCGCGTTTTCTAGTGCGTTCTCATCTTTATTGTTTTGTTAATAGTTTGTGACGTTGCAAGTTTGCGACGTCCCTGCTCTTCCCCAAAAAGAATGCAAAACCAACGTACGCATGGACCGGGCCGATTCAGTCGAAGATCTCGAATCCGCACGCGGAAAAACCGAGCGTTTCCCGAGGAAAAGCATACCGAAAAAATTACAGCTGACGCCCGATACGTTTGCCGAGTACGGCTGAGTTGCAGGAACGTATCTACAGGGCGACGAGACATCTGAGGAAGGCCGAAAAACCATAGTCCGTGCACGGGCGAATATAACAGGAGTCGACACACACGGGCCAATCAACCCGGAGGCGCCGACGTGGGACCAAACCCCTACCGGACATCGTTCTTTTCGCGATCCCGTCGGCGCCTCACCCCGCTTAAAATGGGGTTCTAGCGTGGGTGGTGTGGGAGACACCTGGGAGGGCGTACCCTCGCCGGTTGTTCTCGGGCTCCTAGGTTCCGTAAGGACACGGCCCTGCATACCGATAGATCGCTGACGTGAAGTACGCCACTAGGAAATTTCGGCTAGGTCGCTAGAGTGGGGGGAACAAGAATCGATACGCGCCGTAACGAGAATCGAAAGAATCACTGTCGTCCCGGCTCGCATCACGCAAGCATCTTTCTCGTTTCCGTACCGACCATTGCGAAAGTTCCGCGTACGGATAGATATCGGGCGCGAAGTTCAGTGCCCCAAAAATCTAGGCGTAGAACGAGCAACGGTAAGTCGACGGTGATTCAGTATTCTGGCATACGAGTGAGTTCGGTCGTTTCGCGGGGGACACGAGCCGATTTCGACTCGGTCCCCGAGATTCGCATACACCGAGGCGCTTCCCGCCTCGTGCAAGGGCTCGTACCGATCGACGTATTCCTCTCGCGAAGCTCAAGAACGTCCTTTCGAGGAGATCAATAATCGCGCGAAGTACGCTTGTCCATATCGATCGCGGGATCTCGTTGCCTCGCGTTCGGAAAACGTATCGTAGTCCGCGAGACCAGCCGCGACAGTCACAACTCTTGCGACGACCATCTTCGTACGTTGACAACCGCGCGCTACGAATTTCCATCTTCTCGCAATCCTGTACAAGGAGCGCGGGCTCCCGGTTGCTGCCACGTGGTCGCGTGCATGTACTTTATGACGAACAATCAAATGACTGAGAGCGAAAATCGAGTTCGTTAATTACGCCTGTGAGATCCGCTCTGCCGTGAGGGCTGTCCCCGCTATTCCCGTGTCCGCATTTCCGACTCCTCGCGCCTTCCTCTCGACCTCGCGCTTCTCGAGATTCGGCCTTCGCGTCCGCTGACTCGCGAGCAAATCGCGAGAATGTTTCGTGCGGTACCCTTCCGGTACCTGGCGCCCGAACTTGCCGATTCACGTCAGCCTCGATCTAATTTCGAGAGGTGCGTTTGTCCCGGGTGGACCGCGTCCGCACGGCCGCGCGCGGCCCGGCCTCAGAGCCTGTAAAATCCCGGAAGTTGCCATTCTCCCCCGTACTCGGTACGACGGAAAAAGAGCAACGTGACAAGTTTAATAAACGTTTGTTATCCAAGTGTTCTCGTTTATTGGATACCACTACGAATTCCCACTGGTTCGCGTATCCGATCTCGAACATTTTTTGATCCTTCGAGCCGGATAGATCGGCGGCTCTCCGCATCTCTCTCCGAGATCTTAATCAGTGGAAAACGCAGTGGTGAAAACGCATCCGTACATGCGTGTGCAAGTTACAAGCAAATCGCACGGTACATTCAAATCAGTTCGTTAGCTGGTGGCGACCGCTCGCGTGTTCGGTGTTTTGTGTCTCGCTCGCTTCTCGTGACCTCGCGGTCGTTACAACATTGTTCAAAATGACAACGGCCAAAACGCTGTTGACGTTACAATTTGAGTTGCACCAGAGTATCAGCCGAATAATCGTAAACACGAAGAAGAAGGGGATGGCCAACATTACCGAAGCGTATCTACAGGCACGGTTGGATGCACTCCTGCGTAGCTGGGACGACTTTCGGGCCAACCACGTGCAGCTGCAGGAGCGATGCACTGACGACGTCAAGAAACACGAGTATTTCACCCCGGCGAAATCGGAATCCGCGACGGAGCTTAAATGAATTCGCGGGACGGTGAATCAGTTACTCGGGGCCTTCGAAGTCTTAAAGTGTCAAGTGCAGCATTGGGGGCCCGTTCTTAATTTTCTGGGTCACGCGACGTCTGGATCCGGATACTCTGAAATCGTGGGAGCTCTTAATCGTAGACCAAACCGAATATCCAGAGTTCGCGGTACTCGACAAGTTCCTCCAACAACGCGTACGCGCGCTCGCCATGGTCGACAGCGCAAAAGCGGTCGCGACCACACAGAAGCCGCGGTCGTCCAGCGCGCATTCTCACGCCGCCTCCGCGTCACGCACCCAGTGCATCCTATGTTCCGCAGACCACTACCTCGGAAGCTGCCCAAAATTTCTAGCAAAAAGCCCGGAGCAGCACGAGCAGTTCGTCACGCAGCAACGCAGATGTTATAATTGTTTGGGGAACCACCCACGCAAGGCGTGCCGCAGTACCAAGCGCTGCCTAAACTGCACGTCGCGCCACCATACAACGCTACACGAAGCCGTCCCCGTCATCTCCGCGTCAACGTCCTTGGAGTCAGATTCGGCAGACGAGCCGTCATCCGCCGCTGCCCTTCACGTTGCTCCACTCTCGTCCAAGGTTTCGCTGCGCCGTCCGATGCTCCTGGCCACCGCTCTCGTCGATGTCATCGCCACCACCGGGGAACGCCTCCAGGCTCGCGTTCTGCTGGATCAATGATCTGAGGTGTCCTCCGCGTCAGCACGCCAACTTGCCGATCTACGGGATTGGAGCCGGTCACAATGTGACGACCCGGGGCGTATCGACGTTCGTCCTGTCCTCGCGGACCGAGACGTACACCTGCAAGGTAAAGGCGTACATTTTACCACAGCTAACCCATTATGCCCCCACCGTAGCTACCCCGCACGCCAGTTGGACGCATCTACGAGGGTTAACGTTGGTCGATCCAACCTACCTGGAGGCGCCGCCCATCGACATCGTGATCGGCGTCGACGTCTACAGTCGCATCATTCCATCCGACATCAGGCGTGGGGACGACGACGCTCCAGTCGCCCAGCTGACCAAGCTGGGCTGGATAATTTCTGGTCCGGCTGCCTCCGGATGTTCCACCGCTGCATCCGTCGGAGTATCCAGTTTTCAGTGTGGCATCGACCGGGATCTCTACGACCTGATCGAGCGATTCTGGGTCCAGGAGGAGCCGCACAGTCACACCGACGCGACGCTGACCGAGTCCGAGCGTAATTGTGAGGAACACTTTTCTCGTACTCATTCCCGCGACCAAACCGGGCGGTACATCGTACGCCTGCCGTTCGCGAAAAACCCCTGCGAGCTCGGGGACTCGCGATCGGCGGCGTGGAGCATATTGTTGCGAAACGAAAAAGCACTTGCTTCGCGTCCTCAAGTACAGGAGAAATACGTGCGCGTTTCCACCGATAGCGAGGGTAAAGCGAAAACCGCGTCCTATGTATTACCGTATTACGGAATGTTCCGCGAAGTAGGCGACTCGTCAAAAATTCGCGCCGTATTCAATGATCGTTCTGAAATAATCGTTCGCATCGCACGACATCCGGCACATCTCTCAACGAATGCCTGCACATCGGTCCAAAGTTACAGGTGGACCTCTCGGACGTCATTCTAAGCTGGCGTAGATATCGGTTCGCGTTCTCTGGAGATGTTGAGAAAATGTACCGACAAATTCGCGTAGATAAAGATGATCAAGTCTTCCAGCGAATACTTTGGCATCGCGAGCCCTCATTACCGCTTCAGGAATACGCGCTCACCACCGTCACATACGGCCTCGCGTGCGCATCGTTTCTTGCGTTGCGATGCATACGTCAATTGGTCAGCGACGAGGGCGACAATTGTCAGCGCGAAAGGGACATTTTACTCCGCGAGACATACGTCGACGACGTACTGTCAGGGGCCAACGACCTACGAACCGCCCAGAAAAAAATCGTTCAGCTACGAATTCTCCTCGGAGCAGGAGGATTTACATTGAAAAAATGGGTCGCGAACTGCCACGAATTAATCCCCGCGGAAGAACAGCGTCCAGAATTGCCAACCGAGCGCACGCTGGCCATTGACGCACCGCATCGCGCTCTCGGTCTCGCGTGGAAAACCGAACCCGACGCTTTCGTGTTTTCCTTCCAGGAACCAGCAACCGCGCACAGATCAAAACGAGGAGTACTGTAGACAATTTCCCAGATCTTCGACCACTTAGGATGGCTCGCGCCCGTCACCGTACAAGGAAAACTCCTTATGCAGGAGTTATGGACGCACAAAACAGGTTGGGACGGGGATCTTCCGACGGAGTTCTCGCGTCAATGGGAACGATTCTGCACTGACCTGGTGGAGATTCGGGAGTTAGCAATAGATCGATGGGTCGGACAGCTCGACCCCGATCGTGGCGTCGAGATTCATGGCTTCTCCGATGCGTCTACGCGCGCGATGGGCGTCGTAATTTATATCCGCGTCAGAGACGACGACGAGTCGTTCCGCGTAACCCTACTCTCCGCGAAGTCCAGAGTCGCTCCCATCAAACCGATGACCATACCGCGTCTGGAATTGTCGGCCGCACTCCTCCTCGCGAAACAAGTCGCGCACATCCGGAGAGTTTTAGGACTCGAGCGAATACCTACTCACTTATAGACAGATTCGGCCGTAGCGGTCGCGTGGATCCGCAGCCCTCCCTCCAAATGGAAGGATGTTGTACGGAACCGCGTCGCTGATATTCATCAGCTCACACCGCATGCCTACTGGCACCACGTTCCAGGGAATTGTAACCCTGCGAATCTAGCGTCCCGCGGTGTTTCTCCGCGAGCATTACGCGATTCCATTTGGTGGCGAGGGCCGGCGTGGCTGCGAGAATTCTCTCCCTGGACGCTCGCATAGACGACGAGAAACGGCCAGATAAGGCGTTCACGTTACACGCCGCGCCGACACCATCGTGGGTTCTCAATCGGTTCTCGTCTCTCAGCCGCCTACTACGTATAACCGCGCTGTGTTTCAGTGCTGCGCGCCGCATGAGAATAAAGAGGGGGGACCGCGGACCTTCTTTTTTTTTTTTTTTTTATGTGAGGAAATGCGTTACGCATACCCCAACCCCCTGGGGGGGAGCCGGGGTTATGTGGGACTCCCCCCGGCCTGGCGGCGCGCGCAGCGCCCGCCAGCCCGGTGGTTTACCCACTAAAACCTCACATCCATCCCTAAGCTATGGAGGGGGTGCCCGGATCACGGGAGTATTCAACAGGCAACCCCCTCGCTTACAATAGAACCCGGGGGGAGGGGTTAACCTCCCCCACTGACCTACTCTAGTCGGACACCGGGCGGTATGTGACCCGCCACATGTCCCCATCCCCAAGGCATCAGGCATCAACCCCCACTGGGGGGGCTGAGGCCGGCGCGAGGGACGTCTCCGCGCCCAAACCCGCCTCGCCGAGCCCAGGTCCTTCTCCCGGGCTCTCTCGGCGGCCTCCTTCTGCGACATGATATCCTCACAGAAGGAGGCCACCGCCTTCCACGACCCCTCGGTCGCGGTCATGTAGTCGACCACGGCCGCGAGCGAGAGGTCCCACCCCTCCTCCGCGGCTCTAAGGACACGGCGCGGCCCTGCCCATGCTGGACACTCCTCAAGAGTGTGCCGCGCTGTGTCCACATCCTCGCCGCAGTGGTGACACTGCGTAGTCGGCTCCCGTCCCACTCTGTGCAGGTACTCTCCGAAGCACCCATGGCCGGAGAGCACCTGCGTGAGGCGGAAGGTCAACCTTCCCCGCCTCCTGCACCATATATCGAAAATGGGCAGGAGGGCCTGGACGATTGGACGTCCCGTGGAGGCGGCTCTCATCTGCCGCCCCCATCGGGCAAAAGTGTCCGCCCGGGCCTGGCGTTTCCGCACCTCGACCTCCGATTCCTCCTCGTCCGTCAGATCCATCCCCGGAGGGCGGCGAGCGGAGCAGGCGACCTGATACATGATCGCCCGCTCCGTCGCCACCAAATGAAGGGGCGGAATCACGGCGAGGAGGCCCGCCACCTCCGTGGAGATGGTACGGTACTCCGGTATGGCCCGCAGTGCCAGCCGGCGCCGCACTCTCTCGAGATGTGCGATACTGCGCCGACTGGCCTCGAGCGAGCGGTGCCACACGGGGGCCCCATAAAGGGCAATAGACCGTACCACCTCCGTATAGAGGCGGCGTATCCGTAACTCCGGCCCCCCGGCCTCTCTAACCGGGGGGCCACGAGGTCGAAGTGATCCTCGAAACGCCAGCGGCCGTCGATAGTCAGGCCCAGATATTTCATCGAGGGCCCGACTTCGACGAAGGTATTCGCGACCCGAATCCGGAGGCTTTCCGACATGGGCAGCCGCCGACCCCGAGACGATCCATACAACCAGATCGCCTCGGTCTTCTCGGCGGCTACAGTTAGCCCCAACCTCCGGATTCGCCCGACCACGCAGTCCAGGGCGCTCTCGGCAAGATGCCCGGTCCTCCTCCAGTCCTCCCCCTCCGCAAAGACCAGGGGGGGGGGGGGACCGCGGACCTGTAGACCCGCTAACCGTGTCGGAAATCAAAGAAGCTCGTCGGTTCTGTATTCGCCAGACACAGGCTGATCACTTTTCGCCCGAGATTCAGGCACTCACTAACGGCGTTGCTTTACCTAAATCCAGCACGCTCGTGAAAGTTATGCCCTTTGTGGACGCGAACGGTATCTTGCGCATGGGTGGCCGTCTCCAGCACTCGCTTCTGGACGCGGATCAAAAACACACTCGCGACGTTACGACAATCATATTGCGTTGTCGGCGGACGACAACCGGTACGAGCCTTCATAAGCAAGTGTGTAACGTGCGCTCGTCACAGAGCTCTGCAGGGTACACAAATTATGGGACAACTCCCATCGCGCCGCGCCATGCCCGCACGTGCATTCTTGCACTCCGGTGTTGACTACGCGGGCCTTTTCCTCTGGCGAACAAAGCGCGGCCGCGGAGATAAGGTCCTCAAGGGATATCTTGCGTTATTCGTATGCATGGCTACCGGCACGGTCCACCTCGAATTCGTATTGGACTATACGGCAGACGCGTTTATAGCGGCTTACAAGCGCTTCACGGGACGTAGAGGAATTTGCTGTACGCTGTCGAGCGATTGTGGCACGAATTTCGTCAGGGCGGACAGCGAGCTGCGCCGCATGTTTACATGCGCTTCGCAAGAATCGCAGGCGATCGCACACAGTCTCGCAAACCTTGGAACGCAGTGGAGATTCAATCCCCCTTCCGCTCCTCACATCGGCGGCAAGTGGGAAGCCGCAGTCAAATCGACAAAATTTCACATGCGCCGCGTAATCGGAGACTCCACACTTACGTTCGAGGAATATGCGACGCTGTTTGCGCAAATCGAGGCTTCGTTAAACTCGCGGCCGATTTGTCCACTCTCCGACGACGCGTCCGATCTCGCGATACTCACTCTGGGGCACTTCCTCATCGGCGATGCACTGAACGTAATGCCTGAACCGGACCTCGCGGACACTCCTCGCACGCGGTTGTCACGGTGGCAACTTCTTCGGCTAATAGTTGATCACTTCTGGTCGCGCTGGTCGTGGGAATACTTGCAGCAAATTCACACCGCGTCAAAATGGCTCACCACGTCTCACCCATTTCACGTAGGAGACCTTGTTCTTGTGCGAGACGAACGGACGCCACCGGCCAAATGGCCTCTCCCGCGGGTGACCGAACTCCACCCTGGAAAGGACGACGTTGCACGTGTCGTCACCGTTCGGACCGCGACCACCACACTAAAACGGCCAATCGTCAAATTGTGTCGATTGCCGGTCGATGTAAATACTCCGACGTCGTCAGCAGACAACTGACGGTCAACGACCGCGCACCTATTGCCGAAACTGCGTCTCGGCAAGGGGAGGAATAATGTTCCGGCAATCTACAATCGATGGATCCGTCTTACCATAGTCGCGTAGCCTCGCGGATGACGTCACGTCATCCGCGCGGCCCCCCGCCGCGTGAGCCACCGAACGCGTGATTTTCGGTTGCTCACCAGCTGAGCACTCGTCTAGCTACAGTACACGCGTAAACACACATTGTATTTCGAACACCGCCCTTTTCAGTTAAACCATCGTTATATCATTCGTCACCCCGCATTGTTTCACCGCATTTTCTAGTGCGTTCTCATCGTTATTGTTTTGTTAATAGTTTAATAAACGTTTGTTATCCAAATGTACTCGTTTATTGGATACCACTACGAATTCCCACTGGTTCGCGTATCCGATCTCGAACAGTTTCAATGAAATTGAAATTCCTTCATTTACCGTCCCCGAAGGCGTACTGATGTTACTAACAAACATATCATAATTTCCTCGCTAAAGGTTACGTGAAGGTCAACATATTGCACCTCGTTGGATTCGTTTTTTTATAAGCTACACGACTGTTGTAGTGAAAATATGCAGTCCCATTTAAAAAAATACGATGACCTTGAAATCTTGAAAAAAATGACCTTGAGAAAAAAATTCGGTCTATCACCGTATTGGCGCCTTCCAACAGAATATTTTCTCCCTCTTACATTTTTTCTATCAAATAAAATAAGGATAGGAACAGATTGTGGTGGACTAGAAACTAGGGCTGTTACTTTTCCGAAGCTTCGATTCTTCGAAGATTCGAAGGATTCGAAGGAACGAAGGGAACTTTGAAGTTTCGAAGTTTCGAAGTCTTCGAAGTGTCCGAAGTTTCGAAGTTTCGAAGCTTCGAAGTCTTCGAAGTCTTCGAAGTGTCCGAAGTTTCGAAGACTTCGAAACGCACGAAATTAGCAAGGATACAGCGGCACTTGTCAATCCGCACGAAATTTATGGAAAATGTCCGCGTGGACAATGTCTTACAAGTTTAATAATCTCACAAGTAACTTTTATTTTGATTAAGGAATGTATTCGTTGTCACATTTTCTCTTGCTAAACAATTTCGACTCGGTGTAACGATGTTTCCTGTCGTAGAAAAAACTCGTTCTGAAGCCACTGAGGTAGCAGGGATACATAAGTATTTTTTAGCCAGCTGTGCGACAAGTGGCATTTTTTTCATGGGATTTCCACCATTCAAATGGGTCCATATTCGTGTCAATCTCTGGCTCCGCTAGGTATAATTTTAATTGTTGAGCAGATGATGTGAGCTGCCTACTATCCGCTCGCAGGAAAATAAAATCCAGAGCACTAGTTCTCTTTTTTTCGCTCTCATTTATTTCTCTAATATTCAGAGAATATTCGTTCATTTCACGTTCAATACTCTCTCTTATTTTAATTTTTGCTGTTGCTGTTTCTGAAAGAAGCTGCTTGAATCTAGGATCTAAGAAAGATGCTTTCCCTGAAACTAGAACCGTACTTTCTAAGTCCCATCCTAAACAAAATCGTGTTGATAATTGCGTGATCAACACGTTGATAATTTCAATAGTGATATCATTTTCCTCGTACTTATCCTTTGCAGGAATTAAATGATTATCAATTACGGCTTGGATAATTGGATTTACCATTGAAAGTATTCCTCCCGATAAAATTGTGGAAGCAACTTCTAGAGGTTTTAATAATTCTATTAATATTTCCAATACTTTCCAGTCACTTTCCAGCATCTCTAAAGCTTGAGCCTGTTTTTGGTTTGTTATATTTCGATCGGTGAGTACATTTGTAATAGCGCTGCGGTTCTCTACAAGTCTCTCAGACATTTTTAAGTCCGTATTCCACCGAGTTCGAACACTTTGTATTAATTTTAATTTCGGCAAGTCTAATTGCTCCTGTTTCATTTCTAAACTTTTCGAAGCCAATACAGAGTGTCGAAAATGTGAAACAATTTTACTTGCTTTTGCAAGAATGTCAGAAATATCTCTGTCTTTTAATGCGCTTTGGATTGCTAAGTGGATTTTATGAGCTGCACAAGTCACATCAAACTCAACGTTAGGTAAACGATTTACTGCCGATACAATGTTACTTGCGCTGTCGTTAGTTATGGCAACTATTTTTTCTTCTATGCCAAATTGAGCAGCCACATTTTGCAAGCAATCTGCCAAGTTTTCTGCTGTATGACGTTCTTCAAGTTCTTCTATACAGATAGTCATAATATGTTGTTTCCATTGTTCATCTATAATGTGGGCATTAACATTTATATATCCTTCCTGAGATATCGAGGTCCAGCAATCTGTATCAAGGGCAACAAAAGATATTTCTGCTAATTGATTTTCAATTTTCGTTCGTATTTCATTCTCCATGATACGTAAACGACGAAGTATTGTTTGGTTGCATGGACAGGTATAACTTGGTTCTAATTTTTTCATGAATTCATGAAACCCAGGACTTGATACAAAATTGTATGGCAACCTATTAACGGCTATTAATTTTGCTACAGCTTGTGTTATAGTTTCAGCACGTTCTTTATTAA
The DNA here is from genome assembly GCA_916610255.1 of Lasioglossum lativentre. NCBI lineage: Eukaryota > Metazoa > Arthropoda > Insecta > Hymenoptera > Halictidae > Lasioglossum > Lasioglossum lativentre. The sequence goes on along the minus strand of OU744359.1, from coordinate 22,393,959 downwards.
TGAATCCGGATTTTGAACGAGTTATTGATGGACGAGCTCGCTTAGTGGGTAACATATCCAATACCATGTCTTCTTGAGTAGAACATCCTGGTAGCGAATCCATTAAAATATCCGATCCATCTTCTGCTGATCTGTAATAATACAATACACACAAACACGCACACACACACACACAGTCATACGCACACACAAGAGATGTAAATCCGACCGTGCAACCTCCACGTGGTACATCTCGGTTAACGCTAATGCCGGCGGTATCGTACCTTTGAAGCCTTATAACTCGAAAAATAATTAATGAGAAAACATTTTATTAGAGTGTTTTGGAAAGCTCTTGAGATCAGCTACAAGAATATGTAATAAAAAATAGGGGGTGCCATTTAAAAAAATTGAGGTGACCTTCACGTGACCTTCAAATGACTCTTCAAGGTCAAACCAATGGCACCACCTAATAGCTCTTGCGGAACCATAAATACATGTCTGAACCATTTCTCTCTAAAATGCTTTTTTTTGTAGATATTCGACCGTTGCCAGACTTTTCTAACACCCTGTATGTAGATAATGTTATTTTATTATAAATGCTTCAAAATATTACTTACCTTTTTTATCTGCTTAATAATTAACAAATAAGTACGATGAATATTTTCTGCACTACACAATTCGCTCACTGGCTTCTTATTTATGTTGAAGGATATGAACTTTCGTCGCGAACTAAACTTCGGGGCAACGTAGTAAGGTACTAAGTACAAACTACGTTCTACCCATTCGCGACTTATGCCGATCGTCATTTCTGCCGATCAGCATAATTGTATCAGCAGATAAACATTTGTACTAAATGTCTATACTTCTACAAAACAAATTAGAAAAAGAGATTAGAAGTTTCAAACAGAAATGATTTGAAAACAGTTCTATAAGAATAAAGGATCTTGTTAATTCTACGCCAAAAAGGTGATAATCAGATAATCAAGGAAACCCCACAAACTATTAACACTAAACCTACCGAGCCTTCAAAGTAACGGGTATATGTTCCCTTACAAAAATGGCAAGATTGATTTTATTTAGACTTTGTGCAGCTCCTACTGTAATACATGCTCTCCTGAAGAAATCTTTACAATCATTTCTTATGAAATCATTTTTATTATTTCAATAATTGTAAAATAAAATCTGGTACCGGTCATTTTGATCGGTCGTGGTAGGTATAGTGTTAATGTTTATCCTTTGCGCTTTAAATTTATATAAAAATTATAAGTGTCCCAAGACTTTAGTGCCCCCACCCCCTCCTCCATTAAGAAATTCCCATTATTATTGTTTATACGAAGTTTATTATACATTTTATCATGTTACTTTTTGTACTGGTACAAACATTATGAGTCATAAATTATTCGGGTATTTGTTTAAAATGCCTACCTTCAATCGTTTAGCTTTAGGGGCGTATTTTTTTCGAAATGTAAGAGTGTCCAATCACTTTTTACACTCACTGTAATTGTATCAAATACATATAACTTAACAGCGATATTTCGAAGTTTAAAGATTCGAAGCATCTTCTAATAATTTACTACGGAGGTTTGAAATTCGAAACTTCGATTCTAATCACCTTCGAAGATTCTGAAATCGAAGCTTCGAACCTTCGAACCTTCGAACATTCGAAACTTCGAAGTTTCTGAAATCGAAGCTTCGAAATCTTCGACCTTCGAAGGAAAGTAACAGCCCTACTAGAAACTCTCGTATCGACGGCACAGATAAACAGATATTTATTTGCAGATGCACAATTTACACTTAGTATCGCCGTCGCTTAAAACTCGTTGCTCGCTTAAACTCGCTATCGCTATCGCTGTTGCCAAAAAGACGTTCTCGCCTTGCTCTCACACCTTATGTATATACAGGGTGTTCGACTACAGGTGGGAGAAAATTTAAGAGGTGGTTCTCCATGACAATATAAGTCGAAAATGAAGAATAAAAAAATTGCTATTTCGGCTACGTTATTTAGTTATTAACAATTCAAAATCCACCTAAAATGCGGCAACCCGACCAACAAAGGTACACGCCGCGGACGTCACAGAGGCGCGCGACAGTGACGTATCAAGTGACAAATACATGCTTACCTTGGTTCTCATTTGGGCCCCCAGCGAGGTGAAAATGTTTAACAAATTGATGAACAGGTTTAACAAATTGGTCGATGCACGACATTGAACCTGCCTACTCGTTAAAATTCACAAGGGCATTTCTAATATCCGCCCTATGGAATTATCGAGCAGATGGGATCGAGGCCCCTTCACTTTCTTGTCTCACCTAAGTAATTTACTCGAGATCACTGTAAGGTGGTATCCATTGTGTCCATAAATGTTGAATGGAATCCTCACAAGTACAAGTATTCACAAAAATGCACATATGCGATATGTGCACCGGAATCCCGCACAACTAATTCGCGTTTAAGGGGGACGACGCACTAATACCATCACCACTCACCCATCGCTAGATCCGCATATACGTATACGCAAATGCAAGGGTTTACGGGGGCTCGAATTCACGCCTCAATATCGCAATGAGCAGTTCCCAAGCGGTCAATTGTGCTTCCTAAACGTCCAATCTAGGATTATGCAGAGCCCAAATTGCCTATTTCTACGCTACCGTGCAGTTATTTGTAATATTCGATAATTTCATGTCGTTCGAAGCAAGTGTGACGTCACAAGATGGCCGCCATTGACAGATTTTCTTAAATATCAAGAGATTTAGCGTTAGTATCGAAAAAAACGCTCTGCATAATTCTAGAAAAAAAATTACAAAGACGGTGGTATGCATATTTAGTTGATTACTCGTTTGTTTAAGGGGGAAGTGTACCCATCAGAAGTAACTAGAAAGGAACTAGAATCTCACTAGATTTTGGGTCGAATCATGGGTATGCGGAAAAAGATTTTTCGTCCTTATTTGGGCAGATTTTTGGCTGTGTAAGGGCTCATTCTAAAGAGGAAGGTTAAACGCGGATCGCTCTACTCATTATTTGACGAGATTATGTTTATTTCTAATAATATGAGTGTCCAAAGTAGAGGAAAACATCGAGAAAAAGAACCGCACATTCCAATGTATTTTTCTGTCTCTAAGAGATTTTTTTGACTGATTTGAGGAGTAGAGCGATCTGCGGTGGACTTTCCTCTATCAGATGAACCTTTGTGCAGCTCAAAATATGCCCATATAAGGACAAAAAATCTTTTGGCGTGATTGCATTCACATTAGCATAAATTTCCCCATGATGACAGAGGTCCTGGGTTAGGTCTCTGATGCAGAGCCAGTCTATAGCCAATTTTAGTTCAGCTAGTTTAGACGAGATGGCGCCTAGTCAGGAGCACTGTTTCTTTATTCTACAAGTAAATAGAGATGGCGTTTATTTTCAATGATACACTGCATATTACGTTATATTGTAAGGTATTTTCAATAATACACTACAAATTACGTTATATTACAAGAATTCAGTACCGAGCTGAATAGAATATGGAAATAGCAAACAACTCCATCTCGCGCAACTGCCTAATAGCGTGTTTATCAATGTTACCAAACTTCTTTTCTGCACAGAGGTTGGTAACACTTCCTTTCTGGTTACTTCTGATGGGTATACTTCCCCCTTAAACACGAAAAACGAGCCCTCCTAAAACGGGATTTCAACCCCCTGAAACAGCATCTCGACCTTACGACATTTATCACTACGAGCGCCACAGTCTCTTTCCCAGCAAAACTGAACGAGAGACGAGAGGATAAACTAAGGTCGATAATGTAGGACGATAATACAGGTTTATACCTCGTGACAAGCAGTACGCTGTTGATTATTACAAATAACTCCTCGACAACGTAATGATATGCATTTTGGGCTCTGCACAGTCCTAAATTAGACTTTTAGGAAACATAATCGACCAGTTCTCAACTTCTCATTGCCATATTCAGGCGTGAATTTGAGCCCCCGTAAACCCTTGCAAGTTCGCGTACAAATCTCGTGGCTGACAGTATGCTGCCGAATATTACAAATAACTTCAGGACAATGTAAAAATATGCATTTTGGGCTCTGCACAGTCCTAGATTAGACTTTTAGGAAACATAATCGACCAGTTCTGAACTTCTCATTGCAATATTCAGGCGTGAATTTGAGCCCCCGTAAACCCTTGCAAGTTCGCGTACAAATCTCGTGGCTTACAGTATGCTGCCGAATATTACAAATAACTTCACGACAATGTAAAAATATGCATTTTGGGCCCTGCACAGTCCTAGATTGGACTTTTAGGAAACATAATCGACCAGTTCTGAACTTGTCATTGTAATATTGAGACGTCAGTTTGGGCTCCCGTAAACCCTTGCATTTGTGTATACGCGACTCACGACACTGCGCTTGCTACGGACGCCTCGTCACAAGCACTACTCTGCCGATTATTACAAATTACTCCTCGATAATGTAGAAATACAAATTTTAGGCTCTGCTCCCCCTTAGATTGGACTTTCAAGAAGCATAAGCGACAAGTTCTGAACTTCGCATTGCAATATTCAGACGTCGGTTTGGGTTCCCGTGAACCCTTGTATCTTTTGTATACGTATCTCCTGACGTCACGTATTGAAAATTGTTTAGTTGTTACTTTTTTATTCAGTATTTTTGCACATAAGTTAAAGCACCGATGTCTTTGGTTATAAATTTCTCTGTACATTGCGACGTTGTCCCCGATCGAGCGGTCTTTACCACGCTCGGACAAGGGCAACTCCCGGAATTTTATAAGCTCTGAGGCTGGGCCGTACGCGGCCGTGCAAATACGGTCCTCCCGGGGCAAAACGGTTCTTCGAGGAGCTCGGCTTGAACGCTAAAGATTCGGTTCGGGCGCCAGGTACGGGGAAGTACCACTCAAAACGTGAAGTACAGCCCGAGCTCGGGGAAGCCGAGTCCGGGGCGAGTCCCCGCAAACCGCGAGACGGAAATCGCAACACGAATGGCCAGGCGTTCGGACACAGGGAAAAACGGGGACTACCCTCACGGCAGGGCGGATCGCGCAGGTGTAGAGTAACGAGACGAGATTGGGCTCTACGTTATTTTATTGAAGATCTCAATACGTCGATTTTACATTAGGACGACCACGTGGTCGCGACCCGGGAGCCCGCGCTCCTAGTACACTTTTGCGGAAGATGGTCGCCCGCGGAGCGCGTTTTGTCAAACGGAATTGTCTCGCAACGGTACGATGGACGGTACAATATAAATCTCGCACGAACGAGAATTCGCAAGCGCGGTTGATCGGCGCGCGGAATTCCGGACTGTCGCGATTGTCTCTCGCAGATGTTAGAGAACGGAAGTCGATTCGCCACGCGCGATTAATACTTCGTTACCGGATTTCGCGAGTTAGACGTTATCTCGCGACGCTATTCTTTTCCCGACGCGACTCCTGAGGAAGACTTCTTTCGCACGCGGAGGGAACGATCTAAACGAAATTGCTCAAAGCGTCTCTACGCGAGACGCGAGCTCACGGCCTGAGGTATTACACCTCGACCAAACGAAACATCGAGGACGAGACGGCACCGCGTCGTCCTCGGACCAAACGAAAAGAACCAATGCGAAAACGGAATCGAGGAAATCACTTGTCGACTTACCCTTGGTCGGGAATAAACAATTAGCTGGATTTCCGTTGAACGGCCGCTTCGTTCCTCGCCTCGCTCGACTGGTGGCACGAAATTTCACCCGCGACTTCGGAACTACGGTACTTTTCTAGGCGGTACGTAACGGGACTATATTCTTTCGAGACCAGTGCGACAATGACTCCGCGATCCGCATCGACCAGGATCGGCGATCCTCGTTTCCCCCCACTACGCGCTCGTTGCCGAATTTTCCCGAGTGGCTTCGCCCGCTCGCGACTAGCAGATCGCAGGATCGTCGGACAGGTCCTAGGGCCCCAGACCTGCGTCCTTTTGGACATCGATACATGGATCTCCTACGCCACCCCGATCCGGATTTCCAGCCACGGCGGGTTGAGACGTCGGCCGGAACGACAATTCACGGTGGTTTGCTGGAGCTTTCTATCCGAGCTCGACATCTCTGTGGGGTTTCGGATCCAACCAAACGCTACCCATGGCCATTTCTTCCTCCGGCTGATCCTTTGAGGGGCGCCTTCTCGGGTTTTCGGCTTCCAGTCGTGCCCCTTGGCACGGCCCTGAAACTTCGCCGTACTCGGCACGCGCAAGAGATGGCGTTAATTACCCATCTTTAGATTTTTGTCATTCCTTCAGGAGCGCTCTAGTGTCGGCGGGTGATTTTTGTGACCGCTAGAGGTCGGCCCGGTCCACTCCGTACACGGTCAAATGACCGTTTACGCGAACTAAAGTGACGGCGCAAATTGCAACGTCACAACATATTACTTCAAATATTCATGATATGAAAAGTAAATGTCAAGAAATACAAGGAAATTTATAACCAAAAACATCGGTGATTTAAATTATCTACAAACATACTAAATAAGTTACAACTTAACAATTTTAAATATTATTTTAGGACAATAAAATATAAACAATCAATTAAAAAATTATTAGAAATATATATATTTATTACGATAATTATCTGTAGATAGAAATAATTTTTTTGATAATTTGATAATTTTTTCATCCCCCATATTTCTTATGGTTCAAGAGTTCTAGTAAAATATCGCCTTTCTCGATCTAGGCCACTGTGTGCGCAGAGTTGGGCAATATGTCTATCTGAATAAAAATTTTGAATAACATAAATTATTCGTTATTCGAGGGTTCGAATAAAAAATGTATCTTTATTTGACGAGTATCTAATAAATAAATTTATTCGACGAGATATTTGAGCGACGAATACAGATAATTGTTTTATTCGAAGTGGGTTTATTCGAAGGCTTCGAATAACTCTGCGGATAAAACCACTAGATACAGTCCACATTATATTGTGTTTAGTGTCATTTTAATCATGAGAATTCCACGAATTAGTTGATATAGGTCCCATAAAAAAACAATGGAAAATAAAGAAGTTCTGGAATTGATTTTGTGGTGGATTCACACTCATATGCCTGACCCGGTGTCGGGTTAAGGCCGATTCATACTGGGGTTCCGCGGACAAGCTGTCCGCGGACATTTCCCATAAATTTCGTTCGGGTTGACAGTCCCGCTGTGCCCCTGCTAAGCGCGGCAGAAAAAAAAGGTCAGCAAGTGGCAGGAACGGTTCGTATTTCCTCGGTAGTTTACCTAAAGGAGTGTGGAGCCCATAGAGACCTTTTTTTTTTTGCCACGCTTAGCAGGGGCACGGCGGACTTGTCCACCCGCTCGAAGATGGGAAAATAGCAGCGGACAAACTGTCCGCTTACGAACTGTCCGCCGCGAACACTTCACTAGCGACAGAACTTTTCTTCCAACCCCATATATGTGGTATCATAAATTATTTCGGATACACCGGAAAATAATGAAATGTTCATTTTAGGGAACCAATAGTGTAATTTCGGCCACAACGATACTTTGCAACTGTACGCACCATGTAATAATTTCATACGTCACACAGTGGACGAAATTTGGAGCGATGATTTTTTGTCCAAATCAAAGCTGAAACTTTGCAGAATATGGGGAAAGTAGGGAGATTTTAACTTCTGCTGATACCTTATTCTTTCATTTTTATCATCGGAAGTTAATAAATTTGTTGATACGAAGTAAGTTGAAAAGATTGAATACTTACCTTACTTCCTGTGCAAATGAAAACATAATTATGGAAAATAGATATCTAATTCAAATTACATTACAGTCACACACAGCCTGTTTACCTACAAGGGAGTGCCAGCGACAATCGCAGCGATACGTCAATTTATCGTTTGTCAAATGATATACGACAACTAAGCGTTCAAATACTTCGTTATATTGATTTTTATCCTTATTTTTGCCATATTCTGCAAAGTTTCAGCTTTGATTTGGACAAAAAATCATCGCTCCAAATTTCGTCCACTGTGTGACGTATGAAATTATTACATGGTGCGTACAGTTGCAAAGTATCGTTGTGGCCGAAATTACACTATTGGTTCCCTAAAATGAACATTTCATTATTTTCCGGTGTATCCGAAATAATTTATGATACCACATATATGGGGTTGGAAGAAAAGTTCTGTCGCTAGTGAAGTGTCCGCGGCGAACAGTTCGTAAGCGGACAGTTTGTCCGCTGCTATTTTCCCATCTTCGAGCGGGTGGACAAGTCCGCCGTGCCCCTGCTAAGCGTGACAAAAAAAAAAGGTCTCTATGGGCTCCACACTCCTTTAGGTAAACTACCGAGGAAATACGAACCGTTCCTGCCACTTGCTGACCTTTTTTTTCTGCCGCGCTTAGCAGGGGCACAGCGGGACTGTCAACCCGAACGAAATTTATAGGAAATGTCCGCGGACAGCTTGTCCGCGGAACCTCAGTATGAATCGGCCTTTACCCGGTCGTGTTTATTGCACTACTCTGAGACCGAGGCAGCTCGTGCTGCTGGGCCTAGGCAGTCGGTGCTCGTCGCCGTTTCTTCGAGCAGACAGAAAACTGAGCAAAGCCTACGAATAGCCCCACGGATAACACCACTAGATACGGTCCAAATTATATCGAGTTTACTGTCATTTTAATCAGGAGAATGTCACGAATTAGTTGATGCAGGTCCCATAAAAAAACAATGGAAACTAAGGAAGTTTTGCAATTGGATTGGTAGTGGATTCACACCGATATACCTGACCCAGTGTCGGGTTACCCTGCTGTGTTTATTGCACCACTCGGCGAGCTGCCTCGGTCGCAGAGTAGTCGCCGGGCGAAGTCCGCGTCGTTGCTAGCACACGATTTTCGGTTGCTTGCGGTTTCCTGTCGCTGGATCAGGTTTGTCATCAGCTGTGTCAGGTATACCGGCGATGTCTAATTAATGCTATTGGCGCACTGGTACGATCATTTGTGACTATTAAGCACTTTTGCAAATTGTTACATCAACCAATTTTCGACGTTTCGATCTAAATTTAGATCATTTTCAAGAAATAATTTTGTTGTAATTGCGTCTGTAAAAAATTTTTTTTTTTTTATATTACCCATTGATTAATATATGGTTGACTAAAACAGTCAAGCCAAATTGTAGGAACCGAAAACAAAAAGAAAAAGAAAGAAAAAGAATAAACTCACTTGCTTAATTAAAAAATTTTTAATATATACTCATAAGAGTTGTTAAACCACAAGTTGGTTCCATACCGGTGACGAGTGAACTGAGTAAACTGTGATGATTTGAAACGACCAACGAATCAAAGAACATAGATCTATGTATTGGCCAATCGATAAAAGGCGGCAAATACGAACGTTTTGAACAGTCAAACACCACTTTAGTTGTTGATATACCAATCAAAGATGTTGGTAATGAATTAATCGACATTCAATTTGCTTTTGCTGAGAAACTTCATAGGACTTATTTGTTGGAAAGATGATTCGTCATAAAACATTACTGATTCAGTAATGTTGCGTAATATTCATGTATATTAGGTGTTTCATACCTAAGATTTACGCTATGAGGTTTAATCATGTGAATCGTTTCTGTTCGATGCCGACGCGTCGCCACGGCGGCGCGGGCGCGAACGTCGAGCGACACGGGTCCGCGGAGGTGATCCGTGTTGTTTACGCCGATTCGGCGTGATTTCTTACCGAAAACTAGATCACCTTCGCGGACCGGCCAATTAGCGACTATGGGTCATCCCCACCTAACGATGGACTGCACGCTCGAGCTGTCGGGTCGAGTCCTCGCTCTCTCGTTGTCCAAATATCGTAGCGAACACACGTGCGAATAAAAAGTAGTCATCGAGTTAAAATCGATCTAGTGTCCGGTCTCGTGTCTTTTCTCGGTGCGATCAATCAAATCAATTGCCTCCGTCGGCAGGCGCGGTATCCCTATCAAGGAACAGTCGCGTGTGTACCAAAAAAGATAATAAAAAGAGTTTCTGTCGCCAACCACGGAGAGCGCATTTTCTTAACCACGTGGCAACCACCTCGCAGTCTCCTAACGTCCACCTTACCAGCCTCCAATCGGAACATTTTGGTCCTTCGAGCCGGATATTGAGGAGAATCCGTCCACGTAGTGAGGAAAAGCGGCTTTTCAAGTCGACCGGACCATACCAAAACCAGTAGCACGTGTCGACCTCCGCCGGAAGTTCGTACGCCATTACGCAATGCAGCAACTTGACGATCTTCTTGCTCAGCAGATGCAACTTATTGGCTCTATCCAACGAGCACTAACCAATTTTAAGAAAATCGGACAAGCCAAAATGACCGCCGCTGTAACGCGCCAGAGGCTCGCCAACTTGAACGGGAATTTCGCCAAGGCCCAACAACTGGACGGAGCCATCCTCGCTCGAGCAGGCGACTCCGTGAACGCAGCTCATCCGTATTTTAAGACGAACCAATTCTGCGTCTGTGAGGACGCCTTCAACGAAGCTGCCGACTTCATGGCCGAGGTCCTCGAGTCCGTCACCGGTGAGTCGTCCTTTACCAGCCAACATGGCGTCGATCATGCCGCTAAACAGGTGTCGCGCCTCCCAAAATTACAATTGCCAACCTTCGACGGACGTCTAACCCAATGGGAACAATTTCGCGATAAATTTAAATCGATGGTATTTACCAACAATACCATAGCCGATGTCGACCGCATGCATTACTTGTTAACGTGCCTCAAGGGCGATGCAAATAAAGCGCTAAGCAATCTCGCGATTACGGATAAAAACTTTCGAATCGCGTGGGACATTCTGGTCAATAGATACGAGCACAATAGTCGTCTTGTCTCAATTCATATTAAAATATTGAACGATCTACCAACAGTTACGGCGGAAACTTCCAAAGACATTCGTGACCTTCGGGATAACGCGAACATGGCGATTCAGTCCCTCAAAAACCTCGGTCGTCCAGTCGAATATTGGGACGACTTTTTTGTATTTTTCGTCTCCACTAAATTGCCAGAGTCGGTGCGAAAGGAGTGGAAGCTTGCGCTCGGCGAAAGTCGCGAGTGTCCGTCATACGAAACACTCGACAAATTTCTCGACCGACAAATAAACGCGCTCGAAGAGTCAAAGTCGGACACCGCCGACGTAAACAAAAAATCGCCGCGACCGTCCTCTAGCCGAGTCGGTGTGAAGTCGATTCCTTCGCACACCGTAGCAACAAATAACGTGATATGTCCGCGATGCCAAGCCAATCACCTATTGTACCAATGCGACCAATTTCGCAATCAAACCCCTTCGGAGCGATACAAATTTGTACGATCAAAAAACCGGTGCATTAATTGTTTTAGCGCGAACCACGCGGTAAAAGATTGTAAAAGCACGCGAGCTTGTAAGCAATGTCACAAACGGCATCACACCATGCTACACTTCCAAGCAGGCGACGCGACGCCCCCGCGCCACCCGCAGCCTTTCTGCACACCGTGTCCGACGAATCCGTCGACCATCAAGTCGAACAAGAGATACCATCACATTGCGCGACAAATGCGATAGCTCGAACGGTCAACGTTCTCCTTGCAACCGCGTATGTGCGAGTTTATTCGACGTCTGGCAATTTCGTGCCGGCTCGAGCGCTCCTGGATCAAGGCACGGCCACCTCGATAATTTCCGAAAATTTAGTTCAGCTGTTACGATTACCAAAATCACGCACATCGATTTGCATACAAGGCATCGGAAATACCCGCACACACTCGCGTCACGCTGTCGCGATAACAGTGACTCCCCACTCCAGTAGCGCTCCAGCCTTCCCCACCACCGCGCTCGTGCTCCACTCGTTGACGCAGTATCTGCTGAACCGAACCAACACGCCGTGTCATTGGTCTCACCTCTCGGGATTAGACTTAGCTGATAAGGACCCCATGAGTTCGATTCCAATCGACCTTTTAATTGGCGCGGATCTGTATGGATCGATCATCCAAGACGGAATTCGCAAGGGCGCCGAGAATCAACCCGTAGCGCAAAAAACAGCCTATGGCTGGATATTATCCGGTCCGGTGGCGAATCCTGATTCCACCACTCCCACCTCCTTCCACATTCATCACGGAACCGTGCAGGAGACTTTCGAGTCCGAACTGCGGCTGTTCTGGGAAATTGAAGAGATTCCTCACGACCAGATTCCAAGTCCCGACGACGTAAAATGTGAGGAGCACTTCGTGGCCACGCATTTCCGTACGCCGGAGGGCAGATATGTTGTCCGCTTTCCGTTCAAGGACACGTCGTCTGCACAGCTCGGTACCTCTCGGTCCTCAGCACTTGCACATTTGCTCTTCTCGGAACGTCGCCTGAAACGACAACCGAACCAAGCCATCGAATACAAACACTTTCTCCAAGAATACGAATCACTCGGTCACATGGAGAAAACACCTCAACCCGATCAGCATTCGTCTCCGGTCTATTACATCCCTCATCACGGTGTGTCTAGAACGGACAGCACCACCACCCGACTTCGAGTAGTGTTCAACGCGTCATGTCGAAGTTCAACGGGCATTTCTTTAAATGACCTGTTACTGGTAGGGCCAAAATTGCAACCCGAATTGACAGCAATCATTTCTCTCTGGCGACAAAGTCGATTTGTATTCACTGCCGACATCGAAAAGATGTATCGTCAGATCCTGATTGTAGTATCCAGAAAATGAAAAGTTTATTTAACACGGTTACATGTTTCGAGTTTCGGGCGTAATATCGGACTGTCGATACGACGTGATTTTCCGTTGTCCTGTTTACCGTCGTCGTTATGATTGCTGTCGTCGTGACTACCCGTAATCAAACGATGAAGCTGTCGAATGATCTGAACAGCTAAACTCCCCTCCGGGGCCAGGGTCAGCTGGCGCCCTGGCCCCAACCCCCGCGTCCCTCCATTCGCCATCAACCCCCACTGAGGGGCGGAGTGCGGCTCGAGGGATTTCCCCGCGCCCAAAAAACTCCTCGCTGAGCGCGGGAGAAAGACCCGGGAGAGATCTCGGCGGTCTCCTTCTGCGAAATGACATCCTCGCAAAAGGAGACCGCCGCCTTCCACGACCCCTCACACGCAGCCATGTAGTCGACCACGGCTGCGAGCGAGACGTCCCACCCTTCCACCGCAGCTCTAAGGACACGGTGCGGTCCTGTCCATGCTGGACACTCTTCCAGAGTATGCCGCGCCGTGTCCGCATCCTCGCCGCAGTGGTGACCAGTGTCGCCAGGTCGAGAAAATCGAGGGGAATACAGGTACCCCCTCTCTGATGGCCAGAGTCGTAATATGTGACACGTTGCGCGTGCGCGACGGGGATTGAGTAGGACGTGGTGCTGGAATGGGATAGTGGAAGGGGAAAAGTAGGGGAGTAAATGAGTCCGGATTCGGACTCAACTGGCGACACTGGTGGTGACACTACGCAGTCGGCTCCCGCCCCACCCTGTGCAGATACTCCCCGAAGCAACCATGGCCTGGAGCTTTTTTTTTATTTTTTTTATTCTGGGGAAATGCGTTACGCATACCCCGGTTCCCGGGGCGGGGGAAAGGTTAGGTGGTTATGTGGGTGTTAGAGATCGGATACGCGAATCAGTGGGAATTCTAAGTGGTATTCAATAAAATGTACACTGGTGTAACAAACGTTTATTCACTGAGTCACAACACAATACAATAACGATGCGAACGAACAAGAAAACGCGATGAAATAATGCGGGATGACGAATGAGAGGGTTACGCGATAACGACGATAGCGGTGTTCGAAATACAGTATGTTTACGCGTGTACTGTAGATTGACGAGTCCCGATCAGCCGGTAGGTAACCGAAAATCCACCTGTTCGGTGGCTAACGAGGTGAGGGGGCCGCGCGGAAGACGTGACGTCATCCGCGAGGCTACGCGACGACGGCGAGACGGATCCGTAGTTTAGGGATTGCCGGAACAGTGGGACTACCTTCGGCGCTCCCCTCTCCGGTGGCTACCTACTAAAACCCCAAACCCGCCTAAGCTGAATAGGAAGTGCCTGGATCACGCCAGTACTCAACAGGACACTTCCCAGCTATCATACAACCCGGGGGGGGGGGGGGTTTAGCCTCACCCACTACCTACACTCTAAGACCCCGGGTGGAGGGACCCGCCCGGTGTCCCCATCCCAGGGGCCGTCGGAATGGGCTTCCCAAGCCCCCGCTCGGTCCACCCACGGCCCCCGGCGCATAGTGGGCCGGATCGAATATTCACGCGACATTTATGAATAACTTTTGACTCATAAGAGATATCGCAATGAAATTTGACATGCATATTTATTAATATAATTCCTTATCAATGATATACAATATGATCAGTACCTTTGCAGTGCCATAGTACGTGGAGAGGGTTTTCATCCTCCTCCCCGCATCTTGGGCAGTTAGAGTCCATCTGGATACCAAGCCTGGCCAAGTGCTTACCGCTGTACCAGTGGCCCGTGGTGATTCCCACGAGCCGCCGCACCTTTAGACGGTCTTTATTAGGCCCTTCCACCAGAGCTTTCGTGTGTCGCATGCCTGGTTCGGAATTCCATAAATGGGCAATTTGGTTTCTCGCCCATTCTTTATTCCAGTTTTTAATTACACTGGGTGCCAGTTTTGGAGGTCTGTAGATAGCTGCGTTCTGGCAACGGGAGCCTTCATGCGCTAATCTGTTTGCCTCCTCATTTCCTTTGATTCCAGAGTGACCTGGAACCCACAGAAGGCTAACATGATTACATTCAGCTAGCTCTGTTATGGTTGTAACACAGTCCCGGACGAGCTTAGATCTGGTCATAACTTTTCCCAATGATCTAATTGCCGCGCGGCTATCGCTACATATATATATGTGTTTATTCTTGTAGCCTTTGCTGAGGTTGAGTTCAGCGCAGGCCAAGATATCACATATTCGTTCACGAGATCCCGACCACCCCCAATTAGCTCAGCTAGGCCACCGTGGGGTCGTTAGGGGGTATGCACCGACCCGGCGGGCGCCCCAAGGGCGCCCGCGTCGTGGGGGAGAGTTCCACATAACCCCGCTCCCCCCCCCCCCAGGGGGGCGGGGTATGCGTAATGCATTTTCCCCACGTAAAAAAAGGCCAAGATGGCACATACTTCAGCTTGAAAGACCGAAGCGTGTTGCCCAAGTGCTAGAGACAAGCTAGTCCTTGGGCTGACACCGCAGACACCTGCACCTGCTCCGGTTCTATTCTTTGCGCCGTCTGTAAACCAGACCAGGTCTTGCGGAGAGAGAAGCTCTCCAGCATTTGACTCCCAATCACACCTATTAGGGAGGGGAGTTTGGTGTTTAACCGTAAAATTATAGTGCGGCTCATATCTGGCCCCCCCACGCAACATGATCCATTGAAGGTCACGTGCGTCCAGTAGGGTCGAGTGGCCGTACCTTGATTTGATCCATCTGTTTTCCAGATGGAGTCTTAAGGCGGAACTTCTTGCTAAGCTCTCCGCCACTATGTGCGGGGGTGCGAGATTAAGAAGAACTCCCAGCGCCAGGGTGGGCGTAGTGTGGAAAGCGCCCGTAATATCGATTAGCGCCAGACGGTAGGCCCTTCCCATTAGTCTTTTGTGTGTGGCCTTCTTCATGGAGGTCCACCAGACAAGGGAGGCGTACGTCATCTGTGGTACCATGATCGCAGTACAGATCCATTTTACCACATGAGGTTTCAGGCCCCAGGTCCTGGCAAACATCGACTTGCAGGCCCAGTAGGTATTGATAGCCTTCTGGGATAGCCTGGCGACGTGCCGTTACCACGTGAGCCTTTTGTCTAGGGTGACACCTAGATAACGCACCTCATCCGAGATTCGTAGTTCGGTGTCGAAAATGGAAGGGGCTTTAAAGTTAAAGCGTCGTTTCCTCGTGAAGAGTACCATTTCCGTTTTGCTCGGGTTAACCCTGAGGTTGTGGTTGAGGCACCAGTTTTGGGTTAGCGTAAGTGCTGTTTGCATTCTTTTGGTTAACAGTAGAGGATGTTTCCCCCTGGCTGAGAAGGATACATCGTCAGCATAGCCTTGGACCACGAAGCCCTCATCGACCAGCTCTTTGAGAAGCCCGTCGACCACCAGGGTCCACAGTAGGGGGGAGAGGACTCCTCCCTGAGGGCAGCCCCTGCCGGCCCGGGCAAACACTGTTGAGCCGTTCGCTTCGGTCCTCATGGTTCGGTTCCTGAGCATTCTGCTGATCCATTCGCTCAGGGGTTCCCTAATGTTGAATCGGTCCAGGGCCTTCTCTAAGACGTCGAAGGACGTATTATCGAAGGCACCCTCGATGTCGATGAAAACGCTGAGGACCGATTCTTTGTTTGCTAGTGCTCCTTCGATGAAACCAACTAAGTGGTGGAGCGCCGCCTCTACTGATTTACCACTTTGGTAGGCATGCTGATGGGCATGCACAGGTGTTTGAATCAGCGTTGTTTCTCTAATAAACCTGTCGATAAGCCGTTCCATCGTGTTGAGTAAGAAGGATGTGAGGCTTATCGGCCGGAACGATTTGGCCGAGCTCTAGTCACTTTTTCCTGCTTTGGGAATAAAGACTACTCTGGCCATTCTCCAGGAGGTAGGGATGTAACCTAAGGCGAGGCAAGATTTGAAAACCTCCTTTAGGCGGTCAGACAGGATAGACCCGCCTACTTGTAGCATGGCGGGAAAGATGCCGTCCAGGCCGGGGCTTTTATATCTGTCAAAAGATTATAGCGCCCAAAGTACTCTTTCTTTCGTGAACACTTTAGAGGCAATTCTCCAACGATCACCCATATTGTTCCTGGTACCAGCCGAAGTAGTCGGCTGCCCCTGGCCTAACGGGGTAGATCCTGGGAAGTGAACCTCCAAAAGATGTTCTAAGAGCGATGTATTGTCGTCACCAATGTTCCCATCTGGGAGGGTGATGTCGTTAATCGAGGTGGTCGGGGACCCGTTTGTGAAGACCTTGCGTAACCTGGCCACAAAGGGGAGGGCCTCCGTTTCTTCACAGAATCTTCTCCAGGCCGCTCTTTTAGAGGATTTTATGAGCCTTTTGAAGTCTCTCTGAGAGTCCCTGTAGGTACTCCAGGCATCCTCAGAGTTGGTCTTCATGGCCCTATTGAGCAGCTTTCTGGTTCTCGACCTGGTCTTATTAAACGCATTGCTCCACCAGGGGACCTTCTTGCTGTTTTTCCTTGACTTGGCCGGGCAGGCGAGTTCATACGATTGGATGACGGCCGATTGAATGTCAGCAACAGAACTCTCCGTCTCGTTGGTCGTCCTCGGGCGCACGAACAGCCTGCCCAACCTGGTGGCTAGCTCCTTTTTGTAGAGGCTCCAGTCACAGGCCCTGGGGTTCCTGTAGGGGCCCGTCGGAACGGCGCATGCCTCGCCCTCCAGCCTAAAGGAAACGAGTCCATGGTCCGAGAGGGTGATCTCATCGGAGACTCGCCAGTTTTTAATTGTTTGTGATACCTTAGCAGTACCGAGAGTGATGTCAATCACTTCTTGCCTGCGTGAGGTCACAAACGTGGGTCTGTTTCCTCTGTTCATAATCTCCGGATTATGAGCAGATAGATAGTGGCCTTCCCGGGGGCGGGTAGTTCCCTCTTTAAAGAGGGCCCTTATCATGCCCACGTGGCCCACGTAACCCCTAGAGCTTAGGACTTTCAGGGAGTCCGCATCAATGCGGACATAATGCCCATAACAATGCTCCAGAGGTTGGTGCGGAGGCCCGGATTTTGTTTGGCCAGCCTTTGCAGCAGGACCTCACTCTTTGTAGTGGGACCTGGTGCAAAGGTACTGACCTTTTTAGGTCTAGGGAGGCACTCCCTTTCCTTAAGGGTCAGGGATGCTCCCTCCCAAGGCCTAATTTTACCGAGCGTGGTTGTCAGCCACGCTTTCGAGTCAGGGTTAGTGCAGGTTATCCAAATGATGCCCTGCACCGCCCTGCACTCGTCGAAAAGGGGAGGTGCCTGGCCCTCGGGGATGGCGTCTATCTCCGCCCCCAGAGCCCGGATGACACCGTCACCCTGCTCAGGTGATAACAGTTCCTCCGAGTAGCCGGGCAGCGTAATAGCTACCCTTCTATCCGAAGCCACTGTCTCACTAAAGCTGGAGGGGCCTGGTAGGAGGTCCCCTTTTTTCTTATGAGGCTGTTCGGGGGTGTCGCCTGCGGGTTGTCCGTTCCTTTTAGGCCCCGACCTACCCCCGCGTCCCCACCTGAAGCAGCCTCAGTTACCGCAGGGGTCGTCCCATGCAGGCCTGGTGATGCTGGAAGCAAAACCGGCCTACGCGGTCCAGGCCCTGGGCTGCCCAGGCTGACTCTCCTATCCGCCACCTGGAGACGCGCTCGGTTGGCACTCAACCCTCCTAGGGGGCCTCGCGCCCAGGTCCCGAGGCATACACCCTTTCATACGTCCATTCATACATCTGATGCACTCATACATTCATACAGCCAAGACGCTGTAGGCCCTCCAGGCCGAGACCATTTTAATAATAATTAAAAATAATTTTAAAATAAAATATAATGAACATTATGTAATATATGTATACTAGACTATATTATAATTAAATATATTTAATAATAAACTGTATAAAACATACATAAGTATAAGAATAAAAATAAAATATAAAAAAAGAGAATAAAATTTATTTTCAGCGAGTCAGAACACAATTTTACATCGCAACGAAAAGATCGATACCAATTACTACTTCGTCGCGTTAGTCAGTTTTACAAGTAACGATCGAGTTCCCGAAAACCAAATCACGCGCACCACTAATTGTAAGCTCTACCTACAGATACCATTGCCCAAGATTAGTTTGGCGGGCAATTCGTTTATACAATACGCGATCGCGATACGTACGAAACAGTGGGTAAGACGCGGTATGATTGGGACGCGATACGATTGAGACCGTATCATAAAGCTATTTTCGATGGACTTGTTGAAACCGTCATTCTTCCGCGACGGAACATATAGCTTAACAAAATGAGAAAATAATAATGTGCTACGTATTAATATCTGCGATAAACACGAAGAACACTCCAAAAATAAGACTTAAATATGTGAATAAACTATGATTAAGATTAAATTGAGAAAAACGTCTTTGGAATCGTTATGCACTGTCGAAAAGAATTTGTCAAACTCAACGCAGTCAAAAGATCAGAGATGAAAGCCTGTCTTATTTACTGCATAATGTAAACATATCAAGTCGGAAGTCTATTCGAAGCAGCGCAGCGCGGGTCCGAGCGCGTACAGGATAACGCGACGCGGATGTCTTGAAACAATAATATCTTGAAGGGTGGGACCTAGGGGGCAACAATTTTTGTCATATTACATAGAGGAAGGTTCACTGAAAAGATCCTTACTTGTTAGAAAGCGTGACCACCCGGTAAAAATTTTTAACGATTATTTTGATTTTGTTCAGTATTTTTTTAAAATATGTTATGTATCATAATTATCAATGAAAAGTGTGATTTCTTACCAATAAAGTGTGCTTTAAGTCTTAGAAAAAAATTCAGGACAAGAAGTTGATCGAAGTTACCAGAATACTTTAAGAATAAACAGCCAAATTATATAGGGAAAGATATTCCTAAAATGTCTAACTTCATACGTGTATTACAACTAGAACTGCTATTGCATTTGATTAATTTTTTCATTTTCATGGTTTGTGGGCATTTAGAAATCAATATCACTTGAAAAAATATCAAAATTAGAAAGTTGATTTTTTCGCAAAATGTCGCGTGAATATTCGATCCGGCCCACTGTGCGGCGTCTTCGTGCTCCGCCCGGTCCGGGTGACTCGAAGTCCTCGCTCCGGCCAGGGCAAGAAGACGCCGCCACCGGTAAGGAAGGGTCGCTGAAGGCGTGATCCGGCACGCCCCGACCCTCCCCACCCTACCCACCACGTGCCCCCGAAAGACCCGGTGGTCTTAAGGGGAGCCATGGTCCCCTCTCGGGGCGGGGGTTAGCTCAAACCCCGTGCCCCTAGATCCTCCGCCCCCTCCGGGGCAATCGTCGACGCGGGAGTGATCCTCGCGTCGCCACCCTCTCCCCCTCCCCATCGAGGGAAGGTACATTACGACGCTGGGATCCCCCCCCCCCCCCGTCGACCCCGATGCCGTCCTCCCACCTGGGGACACAAGTCGGCGCAGGGACACCCCCCGCGCCCACACCCGTCTAGCCGAGCCCGGGTCCCTCTCCCGTGCTAGTTCGGTCGTGGAAGGCGTCGCACAGTGGTCCGGATTGGAAAATCGTGACCCATTATGTTATAACTTTTGAACCAGTAGAGATATTGCAATGTAATTTTCACTAAAATTCATTTGAAAAATAGTCAATTTCAACTATAGACAAATAAATATTTTTTTCATTTGTTAAACAATAATTTTTAATTATTTTCCATTGATATTTTTTATTAAAATAAAATTGTTTAAGTATAATCTTACAAACTATTTTTTACTTTCTAAATATGTATTTTATATTTATGTGTCATACAAGTAACGTTTTATGGAATACGTAAAATATAAATTCGAAAAATCTTGTTGTAATCAACAGATACAAACATTACGGAAGAGATAGAAAGGCATCACAAGCGCGTCAAAAGATATTTTTTATAATAATTTATAATAATTATAATTTTTTTATTGCGAAATCGTGAACCAGTTTCGTGTAACTTTTAAATCAAAAAAGATATTGGTATGAAACTTGAAATGGATAATGTGGAAATGTCAAGCTATGGATAGGTTAAAGAAAAATTGTATCATTATCCCGCGCGCAGAATTGATGTAGCGTCGATGCATTCAAGGAGTAATAATTTGTACCCGGGGATATCGGGGGAAAATATTTTTTGGGATCATGTAGGGGAAGGCATGCCGAAAATATTCCGATATGGTAGAATGTTGAATTTTGCGGAACTTAAAAGATATCCTCTATCAATGAAAAACAATCATAAGAATCTTTCATCTTTTATTCAGCACTACTTTCTTAATCTATTCTATACAGTAATTATTAATTTTAGGTATGATTTCTCACCGCCGAAGAATGCTTTTTATCGAGAAATAAACGTCGAATGAAAATATTAAATGGAATCGTCAAGATTCTTAGAAGAAGAAAGGCAATTTCATTGGAGAAAAAACATCATTTCTAAAATGCTCGACTTTAAGATTCGTTTTCTCTAAAACTTTTTATTCAATTTCATTAATATTTTATTTATGAGATATATGGACATTTAGAAACAAGAATCCGTTTAGTAGAAGCCGATACCTAAAAGTCGATTTTTGACCAAATGGGTCACGATTTTCCAATCCGGACCACTGTGCGTCGGTCTCCTTCTGCGAAGATGTAGTCTCGCAGAAGGAGACCGACGTCTTCCACGACCTCTCACCCGAGACCATGTGGTCGACCACGGCCCCGAGCGAGAGGTCCCACCCCTCCACTGCGGCTCTGACAACACGGCGCGGCTCGATCCATGCCCGACATTCCTCGAGTGTATGCCACGCCGTGTCCTCCTCCTCGCCGCAGTGGTGACACTGCGCTGCCGGCTCCCGCCCCAAGGTCAAGCTGAACTGACCCCTGCACCATCTCTCAAAGATGGGCAGGAGTGCACGGACTACCGGGCGCGGCGACGAGGCAAGTGACTGCCTCCACCGCGCCAGGGTATTTGCCCGGGCCTGACGCCTAGCAGCATCGACCTCTTCCATCTCCCTGACCGAGAGTTCCTCCCCCCGCGGACGGCGGAAGGAGCAGGCGACGCCGTAGTTGATCGCCCGCTCCTCCGCCTCCAAATGTAAGGGAGGAATCCCGGCCAGGAGTCCCGCCACCTCACCGGAGATGGTGCGGTACCCCCGTATGGTCCGGAGTGCCAGCCGGCGCCGTGCTCTTTCCAAGAGCACTTGGCAATGCCGGCTGGCCTCGAGCGACCGGAACCACACGGGGGCCCCATATAGGGCTATCGACCGCACCACCCCCATATAGAGGTGGCGGACTCTCGTCTGAGGTCCCCTGACATTAGGCAGCAGCCGCGCTAACGCGGCAGCCGTCCTCTCCAATCGGGGGACCAGGAGGTCAAAATGCCTATCAAAGCGCCAGCGGCTGTCGATAGTTAGGCCCAAGTACCATACGTACGCCGAGATTTGGCAGAGAGAAACTCGTAGGTACCACGTGATATTCCCACTACGCGCCACACGTCTTCCGCGATTGGCCGAATCGCTTGACGAAGACAGCAAAGTGTGTCTGGAACAGAGCGATGAGGTGACGCTGAGCTCCTATGTCGACCGTTCCCGTCATGCTGTAAGCGTAAGAGTGGGATCCGCCGCCTGGCATCGAGAGTGGGGACTCGCAGATCCCCCTGCACCCCACTGTCGAAATCTCTGCCAACTCTCGGCGTACGTATAGTATCTCATACCGGGCCCAACGTCGACAGTTACCTCAGCGACACGGATCCGCAGGTCCTGACCAAACGCAGGCCACGGCGGCCGAAGCGGTTGGCCATACAGCCATACCGCCTCGGTCTTTGCGGCGGCCACAGTCAGGCCCATTGCACGGATCCGTCCAACAACGCGGTCCAGGGCGGACTCCACAAACCGCCCGGTTCCCCTCCAATCCTCCCCCTCAGAGGGAAAAAGTAATCCATTATTTCTCCGCTAGATGGCTGTATTGATATATATCTCGTAAAGTATTGGTCAGACAACTTCAGGCGTGTGCTCGTTGGAAAAGTGACTTTCCGTACTAGAAAAAATTCTTGTACAGTTTTGTTATCGGTCGATTCAGTTGTGAGTTATAGGGTGTAAAAGATGGAGGTTAACAAAGAGAAAATTCGGTACATTTTACAATTTTGCTTTGACAAAGGCGAAAATGCAAGGCAGGCGGCTGAAATTGTGAATGGAGTTTATGGTCCGGATACTGTCACGGCTAATCACGCGCAATTTTGGTTTCGTCGATTCCGTTCCGGTAATTTTGAGGTTAAAGATGCACCTCGCACAGGTAGGCCTGTCGTCGAAAATGTCGACAAAATCATGGAAATGATCGAAGTAGACCGGCATGTTAGCAGTCGTAGCATCGCCCAGGAACTGAAAATCGACCATAAAACAGTTTTAAATCATTTACGTAAAGCTGGATTAAAAAAGAATCTTGATGTCTGGGTGCCCCATGAATTAACGCAGAAAAACCTGATGGATCGAATTTCCATCTGCGAAGCCTTGGCCAAACGCAACGAAATCGACCCATTTCTTAAAAGGATGGTGACTGGGGATGAGAAATGGGTCCGACAATGTCGTGAGAAAGCGATCCTGGTCAAAGCGTGGTGAAGCGTTTCGAACGGTGGCCAAACCAGGACTTACAGCCAGGAAGGTACTGCTGTGCTTATGGTGGGACTGGAAAGGAATCATCCACTATGAGCTGCTTCCATATGGCCAAACATTAAATTCGGACCTGTACTGTCAACAATTGGACCGGTTGAAGGTAGCGATTGACCAGAAGCGACCAGA
Source organism: Lasioglossum lativentre (assembly GCA_916610255.1). NCBI lineage: Eukaryota > Metazoa > Arthropoda > Insecta > Hymenoptera > Halictidae > Lasioglossum > Lasioglossum lativentre. The sequence continues at coordinate 22,370,557 of OU744359.1, read as the reverse complement.
AATGGGCAACAGGAGAGGTGTTGTGTTCCACCAGGACAATGCCAGGCCACACACGTCTATGGTGTGTGACGTTCGTCACCACAGTCCGTCCTGCTCTTGCAAGCCCAGGCCGTTCCTGTGGTATATTTTCAAGGGGCCTGCCCCTCATTCGTACGCCACTATTTCAAATCTCACAAGAATAAAGTTTCAAGGGACCGTTTCCCTATTGATACGGTCCGTTCCAGTCTAATGAACCTACTACGTCGCAACCCCCACCAGAAGTCGAAATCATCGAGACAGCGGATCAAATCGATCATTAGTAGTCGACAGTTCGAACCGACAACACCATTCCTGCACCTGAATTATCTCACGAAATACGATAAGGACATAGTCTGAGAACAGAATTATTTCACGAAATACGATAAGGACATAGTCTGAGAACAGAATTATTTCACGAAATACGATAAGAACATAGTCTGAGAACTGAATTATTTCACGAAATACGATAAAGGACATAGTCTCAGAACAGAATTATTTCACGAAATACGATAAGGACATAGTCTCAGAACAGAATTATTTCACAAAATACGATAAAGGACTTAGACGCAGGAACGTCGATCCACCTCCAGTGATCCACTACCCCTTCCACTGGAACAACTTGACATGTGATTGGGACTACCCCCTTCCACCAACATTGGACTATAAGGGAAGCAGCTGGACACCTACGAAGTCAGTTGAATTCAGGAATCAGTCGAAAGCAGTCGAAGTCAGGAGTCAGTTGAATTCAGGAATCAGTCGAAAGCAGTCGAAGTCAGGAGTCAGTTGAATTCAGGAATCAGTCGAAAGCAGTCGAAGTCAGGAGTCAGTTGAATTCAGGAATCAGTCGAAAGCAGTCGAAGTCAGGAGTCAGTTGAAGTCAGAAGTCAGTCGAAGTCAGTCCAAGTCAGGAGTCAGTCGAAGTCACGAGTCAGCTGAAGTCTGAAGTCAGAATTCTTCGGTGCACCATCCAGTGCAACGATTGTTCGCGTTCACCTTCCTCAATCCAACCTTTTAACCATTTACCTACTTCCATCATTCTCGATGATGAAACCGAGAGCACTTTGAACTATGTAGTTCTGGCCTTCAAACTGAGATGATACACCACCTCCTTCCTAATCCCCTTATACGTCGATATTGCTGCGTGCGGACCAGCAAAGAATAAATTCATTTGCGTGTGCGAACGTGCGTGTATCAAGAACCTTAGTCGTGAGAGGAGTCGCCAACCACTTTTTCACCCCTGTCCTATACCTACACGTTCGAGCACGGCGGACTGGATCTAGCCTCTCGAGCTCCCCCACTACCACATTCCTGGCGGACTGGGTCCAGCCGTTTGTGCGTCCTTCAATTTCCCTCGAACTAGGCGGACTGGGTCTAGCCGTTCGAGTTCCCTCACCTACCACAATCTTGGCGGACTAGGTCCAGCCGATTGTGAAGTCTCCAATTTTCCTCGAACTAGGCGGACTGGGTCCAGCCGTTCGACCTACCGTACCCACCTACAATCTTGGCGGACTTGGTCCAGCCGTTTGCGTGTGCGTACTCCAATTCACGGCCCAGGCGGACTAGGTCCAGCCGACCGGGGATCCCATCCCGACATTCTCTCTCTGACGACGGAACGACGTAACTCGCCCTACGTCGCAACGAACCGTAGACATCAAAATAAATTCGCACGCGTAAAAACGTAACGTCTTCGCGGACCCCGCGTGAGACGTAACAGGTGACTCGCCAGAAACTCCGGGAGCTTGGTTGGGAAGTTTTAATGCACCCACCTTATAGTCCGGACCTGGCACCAAGTGATTATCACCTTTCTTTGTCCTTGCAAAATTATCTTAGCGATAAGAAATTGGCAACAAAAGACGCTTGTGAAAATTGCTTACTCGAGTTTTTCGCCAATAGGGACCAGGGCTTCTATGAGAGAGGCATTATGAAATTACCATCAAAATGGCAACAAATTATAGAGCAAAACGGCGCATATTAGATCCAAATCGGACAATCCAAACCTTGTTGAATAAAGACTTGAAATAAAGGTAAAAATAATGGATTACTTTTTCCCCAACCTAACCAGGGTGTTATCCGCATAACAGATGACACCCGTGTCAGGGGGGAGGCTTACCCGCAGTACCGCATCGTAACCGAGGTTCCACAGGAGTGGTCCCAGGACTGACCCCTGCGGAAACCCGCGGTATATCACCCTCTGATGTTTAACATCACACCGGCCGGTATACACCACCTCCCTGCCGCGGAGGTAGTGCCGAATGACTTCCCGGAGATAGAAAACGGAAATATTCCAGTGCCCCCTCTATCTCCTTCCAGGGCAGGGTGTTGAAGGCGTTGGAAATGTCCAACGACACAGCGATCAACACCCTGCCCCGAGCGACAGCCGACTCCCGGAGGAGACGCAGGCGCTCCAGCGCATCTAGCGTGGAGCGCCCCCTCCGGAATCCAAACTGTCCGTCGCTGAGGTCGGGACCACCCCGCGACAGGTGCTCCAGGAGGCGGGCGGCTACTATTCTTTCGAACAGCTTGCCCGCCTCATCGAGCAAACAAACCGGTCGGTAAGCAGAGGGAGACTCTGCGGGCTTACCCTCCTTGCGGAGGAGAACCAGGCAAGTTTTCTTCCATTCTTTGGCGAAGGTACCCCGGCTCAGGTGCGCATCCAATACGCACCTGAAGGCCGGGCCGAGGACCCCCAAGGCAGAGGCTATTATACGGCCAGGGACTCCATCGGGACCGGGGGCTTTCTTGCCCCCCTCCCGGAGTCCCCGAATGGCCTCGGACAGCTCCCACTCAGAGACCCGGAGTTCATCCGACCAACCTAAGTCGGCCGGACGAGGGGCGCTTTCCACCCTCTCATCCCCCCATCAGCGAGGGGGAAGAGGGTGTCCACGATACACCCCAAAAACTCCGGGTCAACCCTCTCCGTGATCGGGGGCGCCCGAGGGCGGAGCTTCCCAAGCACCGCCTTATATGGGCGCCCCCACGGATCGTCTCTGAGGGTGAGCAGGAGCTCATCCCATGCCTCCGCCTTGGCTGCGGCTATTGCACGCTTGAGTCGGCGACGGGCACGGCCAGCGACCACACGTAACTCTGCCAGCCGGTCCGTCCACCAATACACTGTTTTTCTCGGAGGGCACCATGGATCCGGGGCATCGCAACGTCGCAAATCATTTGCAACGTTTCCCGGAACCAGGCGATCCCCCCCTCTGCACCGCGCTCCCTGGCCGTAGGCCAGGCGGAGCCGATAATAGCGTCCCTCATAAGCAGAACGGACCCTTGAACCTTCCTTACCCGATTCCCTACCATCTAAAGCCCTGAAACCTCCCCCCTTCCCTCTACACCCCCCGGGAGAGAGGAACTTTCAAGCGCAAACGGGGAAATTTCGTCTGCAATTGCTCAAGTCGTTGGGTGCTTGAGTACGAATTTTCCACACGTCGTGCACTATCGATATTTATATCGATACTCGTCTTATCGATATCCTCTATCCTATTTGCACTTCTTTTTAAGTTTTCACTAATTTATTTATATTTTTTTAACCGGTTTGTAACGAGTCCGCGAGTTGCTCGCTCGCTGCAACGAAATCTCCTCGTGCCGGATTAAGCTCGCCGTGCCAGTGTCCGCGGTTGGACGAGGGAGTCGGTCGGTTCGTGGTCGAGGGTGGACAAGGTGAAATAACGCTACGTGATTGTCTGTTTACGCTCGTCGTTCGCACTCTCGCGGGGACGCGGAATTGCGGCGGCTTCGGGGCGCGTACATATCTGGTACTGGGTGACTTCGGCATTCGCGGCGATGTATCGGCGGTACACGGTCGCGAGGGGCCGGAACGCAGTGCGGTGTCGTTCTCGGTGGCCGTACACGCTGAGTATTCTACGGAGTTCCGACGCGGAGCTCGAGATCGCCGTCACGACGAGGTCGAGGGTCCGGTTTCGTCGAACGGTCTCGTTGTCACAACGAGGCGCCGAGGCGGACGACTGACTTCGCCGTCACGACGAAGTCGAGGATACGGAGTCGCGGAGCGGGCTCGTTGTCGCAACAAGGTGCCGCCGCGGAGGATCGGCTTTGCCGTCACGACGAAGCCGCGGGTACGGGGTTCGTTCGCATAGTCGGCAGTCAAGAGAGCGCGGGCGTTGCTCGTAGCGGTATTTATACTCTTCGCTCGGTGGCGAGGGGGAGTGGTACGGTGAGGTGTCATGCGTGACGTGGGGTTTCCGGTTCCCGCCAAATGTGCGGAAAATTGGCATCCGGTTCCCGCCAATCGTTGGTCTTTGATCGCGACGCGATTGGTTCACGGCGTGCTGCCTCGGAAACGCGGTTCGGCCTTCTTCGCGTTCGGTCGGCGTCGTTCGGGTTTTTCCGGGCGGAACGCGGTTTGCTAGTAACAGGCCTCCTATGCTTCAGCTCTGTTACAGGTTTTTAACTGTTATGGAGAATGGCAATACGACAGGACGCTTCTTGCCTCGCAGCTGAAAATAAGAGTAAACGAGATGAGCAAAGAAAACATCATGAAAGCAGTTATTAAAGATCTAGGAAGCTGGAAGGCGTTCTCGGAGTTCTGCCAGAGAGTCCTATCCTGAAAAGAAGAAGAAGAAAGGAAAAGACAAAAAACTTAAGAGACGTTCTGCAAATTAAAATTTATAATTAATAATTTCTCAACTGCTATGTTCGCCTAATAATATTAGATATGTTATAATGAAACTGGTTTTTCTACTTACACAAATCAGCTCGAGAACCTGACGGAGTTGGAGTTAAGCAGCAATGCGACTGGTAGCCTGTCTACAGATGTGGAAGCTGCGAATGTACCGAAGACCGTGCGCTGGGCGTCACACGTGGATCCGGGGCCATTGGTACGCAAGCAGAGGAATCCGCGACTTGACGACGTAAGCAACCGCCGTGTGCTGCTGAGAATTTGAAAATGAGAATTTGAATGCTAAATTAAGTTAATCTATTCAGAGAGTTAATTATAAGTAATCTAGTTATAAGTCAAAAATCAAATCAAAAATAATAGTATAGATGTTAGTCTTCCGGTTACCGCCGGTCGGTAATGCGGAAACTAGCATTTATCCGATTTCGAATAAGCGCCTATATTCCAGGGTGCTAGCAAGTTATAGGAAAGCCGCTCTCACCTATATGTGAACGTGATGCGGATTTCAGATCGCCCTTCACCGATCACTATGTCAAACCGTCATTTGGATGTTTATAGATTTATATATATATGTTCGTGTATGGTGAAGTCATGGCAATGTCGGGTGGCAGGCGACCTGAAAAAAGCAGGCACGTAAGGTCGAGAGCACAACACAGTTTTTCGGACAACCTGTCGTCCAGAAATAGAACAGGGGCTCGAGGACAGGGGCCAGCGAGGTTCCCTCCTCCAGTAATTTGAAAACCAAGGAGATCAGTTCCTATGAAAGTGCCATGTGTTAAAGTTCGGGAGTTAGTAAAAGTAAAGCAGTTTTGGAATTTTATAAGTTTAGATATACAGGGTGCGGCACCTAAAACTGGTCACCTGAATAACTCGCTTGCATTTGAAGATAGAAAAACAGGATCACACCAAACTTACTTGATATCGAGGGGCTCGTAATCTGATGTCATTAATTTTTTTATAGGTGGAGACGTCAAGGAGATATGAAGGTCAACTCTGTTTTTTTAAATGGAACGGTATGGTTTTTTATTTACATTCTGATAGTGTATTTCAAGACGAATACAATGACCTATTATGAAGGTCATTCAAGGTTACGCAAGGTCAACTGCAATAGAAAATAAAATGTCTCAATGCACTCTTCGAACACTACGACGATTTACATGTAACATGTTATGTACGTATTCACTGCTACTTCAAGTGTTCAAAATGTCGACCTTGAACACTGAGACATAATCTAAAACGTTGCAATACTGATGATATTGCCTGACAAATTTCAGTTGTATCTATTACAGAGCAAGCTCTTTTTATACGTTCTTGCATATCAACTGTGGTTGTTGGTTTTTCGCGGTACTTCTTTCACCATACACGCGTACCGCTTTCCTCATAATTCTATGACATTCACCATAAATGATAACCATTTCCACTTTCTCTGCTATTGTGTAACGCATTCTTGAAAATTGAACACTCAGATTGAATATTTCGAAGCCGTACTCTAGTCGGTAGTCAAACTACTAATAACATTTCTGGATACCGGTAAGTATACAATGTGATGGTATGTTTATTTATGTTCTGCGACCCTTACCAATACTTAGAAGAGCAGTATGCCAACAACCAGAGAAGACACAAAAGTATTTGAAGAGTGCTTTGAGACATTTTATTTTCTATTGCAGTTGACCTTGCGTGACCTTGAATGACCTTCATAATAGGTCATTGTATTCGTCTTCAAATACACTATCGGAATGTAAATAAAAAACCATATCGTTCCATTTAAAAAAACAGAGTTGACCTTCATATCTCCTTGACGTCTCCACCTATAAAAAAATTAATGACATTAGATTACGAGCCCCTCGATATCAAGTAAGTTTGGTGTGATCCTTTTTTTTCTATCTTCAAAAGCAAGCGAGGTGACCTGTTTTAGGTGCCGCACCCTGTATATTTAGTATAGCTTAGTTATTAGTTTCTTAGTGTGGTGTAAGGGTTTTATTGGGTTATTTAGTGTTCATTACTTACTTTCTTAAAGCTTTTGTATTTCAGTGTTTTGTGTGTTCGTTCAAAATGTGGTCCTCTATTTTGAAATCAAAATGGAGGACACTGGTTTATTAGGCCACATGTAAATTTACTTTTGTTGTTTTATTTTATTTTATTTCTTAAATCTATTTAATAAGATCGAAGGTTATTTTGCTCTATTATTAGAAGTTACCAGTTTAGTTATACTCTTTATCGCATGGCGAATTCAGAAGAACGCTCGAAATCGGGAAAAGAATTTTAGAAAAAATTGTGAAACCGATGATTTTTCAAATTAACTTTTACTTTTCTTTTCGTCGTGTTGCTTTGTAACACCTTTACCCGTTCGATATATCGAACGCGTGAGGCGATAGTAATTTGATTAGTTCCCACCTACGGCGGTGGGTGCGTACATTTGAAATTTCGAATCAATTTTTCGGCTGTAGGGTCACTCCTAGTGATATTTAATAAACTTTGCTTTAACGAAAAGGCTTTTAACTGTTAATCGAAAACTCTTAATATCCAAGATTACCGATGTTCTCTCCCTCAAGTCCAAAACCGTTCTCTGCGCATGGTTGCTCCTAACCGTCCTTAGATCTCTAGTGACCTTGGCTTGAGCGTGCTTCGGTGTTCCTGACCTGGCCGCGACTGGCTTCCTGGTTTGGCTTCGTGGACGCAGGCTCTGGGGACGCCTCCAGCTGCTGACCTCGCTTGGTTAGGAAATCCTTGAGCGTTGAGAAGGACGGCGGTTCACTGCTGCTGGTGACTCTCTCCTCCCACTTATCTCTTGTAGTGGGGTCGAATAGATTGACTACAGAGTAGACAAACCAATCTTCTGTCTTGTTGATCGGCCTTCCCAGTCCTTCTAATGTGTTCACCACCGATGAGATTCTTTTCTGTATGTTGGTGATTTCCTGAGATGAACTCTCTCTCATTTTGGGGAGAGAGGCGAGTCTGTCGAGGCACGATCGCATGAGAATTCGCTTATTCTCGTATTGCTCTTTGAGAATACTCCCGGCGCGCTCGTAGTTCTCATTGGTGGTAGGCAGGTCTTTGACTAGGTCTGCGGCTTGACCATGGAGACTAATCTTCAGATAGTGTAAGCGGTCTACTCTGCTTAGACGTTTGTTCCGCTCCACAATTGACAGGAACAGATCCTTGAATGCTGGCCACACTACGTATTCGCCATGGAATTCTGGCAATTGAATTCGGGAAAGCGGCGCAGATCCAGAACCTGGCTCCTCCTCGGCATCGGCTGCCGTCGTTGAACTTCTGCCGCTTTCGCGGTATTGCACCGACAGGTCATGGAGAATGCTTCTCTGCTGGGCGTAGGACTCTTCCACCTGATCAGCGATCTGTTTGCGCACGTAATCGGTGGATTTGAAGGCTTCTCTCTTCCGATACATCATAATGTAGTGGTTTTGCTCGAATTCCGACCAATACTTCTCAAGGAGGTTGATTCTGGTCTGGACGGTTCCTTCGGTGACCTTGGATTGAGCAACCGCCTTTTTGAAATTCTCCATCGTACGGCCAATCTTTCCTGCGAGGTTTTTCTGGACAAGGAGCAGTTCTTCTGTTGAGAGATCCATTTTAGCACGAGACTGGGTCGTTGTAGAAATTTCTCACAGGTAGAACACTGGTTTCACCACTGGCTATGCACCGATACTTCCAGAAATCCGGCTCGAAGGACCAGAAATGTAATGGTCGCGGTCTTGGTTGACCAGAAAGGCTAAAATTGAAATGGATTGAATGAATGGAACAATGGTGGAATTTAACGGAAAATGGAGTGGACTGTATGACTGAGAAATTGAGCACGGATGACTGAATGTATGAATAAATTACTGTGTAAATGTCGCGATAAAAAAAAAAAGTAAATGTCGCGATAAATAAAGGAGTCATGCGGATAGGAAGAGACGAGGAAGATCAAGCCGCCGATAGAAACATTCCGGATATATGTCGTATTGAATGCATCGAGAATGTCGACGAGATAGATTTATCACATATAAGCGACGCCGCGTTAAAAGGGAAAGTCGAGCAAATGGTCGCGAGCTACGTGCCCGAAAAGACGCGCGAACCGAACGTAAAGATGAGAATAATAATAAAGGACGAACAGCCGGTTTACCAAAGAGCGCGACGAGAGCAAATCGAGGAATGGATGCAGAAAGGCATCGTACAACCGTCGCTGTCAGAATACGCGAGTCCGATCGTATTGGTAAACAAGAAAGACGGGTCGAAACGAATGTGCGTAGACTACCGAAAAATCAACGAGAAAATCGTAAAAGATAGATATCCGTTACCAATAGTAGAAGAGCAACTCGATGCGTTACAAGGGGCACGAACATTCACCACGCTCGATCTAAAGAACGGGTTTTTTCACGTACCGGTGAGCGAAGACAGCCGCAAATTCACAGCGTTCATCGTACCGGACGGACAGTACGAATTTTTGCGAGTACCGTTTGGCTTATGTAATTCGCAGAAATTTAATTAACGAGAGAGTCGCGCTAACGTACGTGGACGACTTAATCATACCATCGAGCGATCTAGAGACCGGAATGCAAAAGTTAACGCGGGTACTTGAAACGGCGAAAGAAGCCGGTCTTGAGATAAATTGGAAGAAATGCGCGATATTACAAAGCAGAGTAGAATTTTTGGGGCACATAGTCGAAAATGGTAATATTCGACCCTCCGAGCGGAAAACGCACGCTGTCGCCAAATTCCCGAAACCAACAACAGTGAAACAACTACAAAGTTTTCTGGGGCTAACTGGGTATTTCCGGAAATTTATAAAGGGGTACGCGCTCATGGCGAGGCCACTAAGTAATCTACTACGGGACGGCGTCAAATTTGATTTCGGGGAAAAGGAAACAGCGGCGTTCGAAGAATTAAAGTCGAAATTATGCGAAGCGCCGGTATTAAAATTGTATAGAGCGGAAGCACGAACTGAACTACACACGGACGCGTCAATGTACGGTTTCGGTGCGATATTAATGCAACAATGCGACGACGATGGCGAGATGCACCCGGTGTACTTCGCGAGCGGGAAGACAACACCAGCAGAGGAAAAGTACTCGAGTTACGAGTTGGAAGTGCTTGCGGTCGTAAAGGGCTTAAAAAAATTTAGGACGTATCTGGTAGGCATCGAATTTAAGATCGTGACAGATTGTAAATCCTTCGCGTTGACAATGAGGAAACGAGATTTATGCGTGCGCATAGCAAGGTGGGCGCTACTATTAGAAGACTTCAATTACACGATGGAGCACCGGCCGGGCAGATCAATGATACACGTAGACGCGCTAAGCAGAAACCCTCTGCCAATATGTTTAGTAATTAGGGAGGACGACGGAATCGCGTTTAAAATTAGGCGAGCGCAGCAGAAAGATGACGAAACGCGTCGGGTATGCGAACGGGCTGAGGATGGGAGGATGGACGGCTACATAGTACGGGGTGGGTTGTTGTTAAAAGTCGTCGACGGGGATGTTAGGCTAGTCGTGCCGAAGGGGCTACAAACCCAAATAATACAGCAGGCGCATGGGAAGGGGCATTTCGCGTCGACAAAAACGGAGAAGCTAGTCAAAAGCTAGGTTTCCGGGTATCAGAGCGAAGACTGAAAAAGTAGTTGCGAATTGTATTACATGCATACTAGCGGAGCATAAACTAGGCAAGCAGGAAGGGTTGCTAACGCCGATTTACAAGGGCGAGGTACCACTAGACACGTATCATATCGATCACCTGGGGCCTCTCCAGTCGACAAAGAAAAATTATCGACACATTTTGGTCGTAGCCGATGCTTTCACCAAATTCGTTTGGTTCTACGCGACAAAATCAACGAGCACTCGCGAAGTGATACAGCGACTTGAAAAGCAGGCAGCCACGTTCGGAAACCCGCGGCGTATCGTTTCAGATAGGGGGACCGCGTTTACGTCTGCCGAATTCCGAGAGTATTGCGTTAGAGAGGGGGTGCAACACTCGCTGATCACGACCGGGGTGCCAAGAGGAAATGGGCAAGTGGAGAGAGTGAATCGAACGCTCATCCCACTGCTCACGAAATTATCAGCACCAAATCCAGGAGAATGGTATCGAAATCTAGAGGCGGCGCAAAAATATTTTAACGCGACGCCGCACCGTAGCATCAACACGAGTCCGTTCCAACTATTCTTCGGAACACGTATGCGTGCGAAAGACGACCCACAGATACGGGAAATGCTGGAGGAGGAGTGGGCTGCCAATTTCGAGGAAAACCGAAACGAGACGAGAGCCAGGGCGAAAGAGGCAATCGCGAAAATCCAGGCGGAAAATAAGAAGAGTTTTAACAAAAAACGGAGGGAAGCGACGGACTACCGGGAGGACAGCCTAGTGGCCATCAAAAGGACACAACAAGGTCCGGGGCTAAAGCTAGCAACAAAATTCCTGGGGCCGTACCGGGTCGTGAAGGCGCTGCGACACAACCGATACATGGTCGAGAAAGTCGGGAACCACGAGGGGCCACTAAAGACATCTACCGCGGCGGACCACATGAAGCCATGGACCCAGGGATGCCAAGAGCTCAGCAGCGAAGATAGCGACGCCAGCGAAGGCGAATCAAGCGACAAAAATGAGTAAACGGGAGAGGAGGTACAACCGCGAGAGTACGATACCCGGGGCGGGTATCAATGCAGGATGGCCGAGTGTGAGATGAATACATGGATTCGGGTGCGAGAGAGAGGAAGGACAAATGACTCTATGCCGAATGTTTAGGCGTAGCGGGCAATGCCCCGCACATCACCGCCGCGTGGCGTCTCGCGGGTCAGCTGAGCGCGCGGCAAAACAATACAAAAGAAGTGTGATGTTTTGCCGATCGTGGGGAAAAACGCGAGGACGAATCGCACCTAGGGCAAGCGGCCGTTGGCCCGAACATTTTCAGACAAAGAAACAGGGCAATATGAAAGAGGACAAACGAGCGGCGCGGTATCATATTAGACAGTAAATTCGGTAGAGTCGAACAGGTCGAGGCGAATTATAAAACAGTCGAGATAATCGTTACGGTGTTAGTCGTTAGTCGTAAAATAGTCGTCGTTGTATTTGACACCCGTGTAATTCAGTGTATCGTATCGTCTTTTGTACAATAATCGTGAATAAAAAAAACCGTGCACGTAACTAGCTGTGATCACTATCCCACATTACTGTACCTTTAACAATGATTGTCCACCAAATGTATCGCAGTTTGAATAAAAGATTGAACTTTGAATTGAAGACCCTTAAATCGCGTTAGCACGTGGAACAGCTGTTCGATCTAGACAAGGAGAGAGCTCGTCGACGGTTGTCTCCCTCTTTTATTACCTCGATCCTTCTGGAAATTCGTCACGCACCGGTGATTCCGGTTGGGCGTTCGAGAACATTTCAGGAGGATCGAGGCTGGGTTGGGCGCGCAAACCTCGCTGGCATACGCCTAGCGTTGGCGATCGCGCGGGTCTTGGCGGGATCGCGTCGCACGGCGAGACAACATGGCACTCGCGCGCGCCAGTCTCAAATACAAATGCACGGGTTCCCGGGAAAACAAACTGACGCCTCAATATTGCAATGAGAAGTTCAGTACTGGTTGATTATGTTTCCTGAAAGTCCAATCTAGGGTGCTCCAGAGCCTAAAATCCATATTTTTACGTTGTCGGGGAGTATTTTGTAATAATCGACAGCAAACTGCCTGCCACGAGTCGAGTTTACGCAAATGCAAGGATTCCCGGGAAAATAAACTGACGCCTCAATATTGCAATGAGAAGTGCAGAACTGATTGATTATGTTTCCTAAAAGTACAATCTAGGGCGCTCCAGAACCCAAAATGCATATTTTTACGTGGTTGAGGAGTAATTTGTAATAATCGGCAGCATACTGCCCGTCACGTGGCGGCTTGTGAAAAAAGCTACCTAATTGTAGCTCGTCACAGAAAATTAGACCCACACCACCTATCGGGCGAAATTCTTACTAATCAGCTTCGTCTATCCCACCTATCGGTCGAAAATCGTATTACTCAGCTTCGTCTAATCTCCGTTCGTACAAATTTAGCGTGACGATCAACTCCGTCAAGGTCAAATCTGCGCGCAGGCCCTTAGAACGTTTTATTACGGCGCGCAAGGAAAGCTAAACAATACAATCACTGGGATTCGGGAAAAAGCCGGAAACTATTAAGAAGGTACGTCGACAGGCCCGAACCGTAGCCATATGAAAAACAACTGTGCCAGTCGCAGATATACAATAGAAATATAGTGGACACGAAAAATCTTCCTCAACGCGAGCCGCTACAAATGTGTTTCGATATATTTTGAATTTTTTGTGAAATTACCAAAAGCTATACTAATTGCTCCAGTGTTGTCCTCATAGACATTTATTGGACTATCAATTTAAATTTTAAAGTCATTTAGTAGATCTTTAACTAATTTTAATTCGCTTACAGCTTCTGACAGTGCTACCCAGTAAGCAAAATGCTCTGATTCTGCTCTGATTTGGACAGCACATCTGCCGTCAAAAGCGTATACTTCTACTTCCGCATTAGTAATAGATTTGACGACACTCGAAGCCGAGTATGCCCTCTATCTGCTCTGAATTGGACAGCACACCGTGCCAGCAGAAACTATTACTAATGCGGAAGTAGAAGTATACGCTTTTGACAGCAGATGTGCTGTCCAAATCAGAGCAGAATCAGAGCATTTTGCTTACTAGGTATGTACAAAAGCGCTCCAATTAGATTTCTATACTTTACATCTTCAGAAGCTGACTGCGCAGGTTGACATTTCAAATTTTTTTCCATCAGCGTTGATGTTGATCAGCTAAAGATTCAATATACGCTTTCTGATCTAAAGTCATTACACTTTTCTTGTAATCATATTTAATATTTATTCCTAAATAAACTTTAATTTCTCCCATGTCTTTTATCTGAAAACTTTTCATCAGTAAACCCTTTATGTGACTGTTACGTCCCGGGGGACGTACCCTGGTTGACGGCCTTCGATCCACGCGGTACGTGCGCCCGCGTCTGATCAGGACTCGAACCTGGTCGCTTGCACACGATTTTACAACGCTCTTTTACGGGATTGTCACTCCGCGGACGCGGTTTCTTAATCCTCTATTCCGGGAGCTATCGGTCTTCGGCGGCGGCTTATGTTCTAGCGCTTACCAATTCAGTAGTAATGATGCAAGTAGTGATCACGGAGTTGTTGGTAGCGGGGGTAGCGGGGATCCTCGATGCAGATGTCTCCCAGCTGTGGTAGGCCGGGACGAACTCGAGCGGTCTGAGGGCCCAAGGGATGTCGTCGGGGTGCTCGGTCGTCGGCAGCGGAAGAGTCGTCCGGCTGCAGCGAGGACTGCCTCGATGTGGCGGTCGACAGCCTCCTTGTTGTCCGGGCTCGGTGCACGGAAGTTGCCCGCGTGGTTGGCAACTTGGCACGAACTCGAACGAGCTTCGTCGAGTGAACGTAAGAGTTCGGCCGTGCGATCAAGACACGTGCACGCGGTCGTTGGGTCCCTTTCGTTGCACAAAATGCATTCGGTGCTACCGACCACCGTTTGCCGCTCTGCGAGAGTCTGGTGCTCGGCACGAGCTAGTCGAGCTAGTTGCTGTTTTCGGCCGGCACGACGCGTACGTCGCATGAGTAGGAGTTGGGGATGATTTTGAGGAAGGACCCAATGTAAAAAGTTGACAACTGTCACTCGTAACAGATTTCGTAAACACTGACGAGCGCACTTTTACTAAACGCGATCTTTTCCGAGCTAATTGAGTGTAGGGTTGAGTAAAGATACAGGGCAGTGGTATGTATAAGATATATTCTAGATAGTAAGGTTTATACAAATACTTAGGATTAGCGTAATAAGGAATAGGCGCTTAACGGACCTGAGCAGAGTCATGATGGGTATAGAACGAGTCGGAGCTAGCAGAGGCTGTTCGGTTTTGGTTCTACACTTTGGCTAATGCGATTTGGAGACGGCTGACGTCCCTTTTAACGGATCGTCGCACCTCGATGTTGGGTGTGGTGGCACGAAGAGGGAAGTGCGGAGCTGCCGTGTCAGCAGCCTCGAACTTGACCGTGGTGCCCACTTCTTATCTTTGCTGGCGGTGCATCTGATGGCACGAAGCCTTAGCCGGCTCTTTCTTTGAGCGGCCTTGCCGTATGCATTACATCGCAGTGACGGCCCCTCCCAGTGGCGTATATACTAATATAATTTGATTTTGCGCGAATCGGTGCTATATGTATATGTATGTGCGTGTGTCAGTGTACTTAGGAATATGTGTTTGCGTTACAGAGTTCGTGTACTTATGCTATGTTATTTGTTAAGCCTAATTCTAACGTTGGTCGTCGCGGCCAACGTCACAGTGACTCAACTTTTTCTTATGTTTACAACAAATTAAAAGGCCATGTACAAATAATATTAGAAAAATTGGTAATTATATAGGAAAGGTATGCCCACTCCGATTTTGATGAAATTTTAATATGTTATGCAGCAACACATTCTGAACAACTTTTTCCTGTTCCAATATAGGGGGGTCGCTTTTAGTTTTCGAGATATTTGCAAAAAACAATCGCGAATACTGTATTGAATTTTTCGTATTACTGCACGCTCCGTGGCAACGTAAGCCTGTCCCGGTGCGGCGTTTGTTTACATTTTGACGCTGTAAAGATGAGACAGAAAACAGGGGGCCGGGAAGGGCCGGCCTGACACCACACACACCCACCCAGTGTTTTGATTTTGAAATTGAAAGCTCAGTCTATCTATGTATGATCAGAGTTATCTACAGACCTAACCCAGACCTTATTCGTGATATAAACAACTTTAATTATACCAATTAATAGTATAAATTCTATAAAAAACCAATATTAGCAACTCACACAGCCTTTACAGTATAACCTACAATACGTACGCCTTAGTTTTCCTAATTCCGATAAAAAATTCGAAAATTTCGGAATTTGGATGCAAAACATATATTGGAAGACTCGTCTACTCGTGACGACTTCAACGAGTACTCATACTCTATATAATATAATAATATAATAATATAAAAATAAAAAGAAGTTACTACGGCGGGATTCGAACCCAGGCCCACGGCGTAGCAGCTCTGCTCGCCACCGCTACGCCACGCCATTGCTTGGTAAGAAAGTGAACTAAACTGAGATTTCACAGTTATAATACTTTAATTGCAAATATCTCGAAAACTATTGAGTGTTTGCCCATATAATGGGGTATATTCGAAATCAGGGAAACGAGATCTATAACTCCGTAAAGTCTCAACTAAATCTGTGACCCGAAACCTTTGCAGTCTCCTTGGTAGTAAATTCTGCCGGTTTTTGGTGAAGTTTTTGCCGTAAAATTTTCACAGCCGACGAAGCGAGACCGCGTGCGCCACACGCAGCCGGCGGAGCCGGCTAAATTTACTAAGTCCAATTATCTGGTTTACTTTATTTCGTTCTCGGTAGTCTACCCCCACCACAATGGCCGCCGGTAGACAGGCGAAAACGCGATAAAATTTCCAAGTAACAACGACGTCACCGGTGACGTCGGACCCTCGAGAGAAAATGGCCGCCGAAATAAATGCGGCTAGTGACGTCACGGTCTCGCGAGCGAGTCGTACGTCATCAGGAGAAATTACGTCACCCGGCTGTGACGCACGGGGGACTTAGAAAAATTTCTCTCAAGAATCCGATTTCAGCAGGAGGTGGTATAGCAAGCACACGAAACACACACATCCCTGATAACCAGTTCTGCTCCGAGCCGGAATAGAGCAGAGCCTGGAGTTCAAATGGAGGGTAGAATCGTTGCAGACCCCCGCTTTGGCCTGCTCTGAGCCATGGTTGGAGGACATTTGGAGGGGATAGGTCTGGCATGTCTCTGGCTTTTGCGAAAATGAGCACAGTTGGACATGGGTCTGCCGACAGAGCATCTGGCCGACAGTTTCTTCCGGCCAGCTAGAAGTCAGCTCGTGGAGTCTGCCTGGAGCGGCGAATTCCGTTATACAGGGCAGCACCGTCGGCGAGGTTATGTCGGTGAAATGAATGTCTACATATCGTACAAATATAAGGCAGTCTTCCTTTCTACCAACAATATTCAGTCCAGTGGCGCACCTATAGATATGTAGTTTCTATACGAATTGTACATGTTTTACAAGAAAGGTGTCGTTGCTCAATGGAAACCACGAGATGGCAGTTTTCGCAAATATCCGTAGGAAACGCAAAAAACAGAAGTGTCAGAAGCTCCTGAGACGCGATCCTCTCGATACTCTGGTCTTCTAATCGCGCGTCCAACAAAACAACCCTTATTGTTGATGAATTGGTGGGTTACAAATTTATTTCAACGAAAAAATTATTATTCCCGCCCATGCGGGATAATGTGCTGTCCAGGGAAGGAGGAGAAGGAAGCTGCGGAAACCCGGAAAAAGATGGCCTCTAATTTCTCGTGTGGTACGTGTATCTAAATATGCCATTTTATTATATGTATCGAAAAGAGAAAAGATAGATTACTGATTTTCTTTGTATTTTTTAGGTATCCCGTCCATGCGGGATAATGTGCTGTCCAGGGAAGGAGGAGAAGGAAGCTGCGCAAACCCGGAAAAAGATGGCCTCTAATTTCTCGTGTGGTACGTGTATCTAAATATGCCATTTTATTATATGTATCGAAAAGAGAAAAGATAGATTACTGATTTTCTTTGTATTTTTTAGGTATCCCGCCCATGCGGGATAATGTGCTGTCCAGGGAAGGTGGAGAAGGAAGCTGCAGAAACCCGGAAAAAGATGACCTCTAATTTATCGTGTGATACGTATATCTAATTACGCCATTTTATTATATGTATAGAAAAGAGAAAAGATAGATTACTGATTTTCTTTGTATTTTTAGGTATCCCGCCCATGCGGGATAATGTGCTGTCCAGGGAAGGAGGAGAAGGAAGCTGTGGAAACCCGGAAAAAGATGGCCTCTAATTTCTCGTGTGGTACTGATTTTTGATATTTTCTTTCAAGATCATCTGAAAGTATAATGTCCTATATGTTCACTGCTTATTGTATATCATTTCGTAATAAAAATTGAAAATTGAAAATAAATAAAAGATTTATAATATTTATTATTGTTTGTGTCAATATCCCTGTGTCGTAGACAACTCCCTGAATTAAATTAATTGAATTTAGATTAAAATTAATTGAGATTAGATTGAAATAAATGTTTTAGCATTAAAATTTTCTTATACAACTTCGTGTGGTTCCTTAAACAACTGTTTGTTTCTGTTGCTAGGAAAAATAATAAAGACATTTATAGAATAAATAAAATGGTTTATTTTTTTCCTTTTCCTTTATTGCATGTGACTGAATATTCATTCAGAAATGAGTATTGTTGGTAAAAACGAAAACTGCCACATATTTTTAGAATAGAAATTTACTTTACCGACATCTACCACATTAGTGCTGTCACATCGGTCGATGTCACCACATCCACCGACGTGTTACATTAGTGTTAAGTTAGCATTAGAGATCTTATACATGGCCTCGCGCGTGTACCTCGCGCATAGCGGTCGGCGACGCGCGAGGCCGAAGGCATTACGTGTCGCGCCCTAGCGATCCCTACCTTTGCGTCCTCGCTTATCACTCCCACTATAGAACTATCCCCACTCTGCGGCCGATCTAGATCGAAGGACCTCAGAGCGGCTCATTAATTAACCACTTCGGTTCCTGACTCCAGCGAGACTTCTTCTCCTGGTAGCTCTCTTGCGTTACTATCTCAAGCGTTACTATACCGAGCGTTACTAGTTCCCATCATTTCCTAAATCACGCGTACTTAAATCCGTTAGCATAGGTTATATTTAGTTAAGTTAGTATTAGACATAATCTTGTTCCTTACTCATATATATATATATATATATATATATATATATATATATATATATGTATATATATCATCATACCAGAGTCTATATTCAATTATATTTCCATTTCCTAACGTTGCGTGTCATACCAATACACACCACCAGTAATACTAGTTACAGCATTCGACCTACGTATTCACCACTGCATGTCCGAAGCCTACCAGGGCTCGATGCGTTCTCTGAGATCCACCGGAATACGTAGCTCGGCACTACTAATTATTATTTCGATTACCTGGTGATTGGTATTACATGCCGCGTCGCGCCGGACGACGATATCAGCTGCGGAAAGCGTTCGCGAACCAGGCTGAACACCTCGTCCCATATTGGACCGACCTGCTGGGCGTACACACGGTGCCAACCATCGTGTCCAACACCCCATTTACCGGGAAGGTACGAGTTCTATCCGAGACTACTTGGAGGGCTCCTACTCCCCTGACTCTACCTCCGGTCACCGCGTACGACGAAAGCCTGAGGAAGTTGGCCGCGAGGAAACAGCTCTACGCCGGTATTGACGGCAATTCGGTGTACAACCCTCCGGTAGTAAATACAACGGAGCGTAAATCGGGGGATTAGGCGTCGTGATCCCGAGTCAGACGACGGACGAGCTTGCCGCGTGGACTCAAAGGTTGAGTCATAATTGTCAACCGTCCCTAGACCGCGTAATAATCGATCACCGTATCGAAATCAACCGCGGGACGTAACAGTGCAATCTGCCCTTACCGACGGCGCTGCCCTGTATCACCGACGAGTTACTATTAAAGACTGTCAGCCTTACGGGAGTTGGTGAGACGCAAATATTTCGGTGTTCTCTTACGCCCTCTAGGATAGATTCTGACTGGAGTGAGAAACAGAAGGTCACCGACGGCATTTCGTCGATGTAGTAGACCACTGAGGAGATTCTCGTCGCGACGCGTTGGTGAGAAGGCGAATCATCACGAAACCATATCGATTATCATCAAATGTTACATTCTCCGCCATATTTCAGACGATGTTTTAAAACTAATATCAGAAAAAAAAATTTATAGAAATATTGTACGTGAGAAAGTATTAAAGCATAATTTTAGGAAAATTTAGAATTCCTACTTCAAATTTCATATCAGATACCTGAATTTTTCTAATTAAAAAATATTTCATAAATGAACATTATTGCCTTACACTTTCTTTATACATAATTGCGATCTGTGGAAACAGATATATCCAGAAAAATGGAATAACTTTTATTTGACATAGCTTACTTATTGACATTCCGAATAATAAAGAGTTCGATAAAGAATTACGTGGATGAATTAATATGTAGGATGCGTGACGAGTGGATCGGTGATCAAACCGGGGAAAAAAGTCGTAACTCTTAAATTATGTAATTTTCGAGTAAAGTACCTTAATACTTTTTGAAATAAAATGCAAAGACGAATCCATTGGTAAATAAAAAAAATTTTTTTGATTACTTAAAGAAGTTTTCTTTTAATTGCGATGACCTTGTTATTTATGTTTTTTTATTGAATAAAAAGTGGTTTACAATGCGTGTAAAGCGAGATCACGCGCGGGCCTGTGAACTGTGCCGGCGACGGCAACTGTCCGCGTCTCTTTCTTTTTTATACGCGCTATCCTTCCTTGCGCCCGAAACGTCCATCGTCATTTAAACCACTACAGTCTAAATTCCATCGAAGGAAAACCATCGAATTGGAGCGTTTGCATCCCCCAGTAAAAGACACAATTTTTGTAGTTTTTTAACCGGTTTAAGTAACTACTTAAGATTTATTTAAGATTTACTTAATTTTATTTCTTACCAAAAAGTAATGGATTTTCATCGTCGATTAAACCACTGAAATTATATCGTGTTTGGTATCATTTTGCATTAGAAAAATGCCAGGAATATGTTGTTGAAAGTTGCATAAAAAAATAATGAAAAATAAAGAAGATTAAATATTGGTGTTACATTGTAATGACGCACGGGCGTTTGAACCGTGCCGACGACTGCGACTCTCCGTGTCGCGTTAGTAGTGGTTCACACCGATATACCGAGCCGAGATCAGATTACTAAGTTGGACGGGATATTTTTTTCGCATCTATCGTATATAACTTTTCACGTCTATCGAACATTTACTATATTATTGTATACATTATTTACGTAAATCTTCACAAGGACTGTAACCGTATCGGTCACATATAGATGCTCCCGTGTATCGATAGTAAATATCGATCCCACCACGGCGATCCGCGATATCGCGCACGGTCCTTGTCTTAACAAAGGACAGCGAGATCGCCCCACTAATTAGTTATGCGTACGCATCGATCCCCACTTTCGATAGCGATCGAAGGAGGTCGATGCGGATCATCGAAAGATCACTCTACGTCTGGAAGCGATCAAGTAATCACGCGTCCGCGAAGTGTTCCGTTCGACGAAACTCGGCGCGTATTCGGGAGGCCAAACCGGCCTGTTGGAATCGACAAACCGACGATCCAACCTCGGTACGTGCGCGCCTCAAACCGAGGAGTCGCGATTGCAAACCGCGTCGTGGCACAGTCAAAAGAACGTGTAATTCACAATACGGTAATAACATAACCGCGTAGTAGTCAACTGCGTAACGTAAATTTGTAAAAGAATCCGAATTCGAAAGTACGAGCGTAAGAAAGAGCGACGCGTCGATTGAGAAATAAACACAAGCGCGCCGTTCTCAGAAACTGAGCATAAATTCGCCGAACGGAACGGATTTTACCTTCATAAAGGCTTCTGTCGTGCTAGACCTATTAAAAATTAAACGCTTATACACTCACAAATTCGTTAGGGCAATCGAGATTCCACTCGGATCACCTCTGTGTGCCCCGCTGGTGTCTCGTTATTGTTTCCTCTCGCCTTTGTGAGCGAATCGCAGTTTAATTATATTTACCGGTCGCGTTAAATAGATTCACGATTTATACGAGTATACACTCACAAATTCGTTAGGGCAATCGAGATTCCACTCGGATCACCTTTGTGTGCCCCGCTGGTGTCTTGTTATTGTTTCCTCTCGCCTTTGTGAGCGAATCGCAGTTTAATTATATTTACCGGTCGCGTTAAATAGATTCAAGATTTATACGAGTATACACTCACAAATTCGTTAGGGCAATCGAGATTCCACTCGGTTCACCTCTGTGTGCCCCGCTGGTGTCTCGTTATTGTTTCCTCTCGCCTTTGTGAGCGAACACACAAACTTAATAAAATAGAATAAAACCCACACCAAAATAGAAAAGAAAGACTAATTAACTATCTAATTAACTAATAACTAAATCTTTTAGTCACTTGGACTATAAAAAGAAATCAATACGAGAACAAGATACCGCGTTCTTAACCACAAGGCTTATTAACTCGAACTGGTGGTAACGGTTTTCCCCTTGTGCGACGAACTTGTCCTAGTTCGCCCCACCGCGCGCCCCCCTAGTCCATCCTTGTGTTATACTCTCGCTCGCACAAAAACTATTTGTCCTTGCATTAACATACACGCCTGCTTTTTCCATCGCGTCCTCCTGGCACTGTTCGAAAAACAATTATACCGGTCGCAGAATAATTGTGTTCGTTCGTGTTGTATAAAGGGACATACAGCACGTATTGAAAACGCGAAAGCACCTTGAGGAGGACGAGTGGAGACCACATCGCGTTTACAGTTTTGATAGCTATTTTAAAGTCCAAAGTGGAACTGGATTAGTGATTATAGAACCAATATCGCAGAGTTCCACTGGAATCCTGTTACCGACCGCCGCTAATCGGTATATTACCAGTTCATTCATAGATCTGCAAACAAGCTCGCATATGCGAGCCGAGTTCGAGTCGAGTCGAGTCGGGACTCGCATTTCGAGTCGAGTCGAGTACTCGCACGAAGCGAAAGGCTCGCGCTGAAGCGAACAAAAACTAATTGATAACGACTTGTGTCTGTTATGACTACGGACGAGGTACAATGACGGTGCTATGACACAGACGATTATGACTCTATGCAGGGAGTATACATATATATATATATATATATATATATATATATATATATATATATATATATATATAAATCTTGTACGTAGATACATAAGTTTACTCCATACGTATAATTATTATTTGTATTCTTAAAAATTTCTAATTATTTAAAACACTATTATAATTGTTATCATCATTATTAGTACTATTACTGTTATTATCATTATCTATTTCCATGTTATTACTTTAATTACTATTAATATAACCATTTGTCATTATATCAGGCATGTCAAATTCATATGATATTACGGGCCACATGATCTATTTTGTATTAAGTTGAGGGCCGCATGTTTTCAATGTTCAACAAATTAATAAAATACGATTTTTAGAATGATTATATTATGTATTATGTATTTATTAGCCTCAATGTCAAGCTCAATGTATTGTATATTATACATACATATGTACATAGTCGTTTTATTTTTCATGTCATTTTTTAAACTAAAAATATTTTACATTTTATTGTATATTATACAATATACAATACATACATAGACATTTCATATTTCATGTTATTTTTTAAACTTATACTATAAATATTTTATATTTTTTATAAAAAATAAAAGTTATAATAAGAAATAAACAAAATCACAGTTTAATATTACTTTTTAGAAGATATTTGACATCGTTTTTCACAAAGCAAGTCATCAAAATTTGGTTGAATATACTGAGCTGATGCAATTTTTAAAATTGATGATAAGTGTTGATCGGTTAATCTTGACCTTTCTGAATTTTTGTTATTTTTCATTAAAGAAAATAGTTGCTCGCATAAATAAGTGCTTCCGAACATAGCCAGTATACGCGTAATAAACGATAACATTTTAGGAAACCGATCTGCAGATAAATATGTATAAAAATCTGGAATTCCAACTTCCACACATTTTTGCTTCAGCAAAGAATCACATTGGATTTCAATTAATTCCATTTGTAAGTTTTCATCAACAATTTCAATATCGATAGACAGAGGTGAAGTAAAAAGACGAAATTGTAATTCACAGCTTTTAAAATCGGAAAATCTTCGATCGAATTCCGTTTCTAACAATTTAATTTGGTGAGCATATTCTGTAAATTTTAATTTAGGTGATTTAAACAATAGATATTGACAGCTTTCTGCTGATTTCAGCTTATTTTTGCTGATTTATTAGGACTGGAACCAATCTTCTATTTTTCCATAGATGCAATATATTGTTTTACACGTATTCTTCGGGAACGTATCTATCGTGTAAAAACAGAATTAGGTGTATACTGAAATGTTTGATAATATCATGCCGCTATAACTATAACTGCTTTTCGAATTCGCAATTATTGCGGACTCCACATATGCAATTAGAAATTTTTAAGAATGCAAATAATAATTATACGTATGGAGTAAACTTATGTATCTACGTTCAAGATTTATATATATTGTTACGGGTTTACCGGCATACTGGTGTTACTGGTATACTGGTTTAAAGAAACGTGTTATTATTTAAAGGAAACCGACTTTCGTAACAATATATATACTCTCTGCATAGAGTCATAATCGTCTGTGTCATAGCACCGTCATTGTACCTCGTCCGTAATCATAACAGACACAAGTCGTTATCAATTTGGTTTTGTTCACTTCAGCGCGAGCCTTTCGCTTCTGTGTGAGCGGCTCGCATCGATCGAGCCGCTCGCTTCGTGCAAGTACTCGACTCGACTCGAAATGCGAGTCCCGACTCGACTTGACTCGACTCGAACTCGGCTCGCATATGCGAGCTTGTTTGCAGGCCTATTCTAGAGATGGTTATCATTCGTTCACAGATGAAATCTTTTACGGAAGGTAAGTTATCATAAAATAACATATTATTAAAACCTAATTAGTTGAATACTAACTTATAACTAAAACTAATAAACTAATTTAAATCTAGTGCATAACAAGTGGTAATTTAAGAATTATTCTATATTTCTAGTGCTTCTCTATTTGTTTAATTTATTTTACTTGTTTTATGAGGAGAGCTCTTGACGGAGGCGACGACTTCTGCAGTGACAACCTGCTGCTTCTGGCGCTTGATTGTGGAAATGGCTGATGCTGCACCGATGGTCCCGGATCCAAGTACGACGTCAAGCGCAGGATTTTCAGCACAGATTCAGCCTCACAATTTGGCGTCCCGCTTCCAGAGATTGCCAAAATTTAGTCGTCCGTCCTCGGCATCATTCATGAACTAGCTTCTTATACACATAAAATGTCCAAATTATGTATTTAATTAAATAAAAAAACCTAATGAAAGGCATAATTAAGAGAGTAATTGTATAATTAATCCTTCATGTTCTTTGTCTTCTTCTTTCTTCTTGGAAAGCATACTCCGGCAGAAATCGGAGAATGCCTTCCAGCTTTCTGTATTTTTGACAATACAGTTCATAATATTCTCCTTTGTTGCATCGTTTTCCTGTAGCTTCAGTTGTCTGGCTAGTAGGTTCCTTTCCTCCTGCCACTTTTCGCATAGGAAAATTGTGTGATTAGCCGTGTCAATCTCCTGCGGATGGTACCTGCATCTGTCTGAGTCTGCCTTCCCTATTCTAGACAAAAATTCGTTAAAGACCCCGTGACCTGTTAGCGCTTGCGTAATGTAAAAATGTAATTTTCCTTTCCGTTTTGCCCACTCCGTTATCTTGGGTATTATGGAAAAGGTCCATCTTCCCACTTGTTCCTGCTCCCAGTTCTCCTACCATTCTTCCATGGCCACATCATGCGCTTTCTTTTTAATCCATGCTCTTGCTGTTTTCTTCCTCTTAATTTCATAAGCTCGGCTATTATCTTCTTCCTCGTCCCATAGAAGAACCGGGCAGTTCATCCATTCATTTTCTCTTTCGGTTTCTTTTTCTCGTAAGAGTCCTTCCTCTATTTTGGCCCATAGCGATTGAGTTTTTGTGGGGAGAAGCATTTTCCTTTCCCACTCTAATATTCTCCTTCTTTCCTTAATTTTGTTCCTCCATGGCATTATCCCGCAAATCACCGCCAAGGTTTCCACCGGTACTGTCCTATAGGCCGCCGCAATTCTGGCTAGCCCGATTTTCTGCGTTTTCCTCAGAATTCTATTATTTTTAATTTTCTCAGCGGCATCAGCCCAGATTGCAACTCCATATAACATAATGGATTCTAGTACCATATAATACAATCTTCTAGAATCTTCATTTACTTTATTAAGATTTGGTAGGAGTCGCGATAAGGCAAACATTATTTTTATTCCCTTGTTTGATGTTTCCTCAATGTGCTTTGCGAATTCACTTTTGTTATCGAACCACAATCCGAGATATTTAAGGTTTTCAGCCGGTTTGATATCGTCCTCACCTATTCTAAAAGTTGGACCTCCGACTATGTGCTTCCTGTTTGTAGACATTATTTCCGTTTTCTGGATTGCTAGTTCCAGCCCAACTTCTTTAAGCCAATCCATAATTAGGCTAACAGTTCTTTCCATTCTAACTTTTAGGCAGTTGAGTGTAGTACTGCTCACCTCAACCAGGATGTCATCGGCAAAAGCTATTATTGAGCAATCTTTATTTAGTTTTTTCTTCAGGAGGTCGTCGTAAACCATGTTCCAAAGAAAAGGTCCGAGGACAGAGCCCTGCGGGACCCCCATTTCCATGGACATATCAATCTTTTCTTCGGACGCTTCGTAGATTATTCTTCTTTCTGACCTAACCCAGACCTTTTTTTTGTGGAAAGAATTCAATTTATTATCCCAAAAGGGAATTAAACATCTGTAGTATAACCATAAGTTATACTATTATCACGTTTAGCCACTCTACTAGCCTTACAACAAAAACTAATTTTATTTCCCTTATACGGGAGCTTATCGCAACAGAAATATTTGGGGAGTACTCCCCAGACCTGAGAGAGACGATTCGAACGAGTACCCGGAATGGTATCTTCCGGAGTACTTTTAAATTTTACTATAAAATCCGAAAGAAGGGGGTACAGGTATCGTGAATCTACCGTCGGATCCTTTCTGCGACCACCTCTACGCCCGGTATGATCGAAAATGTAAATCCTCTAATGAGAGGGAGAAAGAAGGTGAAGCCCTCTCTCTCTATCTCACCTGGGGCTGCGAGGAAGAGAGATGCACGGCGGTAACCGTAGTCCCTCTCTCTCGCTCCCACTTCCGAAATCGAAAAAGAAGACGGAGGATGAGGTCCTCTCTCTTCTACTAAGTCTCCTATTAAGAGAAAGCGAGAGAGCAACGTCGGCCGTAGCTCTCTCTCTCTCTCTCGCACTAAGACACAAGTAACACTAAGCCGAAATCGTGATAGCACTTTTAAAAGTATCGCTTGGCGCACCTGTTGATGCGTCGAGCTGCCAATAGTACGATCGGGGTTCGAATTCCCGCGGTGAACTTTGAGAAATCTGCCGGCTTTTTTGCCCGATTTTTCGGGTGAAAAATCGAGCCGACGAAGCACGACCGCGTGCGACGCACGCAGTCGGCGAAGCCGGCAAATTTCTCTAAGTTCAATTATATTCAATTTTTATCTTGAACTTGGCCGGTTACCCCCTCCCAACGAGATGGCCACCGGTTGCCGGTCGAGATCGAGATAACACGCACACACACACTCAACCAAGCCCCAGTCCGCGCCGATGACGTAGTTGTTTCAAGAACGAAGACAAGATGGCGGCGATTCCGATGAGCACGAGGCTAATGGCGTCACCACCCGAAAGGCGAGCGGAGACGTCACCAACCGGCAATGTCGTCACCCTGGCAGTGACGCACACGCACAGGGGATTTAGAATAATTTCGTACCTGAAATCACTTCGACACCACAAGAGGCGACCGCACTGAGGGCACTATCACACTGTACCGCACAAGGCAAATCGCAAAAATAAAAGTATATTCACACTTAAAAAATTATTAACCAAATATTTAAAGTAACAAAATACCTTATCGGACAATGGCTCCCGAACAACAAGCAAGGGAGGTGACCACGTGCCCCATGTTCGAGTGGTTTCTATAACTAATCCCTTATAAACTAATAATCCGATTAAACTAAAATCACGGAACACTGTTAACTTAAGAACTAAAAGAATATGAAATTATAACTTAAAGATTTGTTTGTGCTGAGAAGAAATTAAAAGAATAATTGCACGAAAGCACAGCCATATCACTAGATTAACTTCCATTTTTAACAAATGACACTGAATTATATTTTAACTAACTTGTAAATAGAACTAAAACATTATACAGGGTGGGGCATTTTAAACAGGTCACCTGAATAACTCGCTTGTTTTTGAAGATAGGAGAAAATGCATTAGACCAAACTTACTTGGTATCGGGGGGCTCATAATCTGGTATTACCAATTTTTCTGTAGGTGGAGGCGTCAAGGTGATATAAAGGTCAACTCTGTTTTTTTAAACGGAACAGTATATTTTTTTGCTTACATTCTGATAGAGTGTTTCAAGACGAATACAATGACCTATTATGAAGGTCATTCAAGGTCACCCAAAGTCAACTGCAATAGAAAATAAAATGTCTGAAAGCACTCTTCAAATACTTTTGTGTCTTCTCTGGTTGTTGGCGTACCGTTCTTGTATGTATTGATAAGGATCACAGAACGTAAATAAACATACAATCACATTGTATGCTTACCCCGGTATCCAGAAATGTTATTAGTAGTTTGACTACCGACTAGACTAGAGCTTCGTAATATTTATTGAGTCTGTGTTCAGTTTTCTAAAATGCGTTACACGATAGCAGAGAAAGTAGAAATGGTTCTTATTTATGGTGAATGTCATAGAATTATGAGGGAAGCGGTACGTGTGTATGGTGAAAGATTTCCCGATCGTAATGGACCTTCACTTTCTGTCTTTACAAACATTATAAAAAAGTTCCAAGAAACTGGAACTGTGGATAACAAAACACGTAATCTTGCCAAACGAGCAACTGATGATGGAAACTCGACAAATATTGTAGCAGCTGTAATACGAGATCCACATGTTAGTACAAGACAACTGGAACGCGAAAGTGGAATCAGTCGACGAAGTATTTTACGAATATTACACATTAACAAATTTCACCCGTTCCATATATCACTTCATCAACAATTAACTGAAAATGATTATACAAAACGTTTACAATTTTGTGAATGGGGCTTACGAAAAGTACAAGGCGATGAAATGTTCTTGAGTAAAATATTATTTACCGATGAGGCCACATTTACAAACCATGGAGCAGTTAACCGTCACAACATGCACTACTGGTCAGTAGATAATCCACGATGGTTGAGAGAAGTCAACAAACAGAGACCTTGGTCTGTAAACGTCTGGTGCGGCCTTCTTCATAATAAAATAATTGGTCCATATTTTATTGATGGCACGCTAAATAGTAGTAAGTACCTGAGAATCTTAGAAGAAGTTTTGCCAGAATTGTTAGAAGACACTTCATTGGACATACGACAATCCATGTGGTTCCAGCAAGACGGATGTCCTGCTCATTCAGCACGCAATGTTACAGAATTTCTAAATAGAAAATTTGGAGATTGTTGGATAGGTCGATCAGGAAGTAACAAATGGCCGGCACGATCCCCAGACCTGACACCTCTCGATTTTTATTTGTGGGGAAAATTAAAGGCAGAAGTGTACCGCGAAAAACCAACTACCAAACTTGACATGCAAGAACGTATAAGAAGAGCTTGCTCTGTAATAGATACAAATGAAATTTGCCAGGCAGTGTCATCAGTATTGCAACGATTTAGACTATGTATCCATGTTCAAGGTCGCTATTTTGAACACCTGCAGTAGCAGTATCAAAGTATCCATGTATTCGAAGTGTGCTTTGAGATAATCAGTTTTCTCTTTCAGTTGACCTTGAGTGACCTTGAATGACCTTGATAATAGGTCATTGTATTCGTCTTGAAACACTCTAACAGAATGTAAGCAAAAAAATATACTGTTCCGTTTAAAAAATCAGAGTTGACCTTTATATCACCTTGACGCCTCCACCTACAGAAAAATTGGTAATACCAGATTATGAGCCCCCCGATACCAAGTAAGTTTGGTCTAATGCATTTTCTCCTATCTTCAAAAACAAGCGAGTTATTCAGGTGACCTGTTTAAAATGCCCCACCCTGTATATACAGGGTGAATTCGATAAAGCAGGACACCTAAATATCTCCGTTACTTTTCGTTGTACAAAAAACCTTCGTAGGACAAAGTTACACTGTTTGAAGGGCCACATATAACGGTGTAAGGGAAAAAAAATTTTCAAGGTCTTTTTTATGAGATTTCAAGGTTATCGATGTTTTTTTAAATGGAATGATATATTTTCGTTAACGTAATGTTGTAGCTGACAAAATAACGAATTCATGCATGTAACACATTATGACCTTCAAATGACCTTTTTTGGAAATGTAACAAGTAGGTATTCGTTTATTCAACGATGAAAATACAAGTATGGAAATACAACGTGTGCTCAATGGTAGTATCGAAAGAAGACTAACGCTCCGTAAACGTAACAGCACCAAGAGAGCGAAAAACAAAAGAAAGAAACCTTAAAATAAATAAATACATGACGCGTGGGCGTACCGCACGCCGCACACGCACGATGTTCACATGGAAACACGCCGAGGCATTTCAAGCATAATCTCGAAATTTTCAACAACCTTCAACCCAGAAAAATGGTATAAATAAAATTCAACGTGTAAGATTCATTTGATGTATTTCTGTTACGCCAAATGTTCAAAAATATTCCCTTGAGCTGCTATACATTCATTCAGCCGTGAAGTTACAGAACGTACTGCTGCGTAATTCATTTCTGAGGAAATCGACGCACAAGCCTGGACGATTCTTTCTTTCATGTTGTCTATAATCGTTGGTGGTTCACTATAAACATCGTCTTTCAGTTTTCCCCATAGATAAAAATCAAGGGGTGTAAGGTCTGGTGAGCGAGCTGGCCATAATACGGGTCCGTTACGTCCAATCCAACGATTTGGAAACTTGTTATTTAAGAATTGTGTTACGACACGGGAAGAATGGGCCGGACATCCGTCATGTTGATACCACATATTTTCACGAAAGTTCAAGGGTGTATTTTCCAGGAGAATTGGTAACGATTCTCGTAAAAATGCAATGTATTTTTCTGCATTTAATGTTCCGGTAATAAAGTGAGGCCCAATTATTTGGTTATCTAAAATTCCGCACCAAACATTGACGGACCATGGTCTTTGTTTGTCGACTGTCCGTAACCACTGCGGATTTTCAGATGACCAATAATGCAGGTTTTTTAAATTTATTTGCCCGTGATTTGTAAACGAAGCTTCATCGGTAAGTAATACATTAGTAAAAAATGCTCCATCGTTTATCAATTGTCTCAATCCCCACTGGCAAAAGTTTACACGATTTACAAAGTCTCTACCATGAAGTTCTTGATGAATTGATAGGTGAAAGGGGTGAAATTTGTGTTCCTGGAGTATTTGCACTACACATTTTTGACTAATGCCACTTCCTCAAGCGATTTGCCTCGTACTAGCATGAGGGTTTGTATTGACTGCTGCCAGAACATTAATTGTGTTTGCTTCATTCCTTACAGTCCTCACCTTTGTACGTTTTTTATTTTCGACACTACCAGTTTCACGGAATTTATTTAACAAATTGGAGTAAACGGAAACTGATGGACAATTACGATTAGGAAATCGGTCCTTGTACAACTGCACGGCTTCTCTTAAACACTGTCGACTTTCTCCATAAATGAAAATCATATCAATCTTATCTTCCTTCGAGTAACGCATTGTGAAACGTTCATCGATAAACTGATCGAGAAATCTTAGAAACTGTGGAAATCTGATAGCAAGAAGGTCTTCTGAGAAATTAGTAGTGGATAAGCACGATTCTGTACGAACGTATAGGTGAAGGTTTATCATAATTGTCCTCCTGTCAACACCGAATCTGTTATTATGTTGTGTATTGCGATACATTTGAATGTATAGCAGCTCAAGGGAATATTTTTGAACATTTGGCGTAACAAAAATA
This sequence comes from Lasioglossum lativentre, assembly GCA_916610255.1. Classification (NCBI taxonomy): domain Eukaryota; kingdom Metazoa; phylum Arthropoda; class Insecta; order Hymenoptera; family Halictidae; genus Lasioglossum; species Lasioglossum lativentre. The sequence continues at coordinate 22,339,052 of OU744359.1, read as the reverse complement.
CATCAAATGAATCTTACACGTTGAATTTTATTTATACCATTTTTCTGGGTCGAAGGTCATTTGAAGGTCATAATGTGTTACATGCATGAATTCGTTATTTTGTCAGCTACAACATTACGTTAACGAAAATATATCATTCCATTTAAAAAAACATCGATAACCTTGAAATCTCATAAAAATGACCTTGAAATTTTTTTTTCCCTTACATCGTTATATGTGGCCCTTCAAACAATGTAACTTTGTCCTACGAAGTTTTTTTGTACAACGAAAAGTAACGGAGATATTTAGGTGTCCTGCTTTATCGAATTCACCCTGTATAACTTAAACCCAACACCTATATAATAACCGAGTAAATAATTCAAATCAAACTCAAAGAGGACCTAATCGAACAAAGACACCACTGGAATTCTGACCTTTTTTTTATCTGACAGGAGGAGAATGCATTTACGCACACCCACAACTAGGGGGTAGTGTGGGACTCGGTTGGTCAGAAGGACCAACCCCTACCCACTAAACTCCTTCTCTCGGGGTCTTCAACCCGCTCACGCCTTACGCCCGGCGGACAATCGTAGGGCCCCGCTTTTCGCATCTCTCCTACGATTGTCTTGACTCGTCATCGCCAGGTCCAACCGACGCGTTGGCCTTATGCTATTCCGTCGCTTAGGACATATGCTTTTCCAATTATATTATACATTATATACAAAATACATATACTATATATACATGATCTAAAATTATATTATTTACACGTTCCAAAAAATAGAAACTATTTTTGTAATCAACTCAAACTAGGAGTTTCCAATCGATTTTGCCTTTCTAATGCACGCTCATATTTCTCCTTTTCATTGATAACATAATGTATAAATTCGTTTATTTTATCCCAATAAATATAGCATTTAGCATAATTCCTATCATCGTTTGTGTTGTAAATTGTCTTTCAATATCTAATTCCAGCCAAGTGCGTCGTTCTTGCCATCGGTCACAATCAAAAATAGTGTGCTCCGATGAATCAACAATGGTAGGACAAAACCAACACCTATCAGTACTACGTTTTCTAAACCTCTTCCGATAAGTATTAAAAACACCGTGACCTGTAAGTGCCTGTGTAAGTCGATAATTTAGATCACCATGTTTCCGCATGATCCACGGTCTAATATCCGGAATAAGTTTCTTTGTCCATTCACCTTTTCTTAATCTATTCCATCTTAACTGCCATTTAATTAAAATTCTTTCTCTTTCAGCTTCTGCTCGTTCTTCTCGAATTTCATCTTTCATGTTCCTGGTAGCATTATCATCATCCGGTAAGTATCTAGTATCTACTCTAATCTTATAAACATTGATTCTCTCTTCTATTTTTAGCATCTAGGGCATAACTCCAGTAATAATGTTTAGGGCGTCGCAGCAAACCGTACGGTAAGCCCTAGCAACACGCCCTAACCCGGTCCTCTGTACACTTTCTAACGCATTCTCATTCTTATACAGATTGATCGCAATCTCTCCCCAGATCGGTGCCCCATAAAGGACCACCGATTCGAGGACGTTATAATATAACCGACGCCCATGAGTCGAGGGACCATCAATATTGGCCATCAATCTGTACAATTCGCCAATCACTCTAAGTCCTTTTTGTGTACAGGTCTCGATATGTTTATAAAATGTACTATTTCCATCGAACATGATACCTAAATATTTAATAAATTTGGAAGGTGTTAAATCATTACCTAAAATATTTATTTTAAAATTACTCGGAACATGTTTTTTTATTCAGAAATATAAATTGACTAAATTACTCTAGAATCAGAGCGGGGGAACAAAGATGATAAAATGCTCCTTGCCTAACTCTTGTATAACACCGGCGTAGGCTGTTTTTGTTTAAAGCGGTATTGTATAACCCTATCCGGTTTACCCCATATATCTTTATTCAATTCTTCGACAAAATTTCTCCACATAGTTCTTTTCGAATCATTAATCCTATATTGTAGTTTCTTTTTTAGGATCCTGTACTCTTCTTTCGCCACAGTATCATCAAGTACACGTCGTATGCAGCGTGTCGTACTGCGCAGTCGGCTCCCGCCCCACTCTGTGCAGGTACTCTCCGAAGCAGCCATGGCCGGAGAGCACCTGCGTGAGGCGGAAGGTCAACCTTCCCCGCCTCCTGCACCATATATCGAAAATGGGCAGGAGGGCCCGGACGATTGGACGACCCGATGGAGCAAGTAGTTGCTTCCATCGGGCCAGAGTGTCCTGCCGGGCCTGGCGCTTTCGCACCTCGAACTCCTCTTCCTCTACGGCTGCGAGTGCCACCCCTGGAGGACGGCGGGTTCAGCAGGCGACTTGATACATCGTCGCCCGCTCCGCCGCCACCAAATGAAAGGGCGGAATTACGGCCAGGAGGCCCGCCACCTCGGCAGAGATGGTGCGATATCCCCGTATGGCCCGCAGGGCCAGCCGACGCCGCACTCTCTCCAAGAGTGCTTAGCTGCGTCGGCTTGCCTCGAGCGAGCGGTGCCATACGGAGGCTCCATACAGGGCGATCGACCGCACCATCTCCGCGTAGAGGCGGCTTACCCTCAATTGTGGCCCCACGATATTGGGCAGCAGCCGCGCGAGGGCTGCCGCTGTCCCCTCTAGTCGGGGGGCCAGGAGATCGAAGTGTTCTTCGAAGCGACACTGATCGTCGACGGTCAGGGCCAGATATTCCATTGAGGGCCCGCATTCGACGGAGGTATCTGCGACGCGAATCCGGAGGTCCTGACCAAGGGGCGGCCGCCGCGACCGAGACATTCCATACAACCAGATTGCCTCGGTCTTTGCGGCGGCCAGGGTCAGCCCCATCCTCCGGATTCGCCCGACAACGCAGTCTAGAGCGGACGAGGCAAGGTGCCTGGTCCTCCCCCAGTCCTCCCCCTCTGCATAAACCAGGGTGTCAACTTTTTTTTTGTGGGGAAATGAATTACGCATACCTCGGCCCACGGGGGGGAACCGAGGTTATGTGGGACAACCACCGGGGAGGGGGGCGCCGAAGGCTCGCCCGTCCCAAATGGCTACCCACTAAAACCCCACACCCGCCTAAGCTAAATGGGAAGTGCCTGGATCACGCGACTACTCAACAGGACACTTCCCAGGTATCATAAAATCCCGGGTGGAGGGGTTAACCTCCCCCACTGCCTACGCTATAAGACCCCGGGCGGAGGGACCTGCCCGGTGTCCCCATCCCTGGGGCCGTCGGAATGGGCTTTCCGAGCCCCCGCTCGGTCCACCCACGGCCCCCGGCGTCTTCGTGCCCCGCCCGGTCCGGGTGACCCGAAGGAATCCGCCTCAGGCTAGGGCAAGAAGACGCCGTCACCGGCAAGGAAGGGTCGTCGGAGGCGTGATCCGGCAGCCCCGACCCTCCCCACCCCACCCATCCCCACGCCCCCCAGAGCTCGTCACTCATTAGGGGGGACAAGCCGACATCCCCCACACCGAGTTACCTCGGTGACGTCGGCCCGTCCCGGTGGGGGGAGGGGGAACTAGCTTCCCCTCCCCCGGAGGAACCGGGTCCGCCTCCCGGGCTCTCTCGGCGGCCTCCTTCTCCGAGATAACAGTCTTGGAGAAGGAGACCACCGCCTTCCACGACCTCTCGCTGGCGGTCAGGTGGTCGAACATGAACGCCAGCGAGAGGTCCCACCCTCCCACTGCGGCTGTCAGGACTCGGCGTGGCCTTGCCCACGCAGGGCATTCCTCTAGGGTATGCCGCGCCGTGTCCTCATCCTCGCCGCAGTGGTGACACTGCGCTGTTGGCTCCCGCCCCATCCGGTGCAGGTACTCACCGAAGCAACCATGCCTGGTGAGCACCTGCGTGAGGCGGAAGGTCAAGCTGAACTGACCCCTGCACCATCTCTCAAAGATGGGCAGGAGTGCACGGACTACCGGGCGCGGCGACGAGGCAAGTGACTGCCTCCACCGCGCCAGGGTATTTGCCCGGGCCTGACGCCTAGCAGCATCGACCTCTTCCATCTCCCTGACCGAGAGTCCCCCCCCCCCCCCCCGCGGACAGCAGAAGAAGCAGGCGCGCCGTAGTTAATCGCCCGCTCCTCCGCCTCCAAATGTAGGGGAGGAATCCCGGCCAGGAGTCCCGCCACCTCACCGGAGATGGTGCGGTACCCCCGTATGGTCCGAAGTGCCAGCCGGCGCCGCGCTCTTTCCAAGAGTACTTGGCAATGCCGGCTGGTCTCGAGCAACCGGAACCACACGGGGGCCCCATATAGGGCTATCGACCGCACCACCCCCACATATATATTAGGCTGTCTTCTCTAATCGGGGGACTAGGAGGTCAAAATGCTTATCAAAGCGCCAGCGGCTGTCGATAGTTAGGCCCAAGTATCTCATACTGGGCCCAACCTCGACAGTTGCCTCAGCGACCCGGATCCGAAGGTCCTGACCAAAACGGAGGCCGCCGCTGCCGAAGCGGTTGGCCATACAGCCAAATTGCTTCGGTCTTTGCAGCGGCCACGGTCAGGCCCATTTTACGGATCCGTCCAACAAAGCGGTCCAGGGCGGACTCTACTAGCCGTCTGGTTCCCCTCCAATCCTCCCCCTCTGCATATACCAGGGTGTCATCTGCGTAACAGATGATACCCGTATCAGGGGGGAGGTCAGCCCGCAATACCGCGTCATATCCTAAGTTCCACAAGAGCGGTCCCAAGACCGACCCTTGTGGAACCCCGCGGTATATGTCCCTCTGATGTACGACATCATACCGGCCGGTATACACCACCTCCCTGCTACGGAGGTAGTCCCGAATGACTTCCCGGAGACAGGGGGGGGGGGACGGAAATATTCCAGTGTTACGTCCCACGGTTCGGATTCGTTGTCTGTAACGAATAGCGAGTTCGCGTATTAAGACGTAAAGATTATTTCAGCTTTGGAGTCCACACGGCGAGTATAACCGTGTCTAACTCGGGTCACGACGCAACGGTTACACGCGATTTACAAACAAGCACTCACCGACCTGGTCTCGAGGGTTGGATTAGTCTTTAGGAGCAGGATATGCAGCGTGCTCGGCAGACCTGTACTGCGATCGGTCTCGATGGAGGTTGATGGGGGCCAATGAAAGCCGGACTGGCGTTTTCCACGGGGTTTGCTCCTGCTGGACCGAAATAACACGGACCGTCCCCATGAATACCGAGTCACGAACGATACTCGGGACGGCGCGCACGCCGATGGCTTGGAGACGCAAGGCTGCGTATGGCTGTTCGAGAGAGTACTCGCGAAAGAGCTTTCGTAGCTGATACTTCCGACCGGCGCGTCGGGGCATGTGGTATTCGCAGAGCACAAGCGTGAATCTACTTTAACAATCAAAGAAACCAACTGGCTTCGAATAGAGTCAGTAGATTGTACCGAGCGACCTGGTGGGCTACAGACGTACAGTGTACTGAATCAGGAGGAACGAAACGAAGAGTCCGTAGATTGTACCGAGCGACCTGAACGAATTAATACCACATGCGGCGAATGTGAGGGTGACGGAAAGAGTAAAGATGTAGATTGCTAATAATATGGACTTTAATATATATATGCTTATAGAATAATACAAAACTAAACTACGCTTAACACTGAGACTTAGAACGCAAGATATATATAAGACGCGAGATTGAAAATGAGGGAACGGCTCCAGGAGACGACGAAGTGCCCTGCTGGAGTCCACGAAAGAACTACTTAAAAGAAAATGGTTCATTGAGCTCCTGAGGTGTGGAATATGTTAATAGAGTGGGGTAATTAGTAGTGGGAGTGGGCGGAAGATTAGGGAGCGCTAGGGCAAGGAGTAGGGATCGCTGGACGTGATGACGTACTGCCGAGCGTCGCGCTGCAGCATGGATGGTTGACGGGGTTGGACTTGAGGTAGAATTGGGAGATGGAGTCAGAATGAAGATAGGGAAATAGAGTTTGAAATAGAAAGTATTGTGATGATGTGTGGATCGAGCTTATCGTGTTTGTATTACAAAGGGTAGTGTACTTACTGCTAACGGTAACTTAATAGTAATTATCTTATAACTACGCAATACGTCACAGGACGTAACACCAGTGCCCCCTCTATCTCCTTCCAGGGCAGTGTGTTGAAAGCGTTGGAAATGTCCAACGACACAGCGATCAACACCCTGCCCCAAGCGACAGCCGACACCCGGAGGAGACGCAGGCGCTCCAACGCATCCAACGTGGAGCGGCCCCTCCGGAAACCAAACTGGCTGTCGCTTAGATCGGGACCACCCGGCGACAGGTGCTCGAGGAGGCAGCGGCTACTATTCTCTCGAATAGCTTGCCCGCCTCGTCGAGCAGACACACCAGCCGGTAAGCAGAGAGAGACTCTGCTGGCTTACCCTCCTTGCGGAGGAGAACCAGACTAGCTATTTTCCAACCTTTGGGGAAGGTACCCCAGCTCAGGTGCGCATACAATGCGCACCCGAAGGCCGGGTCGAGGACCCCCAAGGCAGAAGCTATTATACGGCTAGGGACTCCATCTGGGCCGGGGGCTTTCTTGCCCCCTTCCCGGAGTCCCCGAATGGCCTCGGATAGCTCCCACTCAGATACCCGGAGTTCGTCCGACTAACCTAAGTCGGCCGGACGGGGGGCGCTTTCCACCCTCTCATCCCCCTCATAAGCGAGGGGGAAGAAGGTGTCCACGATACGCCCCAAAAACTCCGGGTCAACCCTCTCCGTGATCGGGGGCGCCCAAGGGCGGAGCTTCCCAAGCACCGCCTTATATGGGCGCCCCCACGGATCGCCTCTGACGGTGAGCAGGAGCTCATCCCATGCCTCTGCCTTGGCTGCGGCTATTGCACGCTTGAAGGCCTTAGCCGCCGACCTGTACACACCGTACAGGCCGGCGACCCTCGACTCCGGGTCACCGCCTAAAAAGTGGCGGCGCTGATCGCGGGTGTTCTGGCGACGGGCACGGCCGGCTACCACACGTAACTCTGCCAGCCAGTCCGTCCACCAATAGACTGCCTTTCTCGAGGGGGCACCATGGTTCCGGGGCATCAGGCGACCCCCTCCTCTGCACCGCGCACCCCGGCCGCAGGCCAGGCGGAGCCGAGAATAGCGGCCCCCATTAGGTCCTCGTTTAATCGTGACAGCGCCCATCTGGACGCTGCCAGGGTGCCACGGCGGAGATGTCCAGGCGGGTCTACGGACCCCGCCACGTCCATCAGGACGTAGCAGTGGTCCGAGAGGGTCTCCCCCTCCCAGACCCGCCAATTGGACACACTGCGCGAGGCGGAGGCTGAAGCGAACGATACATCCACTATGGACCAGCCATTCCACCTCACGCAGGTTGGGACGGAACCCCGATGTAACAGTCGGAGCTCCATCCCCTCCGCCCAGTCTACCAGGGCTCCTCCTCAGGCATTGGTCGTAGGGTTACCCCACAACGCCGACCTGGCGTTGAGGTCCCCCTGGACCAATACTGGACCGCGGCGGTGGGGGGACAGCATGTCCTCCAACCGGTCCAGATATCGCCCAAGTTCATTGGAGCCACAATTTGGTGAACAGTAGCACCCAGCGACTAAGTACCTTCCCCACTTGACTAACACTACCACCCTGTCCCGGTCGACCCCGGTACAGGGGGATGCCGCCTTATTACGGCGGCTGACTATCGCCACGGAGCCCTCCAAATCCCCAAACCAGTGCGGCTGGCTGGGGACATCTTGCCACTCCCCCCACTACCCTCCGGCGACCCAGAGTACGGCCCCGCACCGGTCGCCCCCTTGGGTCTCTTCTTTTTTGAAGGCGGGGAGCAAGCTTTGCTCTCCGCATTGTGAGCCGCCGGTCTGCCCACCGCTGCGCACACAGCGCAGTGCGGGGGAGACCGACAGTCCACCGCCCGATGGCCGGGATGGCCGCACCGGTAGCAATGACCGGAGCAGTCGACCTCCGCAGTGCACCGCTGCCTAACGTGCCGTAGGGCGAGGCAGCGGAAACACTGCAGAGGCCTCCCAGCCAACACGACAACTCGGGCGGCGGACCACCCCACCCGGATTGAGCCGGCCTTCTCGACGGCGATGGCCGCCGTCGCCGGGCACTGCACCGAAATGGTACCGAGTCCCCCGGCTGGAGTCTTCAACTCCCCCACCCGGACGGACTCGGGGGTACAGCTCCCGACACGCGCCATCGCCGCCGCCACCTTCTGCGGGGTGACGGAAACCTCGAGGCCGGTCAGGCGGAACTCCGCCTTCTTGACCGGTCTCGAGATCTTCACCTCCGTCCCCCACAGGACGGCGGTCATACGAGCGGCCGACGATGGCGGCATCCTGCCTCCTCTTGACCGCCATCAGCTCCTCTCGCAGGGCCTTAACCGACACCCCCAAGCCCTGCACCTGCCGTTGCAGGCCGGCGCTTCCCTGCCGCTGGGCATCATTTTCCGCCCGCAGGGCGCGGTGCTCCGACCGTGTCCTTTCCCAAAGGTTGGCGCGCAGTTTGCGATTCTCCTCGCAATCTGCGCCCCCCCCCCATATGGTCGCAGTCGGGTCCCCCTTCGGCCGCAGGGACGGCAGGGCCGAAGAGGGGGAAAATCCCCTTCTTTCCAGCTCCCGCACGGAGGCCTCGATATCCCTGGCCGCCTCGCGCAGGTCACGGACCGCCGTCCCTTTCAAATTCCCGGCCTTGGTGGCCGTCGGCTCGTGGAGTAGAGCCACATTGTTGCGAAGATTACCAAGCGCAGTATTTATTGCGCGCTGAAAGACTGCAGGAGCATTAGCTAAACCAAACGGCATGCATAATGTCCATCTGGGGTAACGAAAGCGGTGTTTGAAATTGACTCTTCCGCTACAGGAATTTGGTGAAAGCCAGAAGCCATATCGTGAAATATTTATTTTTACCTAAGCGGTCTAGTTGATCTTCAATCAACGGCAATGGATAACGATCCTTAACAGTTATTCGATTTAGAGCGCGATAGTCGACACACATTCTGTCTTGACCATTCTTTTTCTTAACGAGAATTACTGGACTCGCGTACGGTGAAACGCTTTCGCGTATAATACCGTTTTGTAACAATTCGTTAACGATAGAACGTACCTTCTCGCGTTCGGATATTGACAAACGGTAGGATGATAATTTATGACCTTGTCATCTTTAAGAATAATTTTTATTTCGCCTGTGGTTACCTTTTGTCCCGCAACGCCATTGCTTAGTATCATGCTTTCAAACCGTTGTAACAGCGCAGAGAGTCGCTGCACTTCGGTTCCGTCGACGCTCGCAAAGGTGTAATTCGCCTGCTTCTTCTCCGCTAACCCTCGCTCCTTCGTCGGACATCGCTGCAGCTTGGAGATTCCGTCTTCTCCCGTAACCATTTGCAGATTCCCATCCGCCAACACATTTCTTCCGATGATGACAGCATGCGGGGTGTACTGGTCCGGTATCACTAGCAAATCCATTTCAAATGTTGTATCCTCCGTCTGCACTATTGCAGTCGTTATTCCGGTGGATGTTATCGTCGCACCTCCCATGCCTTTGATTATCACCGATTTTGGTTCGATTTTACAGTTGCTCGTCTCGCCACAGATTCTTTTACGAGAGAGCAGGTTGCGCCCGAGTCAATCAAACACTCCCGCACAATTAAATCACACAAAATAATCGGTGTAAAATGAAGCGGAAACGAATAACACCTATTAACTTCAGGTTTGCCTTTGTGTGATTTAATAGAAACGTTACGAGGGTGATCCGTGGAAACGTTAGTATTATACCGCTGAGCACGTTGCTTCATCCAACATTCGGTTTCCATGTGACCTCGTTTAGCACAGTAACTACAGGTCATGGAATGTCCAGGTGTCGGTTGTGCACTTGTCGATGCCATCCTTCGTCGTTTGGGGCAGTCCAGTTGCACGTGATCAGCACTATTGCAAGTAAAACAGCGTTTTACAGCACGAGGAGGGATTTGAAGACGTTTCGCTGAAAATTTACGGCGATCTTCTTCCTTCTTTTCCCTATGTGGCTTCTCGTAATCCGCCATTCCTGCTATTAGTCCAGCTGTGGTCGTATATCGAGCGTTTGTCAATGATTGACGGGTCGTAGTGTCGGAGATATCCGTAATTATTAGTCGTACTAATTCCGTTGTCTTGAACGACACTTTTGTCTGTTGTAGATACTTTAGTTTAGTGCGAGCATATTCTGCATAGCTGGGAGCATCGTCACTTGTGTATAAAACTGCTCTGCGAAGTAATTGACCGAAGCGGTCGTCCGTGGTGAAAATAGAGCACAGATCCTCTCGAAACGTCGTCCAATTCCTTGGGTTCCCCTGCCACGTACGGTACCAATCTTTAGCCGGTCCTGCAAGAGAATAGGTAGCACAACACAATCGCTGCAACGCACTAAGGTCCTTCGTAATGTTTTCCACACCACGAATCCGAACTTTCTTGAGTTCATCGCCACGAAAAGATGGGATCATTTCTACTAGAAAACGAGTAGATCGATGACCCGCCAATAGTTCACTCGCGGCGCGCTCTTCTTCGAGTTTTCTTATGCGTTCTAATAAATACGCGATGTTCACGGCATCTTGCTGTTGGTCAGTCATATCGATCGATTTTTTTTTTCTAATGGCCTTAAACGCACGACGATTCACTTTGTGGGCAATAAGTGATGAAAAGTAAGAACTTCTCGCGTATCCCGCTTCTGATGTTAAGAATTAAGTAAAGACTCGTTCGCTTCGAAGGTTCTGGGGTAAGTGCCGTGGGGTCTGACACAGTCCTCTTACCAAAAGGCACCCTTGCCTTCCCCACTCCGTGGCCAGATCCTCTTGGAACAAAGTCCCAATTCTTTCGAGCAATGTGGCCTTGGGTTGCATACCCTTGGCTAGTTTCACTCGTCCCATCCTAATAAACATGACCTTTCCCGAACGATAGCTGGATGGCCCAAAGTGCCCACCCGCCATCGTCCGAGGACGGGTCTGCTTATTCTCATGCGTCCCTATTCAGGACGTCACGTACACCCAGGTCCTACCATAAATCTTTCCAATCTTAAGGGTCGCCCCGACATCAGCCCTTGACTTTCTTAAAACACATTGACAACACATTGACGCTAACATGTACGTCTGCCGCGGCTCGCGGCCCCAAACCTACGCAAAAGGAGAGGGGGTTCCGCGGATCCCCCAAATTCGTCGCAGAACTGACAATGTCCCCCTTGCACGTAGGTTCTACGATTTGTAACATTCCGCCCACCTCTCTTCGCAGAAGAGAACTGCTCGCAGACACGAAACGCAACGGACGCATCTTACTCTATATGGGACGTCTACCTAAACTATGCTATATACATATAACTTACAAGGGAACATATTCAGATGATAATGGCCGATTTTGATGAAACTAATGTGAGCTATAGTTCTTCGAAAAATATTTGACACGTATTTTTTTTATCGGCGGACATCCACTTTGAAGGGGTGAAAACAGCCCTCAAAGTTGGGAGTCAAAACCATATTTTTTGAGATATCTCGGAAACCAGAGGTCGAAAAAATTTGAATTTTTTTTTAAATTGTGTGTTTTTCAATGGGAAATGTAGTCGTGCAAGAAAATTTTAACAAAAGTTTATTGTTTAAACTTTATATTAAAAATTGTATTTTTTTTGCAGTTTCTCTTATTTATTGTTAGTTCATTTTAATGTAAACTCGGGTGTGTTATCTTTGATCCAAACTAGGGGATACGTGTTTCAGGATTTTCTTTTTTTTCCATTTAACAATAATAATGCATAATGAAAGATAGTGTTGCACCTGGTGTGCGGAGGAAGGAATTCTGGCTTGTTTTATCGAAATATAAGCATTTAGTATAAACGTGTATAGTATTTTAAACAATACCACTTGGTTATATGTCGTTTATTATTGTATCAGTGGCTAAAGAAGGTGGCGCAGGTAGCAGCGTGACGCGGTGCTAATTACCGCGGCGGAGTAAGGGTATCTGTCTTCTGTAGCCAATTCGCCTGTGAATTTCTGCGGCCGATGGGCCTTCGGTCAAATTATACCTGGAACCTTTATAAACTGTGAATACTTAAAGTAATCGAAGCTGAAGTTTTTCTCGTCGTTTATGGTAGCTCTGAAAAGAGCTGGTGGCAAATGCCCCACATCAGTTTTTCCTCGGTCATTTATAGCATTTCAGAAGAACACGAATATTTTACGTAAGTAGTCTTAAGAATGTTAAGAATGTGAATAAATCTTTCATTATGCATTATTATTGTTAAATGGAAAAAAAAAAGAAAATCCTGGAACACGTACCCCCTATTTTGGATCAAAGATAACACACCCGAGTTTACATTAAAATGAACTAACAATAAATAAGAGAAACTGCAAAAAAAAATACAATTTTTAATATATTGTTTAAACAATAAACTTTTGTTAAAATTTTCTTGCACGACTACATTTCCCATTGAAAAACACACAATTTAAAAAAAAATTCAAATTTTTTCGACCTCTGGTTTCCGTGATATCTCAAAAAATATCGTTTTGACTCCCAACTTTGAGGGCTGTTTTCACCCCTTCAAAGTGGATGTCCGCCGATAAAAAAAATACGTGTCAAATATTTTTCGAAGAACTATAACTCACATTAGTTTCATCAAAATCGGCCATTCTGATCTGAATATGTTCCCTTGTTAGTAGTATTAAATACTAACGCGCGCGTTTATATTCAAATCCAAGATTTAAGTCTGTAGTTCTTCACTGCACCTCAGAAGAATCAATTTTGTGATTAGCCGCTTTGGCGTCGTCGATGCGGTACGTAGCAATGCTACCCTGGGTAATCCATCGACACCCTTATGTACTTCGGTGACTCTCGCTAGCGGCCATTGAGAAGGTGGTGAAGTGTCATTTCGGATTAGAACCAGATCCCCAGGGGTAATAGGTCGGCTAGGCAACTTCCATTTGTTTCGTTCCTGTAGGGATTGTAGATATTCCTGTGACCAGTGTTGCCAATAGCCTTGCAGCATCTGTTGTACAATTTGCCAACGTCTAAGTAATGGGATTTTTTCCGTTAGGCAATCAGGCTCCGGAACAATATAAGATGATGACATAATCAAAAAATGAGCAGGCGTAAGTGAGGTTAATTCGGCCGGGTCATCGGATATGGCCAGGAGCGGTCGTGAGTTGAGGCAGGCCTCAATTTGGGTTAGCAAAGTATAGAATTCTTCAAAAGTCAACTTCGGCTCGCCAATAACTCGACGTAGGTGGTGTTTCGTTGACTTAACAGCTGCTTCCCAAACCCCCCCAAAGTGTGGGGCTGAATTTCCACGTAGTTCCTTGTTCTGCTAGGGCTTTCGACAATTGGGCAACATGGTGGTTTGATTTTTGAAAGAGTTGGTTAAGCTCGGTGGCAGCTCCAACAAAATTCGTGCCCTGGTCGCTAATAAGGGTACTGCAGTGACCACGACGAGCACAGAATCTTCGAAATGCAGCCAGGAATCCTTCGGTAGTATAATCGGAGACTGCTTCCAAATGAACAGCTCTTGTAGTCAAACAAATGAACAAACAAATGTAGCCCATGTAGGCTACACGCCCGCGACCGGCGGTAGCTCGCATAGAGAATGGACCTGCGTAGTCCACACCTACCATGCTGAATGGCCTAGCTGGCCTCACTCTTGTCGAAGGCAGACTTGCCATTTGTTGGTAACTTGGTGATGCCCTATAACGAATGCAAGGGTGGCATTTGTAAATAATTGACTTTAACCTTTGACGGCCCTTGAGCAACCAATATTTGTTACGCAATGTGGACAAGGTTAATTGGGTTCCGCCATGTAGGGTTCGAATATGAGTGTCTTGAATCAAAAGATCTATGAATTTTCCCTCAGCGGGTAGAATAATCGGATGTTTTTGATCCAAGTTAAGTAAGGAATGCCTTAAGCGTCCACCAACTCAATCCCTCTCTCATAATTGGATTAAGGGAAGCTAAGTGATTACCTTTCTTTACAGTCTGACCTTTCCTCAGCAACTGCAGTTCGTTAGCAAAATATGTTTGTTGAACAATATGGATCCATACTAAACGAGCTCTATCAATTTCCCAAACCGACAACTCTTTGGTGGGAGTAGGTCTGTCGCTATGGACCCAATTCTGCAAGAAGAGCGAAGACGTTGCATGCCAGTTTCTCGGGATCATTATCTCCTTGAATCTAGTAACAAAGCGTAGCATATGTAGGCTGTGATTCGCAAAAGTCGTTGAAAGTTTGAGCACCTTTCGTTTAACAAGTACCAAAATGCAACGTTCTCTATGTTCGCTCCTATTCCTTTTGGATTGTTTTTTGTATCTGCTAAAGTGTTAGCAGCTCTAACTGTATGGCAAGAGACGCCTTCAGCTAGTTTAACCTCTAATAGTGTTGGAGGCCACAAATTTTGGTTTTCTGAGAGCCATGTAGGTCCTCTCCACCAAAGCCGAAGAGAACCTAATTCTGAAGGCTTTATACCTCGCGACACCGGATCGGCACGGTTACTTTCTGACATGACGAGCTTCCACGATGCCCTCGGTACCAAATTATGAATGTCAGCGCAACATTTCGATGGGTGCTCCCTAAGCCAATGTAACGCGTCCAAGGAGTCAGTCCATAAGTATGTGTCAATTTCCCTATTGTCAAATAGGGGTAGCACATTGTGCGCTAATTTTGCAAGTAAATGAGCTGCGGAAAGCTCTAATCTAGGTATGCTCAGTGTCCTAAGAGGAGCGACTTTAGATTTGGCCTGAATCAATTGTGTGGATATCGAAGATTGCGTTTCTGTTCGCAAATACAACACTGCACCATATGCAAACTTTGACGCGTCAGCCAACCCATGTAATTGCAAAGAAACGAAGGTTTGTCTGTAACCTAGCCAACGGGGAATTTCAATTTGAGACAACGAGGGTAATTCCTCATACCAATCCTTCCAATCGGCTGCTTCTACAGTAGGCAATGGATCGTCCCACTGTAATTTCAATAACCATAGCTTCTGCATGAAGATTTTTTCTGTTATGGTCGCTGGGGCTAACAAGCCAAGTGGATCAAACAATTTCGCCACTTTTGACAAGACTAGCCTTTTTGTCCAAGCGGTCGGGCAGAACCCCATGTCAGTTTTGTATTGGAAGCGATCTCGCTGAGGCAACCATTGAAGGCCGAGCACCCCGTAGGAAGAGTTATCCTGCAGCAATGTCTCATTTTCCACACCTGTGGAATCCCTGGGCAACCACTCTGTTTTGAGCTGGTCTTGATCGACCAGAGGATGAAGAAAATGTTGATGGAATGATTATGTGAGAAAATGAGAAAACTGGATGTTTGCGTGTAACGGTTGGATTTGAATATGAGACAAATGGACTGTATAAATGGAGAAAAGCGGATAAATATTGACCACTAAAGTTTACACTATTGTCTGAATTCTGTATAAAAATGAAATAAATGAGAGTTGAAAGCACGTGTAACGATTTGACAGACGACTTGATTACGTAGTTCGCAGCTGACTGGTTTGGCGTAAAGAGAGCGAGAAGACCGCTGTCTCTCACTTTTGTTGTCTCGATCCTCCTGGAAGTCCGTCACGCACCGGTGGTTCCGGTTGTTCGTTCGGGATCATTCCAGAAGGATCGAGACGGATTTTCACCAATCACGCGCTTGATCGATGGCCCGCGCGAGTCTCGTTACCATACGCTGCTGGCTTGCGTTCAGGCGGGAACGCGCGAGTCAAGTCGTGATTGGTTGTGTGTATTGAAGTCGCGTCATACTCACGGCAACATGGCGCTCGCACGCGCCAGTCTCAAACACACTCTAACAACGATTGTTCATTAGATAGCCATTTTCGCAGTGCGAGGCCGCCCACCTTGCACAATTCTAACACTTGTTTTTGTTTCACTCTAGTCGCCTCTAAAGAATGACCACCCGATAAGACGTCATCCATGTAAATTTCCTTGTCTAAGATGGCTACCTGTTTGACAACCCTGTTAGCTAAAAATGGGCTGGATGCTAACCCATAAGTCACCGTATTCAATTTGTAAATTTGGATCGGATCTGATGAATCGAACCTCCACAATATCAACTGGTATATCCTGTCTTCCTCTGACAGGAGTATTTGTCTAAACATTTGCTTAATGTCTGCGACGAACGCATATTTGTATTTACGCCAACTAATCACAAGGTGAGATAAGTCGGGCAGTAAATTTGCTCCAACATGAAGACAATGATTCAAACTAACACCAGCTCCCGTTTTCATGGAACCGTTGAAGACTGTACGTAATTTAGTAGTAGAGCTACTTTCTTTGAGAACCCCATGAGGAGGCAAGAAGCAACAATTAGTCAAATCCATGTGAGATTGGGTGGAAATTATTGACATATGTTCAGTTGCAATATAGTCTTGCATGAACTCGCAATAAGCCTGTTTGAAAACTGGATCTCTATCAAAGCGTCTTTCCATATTAGCAAACATTTTCTGTGCAGATCTGTGAGTGTCATGGAAGGAGGGTAGTTCACTAATACAAAAAGGCAATCTAACAATATATCGCCCATCCGATGCCCTTGAGTGCGTCTCAAGAAAGTGCTGTTCGCATGTCTGCTGATCGGAAGTTTCAAGTCGCAAAGGAGGAAGCTCTTCTTGCAACCAGAATTTTTACAAGAGTTCATTGACATTCTCCTCTGCTGTGCAGTGGAGCACAGCTGTTCTGACCAGTTGATTTCCACCGATGCAGCTTGTTTCTCTCGATATCAACCAACTAAGACTCGATTGTGTAGCAATGGGTTCATGGCTTTTACCTTTGATCACCCGACCTTCCACAACCTCTGCATGTACATCTGTCCCCAGTAACATGTCTATTCACCCAATCTCCTTGAAACGCGGATCTGCTAATTCCCGTTCTCTCAAATGTTTCCAATCACAGCCACTTGCTGAGACAATAGGTGTATAACCGCTAACCTTCCCTACTACGTAAGCATTGACTCGGCAGCTGAAAGTAGATGAAAAATGAGGCTTGATGTTGAAAGCAGTCTTGCATTTACAGGTAGTTAGAGAGCTATTACATTTAACCGCAATCTCTGACAGTGATGTTGTAATGAATGAAGATTGAGAACATTGATCTATGATTGCCCGCGCGAGGCATTCTTCTCCATGATTGTTTACTACATACACGTAAGCCGTAGCAATAAGGACGGAATCAATAATACCGGAATGGCTTTTAGCCATATGTGCAACTGTACCAGATCCAGAAGTCGAACCTTCAGGATTCAGCGGATCCCTGGATCCTTCGCTTGACGTGAGATTCTGATTTAATTCGTAATTATTACTTGCGGACCCTGCATTCCGATTGAGATGCAAGGTAGTATGATGCTTACCATTGCATTCCTTACAACGGTTTTTCGAAAAGCAAGATTCTACCAAGTGGTTCCCCAAACAATTATAACAAATCCTTTTCGTTTTTACATGGGCGTGTCTTTGAGGAATTGTTTGTGCTCGGAAATTGTCACACTGTAAAAGGAAATGAGGTTTCGAACACAGAGAACATTTATGGTTGAACCGTTCGTTACTTGAATTTTTAAATGACTTCTTGGCAACATGAAATATCTTGGCAGCATCCAGCTTATTTGTTTGTTGTTTTAGACGATTACATGACCCGTCATTCTTTGAGGCAGAAGCAACCGCCGTGATTTTAGCTTTTGCTTCACTCTCAATAGCCTCTAGTGAGATAATTTGAGATGCAAGGAAGCTCTCGAGTTCAGCAAAGGAAGGAGGCTCAAGGGAGTCGCCTAGAGATAACTGCCACTCCTTTCTTGTCTGTGTATCTAATCTACTAGCAATCAAAAACACAATTATATCATCCTACGTCTCAGTCGAACGACCAAGCGCCTTTAATGAAGCCAACGGTCCCGTAATCCCCAGCAGAACTCTTCTCAGCTCGGCCGATGTTTCCGAAGACATATCCGTTACTGACAACATTTCCGCTAACGTCAAATGGACTAGACGTCGTTTATTCTCAAAGTATTTCACCAACCTTTGCCAAGCAATTGCAAAATTTTCTTCAACTACTGGAAGGTTTCTAATTTCGTCATATGCAGCGCCCTCCACACATGACTGCAAGTAATGAAGCTTAGAAACGCCAGACAGTTTTGATCTATCCTTTATCACGTTGCTTATTTCTCCGGGTCTCGGTGGAGAGGCGGAGGAATAGGCGGCTTCGAGTTTTGATAGGCTTCAAGGCCGGGCTGCGCTCGGCCGCGCGTACCGCAGTCCACTCGGGATAAACGCGCTCCCGGAGGATTCCGCACCGTACGATATCTAGAAGGATCACTACTTTTCGGGCGCCAGACACCTTTAGGCGTCACGCGAAATCCCACGATCGTTACGGAATCTCCGAGGGCACGGTCGCGATATCTGGAAGCTCGCCAGGGCACAGGATTCTGCGGAGGATCGGACGGAACGTTCCCCGCGGCGGGAAGGGGCCTCGTAAATAATGGTGACACGTTACAGTTTGACTCGACGATATGTATTTTGACAGTCGTAGATTCTGCCGGTTGGAAGACCGGCAGACGAAAATTCGAGCGAACCGTATTAAAATTAACTCGCGTCGGAATCAGCTGCACGCGTTCATCATTTTTCGGGCAAAGCCGATTCCCGGTGAAATACGCGGGGCTCGGGATCGTATAAGAAAGCCGCGTCGGGGTTACCCCGAGTCTTTAGGCCGACGCGGGGGTCACGGTAAATTCGACCCTATCCAACGGACTGTGCACGGCGCGTACAGAGTCAGCGATAGCACGGGATCTCGCGATGTTCGCACCGACGCACGCTCGACACTCTCACTGGGAACGTATTCACGAATTCTCAATATAGCCGATCTAGCGGCACACGATATAAATCACGAAATAATACCGGAATCGATACAATTGGTTACCGGAACGCACGCCACTCGAGCCACGAAAAATTCCGCAACCATTTGGTTGCGGGGCACCAGAATAATACCGAGATTAAAGGTGAATGAAAGCCTGGTCGGCACTTACCACAGGCAGCTGGTTCGCCCACTACGATATCTACTACGCCGGAATTAACGGAATCTTAAACGGAAACGACTCTATGCCACTACGGCCAAAGCAACAGTGATTGCCGAATTTCCGTGGCTCGCGGACGCGGAAGCGAGGCGTCCCCCACTTGTCGCGTCTTTCGCCCGCCAATCGCAGTCGCGCCTTATCTAGGACCGAGCCTCGACGGGAGGGCCCCTGACCCTTTTGCCGATTTCCCGATTTTCCGTAACGGCCGTGTTTCCACGACCGGGAATGTCCGATGACATTCCAGGACTCCTCTCGAGCCGCTCCCCTCGTGGACCGTTGTTTTGGTGGAACGAGGCGTCGACGGGACGTTTCTGTCGATGTTTAAAGCGGTCCCTGGTCCCACGTCGGCGCCTCCGGGCTGCTTGGCCCGAGCTCGGGATCCTTTTCTTTAATTCCCCGGGGACGTTATTTTGGTCAGGCGTTTCGGGCTGTCCTTAAGCGGCGGCCTCGTACGATTTTCCTCTGGGCGATTCGGTGCCCGGGCCCCCTGGACCCGGGGTACGGTGCTGTAACTTTTCGTCGCGCCAACATGCGCGATGTTCGAAATCTGTAACGGTATCGGTTCTTAATTTTTGTACGTCCCAGTGAGAGTGCTCGCGCCGGTGATTCGTAGGCGCTCTGCCAGAGGGCAGCCCGGTCCTTCCGATATCGTTATTAGAGATTCCTCTTTAATCTAGGGGGACGTGACAGTTTTGCCACGTCACACCTTTACAAGAGAGGTAAATAAATTTTTGAATGAGGGCCACCCCGCATAATTGCCTGAAAATTTAGGTAACTCGATTTTGGGCAAACGCGCCTCACTGTCATCATGTATCACAGAAATGCTAAGTGTGTCGTCAACTTTGATGCGTGATTGATTCCAGTTTTCTGCGATTTTTTCTAACTGAGCCGTAGTTGCTCCTCCGGTCATTTTCGCTCGACCCTTTTTCTTAAAATTGAGAAAAGATCTATCGATCTTCTCATATAATTCGGTCTGGGTTAGGTTGTAACGCTTCTAATGCATCCATGTTTGTACAATGCAAATATCACCCAGAATACACAAATCAATATCAAGCAAACTGGCTGCCAGTCTGATTAACGAATATACTCGTTCAAGAATACAAATCAATATGAAAAATGTGCAGGTGCAAGTATGTGGCTAAATGTTCAATATGCTATTAATGTTCAAATCGCACCGTTACAAAGGTTCCAGATTGTTGTGGTCGCTGCCACCGTAAACTATTACGCCGTAATTACTGTTTACCGTAAACGCTCAGCGAGGGGAATCCCACAGTCAATTGATGACTACTGGCGGTTATTTATTCGTATGAACATGTCATCAGAGTTTAGAATAGAGCGAAATGGAAGGAACTCATCCAGGACAGTGTACATAACAACGAATCCTTGCTATTTGTTTCAATATCCCAGTACTGTCGTATTTCAATGTGTGTGTATCTGTTTATCGTTGGTGTAGTTATCTCTTTCACTCCTTACTATGTTTGTTGACCGCGCTCAAGTTCAGCATGATCAACAATCGTCCAAGTAACCCAATATGGCCGACTTTTCTTCGTCTTTTGTCTCGCCACGTGGTAGCGAACAATAGATATTTATGAAATTCGCTAACGCTCCAAAATGTATCGCGTTAGCTTGAACAGTTTAACGAAACTGGCTTAGTTTGTGCTTTTAAACTGTACGAGGATCGACACAAGGGACTGTGACGTAATACGCACTGGTTCGGTATCACTTGCGTTTCATGCTCACACAAGCTTCAGTTTTCCACTCAATTCCACAAGTAAATACGTGTCCGTCAGTGCACAATCCGGCTCGAAGGACCAAAATGTTAACAAATACACTGATTCGTTATATCGTATGTTATATCGGATGTGGCCGGTTAGCACAGTACGGATTACAATGTCGATTTACGTTACTTGTTCACGCCAAACGTGTCTCTCGCGATCCTCGTGTACGTTTGCCGCTGCTCGCGGCCCCAAACCTACGCGAAAGGAGAGGGGGTTCCGCGGATCCCCCGAATTCGTCGCAGAACTGACAATGTCCCCCTTGCACGTAGGTTCTACGATTTGTAACAAAACGTGATATAATTTTAAAACGTTATAATGCAGATAGTTTCATGGAAGCTAATTGATGTGTTTAAAAAAAGAACTAATTTAATCGAGATGAATTAGGATGACAGTGAGCAAATTCACTCTAGATTAAAAAATCACGATCACGGCGTGTATGAAGTTCAAATCACGACCATGATCGTGATTCCCCGGTCACTGTGATAAATCACGGTTAGTGATTTTGCATGCCATCCCTATTCACAATGTGCTTTACTTGCATCTACTTTTTTCCAAATGTACCGCTAATGCATCGGCTACGCATCAAACGCTTCACTTCTGAGCTGTGGTAGCTGATGTACGGTTATGGGAATCTGGGGAATTCTGTGCGCTCTGATGCGTGCATTGAATGAAACGGAACGGTTCTTTATGCAGTCTATGCGTAAAATGCGTGAAACGGAACGGACGCCAGATTCCGACTCATGCGTCCGAAACTTTGGTAACGTGAAATTCCGAGGAACGTGACGAGGCTCGAGCAGTCGAACAGGCACTCACACTGGCAGAGTAGAGGTACGTCTGTGTGTATAGCGTAGCGCGTGCGCAGTGAGGCGACGATACATCAGAGTTTTCCTAGCTCTGCTCCAGCAGAGCTCTCGAGCGCTTTTCATATATCAGAGGTTCGAGCCCTCACCTCCAGCCGTGGGACTTGTCCCCTGGAGGTTCTCTTGCTGTATAGTATTATTTCGTTTAACCATTATTATATTCAACAGTGTTTGAGATTGGCGCGTGCGAGCGCCATGTTAGCATGACGGAACTGCACGCTCCCCGCCAATCGTCGCCGCGATCCTGCCAAGCGAGCGACGCTAGCATCGCGATCGACGAGCCAATAAACCACGTCCGGAAATTGCGTGGTACGCGATCAACCACGTAATTGGTCAAGGCCCACTCTCGATCCTTCTGGAACGATCGCGAATGTTCCAGAAGGAGAGAGACAATAAAAGAGAGAGAACGCAACGGCGTGCTCTCTTCTTGTTCAACCACGCGCTCCAAACAGCTGTTAGCAAGTCATTACAATTTTCAAAGTTCTCATATATTTCATATCAATTACATTTTCATTTTCACATTGTTTCACCGTTCAACTTGACAATTTTGTATATTTAGTGGTGCAAATACAGTTAAATTATTGTAAATCCGGATTTATCAACCATCATTCATTCCATATTCAAATTCACCGTTACATCCAGACATTCATTCCGATCACCGTTTGTCCCATCGATCCAGCGATCCAATCTCGCATTCATTCGATTACGCAAACATCCAGTGATCCAATTCGGTCAAACCAGACCGCTTTCCTTTACATTTCTGGTCCTTCGAGCCGGATTTACAAAAGAAACAGTGAAACCAGTGATGAATCAGGGTTCCATCGGTGAGAAGTCCATCCAGCGATCAATTCACGCAGCAAAATGGAATTTTCCATCGAAGAATTGCTCAACAAGCAAATCGATGTGGGACGAAAAATCAGCCGCATTGTTGAGAACATGAGGAAGTCCGTCGCGCAAGCAAAGATGACCACAGGTGATGTCCAGTCCAGGCTACAGCTTTTGGAAGATTATTGGTCGCTGTTCCAAAAAAATCACGACATCTTATCGCTCCGTCACAAGGACGCTATAAAATCCAGCGACTACATGAAGATGGAGTACGCAGACATGGTGGAGGAGAAATACATGGAGCAGAAAGCACGCTTACTCGATCTGGCGCAGCAATATGGGGAAGGCAGTTCATCTTCGACCAAGAAGGGTTCAGCAGCATCATTCGACGAGGAATCCAGCTCTGGATCAGCCCCACTCCCCAGGATGCATCTGCCGGAGTTTCACGGCGAGTACGTGGAATGGCCGGCCTTTAAAGATCTGTTTCTCTCGATCGTAGAAAGGAACAAGCGCCTCAGCAAGGTAGACCGGCTTCACTACCTGAAGATAAGTCTCCATGGCCAAGCAGCAGACATCATAAAAGACCTTCCCACCACCAATGAAAATTACGAGCGTGCGTGGACAATGCTCATAGAGCAATATGAGAACAAGAGAATCTTGGTACGTTCTTGTCTCGACAAACTCGCCGCGTTACCCAAGATGACAGAAGGCTCAGCTCAGGAACTCACGGACATCCACAAGAGCGTCACATCGGTGGTAAACACGCTGGAAGGTTTGGGGAGGCCAATAACCAAGACGGAAGACTGGTTCGTCTACTCAGTGGTCAGTCTATTCGATTCCACGACCAGAGACAAATGGGATGAGAAGGTTACAAGTAGCAGCGAGCCACCTGCCTTCGCAACGTTAAGAGACTTCCTGATTAAGCGACGTCAGCAACTAGAGGTCAATCCAGAAAAGGAATTCTTGAAGTCCAGCACGCGGAACAGCCAGAGCCCGGTCAAACCTTCCGAAGCCCGCTCAAATCCAGGGCAATGGAAAAAAAAGGAGAAGACAACGGTGGTTAGAGCAAATCACGCACAACAAGGCTACAAACCAGTAAACTATTTAAACTATTTAATGCAGTGCCCGGAGTATAAGGCACTCCCGCCTGCAGAACGCCGTGCACGTGTGGAAAAGGCTCACCTCTGCTACAACTGCCTCGGAAACCATCCAGTTGCTGCCTGCCCATCCACGAAGGGATGCATGTCGTGTGGCGGACGGCATCATTCTTCGATCCACGACACCTGTCGAGACGGTACCAAGCAGAGTGCGACGGCTCACCACACCCAGGACTGTCGTGACCTGAAGGGTAAGGTGTTACTTGCGACAGCATTAATTCGAGTTGCAGATAGATACGGCAGACGGCAAGAGGTTCGAGCCCTTATTGACCAGGGCTCTGAGATATCGATGATCACGGAAGGGTTGGCTCAACGACTGCAGTTACCTCGGAAGACTTCGGCGATAGACATCTACGGCGTCGGGGGACAACAGCTCGCCAGAGCTCGAGGGCAAATCAGTCTCGACATCTCGGCAGGCACGGGCTCGGATTCGATCTGGGTGTCAGCGGTCGTGCTCCAGAAGCTCACGAGCTACACGCATGGCTGCACCATCCCTTCACGAACCTGGAGCCATCTCAAAGGGTTGAAGCTGGCTGATCCCACTCCTGAAGCCTCCAGACCAATCGAGGTTCTACTCGGGGCGGACGTGTATCCAGCCATTATCAAGGAGGGCCTAAGGAAAGGGGCTCCCAATGAGCCGTTAGGGCAGCACACCATATTTGGCTGGATCTTGACAGGAGGTGCAGGAGCCACGGCCTCGTCGTCGCACGCCCAAGTGCACCAGGTAGTCATTGAAGATTCCTTGAGTTCGCAGGTGCGGAAGTTCTGGGAGCAAGAAGAGTTCCGAGACGCCAACTCTTCAATGACCCTTGAGGAAATGGAGTGTGAACGCCATTTCGCCTCGTCTCATGAACGGACGCCTGAAGGTCGCTACCAGCTTAGGCTCCCATTTAAAAATCCAGGCCCCATCACGTCAGGGTCAAGGACAGCTTCCTGGCACGCCCTCAGACGACTCGAACAACGCTGCAAGAGGGATGAAACTTTCAGAACTCAATACCACAAATTCATCAAGGAATATGAGGAGCTGGGACACATGTCGTTGGCGAACAAGCCGACCGACGAGCAACCTGTTCACTACCTTCCACACCACGGAGTGTTGAAGCTCAGCAGTACCACGACGAAGCTGAGGGTGGTGTTCAACGGATCCTGGGCTGAATCATCACAGCAGTCCTTGAATGACTGCCTTCACGTCGGTCCTAACCTCCTGCCTCTCCTCTCCGACGTCCTGCTGCGATGGCGCATTCATCAGTATGTGGTGACAGCTGATGTAACAAAGATGTACAGGCAGATTCTGGTGCATCCTGAGGACCGCAACTTCCAAAGGATCCTGTGGAGAGACGAAGATAATCAAGAAGTGAGTGAGTATTGCTTGAATACCGTCACTTACGGTCTCTCTTGTGCCCCATACCTAGCGGTCAGGACGTTACACCAGCTGGCAGAGGACGAAGGCAGTCGATTCCCAATCGGAGCACGGGCACTTCAAAACGACGCACAGTGTGTCCAAACGGCGAAATCGTGGCCAAAACCTCGAAAATGAACTTTCCGGTGGGGATACGGTAAGTACTATTTTAGATACTTTAGTATTGTGCCTATGGAAAAACCGAGGTGCGAAGGTTTTATTACTTATACCTGAGAAATGGTGAGAGCTCGAAGTTTTCGTTCATTAGTCGTTCCGTAATCGTGTTGTGAGGAACTGTGTGACAGCGAAAAGTAAAAACTGCATATTTCAAAAACGGTTCATTTAATTTGAATTCTGAAAAATGGATGCTGTTCCTGGAAGTAAGTAGAATGTCTCTGACTACTAGTATATTTGAAATAGTTGATGGTTACATTGTATAATTATAAATGTTATTAGAAGACGGGAACAGAAAAGTTTTAAGGACAAATTTTAAACATGTAGAGTAAAAGTTGTGTGGAAAACAACATGAAGCTATAATTTTTGTTGGAACTTGTAGTTGACACTGTCATCTTTCAGTATTTGCAAAAATTAGCTGCCAATAACTGCCTACCAATGTTTTGTAAGACCATTTTGTAAATGCAGAATGAAACATCGACATGCGTGTTTTCTCGGGAAGTGTAGACGGTATTTAAAAACTCTTCAAATGAATATTGTATGGTTTTGCATCAGTTTATTATTAATTTCAATAAAAAATTAAAAAATTGACACCAGACGCATTGAAACTTGTCTTTCTAGCAAGAAACACTCGAGAAAATGAAGATATTAAAGATGATGATAACTATTATAGTTCATCTGATTCGACATAGTTTTTTAATTTTTATTTTGTCATATTTATTTCTTTTTAGTGTAAACATTTTACTGTAAACATTTTTTAGAGGAAAATAAAATTTTTTGCTATACATGTCCGCCATATTGGATTCGCTACTTTGTTTTCTATACTTTTAAGTTCAGATTCGTAATCAGCGACCCAAAAAACCCTCATGTACCAATTTTTATCCAATTTCGTCCAGATTTAAGTGAGTTACGAGGTTTTGACCACGATTTCGCCGTTTGGACACACTGTGCGACGCATATGTGGATGACATCCTGACGGGAGCCGATTCTATCACAGCCTTGAAGGAGACAGCAAGACAACTCTTTCAGCTGTGCAAGGCGGGCGGCTTCCCGTTACAAAAATGGGCAACCAATGTCGCTGAGCTGCACGACATCACTTCCCAGTTGTGCCAGGACGCGGCAACCCAGCCCTTACACCACTCTTCAACCCAAGGACCGTCGAAAACATGGACGGACACTACGCACTCGGCACTCGGTCTTCAGTGGTCGCCTGTCAACGACACATTTGGCTTCTTAATTAACGATGCTGACATTCAACCAACAACCAAGAGGGGATTGGTTTCAAAAGCGGCCCAATTATTCGATCCCTTGGGATGGCTGACTCCAGTTGTCGTGCGGGCCAAGATCAGCATCCAGACGACATGGCTGCTGGGACTCGGTTGGGACGATCCACTCCCAGATACCCTGGCCAAGGAATGGAGTGTCTTCTGCACCGATTTGAAGCAGCTGGAGAAAGTAAGGGTACCACGTCCTCTGTTTCAGAATCCTCATTGCGAACAGAAGGAATTCCATGGGTTCGCCGATGCCTCAGAACGAGCTTACGGGGCTGTTCTATACTTGAGGACGAGAACCAAGGGCCACCACTGGACGCTAACACTCATCACGGCCAAGAGCAAAGTAGCACCACTACAACAAGTGTCACTCCCGCGGTTGGAACTGCGTGCAGCACACCTCCTGGCACGGTTAACGCAGCACGTCACTACCACTCTCAATATGACCGACACAGTAGTTCACCTGTGGTCAGATTCCACGGTTGCCTTAGGATGGATACAGGGTCATCCCTCCAAATGGAAGACCTATGTGGCCAATAGGGTGGCTGACATCCAGCGAAGGGTACCCGAAGCACGCTGGCACCATGTAGTAGGCACCGAAAATCCTGCGGACTGTGCTTCGCGGGGAATTTCTCCTTCGCAGCTGATTCAGTGGACCATGTGGTGGCAGGGGCCAGGATTTCTCCAACACGACGTCGACCTTGCCGCTTCAGGACCGGTCGATCAGGAGCACCTGCCCGAACAGAAAGGGCCAGTCGTTGCTGTAGTCACTGGGGCAGGAAAGAAGGAAGACGACAACGAAGTCCTGATGCGCTTCTCATCGTACACCAGACTGCTTCGAGTCACAGCGTGGTGTAGACGATGGCTCAGGAAATGCCGAGGCAAATCAAGTCACTCACCCATTGATACTGACCCGGTGCGAAGTGACCTACCACCGGTCCTAACGACAGCAGAAATCAACGATGCTGAGAGAGGTTGGATTCAGCTGATCCAGAAGATGGCCTACAACGAGGAAATAAAGATGCTGTTGCAGCATAAGGGCATCCCACTCCGAAGTAGCCTTGCACCGCTGACACCAACCTTGGACAAACATAACCTGTTGAGAGTAGGAGGTCGACTGGGCAAAGCACCAATTAACCCAGATGAGGCACACCCAATCCTCTTACCCCCTCAATCTCGATTCACTCAATTGTTTGTCATTCTAGCACATAGGAACACCATGCATGGGGGAGTCCAGTCAACCCTGGGAGCCATCCGACAGCGCTTCTGGGTTCCAAAAGGTCGATCGGTAGTCAAGGGAACCATTAGCATATGTGTGACTTGTCTGCGATGACGGGCGGAGCCAGCATGCCAGCTGATGGGAGAACTGCCAGAGCACCGAGTCACCCCGGCTCGCCCCTTCCACTCCACAGGGGTAGACTATGCTGGTCCAATTTGGCTGCGAACAACAGCGGGTGGAGGTCATAAGGCATACAAGGGCTTCTTCGCCGTATTTGTTTGCATGGTAACAAAGGCGGTGCATCTTGAAGTCGTATCAGATTATACCTCCGAGGCCTTCTTAGCTGCTTTCCGCCGATTCATTTCACGGCGCGGCATTTGTGCTCATCTGCACAGCGATTGCGGTACAAACTTCCAGGGAGCCGACCGTGAATTACGACGTCTCTTCAGTGCTGGTAGCCAGGAGAATCACAACATCAGGAAGGAGATGAGCAATTTGAGGACAGAATGGCATTTCAATCCGCCAGCTGCACCTCACTTTGGCGGCCTGTGGGAAGCCGCAGTAAAATCAACCAAATACCACTTACGAAGAACCATAGGAGAAGCTCGACTCACTTTCGAGGAAATGACGACGTTGTTGACGCAAGTGGAGGCCTGCCTCAATTCAAGGCCACTTGCTGCACTGTCCGACGATCGAACTGACTTGGCTGCACTAACCCCAGGTCACTTTTTAATCGGTTCTGCATTACAGGCGATTCCAGAACCGTCGCTGCTCGATGAGAACATCAACCATCTCACTCGCTGGCAGCTGGTAACAAGAATGAGGGATCAGTTCTGGACGAGATGGAAACGAGAATATCTCCAGGGACTCACCGCTCGATCCAAATGGCGCACGGTCCAAGATGACGTCACGCCCGGACGCCTCTGTCTCATCATCGGGGAACAGACGCCTCCTTCACGTTGGCCGCTCGCTCGGGTCAAGGAAATCCATCCAGGAACGGACGGAAGAGTTCGAGTCGTGAAGGTGGTCACGCCAACATCCGAATACACGAGGCCGGTCCACAAACTCGTCATCCTTCCGATCAAGACGGACGATCAATGAATGGATCGATTCGCGTACCACGATGCTGGCCACGTACAACTGCGTAGTACACGATCCATTCATCAGCGCAGGCGCGATTCAGTGATGGAACCTTCCGTGACGTCACACGCGTTCACACCGCATTCCTAGTCCGTTCCCATTGCACATTAATAGTTTATTCAGTTGCACGATCACTCTGTTGTAGCATTTCAATACTTCCATTTTTCAATAATCACTTGTTCAACAGCACTCACGAAAATTCGACTAGTCGAGGCGGGCGGCATGTTTGAGATTGGCGCGTGCGAGCGCCATGTTAGCATGACGGAACTGCACGCTCCCCGCCAATCGTCGCCGCGATCCTGCCAAGCGAGCGACGCTAGCATCGCGATCGACGAGCCAATAAACCACGTCCGGAAATTGCGTGGTACGCGATCAACCACGTAATTGGTCAAGGCCCACTCTCGATCCTTCTGGAACGATCGCGAATGTTCCAGAAGGAGAGAGACAATAAAAGAGAGAGAACGCAACGGCGTGCTCTCTTCTTGTTCAACCACGCGCTCCAAACAGCTGTTAGCAAGTCATTACAATTTTCAAAGTTCTCATATATTTCATATCAATTACATTTTCATTTTCACATTGTTTCACCGTTCAACTTGACAATTTTGTATATTTAGTGGTGAAAATACAGTTAAATTATTGTAAATCCGGATTCATCAACCATCATTCATTCCATATTCAAATTCACCGTTACATCCAGACATTCATTCCGATCACCGTTTGTCCCATCGATCCAGCGATCCAATCTCGCATTCATTCGATTACGCAAACATCCAGTGATCCAATTCGGTCAAACCAGACCGCTTTCCTTTACAAACAGTGTATTCTTTATTTCAACATTTTGTTAAATACATTATTTTATTATTCATCCTAATTCAAACCGAGTTCTTAACTTTTTTCGATTCCATTCCTAATCAGATCAGATCCTAACTTTCGCGTAACTTCATTCGTTGAGTTCAGGGGGAGAAAACTCTTATGTATGGCCTTGGACTACTTAGTACACTCTCGAGGGAGTTAGACTAGATAGCACCACGATCACAGCACATCACGTGATTGGACGCTTGGACGTGACTGATGTTCCAATTTTTGGCGCTATGCGGCGCTACAATTACCGGCCACTACAGCTGACGCTGATTACCACCAGAATTAGAATCACTTCTGGCTCGAATATTCGTGTGACTGGATCGTTATTGCAGATATTTCTCCTTCAGAAGATTTTTTTTAATTTTTACATACGTACAAAAATTAAATTGTGTTAAAAATTTGATGAATGAGCTCCCAAAATATTGAAAAAAAGAAGTTTGCTCAATGTCAATTCAATTTTAAAAATAATTTTTCAAAATTGAGCGACACTCAGTGAACTTTTTGAGCTTATTTTTCAAATTTTACTTTGTGCATTAATAATAAAATTTTTTCTAGGTTTTTTTTAGGATAGTAGGATAGTGAGGTGCAGAGGAGTGCAGCAGCAAGTTTAGGAAGTGTGTAACGAGTCCGGTTTTCTCGTGTTCGCGGCGGAATCCTCTCGTGCCCGGAGAGCTCGTCGTGCCAGGGTGACAGTCGGCGAGAGGACGGATTAATTGCGTGCGTCGGGAATCGAGGTGCGGGTGTGAAATAACGACACGTGTTTCTACGGCAAGAGTTCCGCGTTCGTTGCTCGGTCTTTCGCGGATGTCGCGATCCACGGTGCTAGTGTTCGCGTCGCGATGGGTAGTACGGAGGGTCAAGGAGTGCAGGAAGTGATTTCCGATAGTGGTGGGTGCCACGATCTCCCCTGCCACGGGTCTGGTTTGTCGGATCCTCAGCGCCGACAGCGTACCGACGATGAGGCCTCCCGTGGCGGTTGTACGTTTAACGTGGTGGAGGGCGAACCCTGCACGGTTAAACGACTCCAACGCTGTCGGAGTTCTGTCGACAGCGTGTCACACATTTTCCGGTGTAAAACACCGGACTTCAGTGGCACGCGGTGCTCACCGAGAAGACGAGCATTGACTCGGAGTGTCCCGCGCGGCGGTAAAACTCGTTGTCAAGGAGGATGAGGTATTTAGCGGAAGATACTAACGAGTCAGGAAATATCGGAAGCTGGAACTGACTGGTGGGAGATCCAGTCGAGGAATAAGAGATCTATGCCGAATCTGTCGCGCCTTATATAGTTCTCGGTTGGTGGTGAGGGGTAGTGCTGCAGTGAGGTAAGTGTGTGACGTATGTTTTCCGGTTCCCGCCAATTCTGTGGAAAATACGCATCCGGTTCCCGCCAAATGTGTTCGTAGACGAGGGGTCGCGGGGTGGTGTATCGAACCGCGTCGGATCGGCGACGCGGCTCGGTCTTGTTCGGTTACGTTCGGCGATACTCGGTCGTAGGCTTAGCCCAGCGTACCACTTTCCCAAAGACATTAAACAATCAGAGTCTTAGGCTAAGGAAATTCAGTGTCCTGTAATACTCGAACTTACAACCACTGAAAGGCGCAAATATAGGGTGTGTTACAAACATTTTAATGAAGCCTCATTTATGTGGTATGCACAACGAAGAAAATTGAGACATGATGCTATTCCAACTTTGCATTTGCCAGTGCATAGTGGGAATGAAGAATATGCATCGGATGTACAGAAACAGAAGAATATCCAGCCTCTGCTACACCATTGGAAAGTCAAGAAGAAATAACTGAAACTATTTGTGAAGAAAACGCGTGGAATATTAATGAGAATAATAACGCTGGTCCAAGTAGTTCTTCAACATCAGGACAGTTACAACGGTTCAACTTCACAAAAGAGCCTCAGAAATGTACTCCTGCAGCCCAATTAAGTTGCAAATTGGGCTAGATTCAGGCTCCAAATGCAGCTAGATTGTACAAAGTTGCACAAAATTTGATGAAACGCAACCGTTATGCGCACAAGAAGAGAGAAGATTTGAAGGCACGACTGGAACGAGCAATGGCGTTATCAGAATCTAATCTGGTACATAGATTTCAAAATCTATCAACGACGCAGAGGATGTTCATCGAAATGCAGTTACGTACATCCAGATTCATGCCACAAGTAAGTAAAATTGTAGATGTAGTTAATAATATACCAATAGTTATTCAGTACTTTCAGCCAGTGAAATTTGCCATAATAATATTAATAAACACTATCATTGTTCCCATGGGTCAACATGATGTGATGCAGGCAGTAAAAAAGGCAATGTTTACAATTGTCATATTTTTTTGCTCGCTATTTCACATGCATGAAGCTGCACGAAGTGTTTGAAGATGTGCTCTGGTGATGATGAACCCACTGACCCTACATGCTGCTATATGCTTGAATGTGCTTCGAAGAATGATGCTGTCTTGTAGTTTCTACATATAATTATACTACTTCTTTTCTACTTATTTTTTTAAAACAATTCCATAATAAATGGTGAAAAAAACATGTTTTTCAAATTACAACATTTTCAGTAGATACTCCAATGTTTTCACTATAAGGTTCTAAAAACTCATTTTAGTCGGTTTGTTGGTTCTACTCTTATAATTTAATAAAAAAAAGGGTGACACTGGTTTTGTGTTTGAATATGACTACATAACTATATTTTACCTTTTACTATTTATTGTTGCTGTGTAATATATGCTGTGTGTTTTCATTGTATTATTTTATTATAATTTGTTTCTAACTTTATGAAATATGCCTTCAGGGAAGACGCTACACAACAGATGAGAAGGTATTGGCCTTAACACTTCTGAAGTAGTCACCAAAATCGTATAAGCTCCTGAGGAAATTATGCAATTTACCAAGTGCAACCACGCTGAAGAAGATGCGAAGAAAAATTCCAGTCGAGACTGGACTATCACAAGTTGTGATGAAACATCTTCAAGATCAAGCGGATACCATGAATGCACAAGACAAGCTGTGTGTATTGATGTGGGACGAGATGTCACTGAAGCCCCATGTTGATTACGACATTAACAAAGATAAGATCATAGGCTTCGAAGACTGGGGCACAAATAGATCTTCCATAAGTGTTAGAGACTAGATATGGATTCAGGGACTGGAGAGAGATTCCTAGTCAATCTGAACGACAACAACTTTATTTTCCCGAACCGGGGCTCGTCGACGAACAATACTATGTACAAGAAACGGTATAATAGAAAACGTGGTTGTACAAATAGACAATAAACTTACGGAGACCGATAACGTAACAGACGATTATTCCGGAGATTTATGACAAAAGAAAATGTATAGAAAAGTGATAACCGGTCAACTAGACGCTCGATTAACACACCAGATTTCGTTGCTCTTGATAACTAAGTCGTTAGAGAACTGGACGATCGATCTGCGATCGATCGATCAGCCGGCCGTTAGACGTCACCTTCGAACGCGTGATTGGTGGACCGCTCGTGCGCTCAGCCAATCCGGGTCGCGCTCCGCGGTCGATAATCGATCGATATTGATCTCGACGGTGACAGCCAATGACGCAGCGATCCGACGATCGATCACAGATCTCGTCGCTACCAGCCAATTGCCAGTAACGACACTGACGTTGCTGGCGCACTCAGCCAATCCCAACCATTCCGCCCGCCTCGTCGGCCAATGACGAAATTGAAACCCACGTGCCAATCAGTGGGCGAGAAGTATCGATGAATGGCAGAGGTGAATGGGCCAGCAACATTCTGCGTAGTATCTAGAACAAAGAGAGACGCGTCGTAGTGCGTGTTAACGTGATAGTGAAGTGATGAAGAATATGTACAGTGATATGAACAGAGTGATACAACGGTGAGTGTAAATGTAATGAGTCATTACTAACGATATACTACATGGAAAGAGAATAATAACGATGATTGATCACGTGCAATTAGATGCAGTTATTGCGAAGTGGTATCGCTTGAGAGTCCAGCCTCGTGAGCCCTTCCAGTCTCCGTCTCCTCGTCGTCAGGCGACAACAAGGGGATGAGTTTGTGTACCAGTCGAAGAAATGTAGCAGTGAAGGTGCGTACAGTCACGACTCGAGTAGTGCCGTCTAGGCCCGGGTGTATGTGAATGACGCGAGCGAGCGGCCATTGAGTTGGTAGCAATTCTTCGCTTTTGACTAGACAAAGAAAGCCTGCCTTGATTAAATTTTTGTTTTTCCTCCAGTTGCCTCTAGTTTGCAGCGTGTTCAGATACTCCCGAGACCAGCGTTTCCAAAAGTGCTGCTGCATCTGTTGCACCAATTGCCACCTAGATAACCGGGAGACTGGCAGCTCCTCGAGGCTGGGCTCTGGAATTGCCAGGAGCGGTCCCCCGATGAAGAAATGCCCCGGAGTCAGGGCTGCAGGATCCTCAGGGTCGTCGGACAGCGGTTGTAGCGGCCTGGAATTGAGGCAAGCCTCGATACCTGTCAGGAGTGTGGTCAGCTCCTCGAAGGATAGTTTCTGCTCGCCAATGATCCTGCGTAGGTGATGTTTCACCGATTTTACGTCAGCTTCCCAGATCCCTCGAAAGTGTGAAGCCGACGGAGGATTGAACTTCCAGGCAATACCTTCCTTGGAGGCTGCAGCAAATGGATCGCTCCCTTGACCGAGGGATTGTTGTAGTAGAGCTCGCAGCTCGTTGTTTGCGCCCACAAAGTTGCGGCCACAATCGCTATATAATTCTGCGCACTTCCCTCTCCGAGATATGAATCTTCTTAGAGCCGCTATGAATGTCTCGGTTGAAGCATCTGATACAGCCTCCAAGTGCACTGCCTTTGTGACAAGGCAGATAAACACCGCGATATATCCCTTCGAGTTGCGCTGACCACGCCCCCGACCGGATCGAAGATGTATCGGCCCTGCATAATCGATTCCAGACCTAAAAAGGGACGACTGGGAGTTATACGTGCTGACGGGAGAATTCCCATTTTTGGTTGGGCAGTTTGCCCCTTCTAGCGTATACACACTGTGCACCGATGGATACAATCCTTTACCAGTGGACGACCTCTAAGGATCC
Organism: Lasioglossum lativentre; assembly: GCA_916610255.1. Taxonomy (NCBI): domain Eukaryota; kingdom Metazoa; phylum Arthropoda; class Insecta; order Hymenoptera; family Halictidae; genus Lasioglossum; species Lasioglossum lativentre. The sequence continues at coordinate 22,304,308 of OU744359.1, read as the reverse complement.
AACACTCCTGGCGCAGTGTGGCAAGTGTTAGCTGTGTTCCCCCGTGAAGGCATCGCTTATGGGCAGCGTCGACCCATAACCTAGCCAGCGGGGACTCATCAGGCAGTATGGCTTGGTATGCTCTCTCGTAGGCCAGATTGGCAGCCTGTAGACGGCCTCCGACTCGCAGCACCCCATCCTTGTCGATGAATGGACAAAGTTTGGCCAGTCGATTTTTGCCTGCAGTAGGTCGATCCTTCCGGAGATTCTGGATGTCTTCAGCGAAGGCTACTGCCTGCTCCAGTCGTAGAAGGGTGAGTTTCACCTCGTTGATCTCGGAGGTGGTGATGTACCCTTCAACTCTTTTTTTCCAAGGACCCAGCGTCTGCACCAGGCCAGGACTCTGAAAAGACGGGTTAGATTGGAGAACCGCGCGATCAGGGGGCATGATGTGCTCTCTGGTGCTCTGGTCACGTGATGGACTTCCATCTCCTCAGCTCCGGGCTCGTGGATCGCCTCTTCGATGGTTGCTGTAGTGAGATGGCCTGGTGAGGAGAGCCACTCGGGCCCTTGCCACCACAGCTTGAAGTTCGGCAACTCTGCTGGAGATAGACACCGGGAAGCGCAGTCAGCAGGATTTTCCGAGCTCCTCACGTGGTGCCACTGAGAATGCGGCAGCATCCTTTGGATTTCCGCAACCCTGTTCGCGACGTAGGTCGGCCAGCGAGACGGGTGTCCTTGGATCCATCTTAGCGCTACAGATGAATCCGACCACAAGTGCAGTCCGATATCTTGCAAGTTGAGCGCCTGAGTAACGTGCTCGACGAGCCTGGCCAGCAGGAAGGCTGCACAGAGCTCCAATCTGGGTAGAGAAACCCGCTTCAGTGGTGCCACCATTGATTTGGCAACAATCAACGAGACTGTCGCCACTCCCTTTTCGTCGATGGTGCGGGAATAAACCACGGCAGCATAGGCGCGCTCCGATGCATCACCAAATCCGTGGATTTCCAGAGGCTGCTTGAACGAGCTGGTTCCGAGCCACCGAGGTACTCGAATGGCCTGCAGAGCCGGGAGCTACTGCTGGAACTGCTGCCAAATAGAGTCCTCCTGTTCCGGCAGCGGTGTGTCCCAATCGACTTTCAGGAGCCACAGAGATTGTATTAGAACCTTGGCGACTATAGTGACGGGAGCCAGCCAGCCGAGTGGATCGAATAGCTGAGCTGTCCCGCTGAGCACTGCCCGCTTGGTAAATCCAGACTTCCGGGGTGACGTAGCAGCTGTTATCTGGAAGCAATCAGTGGTAGGTAGCCATTTTATACCTAAGACGCAGTGCAGCGTCGGAGAATCCCACTCGATGCGCTTCCCTTCAGCTCTTCGTTGGACAGTCCGTCCAGAAGACCCTTTGCGTTGGATGCCCACTTGCGAAGAGGGAATCCGCCCGCCACGAGGACCTCTCGTAGTTCCTGCAGCTTGTGTTTGGCTTCAGGGATCGTGTCGGCTCCAGTTAGAACGTCATCCATGTAAACGTTCTCCAGTATGGTGCGAGACCTAAGTGGGTACCGCTGCTCCTCCACCTTGGCGAGCTGATGCAGACATCTGATGGCCAAGTAAGGAGAACAAGCCAAACCGTAAGTTACTGTATTGAAATCGTAGTTAACGATGGGTTGATGTGCTTTAGGTCTCCACACGATCCGTTGCCATCTTCGATCTTCAGGATGCACGAGTATTTGTCGGTACATCTTCTCGATGTCTGCCGAGAAGACGATGTTGTACCTTCGCCACTTCAGGAGGACGTCCGCCAGATTCGGGAGCATATTTAGACCTCGCAGTAGGAAGTCGTTGATTGACCTTCCGTTGGAAGATGGCATGGACCCGTTGAAGACCACCCTCAGTTTTGTTGTGCTGCTGGCCTCTCGTAGGACTCCGTGATGCGGGAGGTAGTACTCCCCGCTCGAGCTAGGACCCTGCGTAGAGGTCATGTGACCCAAAGCCTCGTAGGTGTCCAAGAATACCTTGTACGCTCGCTGAAATTCGACGGAGCGCCGAAACCTGGTGTTTAAGGACTCCAGCGTTCGAACAGCGATGCGCCGGGAATCCCCAAGTTCTGGTGCGCTGCTGAATGGTAGTCGCACCATGAATCGTCCATCAGGACGCCGAAGGTGAGTGCTGACGAAGTGCTCTTCAGCCCTTTGGTCGTCGATTGTGCAAGGAATCGGCGCCTCAATTTCCTCCTGCTCCCAGAACCTGGTCAGAAATTCCATTAATTCCCGGTCTATGTTACAGTGGTGGACAGGAACTCCGGATCTTCCTGCGGACTCGTCGTTGCTCTCCGAGTCCACTCCCCCGGTAAGAATCCATCCGAGAGCGGTCTCCTGAGCAACCGGAGTATGTGGCGGCTCCCGCTTGACTCCCTCTCGGAGGATTAAATTGTAGGAGTCAGCTCCCAGGAGGATGTCCACTGGATCGGCAAGATGGTACACCGGATCGGCGAGCTTCAACCCTAGCACATGAGGCCACTCACCCACAGCAGGTAAATTGCGAGGCCTGTAACGAGAGAGTTCAGGTATGATGAACACCGGAACTTGAAATTGTATTTCTCCGTTGCCATGAGGAGTGATAACCAGGGTAGTTTTTCCTCTAATGAACTTCGCCTTGGCACCTCCGACCCCCAGAAGTGGAACCCGAGCCTGACTCCTCTTGACCCCGAGCCGCTGAGCAAGAGCCTCAGAGAGTAGCGAGACCTCACTGCCTGGGTCGATGAGTGCACGAGCCTGGCAGACTTGTCCTCGTAGATCTGAAACCATAACACGCGCTGTGCTGAGAAGCACAGAAGAAGCCCTACAGACTTGCGCAGACACGTGTTGGACGACGGCTCCCGTAGAGGCAGGCTCCTTGGATAGCGGGGCACCATCGTGAAGGGTCGTATGGTGTTTTCCTTGGCACTTCTGACACCTCTTGGCCGACTTGAAGTCACTCGCTGCATGTTTCCCCAAGCAGTTGAAACAGAGGTTCCTCGCTCGTGCCGTCTCTTTCCGCTCTAAGGGTCTTCTCCTGGTAACGGCTGCAGAATAAGACGAAGTGTTTCCCCTGACAAATGCGGCATGCATTCGCCGAGGAGCTTGCCTTGGATACCTGGTGTACCTTGAAGACCTTGGCAGCGGATTTCTTGCAGTCGGAAGGCTCTTCGAGTTCATGAGACTGTGGAGACTCCAGCGCCTCACAAGTATGGATGCGACCCTCCATAAACGTTCGGAGTTGTTCTATGGTGGGAAGTTCCTTAGAGAGCCTCACGGAACCTTCCCACTCACGCTGCGACTGGCGATCGAATCGGTCCACTGTTAGTTCAACGATCCAGTCAACTGCGCTTGTGACTGGTCGATCCAGATTATCGAGCGCATCGATAGCGTCGAACGTCTCATCGTACAGTCGCTTCATCTCCGTAGCGAATTCCCTTCGTACCGGAGTTAACGAAGAGTGTGCTCTAATTTGAGCTTGTACCAGAAGCCGTCGATTGTTAAAGCGACTTTCAAGCTTATCCCAAGCGACTTGAAAGTTTTCGGACGTCGACCTTACATTTTTCAGAAGAGACGCGGCGCTACCCTTCATGCAAGTTTTCAAATAATGAAGGCGCTCTACAGAAGACAAGAACGAGTCGTTAACGATGAGCGAGGTAAACAAATCCCGAAACGATGGCCAGTCCTTGTAGTTGCCCTCGAAAGTGGGGAGAGCCATTTTTGCGTTTGAATTCGGCGTTCCTTTAACGGCCGAAACCGCCTCGTATTCAGCGATCATGTCGCGGATAGATCCGGAATGCTCCACATAATTCGCTTGGATTTCGCTGTACTCATCATCCTTGATGTATTGACTCTCGCTTAATTTTACGTCCTTTTTAACGGCTGTTCTCACTTCCGCATCACCCTGACGGTATTCATCCCACAACCGTTCGACGGTGTCGCGGGCAGCATGCAGCATTCCCAAAGAGATGTTGGCTTTTCCCCTCTTCTTTATGTTCGTAAGCACGCGGGAAAGACGTTGAGAGGTAAGCCGTTGACTTTCAATAAGGTCAGCCATTGTTTTTTCACGAGATCACAGCACTAAGCGATTCGAATAAAATAACGGTTCACTTTCAGAAGACTGCAGCACTGAATCCGGCTCGAAGGACCAAATGTTAGAGACTAGATATGGATTCAGGGACTGGAGAGAGATTCCTAGTCAATCTGAACGACAACAACTTTATTTTCCCGAACCGGGGCTCGTCGACGAACAATACTATGTACAAGAAACGGTATAATAGAAAACGTGGTTGTACAAATAGACAATAAACTTACGGAGACCGATAACGTAACAGACGATTATTCCGTAGATTTATGACAAAAGAAAATGTATAGAAAAGTGATAACCGGTCAACTAGACGCTCGATTAACACACCAGATTTCGTTGCTCTTGATAACTAAGTCGTTAGAGAACTGGACGATCGATCTGCGATCGATCGATCAGCCGGCCGTTAGACGTCACCGTCGAACGCGTGATTGGTGGACCGCTCCTGCGCTCAGCCAATCCGGGTCGCGCTCCGCGGTCGATAATCGATCGATATTGATCTCGACGGTGACAGCCAATGACGCAGCGATCCGACGATCGATCACAGATCTCGTCGCTATCAGCCAATTGCCAGTAACGAGACTGACGTTGCTGGCGCACTCAGCCAATCCCAACCAATAAGTATGAGGACTATACAGTGGGTGAAAAATGCCCATTTCCTACAACTATTGCGACGGCCAAACGAAAACACCACAGTTAATACAGGGCATCAAAAATGTATTGAAAGCACTAAAGGAAACTGGGTTAGAAGTTGTAGCCACTGTATGTGATCAAGGATCATCGAATGTTGCTGCCATCAACACGTTACAGGCAGACACACTGGCAAAAAGGTGGAAACAGAGAGAAGAGCAGCGTATGTATACATTATTAAGTTTTTCATATCATTTAAAAAATATAATATTGTAAATCAATACAATCATTTTGTACTTACAGGTGACATAATTGAAATAGATGGTATTAAATTGATACTATTTTATGATCCGCCGCATTTAATGAAAGGAGTAAGAAACAACTTACTAAATAGGGACCTGGAAATAAATGTAACTCCAGGAAGAAAAGAATGTGAAAGGCAATTCGCATAATGGAAGACGATTGAACAGGCGTACAATATGGATATCGCTGGCTACGTGGTACGCCTTATGATGAAGAAATTAACAGATGAACATGTGGTACCACAAAGGATTAAATAAATGAAAGTGAAATACGCATCACAGTCTTCAGTGAAACAGTGGCGTCACATATAGGATTCCTTAGCCGCCACCATGTAAGTAAAAGTTATATTGCACTATATGAATGGTATGGACGTTCTGTTATGCTTGAATAACTGATAAAATATTCATTATTATAGGCGTTGTAGAAACAGACCATGGCCCATTAAAAATACGGAAGGAGGAAGGCCTCACGACAGCGGAAGTTCTTAACTTTTTCAATAAAGTATTCGACTCCGTTAATGGGTATAGTGCAGTCTCGGAAGGTCAACTGAGGACGGTCATATCAGAAGCCATTGCACATCAAGAATTTTGCTCTTGCTTTTGCCGTCCGCTCACAAAAATACCAATGTCTGGAGCACTATGCCTGAAAAATTGGATTAAGACCATTTCTGGATTTCAAGTTTTGTGGAGACTTTCGAAGACAAAAGGATTTCAAAATTTCAAGACAAGGTTGATTAATCAAGATCCCTTGGAAAATTTCTTTAGATGCATACGATTTGTTGATCATCAGAATATACATTGTGACGTGGCAGTTTTGCCAACGTCCTCCGAGACCGGATATCGGAAGACCGGGTCACCCTCTGGCAGTATAAATGCGAGATGGGCCGTAGCGAGCGCTCGCCCTGGGCACGAGCGAGACCCATGGACGAGTACTCATATTTTTGAGCGTCGCGCCAATTTGCGCGACGCGATTTCGCAGGACCGTAGTCAGGCCCCGGCGAGGGCCTGAAGGAAAGTTTTCCCCGAAGGAGAGGAACGCGGTCAGCTCCGGCGAAAACTCCGGCACCGGAATTCGAGGGATCAACGCGGCCCAGGAGGAACAACCTGGAGATGCAGAGGAGGACATGCGGTGCCGAAAACGGAATCTCCGCTGCCTCGCTGGCACCTCGTCCGGAGGAAAACCTGGCCAGTTTCCGGATAGTCCCGCGTCGATCGCCGCACGATGAAGCAACCAATCATCGAACGCCGCTGCCGGGGAACCGAGGAATCGCCGATCGCCAGGGACCGTCGCGCCGAGGCTAGGCCCCGGCCGAAAATCTATTCGCGATAGGTCGGATCGCCTGCGGGGAAAGAGCGCGGAAAGGGGGGGACGCTCCGCTTCCGCGTTCCCGAGTCATCGCGCCGGAAAATCACTTCGTCGTTGGCTCTACTAACGAATAGTCGCGCGTATCATAAGCAATTAGTAATTAGTGCGATCTGCTGCCGGAACCAGAGGGACGAGCCTAGCGAGCGTTGCCGTTGCCGGGTAAGCTTTCGTCAGATTGCCTCTTGTTCAAGTGATTTTTCTCGCGTTGGCTCGGTACGCGTGTTCGTGATCGCGTCGCCGAAACCCATAAGCAGCTTCGAGGCTGCCGGTATTCGCGCAAACCGTAGGGCAACGAACGCGCGGGGAAATATTAATTAGTGGGGGGCTGTGCCCTATTTCGTATTTGGTGAGGATCCGCGCGTCGTTGTAGATTTCACGCTAACCTCTGCTCGTTCCACGGTGCGACGCCGCCACGTGCTCTCGCCGTATTTTCGCGACTTGTTACGCCGACGAGAAACTAAGGATTACGCGTTCTCCATCTGAGTCCGGGCGTAGAACGCGAATATCGCGTACGCCGACGCCTTTATCGCGTTGCTGACGGATTCGACGCGTCTCGATAGGGTCCGACGAGGGCAAATCGCGCGTGTACCGATCTTCTGTCACGCGCCGGCTAACTCAAAAACGCTGCCGGTCGCTGCCGGCATCGCCACTGTTAACGGGCCAAAAATAAAGAATTGTTAGCCGAAATTCCGAGAGTTTTATTGCGTGAGAAACCTTCCCGCCGCGGGGAACGCCTCGTGTTCGCCCGCGTAGTACCCTGCGACCGTTCGCGGAAAATCGCGATTTAATATCGGTTGTCGCAGGCGCGTCCGAACGCTTCTCGAAAACGATCGCTGCTGTAATAGCTTCGCGTGGCACCGTCCGTGCCTGGCGCCCGAAAATCTAGGCCGGTTTCGAGAAGTGACGTGCCTGCGAACAACTTTTGTCCCGGGTGGACCGCGTCTCGTGCGGCCGAACGCGGCCCGGCTTCCTGGCTTATAAAAACCCGGTGTCGTTAGGATTTTCGCCCTCCTGGCGACGGCCAAATCCTGGACGACGTGACAACATACATCCCACTCCATACGGCTTCCAGATGGCATATAAAATTATGCTCATCAATAATATTACCTCTAGCCAAAGTGTTGGCTTCAATTGTGATGATGTTTGCAGCGGACACTTTCTGTTGACATTGAAGAAACTCTTAATAGAAGAAGAAGAGGACATCCAATCTGCAGTGTCTGAGGTAATAATGGAAGAAACGAGTAGTGCTGCGTCTCAAAGTACTGAAAATGTAGCACAGGAAGAGTATGAAGAAATTAATAACTGCAATTGTGAAAAAGATAATTTCTGTTAGCCCACATAAAGAATGTCAGTTCTGCAAAACATTTTTCTGCAGATGGAACGAAGATGCATCAATACAAATTATATTGAAAAAGATCGATATTATGCTGTATAAAACCATGCCTCATGTTTATTTCAAAAGTAAACTCCAAAAGTACCTGGAGAACATGTTGCATGAGGAAATAAACTTATCATTCATTATATGTGAGCTTCATGCCCAACAATTAAGAAAAAGAATATTGACTGTGAAAATTTCATATTTTATTGGCAAATGGTGCACCACAGATGAGACGAGTCGCAGTACTCCAACAAGCTTTAGTAAAATATATGAAGCTTGGAAGAACCATACGGAAGAAGACCGCGCGTCACAGGTTAAACCGCGCCCCGCCGATCCCGCGTGACCCCAGATGGATCGAGTAGCTTGGGCCTCACGGGTGGACGCGGGGACGGGGAAGCCGCGTGCGAGCAGATCGATCGCTGATCGACAGTTTGTTATTATTATTCTGTATCAATATATTATTGTTACTATTATGTACTAATACAGTATTAGTATTATGTATTATTATATTATTCTTACTGTGTATCATTATATTATTATGTATTATTAGGAAAATGAAGCAACTTTATGTGTTAGGTCAAAGCAAAGAGTATGAGTGGGTACATGGATGTAAGAAAGGATGTGCGATTTAGTACGAAATATAAACCGAGTCCCTTTTTAAGGTCGAAAGGCTAAAATTAAAGCATTTATATTATTATTACTGTGTATTATTATTGTATTATTATTATGTATTATTGTTATGTATTATTGTATTATTATTATGTATTCATATTGAATTGAAATAAAATATTGTTAACATAAACTATTGTACAAAACATTATATCCACTTTTAAGTTTAAAGTATATATAGTATAGCTATATATATATATATATATATATATATATATATATGTCGTGGCAGGCCGACCCCTTGTTCGATTCGACATTAAAATGCGTCAACGAGCTCACGGGTGCTGTAGAATTAATCTAACACGTCTTTTCCCGTCAAAATCTTATTGATTCTGTTTATATCAAAAGACTACTCTCGTTGACAACGCAAATCAATCAATATCTCATTGATATTGTCATGTTTTCATATACACTGTAGCCATCAGGAACGTGTCCATTCTACCACCCGTGGTCACGTTCAACAAGGACCTAAACCATTTTCCTAAGGACCTTGTCTCGCATTTCTTCAAAAATCAAACGAACGTAACAGTAACACAAATTTATAAATTACAATCAATAAAACAAACATGACAATAATAATAATAATACAAATTTACAAATCATTGCCTATGTCAACACGCCCCGACACGGCCTTCCTGACTGTCACACGTCCTCGTGTGCAATTACAATTACTTTATATAATCGTCTGCAAACAAAAACATCTTCTATATTTTTTCATTCGAACATACTGACAGAATATTGATTTAGCTCTGTTTGCCATGTTCATCATAGACTTTGTACAAAAAACATTATTGATGTGTCTTCAATTAAACAGATCAAAAATCAAGTACAAAATAGACAGCCTAGCCAAACGGTTCTAATACACAGTGAGCTCAAGACAACATTAACAATTATTTATCCACCACTGCACATAGCAAAACAAAAACAAAGCCAACCCATGTGGCTCCAGATCACCCACGTGATCACTCATAACACAGTCAACTCATGACTCAATACATCCATCGTCTGCCGTTACATCGCCCCGCCTCCTTTACCAGCTAAACTGGGTTTGGGAATAATGGCTTACGACTATTAAGCAAGACGCATGAATTTTCACATGTTTCTTTCCTCACTGTTATCACCCCGACACTGGCACATTCTGTCTATTCATTATTAGTACATTTATCAAACGTATCAAGTTCTATGGGAATAGAGCTATCAGGCATCAATCTTAATCGCTCATGAGCATATTTAAGTGTCCTATTGCCAACTAGAGACTTCAAACGGTACCTATCATTAGGTAATACCTCTATTATTTTATACGGACCGCGATATTTAGCATCCAATTTCGTTTGATTTCGTACGTGATTCTCTATAAGAACATAATTTCCGACTGAAAATCTAAAAATTTTTGCCTTACCACTATCAAATCGTTTCTTGTCTCTCGCAGCGTTTTCATTAATCGCTTGGGTCGCTTGCTCTCTGATATTCAAAATATCAATTTCCTCATTTTCATCATTCACGACTAACAACGATATTGGTCTGGCAACTTTACCTATAAGTAGTTCCAAAGGGCTATGTTTAGTAGCACGATTCACTGTACAATTCAATGCTAATTGAATATCCCCAAGAGACTCTTGCCAAGACTTTTCATCATTTAATTCATTTTCATCATTTTCGTACTCACTATTCTTTCAACTTGACCATTAGCACGACACGCACCTGTAGCTATTAGATGCAGATCAATATTGTGAGATTTACAAAAGTCCCGATAATTATTACTTGCAAAACATCTACCTTGATCAGCAATAATTCTAGATGGAGTCCCAAATAAATGTACACAGTAATTCAATGCTGCGATAGCACTTTCTGCGTCAATATTGATCGTCAAATAACAAATTTAGTAAATGCATCGACAAACATAAACACATATTCCTTAACGTTATTTTTTCCACTAAGTTTTCCAGTAACATCAACATGGATTGTATGCCAGGGTACATTAACTTTTGGAATGGGGTGCAATTCGATCTGTGCTCTTCCCGAGTAAGATTTTGATAATTTACAAGTTATACAATTTTCAACAAATTTGCGAACGTACTTTGACATATTAGGAAACCAGTAATGGTGATATACTTTCTCTAGCGTTTTACTCCAACCAAGATGCATAATAGATTCATGAACATTGTTAATTACGGACCATCGAAAATGTACAGGAACTATGGGTAAATATTGAGTGCGATTATTACGTTGTATTTTCCTATGCAAAACTCCCAATTTTAATAAATACGTTTTAGCAATATCAGGATCCATATCATTATTTTCCAATTGTAAAATAATTTTATTTAACTCGTCATCTTGTCGTTGCTCAGCTTGTAACCAATTCTCTGATATTTCAGCCAAATTAATACGTTTCTCTTCAACTCGTTTATGACTGTTATTAATAGGTAACGGAGAAGTGAGCTGAGAAAACTTTGGTATAAACTGCCTAAAGTAAGAAGCAAGGCCAATAAATTGCCTAAGCTGAGTCACCGTAAAAGGAGGAGAAGATTCTGTCAATGCTTTAATTTTCCGTGGATTTGGCCTGATTTTCCCCGCAGTCACTTCAAAACCTAAATATTCCACACGCGATTTTAAAAATGAATATTTTTTTAAATTGATTGAAAACCCTGCTAATTTTAATCTTTTTAACACTTCTTGTAACCTTTCAAATGACTGCTGTACAGATTCGGCCGGAATCATTATATCATCTATGTAACATATTACGAAAGTACTGTTACCATACAGTTGACAGCTGGCAATTAGTAAAAGAGCTAAGAACTATATTGATCCCAGAAGACTTACAATTAATTTCTTTAGATGTGACTGCGTTATTCACTAACGTTCCTATTGATTTAGCACTCCAAGTATTAAATCGTCGTTGGAATGAGATAGATTTACACACTACAATAGAGAAGGATGAATTTCTCAAAGCAGTTGAATTTGTTTTAAAGTCTAATGTTTTCTCTTTCAATGATACATATTATAAACAAGTATTTGGAACTGCGATGGGTTCCCCAATTTCTCCAGTTATTGCAAACTTAGTTATGGAGGAGCTTGAAATGACAGTTATTTCAAATTTACCTTTTGAATTGGTTATCTATAAGAGATATGTAGATGACATTTTTACTTGTGTTAGACCTGACAATATTAACACTTTACTTGATAGATTTAATAGTTTCCACAACAGATTGCAATTCACTTATGAGATTGAGTCCAATTCTTGTTTAAACTTTCTTGACATTAGTATTATTAGAACAGGTAATGAATTAAAGACAAATTGGTATCACAAAGCTACTTGGTCAGGTAGATATATAAATTTTCATTCGTACCATCCGTTACAACATAAAGTTGGCTTGATAAAAGGTTTAATTGATCGTGCTATCTTACTCTCCAATCCTGAATTCAGATCTAATAATCTGTTACTCATAAAGAAGGTTCTTAAAAACAATGGCTTTCCCGTTACTTTTGTTTCCAACATCATCAATGAAAGGATTTTTGAAATTTACCATCCTTTTCTAGTCACACAACGGAAAGAGGAAAAACGGTTAAAAACAGGTCCGATCAATTACAAAAATACGGTTGTCATTCTCTTTGTTAATAACATTTCTCTAGACCTACGTAGAATTTTCAGGAAAGTAGGGATCCACACCATTTTTAACATACCGTCATCTCTAAAAAAATGGTTTCCACCCATAAAGGATAGAGTGCCTTTATCAAAATGTTGTAACGTAATATATGAAATTCCATGTAAAGGTTGTAGCTTAACATACATAGGACAGACTTCTCGACACCTTGATACACGTATAACTGAACACAGACGAAATATTTTTTTGTCTCCCTCAAAACACACAGCATTGACGAAACATTCAATAGAAATGGACCATGCATTTGATTTTGAGAACGTTAAAATAGTTGACAAAGAGTCCAATCTACAACGAAGATTCCCAGATAGCCAAGCGTATTTCGAGCAGAAATCGAGCACGGCGGCGGGGGTCAGGTATTGGGATTTTTACGGGTCGAACGTCGCTTGAACGTACTCGAGGCACACGATGACTAGAATCTGACCCAGGAATTTATGACCGTGTGGGCTTGTAAACTTGTCCCGGCACAATCCCGGCACAAGCTGCCCTCGGCACGTCGGTCCTGGTTTCTGCCAAGTTTTAAGTAGGTCCGACATTGTAAAGGGCCGCACGGTCGCACTAATGTGGCATAAGGTACTTCAAATTTGGCAGAAACCAGGACCGACGTGCCGAGGGCAGCTTGTGCCGGGGCAAGTTTACAAGCCCACACGGTCATAACTGCCTGGGTCAGAATCGAGCATTTTGGCTATCTGGGTTATTACTAGAAACTATTCATATGATTAAACAACAAAGCGTAAATCTTAGGTATGAAAAACCTAAGATTCATGACTATTACGCTACATTACTGAATCAGTAATGCTTTTTATGATGAAGTTTCTCATTGTTTATGAAATTTTTCATAAGTTTGGGCTTTGCTATAATTTACGTTTCTCGTTCAAATGATTTGAATGTTAATTTTTTGGTACCTTAACAATGTATAAGGTATAATCTAATAAGTTGTGTTTTGAGAAAGACAGATTTATTGAATATAGAAGTTTGAATATCCCGCCAATTATTGACCTGCTGCTCTATGAATCAGTTGGCTTTGATTGGTCGTTTTTGAATTCGTCTGTTTCTGTTATGTTTATGTCTACGCTGTAACCTTTACAAGGTTTCAGTTTAGTTGCTGCCGGCATGGAGTCAGCATATTCTAAATTCAAAATTATGTAAATTTTCTTGTTTTTTAGCAAGTACGTAACAATTTCATTCTAATTCAAATACCTCTTCATAATCAATATGAAATAATTTTCTTAATACAACTTTGGTTACAGACGCAGTAAAATTTGTTACTCTTGAAAATGATCCACATCTGGGTCGAAACGTTGAGTCTCTAAAAATTTTAAAAATTGCAAAATTGCTCTAATTTTTGTTAATGATCGAACCTGTGCGCCGAAAGCATCGCTCTATTTATGTTGAAAAATTACGATCGATAAAACTAATCAATTTTATATTACGAAAGTGTTTACACCGACATATATATACCTATATAGATACCTACATATACAGGGTGGTCCACCCAACGTGTGCACCGTTATAACTACCAAAATATGCGAATTGCACGAAAGAATTTTATATACAAATTACATGGTTTAAAAGGATACACTATATAGTGTGTTAATTTTCTTTATAGGTGGAGGCGTCAAGGAGATATGAAGGTCAACTCAGTTTTTTTAAATAGAATACTATATTTTTTATACCAAAATATGATAGAGTATCGAATTGTAAGTAAAAAAGTATTGACCGTTATCAGTCCTAAACCTAATAGCTAACGAGTAATTTCACTTTATTACTTGAAAATTTTCTTCGCTTAATATCGAGTGAATTGTTTATTAATCTATTTCAGAGCAGGTATTGTCCTTTACCGTTTGTCCTGTAACTTCTTTTTCTGTCCAATGTAGGCATTTTCGAGAAAAACGTATGAGACAAAACTTTTATTATTTTTTTCAAACAATCTGAATATGCAGTGAAAAATACCGGGTCCCATTAAAAAAAAACGAATTCCGGTCTGAAAATCCTATTTCCGGTTAGTACCGGAAATTGCAACTACCACCATTTGATAGAGCGTACCCGAATTAGTTATTAAATCTTTTCACTTTCCATCATTTTAATAGGGGTGGACGGGTGGTCTAGGGCACCCTATATACAGGGTGTGTCAAAATTCCTGCAGCTCCCGGAAATGGGCGGTTCCTTGGGTCATTTGAAGCGACATTTCCCTTAACAAAAATGGCGTCCGCGGCTTTGTTTAGGAATTATTAACAAAAAACACGGACCAACCAGAGCGCGCCTAGTCGCTCGGTGGCACGGTCAGCGTGGTGAGCCGGGGGGAGGAGAGTGTTGTCGGTACGCTGCGATGTCGTAACAACCAGCAGTTTCTCGATTATGTCCCGATTTCGATGAGCTTTGGATATGTTGTAAAGACCACGATTCTGAACAACATTTCCCTTTAGACTTTTTGCCTCGCGTCTTTAGTTTACGAGATATTTGTAAAACCAGTACCGAAAGCTAAGGGTTGTACGGTCAGGTCAACGAACTGTACAGCTGATGGTAGATAGCAGGTATACGACAATCACATGTTTCGGTTTTCCTGCAGATTTGTACGCAGAGTCGATGGGTTACTGTTCGAAAACGTCGTCTGTCCTTTCACCCAGCAAGAGGTAGAAATGTCAGGTCGGTGTGGCGTTTTGGGATTGCGAGGCTGGCATGGATTCCCGACGGTCCCGGATGACGTGACCTCGGAGCTTCTGCTCCTTGGGCGTCTCCGGTTCCGAAAGGAAACCTTGATGGAGCTGATGTTCTCCTGAACTGGGTACTTACCTTGGCACTTACCTTCGGTCGGTGTCCGGGAGAGAGGCCCGGTGTTGGAGAATTTCGGCGAAGTTGAGGGTCCATGCTGGTCAAAGTCCACCTACTCCACCTCCTCGTGGGGCTCCTGGGATTTTGCTTCGGCTTCGGCTGGAACAGAATGCGAACGGAGTAGGCTGGCATCGGTTTGGATTATGGTTGGACCAGGGCAAGTTTTGAGGAGATTGTAATATCAATATGAATAGTACAATGAAAAGTAAGGAAGTTTACGGTGCAGGGGGCGTCGGATCCCCCAGTACCGGTGCGGTTCGTGGTGTTCAAGCAGGCCCGACCGCATCGTCATCTGACGACTGCGGCCCTAGTGGGATAGGCCTCCAGGTCTCATGTGTGGGTAATGTTACTGGAGAAGAAATAGTCGCTATGTACAGAGAGCGTACTTGCATAGATGTGAAAGAGAAAGTACGATTTAGAGATTGCTGCGGAAATTCGCTTTATAAGACTGGAATTAGACTAAATAGCATGAAAGTGTTATTGGAAGAATTCAAGCGTAGTGCAGATAGGGTCAAGAGGACCTTAAAGAATGCGAATAACTCAAAATTTAAGAAGGATATAGATATATTAGTAGATTCAGAAGGACAAATAGCTGAGGCTATTTTAGGTATAGAAGAAGATATAGAAGAATGCAGACAATCCCTTGAGGATTATGTGAATTTAGATGAAGACTATAACGATCTTCAAGCTGAGTGCATTAAAGCTTTTTGGAAAAGATGTCAAAGTTTGGAATGTGGTAATAAGATAAAGAAGAAAGACAAAGGTACAAGTACTAATGAGTTAATTACCAAGGAGATAGATGTCACGGCATGTCCGGAAAGTTGTGAAATAGGCACGATGACGTCCCTGTCTGAAGTAAAGAAGAGTACTACTCGGGTTGCACAGTCGTATTCGGAGGTTGTGAGTGGAGGGGGTGAATCCCTCTCCTTCCCCTCCGAATCGGTGGATCTGAAACAGATAAAGAAGAAGAAAATTAAAGTTAGTTTAAGGCAAAATAATAATCCCCTCCCCTCTCCCGCATCCGCAGGTGAGTCCGAGGTGGAAGAAGAAAGAAGAATTGAAAAGTTTATAGAAGAAGTTAGAACTTATTTATATAAGAAGGAAGGAGGGAATGTTAAGAAAGATTATAGGAAAACAGAAATGAAGAAGGGGGAAGCTCGGTCAGAGATACCATTGGTAGAGAAGTATGGGGAAAGACCAGAGGAAAGGAATATCAAGATTGGAAGAAAGGAGAAGAATGAAGATTCGATGGGAATGAGAAATAGGAGAAAGGAAGATGGATATGCAGCAAGAAGAAGACTTGGTATATCGGAAGTTATATCCTATAGTGGACCCGGAAGTGGTTAAAAAGGTCAGAAGGACTCGATCCGGGGGCTTCCTTCTGGAAGTACGGGAGCCAAATGATTGCGGGGCTTTAAAGCAAAAGATCGAGGAAACAATAGGAAAAGATTTTGATGTTCAACTAAGAACTAGTACTTTTGATATAGAAATAGTAGATGTGGATATGGGAGTTGGACCAGAAGAAGTGAAAACAGCGTGTGCCGAAGAATTCGGCATGTCAATAACAGATTTGGATCTTAAGGTAACAAGAATGACAAGAGCCGGGTCTCAAAT
This sequence comes from Lasioglossum lativentre, assembly GCA_916610255.1. NCBI lineage: Eukaryota > Metazoa > Arthropoda > Insecta > Hymenoptera > Halictidae > Lasioglossum > Lasioglossum lativentre. Next base: position 22,287,781 of record OU744359.1, on the reverse strand, counting down.
TATTGTGATGGGCGCTCCTCTACGGTTCGTTAGGAGAGTGATGGACAAGGATAAAATTAGGATAGGTATGACAATGGCAAGATGCATAGCTAGGCCTAAGTTTGTGAGATGCTATAAATGTCATCGGTTGGGGCACTACAGTATTAGTTGTGAAATAGATATAGTGGATAAACGATGTAGGAAGTGTGGCTGTGATGGCCATGAAATAAAGGACTGTCATAGTGCAGCAAAATGTTTAGATTGTCACGCGGATGGGCGACATTCGGGACATTTAATTGGCTCGATGGCCTGTCCCGTGACAAGGAAGAAAATGTGTAAGATGAAAGACACATTCACGGTAATAATGAATAATGGTTCTGTAAATAGTACGTAATGACTAATTAGGTTAAGAAAGGAATGAGCGGTTTGAAAGTATAGTTTGGGTGTATATGGAAATTGGAATGGAATTAATACGAGTAATGGTAAATGGAATGGATGTGTTAATGTATGCATGCAGGATTGAAAGTTTATTAGTGTTAAAAGAGTTTACTTACTGGTAGTCGATATTGGATGCTGGTGCGTATTTGCTGGATATGTGGTATGGATGTCCATTGGTGAGCGTATGTTTCATTGGTATGTGTGTCTGAAATCGGATGATAGGATTAGTCATTGTATGAATGAGCTAGAGAATGAATGTATTAAGACATTATGGTATATATAAGCAAAGTATAGTATAAGGTGAAGTAGTTATAAGAACTGTGGAGTATCGCGCCACTAGACGCCTGGATCGCTCGAACGAAATGACTCCCTCCCGGGAGAAATGCTAATCGCGGGGCCCCGGGACGGGGTTGTGTCGAGCCGGATTCGTAGAGGGGCGTTCCATTGAACGTCCCGGGAGAGGATTGTTTTAGTCGGTAGTGGGGACACCGTTCATCTGTGTCCCTGAGTCCGACACTACCCCCTCCGGGGGGTGTGCATAAATGCATTTTCAACCTCTCCCTTAACAAAAAAAAAAAAAAAAGGTCAGTGTGTGGCGTTTTAGGGTCCCTATTGTCCTATGCCTCCCTTAAGAAACTTTCTAAAAGAAAGACGGACGACGTTTTCGAACAGTAACCCATCGATTCTGCGTACAAATCTGCAGGAAAACCGAAACATGTGATTGTCGTATACCTGCTATCTACCATCAGCTGCACAGTTTGTTGACCTGACCGTACAACCCTTAGCTTTCGGTACTGTCGTACACCTGAAGACATCTGTGCAGTTCGTCACCGAATGACCCAGTGACAGTGACACACATTTCGAAGCATTTTCAATTACAAGTTTTTACAAATATCTCGTAAACTAAAGACGCGAGGCAAAAAGTCTAAAGGGAAATGTTGTTCAGAATCGTGGTCTTTACAAAATATCCAAAGCTCATCGAAATAGGGACGTAATCGAGAAACTGTTGTCTGTTACATCGCGGCGTACCGACAACACTCTCCTCCCCCCGGCTCGCCGCGCTGACCGAGCCACCGAGCGACTAGGCGCGCTCTGGTTGGTCCGTGTTTTTCGTTAATAACTCCTAAACAAAGCCGCGGACGCCATTTTTGCTAAGGAAAATGTTGCTTCAAATGACCCAAGGAACCTCCCATTTCCCGCTTACGCAGTCGTTTTGGGACACCCTGTATAGAGGTTTTAGTTAAGTGATATAGACTAGATGGCGTTGCTAAAGTCCATACTTTATACATGGGAGATTGCCCGCCCTGGTTCAGTTCGCATTTATCAACGATCGTACGTACAGTCACGACAGCATTCACTTCGCGAGCATCCTAAATAAAATCATCCGCGAGCTATTTAGTAGAATCATTCGCAAATACGATCTTCTCCGCCTTCCCTTTGGAAGAGATTATTCGTGTATCCGCCTTCCCAGTTTGGAAGAGAGTCTTGCGTATTCGACTCCATTTAGAGAGAGAGAGAGAGAGAGCATCAGTAGCAGCTTCTTCGAGAACGACGAAAGCCGGAGATATAGTAAGCAGCCTCCAGCATCGCAACAGCAGCAGCAGCAGTAGTTTCGAGAGTTCCTGACTACTACAGGACATAGCTGAGCATCTTCCGGCCTTCCTGCAGCCTCAACCTGGACATCAAAGCGTTCCATCCGTATATTAACATTGCGTATCGCGTTTCGTTATAGGTGAGTCTAGTTTGGGAGTTCATCATTCCGTGTGGCATCGCGAATCCCGGATCAGACGCGGAATTTAGCTCGCCGCGTGAATCCATAGCTGGAGATAATTTCGTACGTTTTTGTCCGTGACCGTTTTCCGCGTTTTCTTTTATTTTTGCGCATAACATGTCACGGGACGTAACACTAATCCTTCTAACGTCTCAAAAAAACTCAAGCTGTTGGGTCGAATTTTAAAATAGGTATTCGTTTTTGAAAGGTGTACGTATATTTTGTACACCCACTGTATAAATAGGTAAGGAGTCTACTAAAAAGGCATGGAAAAAGATGATTTTTCATTTTTTTTAACAACGATGCACGGTATAAAAAATTAAAAACAATTATTTCAATAATATCCAATTACTGAATTTTTATAAAACTGGTATCTCTAAAATTTCAATACAAAATATACATTCTTTTCGCATTTTTGGAGATTTCCAATTGTTTTAAATATTTCATAATCCGAAAAATTTGAAAAAAAATCTCAGTTATGTGTGCTATCAGGTAGAATATTCATGAATTTTTTCATAATTTTTCATGAGCATGGTGTGACTAAAAATAAATATAGTGTGACCGTATTGGCCACATATCGATATCTCGTGCGACGTGAGCACAGATATCGATCCCCACCACGATAACTCGCTGCGTCACGTGTGATCCTTGTCTTAGAAAATAATCACAGGATCTATCCACTTGTAGGATACGCGCGCATCGATCCCCTCCCGATCGCGATCGAAGGACTCTGTGGATTTGCCGGGCCGGGGAAGGGGACACCTGGCGGTTCCCATACCGCCCGGTGTCCGACTAGTGTAGATTAGTGGGGGAGGTTTACCCCTACCCCCGTGTTCTATTGTAAGCGAGGGGGTTGCCTGTTGAATACTCGCGTGATCCGGGCACCCCCTCCATAGCTTAGGGATGGGTGTAAGGTTTTAGTGGATAAACCCTCGGGCTGGGAGGAGTCCCACATAACCCCGGCTCCCCCCAGGGGGGTCGGGGTATGCGTAACGCAATTTCTCATGTAAAAAAACAATATAAAAGGCCACGTACTAGTGCCCTGCCGACAATTCGTTATCTGCTGTAACAACTCTGTTACCCGGGAGCTTCCTGTAAGTGATGGCTCGCCGTGCCAGGGTTCGACTCGTCGGCGAGGAAGCGATCGGGAAAGACGTGGTGCGTTTCGGGAAAAATAAAGAGACGTTGGTGTATTATAATGAAGTCCTGCTGAGGTTCCGGGCTGGCTAGATACGCGGTGACGTGATTTCGCAGTACGCGGTATGTGTCGGGGCTTTGAGCGGGGCGCGGGGAAAGGGACGGCGGTGTGTTTGTCGTCGCGATCGGCGGTACGGTGTGACGGAGCGGGCGCTAGAATTCGACGGTAACGCCGAACGGTACGGTGTGACGGAGCAGGCGCTAGGATTTTGTTGGCCCAGCAAACGGTACGGTGGAGTGATCGTCGGCACAACGATCGGCTGCTGGAGAGAGATCGCTGGCACAACGATCGGATGCTGGAGAGAGATACCGTTGGCACAACGATCGGACGCTGGAGAGAGAGAGAGATCGTTGGCACAACGATAGGGTGCTGGAGAGACTGTTGGCACAACGATCGGACGCTGGAGAGAAAGATATCATTGGCACAACGATCGGGTGCTGGAGAGAGAGACCGTTGGCACAACGATCGGACGCTGGACAGAAAGAGATCATTGGCACAGCGAACGGTACGGTGGAGTGATCGTCGGCACAACGATCGGGCGCTGGAGATAGAGAGATCGCTGGCACAACGATTGGAGGGCGGCTGGATACTTACCTATGTTTCGCAAAGGCGTCAGGAAGATCGCTGGCACAGTGATCGGAGAGGAGTGATCGATAATCGTACTGGCACAGTATGATAACGGTCAGCAGGTGGTGGTCGGCTCGACGACGGGAAGACGGTACTCTCTCTGGATTTGCCGGGCCTTATATACATATTATTTCCTGTTTCTGCAAAAATGTGAGAAATTACGCATCCGGTTGCCGCCAAAATGTGTTTCTAGAGGTGCGGGTAGTGCGGGGTGTTTATTGTCACCGTGACAGTTCTTCGGTGCGGGGGTTGAACGGTGGGGGTAGTTCGTGGAACTGTGCCGCGGTACAGCTGGTACGTTCGGGCTGTGTCGGTTTCGGTCGGTGGGGTCCGGTACGCGGCGCGTTCGGTCGGTTTCGGTTCTGGTCGGCGCGGTTCCGTATGTGACGCATTAGTAACAGGGCTGCTCGCTGCAGGTCTGTTACACTGGGATCCGAGGGTATGTGGCCTCTACAGTTGTGATTCAAATCCACTGTCGAGCCGTTCTCTCGATTTGAGGGATGTCACATACCTAAAGCCTCTAGCTCCACCTCCTTGTGGTGAATCCTGGGACACACTTCGGTGTGTGCTAACGGAGCAAGGGGTACGGGCGGGCGCTGCCTGTCGCTTTGTTCTGCGCCTTCTGCGCAGTAAGGCAGCGTCCTACCCGTAGTGTGTCCTCGGCGACAAGTTGTTCGTCCAGGGCCCCATACCGTAAACCGGCTTGCCGGAACGGCGGGCTTGCCTTAACCGGCTGGCCTGAGAGGAGGATAAACCTCTATAAAAAAAGTCTTCAACTTCAAGTTCTTGGTGTGTGGCGAGAAAGCACCCCCGGTCTAAACGCCGGGGGTGGGCCGATGGATGCGTCGGTCTTTAGCGCACTACCTCCGGGGCACCTGCCCGCCCCCCGGAGTATGCAGGGCTTATCTCGGTAAGGAGGCTCTGCCGGGACGGACCACGTTCCTACCACTCTCGTGGGAATCATATGGATTTTTCTAAGATTTTTGGGGACCGGGGGGGTAAAGGCGCGGGTAGGCGCAGCGGGAAGGGGGGCTCGGCGGGGCCGAGCGGCGGGGGGGGAGGGCAGCGAAGCTACGGGAGGGGAGAAATCCTCTACCGCTGGTGCAGCTGCCGGGATGGCTGGCGACTCGGGAACCCGAGGCGGCAGAAATCCGGGGATGGACGTGGAGGCGTCGCCGGCGGCGTCTCCGCGGAGTGGGGCGGCTTCTCCGCCCTCTCCGTATGTACTTTCCCCGGCGGGTAGTCCGCCGGGTATGAATTGGCGGGATATTGGGGCTGGGCGTTCGGGCGCACAGTCCCCAATACCGGGGCCGTCGGGGGGGGGGGGGGGGTGGAGGCGACTCGGACACAGGCTCCGTAGTCTCCATCTCCTCCGGCGGCTCTCGCGGAAGGGGGGCGACCAAGCGTCCGGGCCCCGCGATGGCAACGCGAGCTAGTGCTCGTAAGCCGCCGCTACCGCGGGTCGCGCTAGAAGGGCAGCACGCCTCGCAGTTCAGCCGCGAGTCGAGGGCGGCCATGTCCTCTGCTGAGGAGCTCAAGGCGTCTGCAAGGACGTCGTCCTTGTATGGGCTCCTCAAACAGGTGAAGGACATGTGCGACACGGTGGACAGCGTGTCCATGGTGTCGCGGGGGCTGAAGGGGGATCTCAAGTCCGACCTGAGGCGTGCTGCCCGGTCAATTCGGGCGGCGACGTTGGAGCTGGTGGATCGCGCGGAGCGGGCGATCGAGGGCCCCCTCAACGGGGACGAGGAGGAGCTGCAGAGAGTCAAAAATGACCTCGCGGTAGCGCGGCTTCGGGCTAGGAAGTTCGAAGCCGAGTGTGCCGAGCTGCGGGAGCAGCTCGAGGGTCCACCGACCAGTAAGCTGGCCAGGATGGGCCTGACCCCGTCTCCAGGGCCGGGGGAAAGGGGGGGTCCCGGGGGGAGTCCCGCTGTCGATGAGGGCATCCTAGAGGCGGCAACGAACATCGCGGCCCCGGGAAGGGGGAGGAGGACGACCTCCTCCGGGAGGAGGCCATCGGCGGCGAGGAAGGCCGTGGCTCCGCTCACTGGTGGGGTCCGAGTAGTGGGTCCGGGTGTCTCGGAAGGGGAAGGGTCAGCCTTCGGCTACCCCGACCCCGACCGGCGCCCCTGGCCCCGCGGGCAAGGGGAAGGGGGCTGGTACCCCCCCCCCCCCCCCGCCAAGCCCACGAAGGTAGCCCCGAAACTGCCACGGCAGCAGGGGGTATAAGCTGTAATGGAAATAGTTGGTGTTGCATGCGCAGATGATCCACGCGCATCACGTGTAGCTGCGTATAGCGTCCATAGCGTCCAGTAGCGTCTACCACAGTCTACTAGCGTCTACTGGCGTCTACTGACTGTGTCTTGGTCTTGCATGACTTTATACAGCTTTATATCGTTTAGTAAAATTGTTAAAAGTGAGTTAAAAAATAGCTATGGTTATAAGACGGTGCATGGTTCATAATTGCCCCGGCAATTACACCGCTTTATATAAATTTCCTTCGGACAGAAAATTCGAGAACAGATTATTTATTTGGCTCTCTGCGTCTGGGAACAAGGAATTATTACATTTGCCAAAGAAATCACTTTTGCAGAGGGGAATATGTAATATACACTTTGAGGCCAAATATTTTCTTCAACGAGGCCTTTCTGTGTCTGCAGTACCATGTTTATATTTACCAGGTATTTTATTCATAAATGAATATAGTTAAGAAATAGTGCTATAAATATGTGTGATAATACATCTTGTCTTTATATTCGCAGACCCCATTGAAGTTCCACTGGATCATTACACTCGTGTTGAAAGTGAAGGTGGTAAAAATGATGACTCCAATTCAAGAAGAGCTATTAAGAACCTTCAACAAGCGAAAGTAATCATATTACTGAAGGTTGGTAGCAGCAGTCTGTTCTTATTATTTATATCAATCTGTATTAAGCTTTAATAACAAAAAATTTCTATTTCTATGAGGTATTCAGATGTATAGAAACCTTAAGCGTTCCAGGGAAGAGAATGCAGGAACAGCAGTACCAACAAAGATACGGAGAAAAGGTATTATTTTATTTCAAAAACTAGTATTTTATAAACGAATATGAGGGATACAAAATATTCTAGTGATTTCTTATTCAAGAACATTCCTTGTGCTGCACCTCAATGAGGCAAGAGATGAAGGAAAAGAATCCCTTTAGAAACGCAGTAAGAATTCTTGTGTACAGAGGTGTTCTGTGTGTAAATGCAGCATGATAGATGCTTGTATAATTCATATTTCATACTTAATGTTTGCATTGCCAACTCTTCTTTCTTTTATTAATTTCTGTCAAGTTCTGTATAATTTAAGCTTCATATTTCATACTTAATGTATGCTTTGCCAACTCTTCTTTAGTAAATTAATGCACAAACAGATTGTATGTGGTGATTGTTTTTGGTAACATATAATTTAAATAGCACAAATACAATAATTGTATTATATTTTTCAGGGTCTCTTTTGAAAGTTTTCAAGGCAACAAGTATCATCCAACTATCCAAGGATAATAGAAAATACTACCAGGCAATGGTAGAAATGCAGAAGAGGATTAAGCAGTGCAAGATTCAAAAACAGACATACATAAAGAGGTTACAAATAGCAAATAATTTTATGCACCATAATTTTTGGAATACTGTGCCCGAGCACATTAAAAATTTATTTTCATGCTACAAAAGGAACGTGAATATACCGCGATGTAAACGATTATTCACGTTGAATGAAAAAATAATTGCATTATCTATATGGAAGAAGAGCCCGAAGAACTATAGGTTCTTCCAGGACCTTCTATTATTGCCTTCTACGACAACTCTACAAAAATTAATTATGGAGTTGAATATCGAATCAGGACTATGCCACAGTGTCTTCGATGGAGAAAAACACTAAATTCTTTACATCTAAAGAAAAAAACTGCATATTAATTTTTGACCAGATGCAACTGTCTGCAGGGATAAATTACAATGCAACAGTTGATAACGTAGAGGGCATATATATAGACAGACAGGGAAATTTGCAATTTGCGGACCGCGCAACAGTGTGGATGTTAAAAGGTGTCTACGGTGCAAGGCCGTGGAAGCAAACTGTTGCGTTTACGTATGGAAATAGTAACAACACACATTTTGATATTACAGAATTGTTTCAAAAAATTGTAATAGCAGCTCAAAATATCGGTCTTGAGATCATAGCGTGTGTTTGCGACCAAAATGCAAGTAACGTTAAAGCGATAAATGCGTTAATATAAAATTCGTCGAATCAGACAATTTGTATTAACAATCGGGAAATAATTCCTTTATATGATGTCCCTCATTTAATGAAGTGCATTAGGAATAATTTATTGACCAAAGATTTGCAATTCTCCCTCGATGGCAAAAATTCGTGCGTTCCAAAGTGCGAGCACATTGAAGGGACGTACGAAATTGATCGTACCAATGGACCGAATAGTCTCCTGACAAAAATCACAGACGAACATGTCAAAAAAGAAAAGATTAAAAAAATGAAAGTGTCATGTTGTTCCCAAGTTTTTAGTGCAACGTTTTCGAAAATTATTTACTTCTATGCCAATTATAAACCCATTCAGGGAGACCATAACATTATACTATCGCCAGAACCAATTCACACTGCAGATTTATTAAGATTTTTTAATAACTTGTTCGACAGTTTGAATAATTTTTACACTGAAACCTGTAACAAAACAATCTATTCGCGTAATATGAGTGTTACGTCTCACGCGGGGTCCGCGAAGACGTTACGTTTTTACGCGTGCGAATTTATTTTGATGTCTACGGTTCGTTGCGACGTAGGGCGAGTTACGTCGTTCCGTCGTCAGAGAGAGAATGTCGGGATGGGATCCCCGGTCGGCTGGACCTAGTCCGCCTGGGCCGTGAATTGGAGTACGCACACGCAAACGGCTGGACCAAGTCCGCCAAGATTGTGGTCGGGTACGGTAGGTCGAACGGCTGGACCCAGTCCGCCTAGTTCGAGGAAAATTGGAGACTTCACAATCGGCTGGACCTAGTCCGCCAAGATTGTGGTAGGTGAGGGAACTCGAACGGCTAGACCCAGTCCGCCTAGTTCGAGGGAAATTGAAGGACGCACAAACGGCTGGACCCAGTCCGCCAGGAATGTGGTAGTGGGGGAGCTCGAGAGGCTAGATCCAGTCCGCCGTGCTCGAACGTGTAGGTATAGGACAGGGGTGAAAAAGTGGTTGGCGACTCCTCTCACGACTAAGGTTCTTGATACACGCACGTTCGCACACGCAAATGAATTTATTCTTTGCTGGTCCGCACGCAGCAATATCGACGTATAAGGGGATTAGGAAGGAGGTGGTGTATCCTCTCAGTTTGAAGGCCAGAACTACAAATAGTTCAAAGTGCTCTCGGTTTCATCATCGAGAATGATGGAAGTAGGTAAATGGTTAAAAGGTTGGATTGAGGAAGGTGAACGCGAACAGTCGTTGCACTGGATGGTGCACCGAAGAATTCTGACTTCAGACTTCAGCTGACTCGTGACTTCGACTGACTCCTGACTTGGACTGACTTCGACTGACTTCTGACTTCAACTGACTTCTGACTTCAACTGACTCCTGACTTCGACTGCTTCCTGAATTCAACTGACTCCTGACTTCGACTGCTTTCGACTGATTCCTGAATTCAACTGACTTCGTAGGTGTCCAGCTGCTTCCCTTATAGTCCAACGTTGGTGGAAGGGGGTAGTCCCAATCACATGTCAAGTTGTTCCAGTGGAAGGGGTAGTGGATCACTGGAGGTGGATCGACGTTCCTGCGTCTAAGTCCTTTATCGTATTTTGTGAAATAATTCTGTTCTGAGACTATGTCCTTATCGTATTTCGTGAAATAATTCTGTTCTGAGACTATGTCCTTATCGTATTTCGTGAAATAATTCTGTTCTCAGACTATGTTCTTATCGTATTTCGTGAAATAATTCTGTTCTCAGACTATGTCCTTATCGTATTTCGTGAAATAATTCTGTTCTCAGACTATGTCCTTATCGTATTTCGTGAGATAATTCAGGTGCAGGAATGGTGTTGTCGGTTCGAACTGTCGACTACTAATGATCGATTTGATCCGCTGTCTCGATGATTTCGACTTCTGGTGGGGGTTGCGACGTAGTAGGTTCACTAGACTGGAACGGACCGTATCAATAGGGAAACGGTCCCTTGAAACTTTATTCTTGTGAGATTTGAAATAGTGGCGTATGAATGAGGGGCAGGCCCCTTGTGACCGTGCTGGCCACATATCGATATTTCGTGCGACGTGAGCACAGATATCGATCCCCACCACGACAAGTGCTGCGTCACGCGTGATCCTTGTCTTAGAAAAGGATCATAGGATCGATCCACTTGTAAGATGCGCGCGCATCGATCCCCTCTCGATTACGATCGAAGGAGGTCGATGCGAGCAGCAGATCGAGCACTCTGTGTCTGGACACGAGCCTGTCAAGACGCAGCAGTCACCGCGTTAAACTCAGTTTAGCGTAGGGCCCATGAGTGGCCAAAATTCAATATTCAAACTTGTAAATTACAAGTCTTTTTCTAGTTTACAGACTAATTCTGTATTAGCCCAGGAGTGGCTGAAATTAAAAATTGTAACTTGCCGGATGCAAGCTTTTTCTAGTTTACAGACGAATTCTGTATTAGCCCAGGAGTGGCTGAAATTAAAAATTGTAATTTGCCGGATGCAAGCCTTTTCTAGTCTACAGACAAATTCTGTAAAGCCCAAGAGTGGCTAAGATTAAAGATTCTTTCACGCGTCGCGAGTAAATTGCGGATATTAGACGGAATCGGTGCTTGAACCTTGTATCGCAGATCGCGTTCGAAAAGTAAAAAGGCGTCGCGATTAACACGATGCAAGATAAAGAGGCCTAGTGATTCAGGATAAAGTAAAGTGAACAGTTCCTTGTACGTTCACGAAATCGAATAAATAGTGAAGTGAATCACAAGGCTTTCGCTATTGTGCCAAGTGAGAAACCTTGTATCTTGCGCCGTGTGTTAGGAAACCTAGTCAGCCACGAAACCGGGCGGAACGTCGACGTCGGTTTCGTGCACAATAATAAGTAGAGTTAAATTCAATATTGCCCTCACAGAAACGTTTGGAGATTGAGGAGTCGCCCAGGCCACGTACCTGCCGACAATTCGTTATCTGCCAATCACGTTTTTGTGAGCGACCAACCTGGTTGGTAGAGCCGTAGGCGCGATTGAGTAATAATCGCATAAGGGCCCACAAAACGTTGGGAGATTGAGGAGTCGCCCAGGCCAAGTACCTGCCGACAATTCGTTATCTGCCAACAACGTTTTGTGGAATTGCTGAGGAATAGGTACCGTTCACCCTTCCCGATCGGCAGGGCTGTTCGTGTATCCTATCTTCGTCAGCCACGGTATAGTAAATTGCATATCGTATGGTCGTCTAAACTCACAAAATCGTTTGGAGATTGAGGAGTCGCCCAGGCCACGTACCTGCCGACAATTCGTTATCTGCCATTCATGTTTGTGAGTTCTGTAGGCGTGAATGTGTTTCGAACATTCACATAGGGCCCACAGAAGTGTCGGAGATTGAGGAGTCGCCCAGGCCACGTACCTGCCGACAATTCGTTATCTGCCATATACGCTTTTGTGGAACATCTAACGGATAGGTGCCGCTCACCCCTCCCGATCGGCAGGGCTGTTCGTGCATCCTGTTTACGTTAGCGCTCTCGAAAGAACACAATTGGGTCTCGTACAATTGTGCAAAGCTCACTGAAACGTCCGGAGATTGAGGAATCGCCCAGGCCACGTACCTGCCGACAATTCGTTATCTGCCGTGTATGTTTTCAGTGAGGTTCCTAACGTGTGGACCTCGATCGGCTCTCCCGTATTTTATACGGCGGTTCAGATTGGCGCTTCCACACTGTTAGCGCGTTTAAACCGCGGAAATACATATACCATACGATTTTCGGATATTATACGTGCACGAGGCCGACGTCGACGTTACGATCCGCGTTGAGAATAGAGGCGATACGCGAGCAAGCGAGCGTTGGAAGTTTCATTTCTTGCACGCATTCCGTGCGTGCCAAGGCATTGTTCTACGCGCGGGTCGTCGCATCATAAACACGTCGTGTCAATAACGAAGCATTGCTACTGAAGTCGTGTAAATCACTACAAGTCAACACGTAGAATATACCCTACTTATACCAGTCAAATATTCTCCAAGCTCATTTATATTTGCCTAAACCTTTCCGCTTTCCAGTGCCTGGAGGCACGAACCTCGATTATTGCTAATATACACCGCTATAGTAACCGATCAGGTGTAGATTAAAAGAATTAATAAAAAGGGAACAATAATTTGGGTTAATGCTAAATGAAAGTAACTATAGTTAAGATCAACATTAAATAGATAAAAAGGTATTAATAGTTTGGTTACACCCTTGAAAATATACCACAGGAACGGCCTGGGCTTGCAAGAGCAGGACGGACTGTGGTGACGAACGTCACATGAGCATATGGAATGAAGGTATTAAAATCATTTCATCAATGAAATATATTAAAAATAAGCCAAAAGTTAAAAGTTATCCGGTCGTACTAAAAAATTGGGTTTTTACGCTTAAAAATATTATTGCATTAAATTACAAATTAAAGGTTTTACACATTAATTTGGCAGGAAGAAATTTAAATCAAGATCCAGTAGAAAATTTCTTCAGTTTAGTACGTAGCCATGGAGGGAGAAATGCTAATCCCACATGCACTTCATTTGCACATTATTACAAAAGCATATTCATTAATAACTTCGGTAGAAGGACATCATATAAAGGAAATTGTGAAAACGATCATGCAGACTATTTCATACAAACAAAGCATCTTATTGATATGAGAAGAAGGGAAGATGCCGAAGTGAACGAGTCCTTCGATAATTTAAATATATGTTTAAACAGCATAAATGACACACACGTAACCAATATCTTAGCTGCTGTTACGAAAAAATTAAAAACTGAATGTCAAAGTTGTAGAGAATTGTACAAAGTTGCAGAGATAGAAAAATTATTCGATTGTGGCTTATTTATAGACATTTGCCATTCCATAATTACTAGCAATATAGGTGAAAGAAATATAAGCAAGAAAGCTATGGCGTATTTTGAAGAGAACATCCTTTTCGAAACGTCACATATAGAACATAGCGCACAATTGAAATATAGTCTATTTAACAAAATTTTCCATTATATTTTTAATATGTATATAAAACATGTAAACCAGGTATTAACTGGAAAATTAAAAAATGTTCAACCGTCACAACACCCTCTATTTGACGAAGCATATAATTATTATACACGTAAATGTAAACGTAAACGTATACCAAAGTAGTTTATAATAAACATTTAATTTCATTTGAAGCTGTATAAATTTACTTTTCCCTTTAATTTCCCTGTTTAATTTCCCTCTTCACTTTAAAGATTAATTGAATGTGTGTACATTCAAGTACATACAACTCAATATAGCTACGACATATAGAGTTGTGTGAGTCACGCGAGTATCTGTGCATGAGCATGTATGAGTGAATAAGCGTTTATATCTACTATATATACTGTTATTAATTCCGTCCCAGATCATAGGGGGCGCTGAAATACTGGTCACATTGTTAACACGCCAGCTTACACCCCCTGCACGGCAGCCGGCAACGTCTGCCGTGGTGGTGACGAGGGAGGTGGGCGCGGAGGCGACGTACGCCGACGCGATGAAGCGCGCGCGGGCCCAGATCGACCTTACCGATCTGGGAATCGACGACCTGGGGTTCGCGGCCACCCAGATCGGCGCGCTGATGCTGAAGGTTCGGGGGAAGGATGCCCCCGAAAAAGCAGCATCGTTGGCGCGCCGGATGGGTGCCACGTTGGCCGGTATTGGCTACCGAATCAACCGGCCAACGAAGAGGGCGAACCTTCGCTTCAGGGGACTAGACCAGTCCGTCACTGAGGCGGAGGTCCGCGCCTCCCTTGCGCGCGTGGGGGGTGCGAGGAGGCGGCGATCCGGGTGGAGGCCATCCGGCGCGCGGGCCGCAATCAGGAGTGGTGGGGACTGTTTGGGTCCAGCTCCCCCTGACTGCGGCGAGGAAGGCGGCGGGGCGGGTTGACTGACCACCGGATGGTCGTCGGCCCGTGTGGAGGTGCTGGAGCAACGGCCGCTCCAGTGTTTCCGGTGCCCCCTTTGCGGGGACCTAAGCCCGCCGAGCACCGCTCGGGGTAGCGGACTTGCCCAATGTTCCGTCCGGGGGGCGGAAAATTGGGCCAGAGGGCGAAGAGCGGTTCGGCGGCCAAGGTCGCCGCCCCCGAAGGAGGGCTAACACCCATGGAGGTGGCGGCCTCTGGGGAGGTGGGGCCGCCCAAGGGAAGAAACCCCCCACCCACGATCAGGCTTAGGCGAATCGCCAGAGGGGGCGTGGGCGTGGTCAAGACCACGCCCACCGGGAGGGGAAATCACTCCGGAGGGTTTGAGCGGTAAGCTCCCCTTTTAACGGACTGATCCTTACCGGGAATGGACGTCGTCATGGACCGACCGGGGGAGTGGCCTGAACCACTCTCCCATCGGGCGGTCCCAAAGGAAGGGGGGGCTTGGCGCAATCCGTCGCCTTGCCCCAAGTTAGATTGGTTGGGGGAAGCTTCTCTTCCCCCCCGAGTGCGCTCAAACGGGTGGGGGGTGTGTCCGGTAGAGTACAAACGTGATCCCGGCGCATCCCCGACAAGCCCAGGGACGGATTAGTGTGGGTTTAGTTGGTATGCTCGGCCTTCAGCCGAGAGAGCCCAACATAACTCTCCCCTCCTCTCAGGCGACGGGGGGGGGGGGGGTATCCATAAGGCGGATTTCCTCACACTTTAATAAAAAAAAAAAGGTCTGTTACACTGCCACCCACGTTCTTGTGAGTACCAACGAATACGTGCCGTTGGCCCCTCCCGGAACACAGGTTGGACCGTTCGTCGTAGCCTATTTTCGTTGCTAGAGCTGTAGGAGCGATTAAGTGATAATCGCATAGGGACTACAAATCGTTTGGAATTCCAGGTTTTGTAGAATTGCTGACGAATAGGTACCGTTCACCCCTCCCGTTCATACCGGCAGGACTGTTCGTTGTATCCTATGTATCTTCGTCAGTCACCTCACAACAACTTAAATATCGTATGGTCGTATAAGCTCACAAATTCGTCTCGAGATTGAGGAGTCGCCGAGACCACGCATATGTGCCCAGCCGATAATTCGTTATCTGTCATTCATGTTTGTGAGTTCAATAGGCTTGAGTGTGTATTGAACAGTCACATAGGACCCACAGAAACGTCCGAAGATTAAGGAGTCGCCCATGCCACGTTTCCGTGCCCTTGTCACGTCCGCTGACCTGTTGACGCTCCGCTAGCGTCTATGTATATATGTCGTAGATTAAGCGCGGAGTAGCTTGTAAGATATGCTAAGGATTATTATAATCGAATGCCGCGGGAGTCGGCTGCAGACCGCTCGCACGTGTACTACATTGTAGCGCGGCCGAAACGTTTGGTAGGCCGCGACAGTCAGGATCAGTTACTTTGACAATGCGTGCACGTGGACGAAGTGACTTCGCTGAGA
The DNA here is from genome assembly GCA_916610255.1 of Lasioglossum lativentre. Lineage (NCBI taxonomy): Eukaryota > Metazoa > Arthropoda > Insecta > Hymenoptera > Halictidae > Lasioglossum > Lasioglossum lativentre. The sequence continues at coordinate 22,272,163 of OU744359.1, read as the reverse complement.
CGAGCCCGTCAAGCAGTGGGGAAAATGCGAGGCAAGGCCCTCGATGGCCCGCAATCGGCCGGCAGAAATCGTTGAGAGTTCAAACAGTTTAGATCGTCTCAGTGAAGTAAATTTGTCAGACCTGTAACCGTACCAGTTACATATTGTGTGAGAGTGAGAGAGACGGGCGTGAATCCCCACCACAGTGAGCAGCGATAGGATCTGCTATCCTTGTTAATGTAAAGGACCGCATATCATCCCGCTGATTAGGATGCGCGTGCACCGACCCCACTCGATCCTGATCGAAGGAGGTCGATGCGCGAAGCAAATAGATCACTCTACGTCTGGAAGCGGAACTGGTAACACGCGATTCTGAAAGCTCCGGCGACAACCGGTACGGGTTCGAGAAGTCAAACCGACTTCGCAATTCTAGTCAAACCACCTAGATTGTCATCGTTTCGTATGCGCCTCAAACCGAGGAGTCACTGATGCAAACTGCACAGGGGTACAGCCAACTGACATCGAATAGTTAGTGTTAAAGAGCGTAACCACGTAGCAGTCCTTCGTTAAGGTACATACGAGACGACGGAAATCGGTATTATAACTAGAATCGTGTGTTATCCGTCGCGTGTGACGACCAGACTATGTACTGTTCAAAATTACTATTCTAGAACCGGAGTGTATCTGGGCCCGCTACTCGGCGTAGAAAGGTACTCTCTTTTGGTAAAGCATAGTAATGCGAACTTCGTACGCGTCGGCATACGGAATACTTCTCTGAGAAATCAGCAAGGTATCTGTGTGTTTCGACAGTCGCTCGTTGTTCGGAGGTGCGCAAAGAAAGACGATACGATTAATAGAATGTCGAGCTATCTTCTCTAGACCCGGAGTACGACCAGATTCACTTAACAGTGCGAAGGTTGCGCTCTTTTGGGGAAGCGAAATAGTGAGAATTGTATGTGTCATCATGTATGTTATTCCTCCGAGTAATGGGCAGAATACATTCATGTTATGACGGTCGAATACATCGGCGTCACGTTTTAGCATCATGACCGAAACCGCCAACATCTAAGCGGACGAGAGAATACGAATTTCAGACGTAGTGTCCAGGGCGGCATTAGATTCTGCGTGCGACGTATGAGAGTATCGCGCTATCGCGACCGTATTTGATTGTGGGAGTTTTCGGTAAAAATTGTATCTTGCGTAAAGCAAGCTTTTGTGAGAGTATCGCGCTATCGCAACCGTATTTAATTGTGGGAGTTTTCGGTAAAAATTGTATCTTGCGTCAAGCAAGCCTTTGTGAGAGTATCGCGCTATCGCGACCGTATTTGACAGTGGGAGTTTTCGGTAAAAATTGTATCTTGCGTCAAGCAAGCTTTTGTGAGAGTATCGCGCTATCGCAACCGTATTTGATTGTGGGAGTTTTTGGTAAAAATTGTATCTTGCGTCAAGCAAGCTTTTATGAGAGTATCGCGACCGTATTTGATAGTAGGAGTTTTCGGTAAAATTGTATGTTGCTATAAGCAAGTTTTTGAGTGTATCGCGCTATCGCGACCGTATTTGACAGTGGGAGTTTCGGTAAAAATTGTATCTTGCTATAAGCAAGCTTTTGAGTGTATCGCGCCTCGCGACCGTATTTGATAAGTGGAAGCTTTCGGTAAAAAGTATTATCTTGCCTGTGAGCAGACCTTGCGGGTAGAAAAGTATCCTGTTCAATACCATCTTCGTGAGCAATGCGATGTAACATCAAAATGTATATATAGGCGATTCGTAGCATCTCCGCGAACAATTCTCTAATCCTAGAGTGGGTCGAACACCTCGAGCAGAGAAGGTGAATCCATTATCAAACTAGATAATTGCGAAGAACGCCATAATTTCCGATTGTGCGAACACCGTGAAGCGACAACATTGACTCGGTTACAAAGCCACTCCGTTGGTGGCGTGTAAAGAAAATTGGTACAATATACCCTACATTTACCTCCGAATTGATTCTCAATTTATTTATCAGCTAGTCTAAACCTCTCCGCTTTCCAGTGCCTGGAGGCACGAATTCACTACGTTGATAATTATTCTCTATAAAATTGAATATAATAAAATTAGAAAATAAACGGTTACAGACCGCTCTGCAGCTCGACACCCAAAAGATGATACGAGGAACCGCTGAAGCGCACGGGTCTCGTGCAACCGCTCGCGATACGACATATATATATTATTCACGTATCCGTTAACCGTATTTTAGCCCTATATTTTTACTTTTCTCTTTCCATCTTTTATATACTTACCTTTCTTTTCACCTCTTCTAGTCTATAAGTACACAACCATTGTAACACAAACACCGCTAGATCTAAGACAAATTCTTGTAACCAAACTATTATGTCTTATCTTGTATTTACTGAGTATTACCATTTATTCGTATCGGATCGGTTACCTTATCCGATATTGCTATTATGCCCTGTAAGACAAACGAGATTCGTGCCTCCAGGTACTGGAAAGCGGAAAGGTTTAGACGAAGTGAAGTGACAATTGGATTATGATGAGTATGTGTAAACAACGTTTGTATATACAGTTAATCTTTGAGAATACAATCGTGATCCGCAACGGCGGTGATCTATTTATAGAACTCGGTATGTTTACAACGCGCCGAATACGTACGCTAAGAGATTTCCCGTCTGGCGCAAGGAATGCGTGCAAAAACCGCGACTAAATCTCGGTGTGTTTACAAAGTGCCGAATCCGTACGTTGAATCGGATTCGACAATAGTTTCAACTCAGCGTGGCTACCAGGCCAATTTCCTGCACGTGCCAGGATGCACCGAATGATCTGACCGTAATTCACAGCGAGCGGAAACAATATCTATTTATTAGGACATCCACAAGACGTATGCGGAAGATAACGAATTGTCGGCAGGGCACGGTTACGTGGCCTGGGCGACTCCTCGATCCCCGGACGCTCCTATGAGCTCCTTATGATCGCCTGAGACTCAAGCGTGACTATGATACACACTAAAACGGAATGCACACTCAATCCTGCCGGAATATGTGGGAGGAGCAAACGGCACCTATCCCTTAGAAAACTCACAAGAGCATATGCGGAAGATAACGAATTGTCGGCAGGGCACGGTTACGTGGCCTGGGCGACTCCTCAATCCCCGGATACTCTCATCAGCTTCATGCGATAGGATACACGCAAATTCCTATGCCTGGATTCACGGGAGGCCCGAATGGCACCCGTTCGTGTGTATTGCTCACGAGAATTTTAATGGACGTTCTTAGAAACTCAACGTGCTTCCCTAGAATTACGTTCGACCACTTTACAGCCTCGCGGCCACACTAGATGCCTGCTACACGGTGCGAGACGCAAGGTTTCTCACTTGTTACACTTGTGTGAAGATTAGTGATACCAGCTGCTAATAAACTTTACTAAATGGAAGGATTCACATCCTTACTCTTAAATACACTTGCACGAGATCACAAATCCTCGATAGCTTGCCCCGTGTTCATGGCACGAGATTTATACTTCATACCAGACGCAGGTTATCACGAACTATTACCCATTTAATCACAACGTCGTACGAATTTATCAAATTATTTACGAGACGCGAATTTCTATATTTTAAAGAGAGCCACTCTGGACTATACAGATATAATCTACGCTATTTGCGTTAACCACGAATTAGATTCGCGGTGACTCTTGCGTGCTTATCGGAGCTAGTCCAGACGCAGAGTGATCTATCTGCTGCTCGCATCGACCTCCTTCGATCGCTATCGAGAGGGGATCGATGCGCGCGCATCCCGCAAGTAGATCGATCCTATGATCCTTATCTAAGACAAGGATCGCGCGTGACGCCGCTAGTCGTTGTGGTGGGGATCGATATCGATATGTGATTGACACGGTCACATTCTATACTTACCTTTTCAATTCTCTTAGTCAATAAGTTGAAGGGAATTGATTGACCAACTTCCACAATCGTTCTACTATGTACAACAATATATTTAATTACTAATACTAACACCACTATCCATAGTTACACACCGTAAACGCAAATGAACTCGATCAGCTATAAGCGCTAAAGAAAACGAGGACGACTATCGAGTCGACTGGAAGCTGGAAAAGCTAAGTAATAATGCCGCCCGCCGCTACTTCGCGAGGGCTATACAAAGGGCCTTAGAAAGAGGCAGAAGAAACATTTTGAGAGGGGGAAAAACGGTGAGGGACAAAGCTCCGTTTTCGCCAACGGAAAACTACCGGGTCCCCGCGAATCTGGCTACCAGATGCGGAGCAACTGCAATAGCCAGTCTCGCACCGAGACCTTGGGGAAAAACCAGGAAATAGGGACCGGCTAGTTTGAACCCATAGCGAGGTCAGCGGCAAAGCCGCTACAAAGAGCACGAAACATTGCAACGCAAACACCGCTAGAATTATGATCGCTTTCACTTATCTATCTCTCTCTTTGTCTATCCTATACATACCTTTATACTTACCTTTTTTTGGGGGGGGGGGAGCCGGGGTTATGTGGGACTACCATCGTCCCCGAAAGCTACCCACTAAAACCTCACACCCGCCAAAGCTAAATGGGAAGTGCCTGGATCACGCAAGTACTCAACAGGACACTTCCCAGCTATCATACAACCCGGGGGGAGATTTTAGCCTCCCCCACTACCTACACTATAAGACGCTGGGCGGAGGGACCCGCCTGGTGTCCCCATCCTTGGGGCCGTCGAAATGGGCTTCTCAAGCCCCCGCTCGGTCCACCCACGGCCCCCGGCGTCTTCGTGCCCCGCCCAGTCCGGGTGACCCGAAGGTCCCCGCACGGGCCAGGGCAAGAAGACGCCGACACCGGTAAGAGAGGGTCGTCGAAGGCGCGATCCGACACGCCCCGACCCTCCCCACCCCTCCCATCCCACGATCCCCCCCCCCCCAGAGTTCGTTGCTCGTCAAGGGTGACGGGCCGACATCCCCCGCACCGAGTTACCTATAGGATGTCGACCCATCCCGGGGGGGAACTAACCAAGGAGGGGAACCCACAGTGTACCGCGGCGACCCCAACGCCGCCCCCCCCCCCTCGTGGGGGCACAAGTTGGCGCGAGGACGACCCCCGGACCTTCCCGTCCACAACTGCGCCCCTTCTGCGCCATACAGGAGGGGCTCTTCGGCGCGAAGGTCGTCCCCGCGCCCACTCCCTTCTCCCCGAGCCCGGGTCCTTTCCCGAGCTCTCTCGGCTTCCTCCTTCTCCGAGACTGTTATCTCGGAGAAGGAGACCACCACCTTCCACAACCTCTCGCTGGCAATCAGGTGGTCGAACATGACCGCCAGCGAGAGGTCCCACCCCCCCCCCCCCCACTGCAGCTCTCAGAACACGTCGCGGCCGTGCCCACGCAGGGCATTCCTCTATGGTATGCCGCGCCGTGTCCTCCTCCTCGCCGCAGTGGTGACACTGCGCTGTTGGGTCCCGCCCCATCCGGTGCAGAAACTCACCAAAGCAACCATACCCGGTGTGCACCTGCGTGAGGCGGACGGTCAAAAAGAACCGACTCCTGCACCATCTTTCAAAGATGGGCAGGAGTGCCCGAACCACCGGGTGCGGCGAAGAGGCAAGCAACTGCCTCCACCGCGCCAATCTCCTCCATCTCCCCGGCCGGGAGTTCCCCCCCCCCCCCCTGATAGACGGCGGAAGGAGCAGGCGACGCCGTAATTCGACGCACACTCCTCCGCCTCCAATTGGAAGGGAGGAATCCCGGTCAGGAGTCCCGCCACCTCACCGGAGATGGTGCGGTACCCCCGTATGATCCGGAGTGCCAGCCGGCGCCGTACTCTCTCAAGGAGAACTTGGCTATGCCGGCTGGCCTCGAGCGACCAAAACCACCCGGGGGCCCCATATAGGGCAATAAACCGCACCACCCCCGTATAGAGGCGGCGCACTCTCGTCTGAGGCCCCCCAACATTGGGCAGTGTCTTCTCCAATCGGGGGGCTAGGAGGTCGAAATGCCTGTCAAAGCGCCTGCGGCTGTCAACAGTTAGGCCCAAATATTTTATACTGTGCCCAATGTCGACAATTGCCTCAGCGACACGGGTCCGCAGGTCCTGACCGAATGGAGGCCGCCGCCACCGAAGCGGTCCATACAGCCATATTGCTTCGGTCTTTGCAGCGGCCACGGTCAGGCCCATTTCTCGGATCCGTCCAACAACGCAGTCCAGGGCGGACTCCACGAGGTGTCTGGTTCCCCTCCAGTCCTCCCCCTCTGCAAATACCAGGGTGCCATCTGCATAGCAGATGACAACCGTGGCAGGGGGAAGGGCTACCCGCAGTACCGCATCATACCCTAGGTTCCACAGGAGTGGTCCTAAAACCGACCCCTGTGGAACCGCGCGGTACGTCTCCCTCTGATGTACAACATCACCCCGACCGGTGTATACCACCTCCCTGCCGCGGAGGTAGTTCCGAATGACTTCCCGGAGAAAGAGGGGGGAAATTGAAATATACCAATGCCCCCTCTATCTCCTGCCAGGGCAGGGCGTTGAAGGCGTTGGTGATGTCCAACGACACAGCAATCAACACACTGCCCCGAGCGACAGCCGACTCCCGGAGGAGACGCAGGCGCTCCAGCGCATCTAGCGTGGAGCGCTCCCTCCGGAAACCAAACTGGCTGTCGCTGAGGTCGGGACCACCCCGCGACAGGTCCTCGAGGAGGCGGGCAGCTACTATTCTTTCGAACAGCTTGCCCGCCTCGTCGAGCAAACACACCGGCCGGTAAGCAGAGGGAGACTCTGCAGGCTTACCCTCCTTACGGAGGAGAACCAGACACGCTCTTATCCATTCTATGGGGAAGGTACCCCGACTCAGGTGCGCATCCATTACGCGCCTGAAGGCCGGGCCGAGGACCGCCGAAGCAGAGGCCATTATACGGCCGGGGGCTTTTTTGCCCCCTTCCTGGAGTCTCCGAAAGGCCTCAGACAGCTCCCACTCAGAGACCCGGAGTTCGTCCGACCAGCCTAAGTCGGCCAGACGTGGGGCGCTTTCCACCCACTCATCCCCCTCATCGGCGAGAGGGAAGAGGGTGTCAACAATACGCCCCAGAAACTCCGGGTCAACCCTCTCTGTGATCGGGGGTGCCCAAGGGCGGAGCTTCCTTTTTTTTATTGTTTATAGTGGAGGGTGTTCAAATGCATTTACGCACTACCACCCGGAATCATCGCAACTCCGGGTAAGTGCGCAACTCCTCGGTGAGCACCCCGGATTACCAGGGTGCTGTGCAATCCGAGACTACCCGCTAAACAATCGCTCTCCACTAGTCCCTCCAGTTACGGGAGGGGCGGTCCGGGATGCCTGACGGCTTTACTTCAGACCATCCCTAAAGTCCCTGGTATGTTTGTTGATCATCCCTCTTGTATTGTGAGTTTTCCTACTAATGGTTGTAGATAATTGTTCGTCTTTGGTTCTATTGTATGTTCCTTTGTGTAGTGTCTTCTATCAGTACCGTTAGTTTAAATAAATCAGGTATTTTCTACATAATGTATATTCCATTATGTAGTGTCTTCTATTTGTACAGTCTGTGGTTGTTATAGCGTCTGTAGTTAGTCCGGCATTTTGTCTGTGTTTCCCTGTGTATTTACATGCTAGCAATTTAATTAATGTTCGTCCTTTCTTTTTGTTAAATCTTTCTTGTTTTGCTAAATCTGGAAATTTAAAATGTTGTGGGAGCCTTTGTGTAGTATCTTTGTTCAGTATGGTCTATGGTTGTTAGTTCGTTATCTTGTCTATGTTTATCTGTGTTAAATTATTGTGTATTTTCCTGTTATCGATTTTACTTCAGTATAATCTATGGTTGTTAGTCCGCCATCTTGTCTATGTTTCTCTGCATTTTGTATTGTATACCCTCCTGTTAGCAGTTTTACTTGATGTTCGTCCTTTGTTTGCTTATGATTTAAGGGGGAAGTATACCCATCAGAAGTAACCAGAAAGGAAGTGTTACCAACCTCTGTGCAGAAAAGAAGTTTGGTAACATTGATAAACACGCTATTAGGTAGTTGCGCGAGATGGAGTTGCTTGCTATTTCCATACTCTATTCAGTTCGGTACTGAATTCTTGTAATATAACGTAATTTGTAGTGTATTATTGAAAATACCTTACAACATAACGTAATATGCAGTGTATCATTGAAAATAAACGCCATCTCTATTTACTTGTAGAATAAAGAAACAGTCCTCCTGACTAGGCGCCATCTCGTCTAAACTATCTGAACTAAAATTGGCTCTAGACTGGCTCTGCATCAGAGACCTAACCCAGGACCTCTGTCATCATGGGGAAATTTATGCTAATGTGAATGCAATCACGCCCAAAGATTTTTTGTGCCTAGTCAGGAGGACTGTTTCTTTATTCTACAAGTAAATAGAGATGGCGTTTATTTTCAATGATACACTGCATATTACGTTATATTGTAAGGTATTTTCAATAATACACTACAAATTACGTTATATTACAAGAATTCAGTACCGAGCTGAATAGAATATGGAAATAGCAAGCAACTCCATCTCGCGAATCTGCCTAATGGCGTGTTTATCAATGTTGTAACAGACCTGTGACCACAGGCTTGTTACTAACGCGTCGCGATCAAGTATCAGAAACCGGCCGCTAGGTGGCTACGATACCCGCAGGTAAAAGTGTGCGCGCCACACCTTCGGGAATCAGCCGCTAGATGGCCAACGCCGCGACTACCGATTCTCGCTGACAGAAGTATACGGTCACGGGGATATAGCGACCGAACGACGCAACAGACGATACCGGAGTACCACCGTCGAGCCGACACGTACCGACCGACCGACCAAGTATACATTACGACTCTGACTCCAGCAATCTTTCCCGAAACCCTATCATCGAAGGTAAGTATTCCCCCCCCCCCCCCCCCCCGCCTTTCGACCGTTGAGCCGACGCTCGTTCTCCCAAAACAGCGTGCGATCGTTGCTGCCGACGATCTTTGCTCGCTCTCCTCTCTCTGCCAAACCTACGACCGTTGAGCCGACGATCGTACTTCTCCCAGCGTACGATCGTTGTGCTGACGATTTGTCCGTCCCATCTTATCTCTCTCCTCTCCCTGCCAAACCTACGACGATTGAGCCGACGATCGTACTTCTCCCAGCGTACGATCGTTGTGCTGACGATTTGTCCGTCCCATCTTATCTCTCTCCTCTCCCTGCCAAACCTACGACCGTTGAGCCGACGATCGTACTTCTCCCAGCGTACGATCGTTGTGCTGACGATTTGTCCGTCCCATCTTATTTCTCTCCCTCTCTCTCTTTCTCTTTTCCTGTCTCTCTTGACCTTCCCATTCCTTTCTCCCGCGGTCGATTGTTGAGCCGCCAACCTCCGCCCACCGATCGCCTACCTGCGACCGGCACACCATCCCGACCACACACCGCGAACGCGTTCGCCCGTACCGCGCCTCACGGAAACCGCGCCATCGCAGCCATCGACTACCCAGGAACTTCTCCGCGGCGAAACTCAACTTTATCGTAATACGAATTCTATAAGTAAAATAAGAAAAATAAGAATTCCTTTTAACGCCAATGGGTATACCTGGAACCAGGAATTCACTATCCTGCCCCACATGGGGCCACCAGTCCTCCTCGGGATTCAGACAATCGCCGCGTTGGAAATCCGCTTCCAACCACCGTTAAACATCGTCAACTGGCCAGCCACCTGTCTCACCGAACCCTGCCTACAGCTAGGCCTTCGAACACCCCAAGAGACCGACCAGAAAAAACTGGACGACTTCCTCAAGGCCGAATTACGGTTATTCGAGACCGTTACAGGACGAACCACGCTGACGCAGCACCGCATTAAGCTGAAAGAGGGAACCCCTATCAAACAACGCTATTGCCCCCGCAACCCGGCTATGCAAACGATCATAAACCAGGAGGTGGACAAAATGCTCCAGGAAGGGGTCATCGAGCCCTCAAATAGCCCGTGGAGCTCGTCCATCGTAATCGTGAAGAAAAAAGATGGCAAACTACGATTCTGCGTAGACTTCCGCAAACTAAACGACCGAACGGAAAAGGACGCCTATCCATTGCCTCACATACAGGCCACCCTCGACAAATTACGAGGAGCGAGATTCCTAACCACCCTGGATCTCAAAAACGGATATTGGCAGATTCCCCTCGAGCAAACCAGCCGACCGCTTACAGCCTTCACTGTGCCAGGGAAGGGACTATTCCAGTTCACAGTCATGCCATTCGGCCTACACTCCGCCCCGGCTACCTTCCAACGCCTACTCGATCAGATTATCGGCCCCGAACTAGAACCATACGCGTTCGCATACCTCGACGATATTATAATCGTGAACCGAACGTTCGAGGAACACCAGAAACACCTCAGAGAAGTGTTCCGCCAACTACGCACCGCAGGACTCCGACTAAACCCGGAGAAATGCCGATTTTGCGTGGACAGCCTCAGATACCTCGGACACATAGTCGACCAGCAAGGAATAAGAACCGATCCCGAAAAAACTATCGCGATCGCCTTGCTCATCGCACCAAAAACCATACGAGAAGTCCGCCGATTCCACGGAATGGCCTCCTGGTACCGCCGATTGGTGCCGAACTTCGCGGAGGCCATGGAACCACTAACCAGATTGACCAGAAAAAATGCCAGATGGAAGTGGACGGAAACCGAAGAGCAAGCCTTCCAGACAATGAAGGAAAAGCTAGTTACCGCCCCAATACTGGCCTGCCCAGATTTTAGCGAGCCATTCACGCTACAGACTGATGCCAGCGATCACGGCCTCGGGATCGTGCTCACGCAAGGACCCGAGGGGAACGAAAAAGTCATCGCCTCTGCGAGCCATACCCTCAACGCCACCGAACGGAATTATAGCGCCACCGAAAAAGAGTGCCTCGCCGTGGTTTGGGGTATCCGGAAAATGAAACCGTACCTAGAAGGTTATCATTTCATCGTCATCACCGATCACCGCGCGGAAGTACGCGCCGCGACGTGCGAAGATTCAAATCACCGTACACAGAAAACGATGCTTACGCGCTCCAAACGACACCGGATCAACGCGGGAAGAAGTAAGAACTCCGTACGCCGGTGATGAAAAGGAGCACGCTCCGGCCAACGAAGGAACGACTAATCGCGGACCTCCACCGTCAGGGCTTGCCTACTAGCGGCAACACCAACGAGCTTTGCCAACGGTGGGCCGATTATATCAACAGGCAGGCCGGGGAATTATTTATCCTGCCGGACCCAAAGGTACCAACAAGGGGCGAGCTCGACCCACCCGGCCCATCTACCAGCAAAAAAAAATGCCGAAACACTGGCACACCCGAAAGCCACTATCACCGACACGCAGAGCACAGAGGAAAAACCGAGAGAACAGAATGACCCCCGCCGAAATATGGACCGCATGCGTAAATGGGTGTGTACCAGCGACGGGAAGGATCCCTTTTCATTTTTAGAGCGAGTGAACGAACTCTAAGACGCATACCAACTCACCGATAGCGAGCTCCTCCGAGGGCTTCCCGAATTATTACGGGGGGAATCGCAATTGTGGTATCGCAATACGCGCCAACAGCTACACTCCTGACCCCAGTTCACAGAGAAGTTCCTCGCGTTTTTTGCCGCAAACCGGACACGACGACAGCGAGAACGGGAAGCACTGGAGCGCGTCGAGCGACCAGGGGAGCTCTTCCACCTCTTCATGAACGCACTACTGACATTGATGCGACGAGCCCAGATGCCGGTCGACGAACACCTCGAAATTATACAGGAAAACCTGCTACCGGAGTACGCCTGAGCGATGCACCCCGACACCGTACCCGACCTAGACGAACTCCTGCGCCAGGTGCAGCGACTCGAACGCGTGGATGAGCGCAGACAACGGCTCCAACGCATGCCGGTACGACACGTGGCCGCCAATAACACCGGTCCGGCGGAGACACGGCTTGCGGCCACACCACGACTAGAGCCAATCGGAAGCCGACTGGCACAACTAAGTAACACCCCGCAAACAGGAGGAGGCGCCCTCCCCGACACCTATAGCCCCGAGACGCATTGCTGGAGGTACAAACAACGAGGGCACCACCGGCACGAATGCCGAAATACGTACCGAAAATTTTGCTCGCGATGCGGCCGCGACGGTACACTCACACGGGACTGTAACCCGCCTCTGTCGGCCATTCGATCTCCACCGGGAAACGAGTCGCGGGGCCCGCCATCCCTGGGCGACTACCGGCCCCCGCAATAAAATACACACCTCGCCCACTAATACCGATCCAGATCCTCGGCCGAGAGGTAGATGCGCTACTGGACACAGGGGTGCAGCTCTCGTGCATAAATGAAGAAATACAAGGTTGGGCTCAAGAACAAGGCATACCGACAGACACCGATGACCCAGGCCTCGTCGGCCTGGCCGACGGATCCGATACGCCAGCCGCCGGAACCATCCGACTCCCATTCATAGCGGTAGGCTATGAGTGGGAACAGGACTTCACCGTCCTGCCAAAAATGGGCCCAGCCGTACTGCTAGGAATACAGACAATCGCCGCCCTCCAGCTACAACTCACGCCTCCGCTCCACGTCACCACTTGGCTCGACGAGGGACCCTCAGATACATGCCATCAGGCTGGCCTCTGCACACCACCGCCCACCGACCAGAAACGCCTGGAAGAATTTCTTGAGGACGAAATGAAACTCTTCAAATCCGAAGCTGGTCGCACCGACATAATCCAACACCGGATCAAGCTGAAAGACGGCACACCGATAAAACAGCGCCACCGACCCCGAAACCCGGCCATGCAGGCCATTATTAACCAAGAGGTCAACCAAATGCTGCGAGACGGGGTGATCGAGGAATCCAATAGCCCGTGGAGCTCACCAGTGGTCGTAGTTAAAAAAAGGACGGAAGGCCACGCTTTTGAATGCAGTTCCGCCGAGATCATAGCCACCCTCCAGGAAGCACGGGCACGCACCAGCAGGATAATCGGGCGGAGCATACCGGAATGCGGTGAGGCGAGCCAGCCCAGACAGAGCCGAAACCTGGACAAAAATCGATTTTTAACTTTTGTTTAAGTGACCGAAATCAATTATGTTACGTCTTTAACAATACCCTGAAGTTTATGAAAAACAAGAAAAATGAGTTAAATGTTATTGAGTATAAGTAGATATTTATATTTGTTCAGGATTGAGTGAGTGGGTCGACAGCGTCAAATGGACGAGAGCGAGACAAGCAAACGCTCGTCTCCGTAGAGGTACAGCGTAGGCCATCTACCACCGAAATTGTATATTTCGGTGCGTGACGTCACACCGAATCGGCGCACAGTGTGCCAAATGGGCATTTTAGCTGGACAAAAGTCACTTTCAAATCAACAAAAACTAACTGGGCCAATATAATCTAAAATAACCATGTATTAAAACCCTTGAATATTAAAACTTAAAATTGTTTCGTTATATGTTTACAGAGCGTGTAAACTTCACCTTAAAGACGAACGGTTAACCTATAAATGAATAGCCACATTTCCATGCGCGCTAGAAATAGCTAAAAACTTACTAAGGAGTATCTAAATTTCCTTTATATGACGGATATAGCATCTCAAACCATGTATTTTAACTTTGGTAATTCCAAATTATCGATAACTTTTCTCTATTTTTGTAAATAAATTGTCAAAGATGACATGTATTTTTCCACAGAAACGTCAATGTAACTCCTCTTCGTTAATGAATTATTACATGATCTCAGTCGATCTCAATGATGACTTTACAAGTATGTAAAAGTAGAGACTTTCTACTTTATTTTTATACCAAAATTGACTTGCAAAACGTTGCAAAACGATATGAATTGTTACATTGAAGTGGCGTCGTTTGACGTTCACGCTCGTGACAATCACAGCTCGGGCGCGCGTTCGGAACGAAGCCGATGCCGTCGCCACTTAGCGGTTTGTTTAGTCTACTCGAAACCTATGGATTGGTCTCATTCATTGTATATATAAGGAATAAACAAGGATGATATCTCCAAGATTTCCTCTGAACTTTCTTCCTATTGTTACGTTATTTTTGGGTTCTTTTTAATTCGCGAGGAGAGGAGGGGTTTTCCTTGGAAGGAGAAAAATGTGAGAGGTGTTTTTAAATTTGGTAAAAGAAAATATAATATAATAAAATTATTTACAATTACAAATATATATATATATATATATATATATGTGTGTTAATTACATTGTGTGTATAACAAAAATTTATCCCGTGTCATCTTCCAAATACTACTGTTGCTAGACCGTGACAGATGATACGCACCGATCTAGTTTTCACAGTGCTGAGGTCCGCACCTGTGAAGGGGAGTTTAGCTTCTATCTATATTTAGGATCCTCGTATTTGGAGTTTTTTCTAGATCTATTTCTAGCTTATCGCGGAAATCTTTATCTTCGAGGGGGGTTACCGTGGTAACCGCTCGTCTTCGGTCGCGTGCCCGGTCGCGTGTCCGGTCGCAGGTGTTTCTCGCGGTTTTTTAGTGACACTATGATATAATTCGTTTCTTCAGTCTCAAAGCGATCAGCGTGCAGTCTACATCTCCCTTGCATTTTTCCTACATCTTTCAGTTTCGTTATTTTTATTGTTGTTGTCGTTATTGTTGTTGTTGTTGTTGTTTTTATTGTTATTATTATTGTTATTATTATTATATTTATTATCTACGGCCCAAGTCCTTTTATACAAATGTTTACAATAGAACATAAAAAAAAAATTATATTTTTATTAACATAATAAACTATAATATAAAGCAGATTTGTTATTTATAAATTGAAACCTTATACTAAACCAAAGAATAATTTTTTCCCGTTAGAATATGTCTGAATCTCCAAAAAACAAATAAGTAAATTATATTTACATTCTGTTTGTCCATAATTAAAAATTACGTCTTCTTTGATAATATCTACTATTTGTTAAATCATTCTGTGCTACATAGGTCCATCACTAACTTTGTTGTAATTTATATTTAATTATAAATAACTTAAAATATATTGTTTAATTAACAAAAACCAACTAACTGTGATAAGAATTTAATAATTATTCATAATTTATACAACTGTAAACATATTTAGACTATAAACAGATTTAGACTTTTGTCCAGCTAAAATGCCCATTTGGCACACTGTGCGGCGCGGCGGACCCTCTGCGGTGACGAGCCGTTGCTTCGCGCTCGCTCGCACCTGTTCCGATCTGATAGTCACCGCGCTCGGTCACGCATCATCAGTCTTACTCTCTCGGGCTCGTTACCGTGCTCGGTACGAACGTTTTCAACCAAACCCTTTTCACGAGACCGCGCTCGGTCCGCGAATAAACTCGCGATCTCGCACTAAGCTAGACCGCCGGGCTAGTCTTAGTTAATAGTTTATTTAGTGATTAAGGATAGTAATAAGTGTATATAGCCGTTAGTTCTTAAGTTCGTATTACATCGTTTTATTTTGTGCGTGTTGTACATACCGTCGAAATTGCGGAGGTCGCCGCAACGGCCACGTTTGAATAAAACATTCTTTACGTTAAAACCGAAATACGGCGTGCTCGCTTATTTCGCGATACATGTTTGCTTAAACAATATTTAAGTATCGTCGTTATTCGCTCATCGCTTTAATTTCATAATATTTGTGTCTGTTCAAACTTCTCGTATACAGCTACAGTTGCATGTAAAATTCTAAAAAATTTTTTTGAATATGTTTAATAATTATTTTCGATTTCCTTAGTTGACCAGCGTATTAACTCGATTTTGAATTAAAAAAGTAAGTTTCCGATGCGTAATTTTATATGTTTGCCTCATAGTGCCCGAACGAAACTAGGATAAATCTTTTTCTTAAAGTATCCTTAAAGTTATGAAACAAACCCCGTTTGCCGATTGAAAAGATATTAATAATATAATACTGTATGTATTTTCATGCAGACAGTTAAGTGCGAATACCCAGAATCAAGAAAGGCAATTATGTGAATCTGTTGTAAAAAAATTAGCTTGAATTAAGTTTATTTCATGTGTTAATAACATTTTAAAGTTAATAACAAATTGTTATTGTTGAAGACCACTTTAATTACTTTTCCCCTATTTATTGTAATGTTCCCTGTATTATATATGTTAGCGTTGGTATGAATGTAGTGCGTGTGAGTTGGTATGCATGTAGCGCTTGGGTCTGCATGCGTTTGTTCTGTATGCGTTTGTTCTGCATGCGTTTGTTCCCTATGCGCTTGTTCTGTACGCGCTTGGTCTGTTCTCGTTTGTCTGTGCACGCGTCTGGTCTGTCTTGTCTTGTCTTGTCGGTATCGTCCGTTATCTAGCTAACCTTAAAACTCGCAATTGAAATTGTACTATATTTGCTATAAGTGTAACCGCTTAACAGGTTTAATTTCCTGGATTTACGCATATCTGATACATGTGTACTTCATATTTTCATAGTTTCGAACTTTTATAATATATTTTATACTTAAATTATACTTATACTTATATTTTAATACACTTATATTTTGGACCTTTCTAATTTCGTTTCTTCAAGAATTCTCAATTTATTCTGGTTTCTAAATCAAGTTGTTTATAAAGTTCAAAAGATGGCTGATATATAAAAAGTATATAAGTAGAAGTAAAGGAGTATATAAAAAAAAAGAACTACAAAAAAACGCAACTATTACAAATTGTTCGGGATTCAAATCGAGGAGTTTACGGGTCGATGAGACCCACTGACAACCGTTGCTCATTACGGGTTTTTTCTCTCCGTGTCAAGACGCGTGAAGAACACGTCAAGTTTGGTTTATCTACTCTTCATTGCTGGATACGATTTATGGAGTGTTTATTACATATTTCGTATAATCTAGATTTTAAACAAAGTTGTGCTAAAGGAAATAATAAAATGTTACGACAAAACAGAAAGAAACAAATTCAACATGATTTAAAATCGCAATTATCTATAACGGTTGATGTTGTGAAACAAGGACACGGTACAACCAATGATGGCAATACTGCTAGGCGGTTTTTTTCGAATCCTGCGATTGTTTCTAATGTACTTGGAATCAATAAGACACTGATAGAAAGGTTTGCAAATATCTTACATGTAATGCCAAGCGGTTTTACAATAGATTTGGAAAAATTTGAAATATATACTAAAGAAACTGCGGAAATATTTATTAATTTGTACGGATGGTATAGGATGGCCCCTTCTGTACATAAAGTGCTACTACATGGAAGTAATATTATGCGGAAGTTGGTTCTACCTATAGGCTATTTTTCAGAAGAAGCTCAAGAGTCTGGAAATAAAATATTTAAAGCTGTTAGACGCTATAATAGTAGAACTTGTTCTCGTAAAAGCAATAATGAAGACGTAATGAATTATCTTCTTATTTCGTCGGATCCTAGTATTAGTGCTAATAGATTACAGAAAGATAAAAGGACAAAAAAATTATCAACCGAAGCGAAAACATTAATCAAGTGGGTTGATATAAATAATACAACTAACAATGAAAATGATGATGATGTTGTTTCAGAAGATTCAGTTAATAACGACACTATTTCTGATGAATCTTTAGATATTGAAGATTGCTTTGAAAATCTTGAAGAACATAACATTACTATTTAGATAGAGGCAGAATAAAATTGTGTTCACTACATAAAACATAAAATTAAATATTCCCGCAATAATATAAATAAAAAGAAAAGATAAAAATTTAAAACAAAAAAACAAAAAAATTAAAAAACACAAAAAACCTGATTTCGAATACAAATTCAAAATCAGCATCCTCAATAACTCATATATACCATTTTTCAAAAAAATCCATTCAGTTTTGATTTTTCGGTCCGCCATATTGAATCGACCATTTTGAATTTGATAATTTTGATTAAAAATTTGAAATCTACGTCCAAAACAACCTAGAGATACCAATTTTCTAAAAATTTACTGCAGAATTCACTGAGTTATCGAATTTTGTCCATTTTAGCCTGATTTCGGCCACTGTGCGGCGGCCGAACTGCGAGGACGAGCCAGAAACCGACGTGGTCCAGATGACGGGGACGGCCGAACCCGTGCAACCACCGGCCACCGAACCGGAACAGAACCGGCTCCTGGTAGACGCATCCATCCCCATGGACCCGAGAAACAAGGCCCGGCTAGACACCAGCCTGCCGGTACCCATATGGCGGGAGATTGAGCGGCTGTCAATCGCCCCGCGGAGTCCGGTCGAACAAACCACCGGGAGGATAGGCCGTCAACTGTACCGGCCAAACCCCGAACGTTGGCCACTGTGGGAGGACCGCCGAGCAGCCATCCTGCCTCCACCGGAGCCCATGTTCCCACCGAGCAAACCCCCGCCATACGAGCCCCAACCTGGGGAACCGGGGAACAACGGATACCCAGTGGAGCCATGGCGAGACGCTCCAGGAGCCCTCCCACCCATCCGGTACGAGGGACCGCACACGCCATGCCCCATGGCGTGGTACCAACTCCCCACGGGGCACCGGGTTGAGGTACCGGTACGATTCGTCCTAACGAGAAAATTCCGCGCCTCCATCGGCGAAGAACGATGGATCCTCTTTTTCGATAAGAACGGACGCCTTTCACGCTGCAGGGAGCGAAATAGTGAGGACACCCCGGCGGAGGGTGGTGCCGGAAAACCTCACGCGACAAATAGACAGTACGATAAGCCATAAGATAGCACGTAAGTTAGCAAATAAGGTAGTATAGAAACCCAGTTGTAAGGAACCGCGATACTGTCTTCCCCGGCGAGGGGAACACAGAGGAGACTGAGTACAAAGTGATATTTGCGTCGGCGTAAGCCAGAAAACCATTTAGTTTTGTTTTTTAGAATTAAAAGAAATAACATTCTGTTTACCGAAGACCAGTATTACTTAGAATTAAGGGGGACAATGCAATGGTTTTGTTAACACGCCAAACGATATCACACCTGAAAATTAGTATTACTTAGGATTAAGGGGAACAGTACAATTGTTTTTGTTGTTAACACCGGGTGCGTGCACGCCAAAGAAAAAAAGTCTTGTCGTGTTGTCTGTGCCGTTATAAACCTACCAATAAGCTCCAGAATCCCAGTAGAAATAGAACCCTACAATAGTTTGTAAGAACACATTACCGGACAAGGACAGAGCGCTGTCATACGCCGAATGTACACGATAGATAATAAGATAAGATTAAAATAAAAAGACCTCACGCTCGTTTGGCCGCTAACCCGAAGGAAGGGGGGTGTAACAGACCTGCAGCGTGCAGGCTTGTCACTAGAAACAGACACCGAGCGCGACCGACCGAACCCGTACACAAACGAACGCCGCGCCGCCGGAACACCGCGCACCCCGCTCCCATCGCCATATCTCGCGCATATTTGGCGGGAACCGGACGTCAACGAGACACAATTCAGGCACGAACCAGACGCCACTTCCGGCACTTTTGGCAGGAAACCGACACGTCACACCGCACCGCACCACCGCCCCTCGCCACCAACCGCGAGCTATATAAGACGCGGCGAGCACGACTCGATCTCCTGTTCCAGCTGGGATTCCGCCCAGAACACTTCTGTCCGTTTCACTCTCCGTAAGTAGTCCCAACAGTTCACTATCTAGTCCATTCCCGAACTCTCGACGGCGAGTCGACAAGTACCCCGAATACCCTCCGGCGAGAACCGCGTTCTCACCCTCTCCGAGTGACAGCGAGCCACTCTTACCGTACGGTGACGGCGAGTCACTATCCTTGTCCGGCGACGGCGAGTCGCCAATCCGCTCCGGGTGACGGCGAGTCACCATCCTAGTCCGACGACGGCGAGTCATTGGCAAACCACGAGGCGGCGAGGCTCGGGGAACTTCGACCTCGTCGAAGTAGTTTGACGTGAAGAGTGGCGCACCTTCCACGTCGAACGTAGAACCGCCACGGGAGGCCTTGACGCCGGTACCACGCCGACGTCGCGGATCCGCCAAACCAGACCCGTGGCAGGGGAGATCACGGCCTAGGCCATGATCAGAGCACCGTTCCCGCACTAGCCCGACTTCCTCCGACACCACGTCTTCCAGGTCGGAACCTGCCCCGCCCTAACCGCTTATCGGGGCCGCGAGACCACCGTAGTACACTGACGACACGTTCACGAACTAACCGCCGACGCCGACAAGACAACACCGGGAAGCGCGAAACAAACGAGCACGGGCCGATGAATATCATTCACGCTGTCTATTCATTTCTAAATCCCTCCTCGCCGACAACAACTCTGGCACGACGAGTTATACCAGCACGAGGAGACCACCGGAGCCCCGCTGTGACGGTTAACGAAACGGACTCGTTACACCTGTTACGATTTTAATTCATGTACGTCCTTTGTTCTCTTGTGATTTAATTTATTAATATGTTGTTTAAGCTAGTGCTGTGCTTGTTTAACTAAATCTGAGAGTTTTCTGAATGTTGTGGAAACCTTTGTGTAGTATCTTTGTTCAGTGTATTCTATGATTGTTAGTCCGCCATCTTGTCTATGTTTCTTTGCATTTTATATTGTATATTTCCTGTTATCTGGTTTAAGTAATGTTAAACCTTTGTTTTCTTGTGATTTAATTTATGAATACGTGTTTAATTGTTGTGGAAGTCTTTGTGTAGTGTCTTCGTTCAGTATAGTGTGTGATTGTTAGTTTGCAATTATGTCAATGTTTCTGTACGTCTTATATTTTGTGTTTTCTTATATTTTCTTTGTTCTTTTGTGATTGACTCATTGTTACGGGTAAAATTTTAGTGCAGTGATTGTTTAAATGAGATCTATAATTTTATAACTATTAGATTAATTTGGTTTAGGCTATTGGCTTGTTGTTTGTGCTGTCTTTAGTCTTGCTCTTTCTTCCTTTTGTCTCATATTTTCTGTATTCTGTTTGTCTTTCATAATGATTATTGCTAGTGCTTGGAAATCATCCCACGCTTCGTCGTGAGCGTGTAGTACAGTAGAGAACTTGGCTATGCTGTATTGTTTATTTATGTGGTGTTTCGTGCAGAACGTATCTCTTTCTAGGTTCCATTTGTGGCATTCCATAATTGTATGTATAGGGTCGTCAATAACCTCGCACCCGTACCAGCAGATTGGCGCAGGGCATTTCTTGATTTTAAAGAGGTACAAGGCGAAGATGCCGTGGCCTGTCAGAATTTGTACCGTATAGTGGTTCATGTTTGTTCTATTTTTTTCATGCCAATCTTTGATTTTGAGGATCCAGAGGTAGAGGAGTTTATTGTTGTATTGCAGTGTCCATTTTTCCTGTAGTTTGGTTAACGAGTGAGTCCTGAGTCTGTTTCTAACATTTTTTCTTTCTGTTTTCAGCGTGTCCGGGTTTACTGGCGTATCCAGTTCAAGCAGGTTTTCGATTTCAGACGGTGTGGTGTTTCTGTTTAGATCTGAGGTCTCTGCAGTGTCAGGTAAGTAATTTGATATGTTTTGGCTATTGTTACTAAAACTTGTGGAAATTTCACAGTAATTAATTCGTGGATGGTTCCGTGTGGTTGTTATGGAGTTTATAGCGGTTGAATCTTCTATGTAATGTTGAGCTCTGCGCTCCCATTCAGCGAGGTAGCATCTATTTCTAATTATTTCCGTTATTTCGGGGATACATGTAAGTATATTAAGATAAATGAGAGACGTTGTTCTGTATGCTCTTGTTATTCTCAGTAAAGCTGCTTTCTGAGTCTGTTTTAATCTTTTCCTGTTTTTTTCAGTGTCGATGGCTGTTTTCCAGGTTGTTGCTGCATAAAGTATAATGGACTCGTATACGTAATAATTGAGGAATCTAGCCCACGGGTTAGGTCCTGCAATATTCGGGGTGAGTCGAAATATGTAGTTAGTGGCATTTATAGCTTTTAGTGTTGTTTTTTCTATATGTTCTGTGTATCTATTGCTTTTTTCTAGGTGGATTCCAAGGTAACGGAGGCTGTCTGTAGTACGGAGGATTATGTTATTTTGTAAGTTGATTTTGATCGGTTCTGCGATGCGTTTCTTATTAAGTAATATCATTTCTGGTTTTTCAGTTGCTAGTTCGAGTCCCTGAGTTTTCATCCACGTTTCGACTTCGTTAATTGCAGTCTTGATGTCGTCCTGGAGGTCCTGTAAATTCCTGCCTGTAAAAACCAAAGCTACGTCGTCGGCATAAGCGATTATATTAATGCTGTTGGGCATCTTGATTTCGAAGATGTCGTCATATACTAGGTTCCATAGAATGGGCCCTAGGATTGAACCTTGAGGAACCCCTCTGAAGACACTTTTATTGATGGAATATGCCTTGTTGGCCGGTTCATAGTACAGTGATCGATCTGAAAGGTAGCTGTGTAGAATTTTCTGTAGTTGGGGGTCAAATTTCTTTTTATTTATTGCCGTTCTAATAGCCCGCCATGTGATCGAGTTAAATGCGTTTTTGACGTCTAAGGTGACCATGATTATGTAGTGTCCTTTTCTGGTGGCTTCTTTACGGATGTCAAGTACTTCTGTGATGGCTTGTATAGTGCCAACTTTTTTCCGAAATCCAAACTGTTTGCTATTTAGTGGGAATTTATCCAGGTGTTCTTCTATTCTGTGTTTTATAATTTTTTCTAAGATTTTTTACCAGTTGCTCAGGAGTGCCAGAGGTCTGTAGCTGCGAGGGTTGTTGTCAGGTTTGTTTGGTTTTTTTATAAGGTAGAGTTTCTGTTGTTTCCATTTTTCAGGGAAGTAACCTTAAATATCTTAGAGTCGAATCGGTCAAGTCCCGGGGCTTTTTTGTTGTTAAAGTTTTTAACGATTTCGGTGATTTCTTTTGTTTTAATCGGTTTATATTTTAATATTAGCGATGTGTTAATGTATATGGTATCTCCGTTAGGTGTTGTAGTGTATAAGTTGTCGTTTGGTCTGATGCTTTGCCATTTAGCCGTTTCCGGGTCCAAAATGTAGTCTAAGTGTTTTTGTAATTCTTCTTCGTGTTTGTCAGTAGGGAACAGAGTTTCAATCGTGGTTTCAGCGATCTGTTTCGATAGATTTAGTGGTGGTATTTTTTGCTTTATTAGGTTTTTGATAACCTGGTATTGTTTACCCCATGGGTCACTTTTAAGGTCCTCCAGGAAGCGTAGCCAGGTGTTTGCTTTCGATTTGCTGATGAGGCTTTTCAGTTTAAGGCGGTTAGTACAAGGTTTAATTCTTAGGCAGATAACTTGCGGGTGTTCTTTGTTTCTACGTTTGGCCAGCATACGTGTGTATTTCCTTCTACTACAGTTTGTTATTTGTCTCTGTTTTTTAATGTCCTCGTTCCACCAATCATTCTCTTTCTTTATCGCAAATTTTTTGGATTTTATCCAAATTATGTATTGTTTCTTGTAGTGTTCGTATCTGCTTGTCAATACTGTCGTAGAGGTTTCTGAGTCTGTTCAATAAACATCACCATATCGATATCAGTTAATAATTCAAATATAAGTTTGGAAGGTTTAGCATAGCATCCCACGTGAATCCGGGTAATGTATAATAATATGCTGGATCTAAACAGTAGCTCTTAATGCAGCTATCACGAAAATTTTCAAAAACATCAGCCAATAACAAAACATCAGTTTTCAAATACAGATCGCTGTATTCACCCAAGTTTTTTTATGTTGAATCGCTTCCACACATTCTCGGAATGTGCATAATCGGGTTCGGATATGGTTTCGCCTGTCAGCGAACTGTAAAATGACTCGAGCGGCGGCAAACATTCGTCGTCTAATTTATCTATGCAATCGAGGTATTCGTATGGAAAGACACGCTTTCGTGTCAACAACTTGGAATTTTCAACGGAAAGATTTTGAAATTCGGAACGTAAAATTGTCAATTTGTCTGTATCGAGGAAAGATGCCAATTTGTCGAGACTGGTATTCAAAAATTTGTACGAATCGATGAATCGTAATTTAATACAATTATGTGACTCTGATTGGCGGTCTTCAACATTTTTTGTAAATGAAATATACTTTTCCTTCGTTATGGGTAATACATCGACATGACCTTCAAACGCATTAGCTATTTCTTCGATAATAAAATGCGAATCGTACCCGGATAAATTGTGGAAAACTATGGTAATACAAAACGAAATTTTGTAATTTAGGTTGCAGTCTTGATGTGCTGGACCTCTATAACGCCCCGATAGATGGCAATGATCGCGCACCCGTATATCGTTTTCCTCGAACGGTTTTTCACAAATGTGACAATGTGTTGGGCCGATAAATGCATCAGACTGTTCATTCGTTAACTGTTTCATATGTATATTACTGGATAGAGTGGATTTACCAAAATGAGCCAAATTTTCTAATTCTTCAACGAACCATGAGACGCAATTCGCACTTCGGCGACATCAATACACCGATAGAGATGCATCGTGTGCACAATGCACATAGTATGCAATGCTAAATACTTCATGATGTTGGTATGCGTGTGATTTCTCCTCTCCGCAATCTTCCATCTTCTCGAGAGTGCATTCGAGATCGGCGTACACGACAAATTGAAGCGGTTCTTTCCTGATATAGTTGTTGAAAGAGAGCCATTTATCGTCCTCGCTAGGTAGCACGATAGCGCAGTCATTCATTTTTGCACAGTCTCTTTCATAGACGTGCAATCTTTCGTTGGAATGAAAGTAATGCAAACACCTGCAAAAACATAATTTTTACGCGTTTTATGATATGCAATGATACTTTCGTAAATGTTGTACCTACCGATCGCAGATGAATTTCTTGCATTTGTTTTTGCTCAATTGCGCGCCAACGAGTCGGGACAGGTTCTTAATACACACATAATGCCCCATACTGCCAGCCGGGTCTTGTATGTACAGCAAGTTGACGTGTCGGCCCCTTTTCTGATTAGTGAGGCGAAGTGGAAAAAATATGATGGATTTTGCCCTATTTTTCTTCTCCTGGATGTCTTCGAAACTATACACATTGATCGAAATATCGTTCAACTTTTCGAACCGTGTAATTTGATTCAACAACACTGGAAACTCGATGTTTTCAAAGTTTAATACAGTTGTGTAATGCGGGTACGAATTTTGGCGGTTTACGTTAGTTGTCGCTGGATACAGAGCAGCAATCACTGACCACGCAAAGCACGCATTGCCTGTGGATTGCACATTAATTGTGGCATGCTTCAATGCTATTTCTCTCGGTATATTGATCTGGCACCCCGCATGCAATGGGTTATACTTGTTGATGCACACTGTAAGATTGAGTATTCGTGACAATGCCCATCCGCTACCCCGTTCCTGAAATTCTTCCAACGATGTTAGGATTGGCTCCACGAAGCATCGCTCGTACAAATCTTCGAGATCGGATGTGTAAAAGATTTCACAGTTCTTTGTGCTCATGCTTTTGCGCGAACGTTGATCACTTGCAACAGAATTGATAACAGCACCAGTTAATATGCGACACTTGAAAGCCGAGTCTATTTCACGCCATAAGAGTTCTGTACTTGCATGTCTTGCACCTTCACGTACGAAACGCCTTCGCAAAGAATATTTTAAACTCTCAAGACCGGTGATATGCGCGATCAATGATTGTTGAATACCGATCAATAATCGAGGACGTTTCACTCGACTGTATTCTTCAAGCAACTCGAGGCATTCGTTGCACCTTTCCTCCCAGGCAAGGTATTCTTCCTGCAGTCTTAAGCGATCAGACTGATCCCACAACTAACGTTCAGTTTTCTGAATTTCCTCCATGGCTGTATCGATTTGTTATTTACGCGAACAATGATTGAGCGAGACTAATTTGTGGACAGCACATTTATAGCCTCCCGAAACTGTTGACTCGGCAAAATTCATAACGCGGTCTAGAAACATTGGCGCAGCATTTTCAACTACTGCTAAGTGTCACATGACTCCAGTCCAAAGCGATATTGGAAACGGGGTATGAAATTCCAAGAAACCACCGGAGCAGTAAAATTCTATCCGCAACCGGATACCGTGCCGCCTCCTATTAAAAACTTAATTGTTCTTCCCATCCATGGCCCAGGGCACATACAACAAAAAAAATCTCATATGTACTGTCACGTCGGCTGAAGTTTTGCCGTCGCCAGGAGGGCGAAAACGCCAGCGACTCCGGGTATTTACAGGCCAGGAGGCCGGGCCGCGTTCGGCCGCACGAAACGCGGTCCACCTGCGACAAAAGTTGTTCGCAGGCACGTCACTTCTCGAAACCTGAGCCTAGATATTCGGGCGCCAGGCACGGACGGTGCCACGCTAAGCCGTTACAGCCACCAGCGTGTCGAGAAGCGTTCGGACGCGCCTGCGACAACCAGTATTAGATCGCGATTTTCCGCGAACGGGCACAGGGGACTACGCGGGGCGAACACGAGGCTTTCCCCGCGGCGGGAAGGTTTCTCACGGAAGAATAACTCTCGGAATTTCGGCTAACAGATCTTTATTTCGGCGAGTTAACATTCGCTCGGCCGGCAGCGACAGGCCGCGTTTTGAGGTTAGCCGGCGCGTGACGGAAGATCGGCACACGCGCGATTTGTCATTTTCGGACCTTTCTGAGACGTGTCGAATCCGGCAGCAACGCGATGCTGGCGTTGGCGTACGCACTACTCGCGTTCTACGCCCGAATTCAGATATCAAACGCGTAACAATAAGCTTCTCGTCGGCGGAACAAGTCGCGAGAGCACGTGGCGGCGACGCACCGTGGAACGAGCCGAGGTTCGCGTGAAAACGACATCGACGCGCGGATCCTCGCAAACGATAAATAGGGCACGGCCCCCGCAAAATAATATTCCCCGCGCGTTCGTTGCCCGACGGCTTCGCACCATTCGCGACTCTATTCTTTCGCCAATACCGGCAGCCTTGAAACCGCGTCGGGGTTTCGGCGACGCGATCGCGAACGCGACACGCTTACCGAGCCAACGCGAGAAAAACCACTTTATCGAAATCGAATCTGACGAAAGCTTACCCGGCAACGGCAACGTTCGGTGTGCTCGTCCCTGTCTCCGGCAGCTGGTCGCACTAATTAAAGTTACTTGGTGACAATAAACGCGACTGTCGTACAGTAGAGCCAACGGAAAAGTCATCTTTCGTCGCGATGCCTTGAGAACACGGAAGCGGAGCGTCCCCCCCTTTCCGCGCTCTTTCCCCGCGGACGATGCAACCTATCGCGAATAGATTTTCGGCCGGACCTAGCCCCGCGCGACGGTCCCTGGTGATCGGCGATTCCTCGGCTCCCCGGCAGCGGCGTACGATGACTGGTCGCTTCATCTTGCGGCGATCGACGCGAGGGTATCCGGAAACTGGCCAAGTTTTCCTTCGGACGAGGCGACGGCGAGACAGCGGAGATTCCGGTTTCGGCACCGCATGCCTTCATCGGCGCCTCCAGGTTGTCCATCCTGGGCCGCGTTGATCCCTCGATTTCCGGTGCCGGAGTTTTCGCCAGAGCCGACCTCGTTCCTCTCCATTGGGGGAAAAAGCCTTTCAAGTCCCCACCGGGACCTGACTACGGTCCTGCGAAATCGCGTCGCGCAAATTGGCGCGACGCTCAAAAATATGAGTGCTCGCCCATGGGTCTCGTTCGTGCCCAGGGCGAGCGCTCGCCACTGCCCATCTCGTATTTTTCGTTGCCAGAGGGTGACCCGGCCTTCCGATACTCGGTACCGGAGGCGTAGGCAGAACTGCCTCGTCACAGTACATAATATGTAAGAGGGTTTTGGAATTAAAAAATGGTATATTTTTTTCAAATTATTTATTAAAAATCTTAATTGTCATTTCTCCTCCATGCACAATATAATCAAGTAAAAATATTGATATAATTGTTCGGGTCTCGCGCGCGTCACAGCTGAGTAAAATTTAATTCGATGTAACCTTGCCATTCATAGACTTCGGCCATTATTTCTCGCCGCATCTTCGAACACATAACGTCGCATTTTTTTTCTGCTTCATTAGACATATTTAAAATTGTTTTACGTGTTTCCTTGAAGATACGCTCCTCCAATTGATCTAATGTTTTCAGAATATGCGCCATTTCCTTGTCCAAGCATGCCTTATTCACTGCAGCGGCATTGTTCGTCAGGTATGCTAAACCTCCAAGCTTTCGGTCTCTCGCGTCGAAAGCGTCACCATTGAGACAAAGCGCACTCCGTCTCACGTAATTCTTTAATGTTGCATCATCCGTATTTGACTCGTTTCGCAACGTAACACCGAACTTGTTGATTGACATCGTGAAACTGTTGAACACGTACAAAACCATCTTTAATTTATAATCAGACCCGCTTCTCGGAGCTCCTCTATGATTGACATGACTTCGTTATCAAGGCCTGTATGTCCAGCAGCTCGCGATGATACCAACAATCTTATTCTATCCACTAACTCGTTTGGGTCATCCCAATGTACATAATCAATCGCATTATCGGTAACCATCATGTGTTCCGGCAATGTATTAAGCTCTGGGGGGAAACCCTCTTCCACTGCGTGGTCGCATTTCAAGTAGCGGGACAAGTATATGTTTATACTTGTATCCTCTGTTACTCAATGGGGGATTTGCATCATTATGGTTGCGTCTGTGTGCATTTGTTGTCAGAAGTATACTTTTATATTTTTCTTTGTCAACATCAGTGTATATTGTATCGTCGGGAATTCTCTTGAAAATTAGTTCGAAAAGACCTGGTGTTCCTTTGTATTTTACATTATCAATAATTATATTATCTTCCATGTCTACGTCGAAATTCTTATCCCCAAGCATCATAGCATTTTTATCATAGTACACGCCATACACGTGGTCGGCCTGTTTTTTCTTATCCGTGAAAAAGAATGTCAAATGTTCCTGTGACAGCGGTCCGAGATTCTGATTCAAGTAAGTAGTGGCGTCTGTGTGCTGTTCAGGATTCTCAGTAATCTCCCGAATTGTCGTTTCAAGAATATTTTGTTCGGGTGTTTCTGTATTAGCATCGTCTGTCCATACTTCTTCTGCAGGAGGCTCGGGATCTGGGCAAAGACTTTTCGATAACTTTCCGAAGACTTTCCGGACGTATTCTCTTCATTCCGCGATGTTGGGGTAGTTTCAATCCGTGATATTGGGATGTGGCGTTAAGCATGGGCGGCTGATGCAATGGGAACTCTGAAGAGGTCTCTCCATGATGTCGGGGTGTAGCGTTAAACACGGGCAATTGCTGTTGGGACATCTCTTCAGGAATTGGGCTGTGTTTTGTGTTTTCAATCAATTCTTTCAAGGATCTAATCACAGGCTGTAAGTTACGTTCCAACGCTGCATCGATATCCATTTTTCCAGCCTTTAGTGCTAAGTATTTTTTTCGTATAGCTTCGCTCGTCTTGGCAATCTCTTTTGTTAACATATCTTTTTCCCTCTTTTGTTCAACAGAATTTCGACCCATGCTCGATTAGAAACGTTTTAACACTGTTCTTTCCCCGTTCGATGCCGTTCGACACCCGTTCAATGCCCGTTCAATGACCGTTCAATGACCGTTCAATGGCGTTCTACGTTGAACTTGTGCGTTCAACACCCCGTTCGATGCCGTTGGACACCCGTTCGATGCCCGTTCGATTTCCGTTCAATGCCGTTCGGACAACCGTTGGACACCCGTTCAATGCTCGTTCGACAACCGTTCTACGTTGAACGTGTACGTTCAACACCCCGTTCGACAACCGTTCGATACCGTTCGACACCCGTTTGATGCCCGTTCGATGACGTTCGACAACCGTTAAATGCCGTTCGGACAACCGTTCGATGGCGTTCAACACCCCGTTCGACACCCGTTCAGTCACGTCACAGGTTGGCAGCCAAATGATATAGTTATAATATGACATAGTCATTAAATCCTCGTCGATAGCGACCTCTAAATGAGGTCCAATTGTTAAATTGTCCAAACGTCATATCGGTATTTACGTGATCGTCATACACATGGCGTAAATTCATGTTGTCCTGTTTGAATAGTCGTAAGAGATTGGTATTATCGCGAATCAGGTGCTTTGGAATTCTTGCATACAAATGGTATAGATACAGACTATCCATTTTTGAATGTCTACCCATGGAAAAGTACTCTCTAATCACATCCTGCTTATCGCACGCCACATCATCAAATATAAATATAGAATTTGGTAGAGCTTCGTTAGGTGGAACGACGTCGCTATTGTTTGAAAAAGGAAAGTAGCCAACATTCGCTCGCGGCGATCGTGGCATAAATCCATTAGGCTCGGCCTGTAGAGAACAAGACATTGCATACTCTCAAAACAAAGATTTGACGAATCGTCACAAGGCGGATCACATTTTAGCTGATCGAGCACGTCAGCGCATAACTGCGAAGGACGCTACGTTAGGCGAGAAGACTGTTGCGACAGCTGTTTGGGCCGCGATGAAAGCTAAGATGAAGCTTGGGATGGGGCTAAAAAAAAAAAAGAACAGTGATAAGAAGAAGAAGAAGACGCGAGTTCTACCGATGGCAAAGCGAGGTGGTTTCCTCCCGTTCCTCTTACCTGCATTGTCAGCTATAGGAGCGTTGACGGGCGGTGCTGCTGGCGTAGCGAAGGCTGTGAACGATGCCAAAGCTGCGCGAAAACAGTTGGAGGAATTGCAACGTCATAAGTCATAACCATGCTATGGAAGGTCGCGGAATTTATCTCGCACCCTACAAGAAGGGGTCGGATTAAGGAAAAAAAAAAGTTCAATCCATGAAAAACTAGGGACACTGCCGATGACAAATGTTCAGCTTGAAAATATAGGAAGAAAGAATATACCACATTTTCGCGGAGTATACATGCGCGATAGTCTTCCGGCGAGAGCAAATGTAAATGAGAGCGGTATAGTAAACTTGGACGATAGTATCGGTCCGGGCACACATTTGGTCGCATACGTGAAACATAATCGTACCGTAAAATATTTTGATAGCTTTGGTAATCTACGCCCACCTGTGGAACTTATTGCATACTTTGGATCATCAGCAAAAATTACTTACAATCATGCACGTTTTCAAAATTTCGATCAAACCATATGCGGGCAACTGTGCGTAAAATTTCTCGAGGAAAACTCATTATAAATGCACATTATCGACAAGTACAATTTCATTACATTCTTTACCCGTTTCGCATAAACATGACGAATTCGTCGTTGACACTGACGTTAACGGGTAAGAGCAGCGTGCTCGCAGTCCAATACTTTCCCGCGATAGATTTGAGTGGTCATGAATACGAACTAGGTCTCGTGGATTTTGAAACGTTTAACACGACAGCGAACGTCGATGCTCGCAACAATAAATTTTATTTTGGTGAAAATGACGAAGAAATTGTCATTCCCGAAGGATCTTACGAACTGGATGCAATCGATAAGTACTTGAAACGGGAAATACTGCAAAAATATCCCAACAGGCATGATTCGGGAAACGATGAATAACCTCTGGTCAACGTGCTAACAATAATACGATGAAGAGTAAAATATTCTGCTCTTATAAGATTAATAAGATTAATTTTGAGAAACCTAATAACATAGGATCGCTACTTGGATTTTCTGCAAACCGTACTCTCCCACCTAAAATGTGACATGAGTCTAACGCTCCTGTGAACATCATAAACATCAACGTGATCAGAGTGGAATGCAGCATAACAGCTGGTTCATACAGTAATGACAAACCTGTACACATTATTCACGAATTTTCACCTAGGGTTCCTCCAGGATATAAGATCTCAGAAACGCCGCCGCGAGTCATTTACCTTCCTATCGTCGTGCAGATAATAGACGATTTAGAAATACGTCTGATTGACCAAAAAAATCGTCTGATCGATTTTCGTGCAGAAGAAATCACGGTTACTCTACATGTAAGACGGCGGGACCTGCGCATCTATGAATAAGTGCTATATTATGCTTGTGTATAACAAAACGAACGAACCTCTAATTCCGACGGCTGCAACAGATACGTTCATCGACACAGTAAGTCGGGCAAATTATCGTGCCACACCATCGTCGAGGAAGAACCTGCTGAGCTTGCAGAACGTGCGTTTTCTACAATCGTTGGGATTTGTTGTAAAGCAATAATGTCTGACATTTTAGCCATTGGCAATACACCAACCTCCGATAATCGTATAACCAAGATAGAAGTGCACACCTATCGAATTATTCAAAGTTCAGTGGCGAATGCCTCATATCAGTCTTGAAGAAGTAACCAAATTGTCGTTACTACGCATTCTCGAGAGAGGGCAAATGATACCTATGAGTTTTCGCTCTTGGGATCTATACGAATATCCACATTTACAAACAACTACGATGCATACGTGGGCCATCAAGACTGTAACACAACTGGAGAAACCTCGCTTCATCATATTCGCATTGCAGAATGATAGGAAGAATCAATTGCATAAGAGTGCCAATCGATTCGACGATTGTAAACTGGCAAATATACGGTTGTACCTAAATTCGGAATCATACCCATACGATGACCTAAACTTGGACTTTTAAAAAAATAAGTATGCGGTACTTTACGATATGTATGCAAAATTTCAAAACTCGTATTATGGTGATCGATACAGTGAGCCACTATTGGACGAATTAGAATTCTTATCGCGTGGCCCATTTGTGGTCATAGACTGCTCTCGTCAAAACGAGTCTGTTAAAAGTGCGACCATTGATGTCCGCATAGATTTCGAATGCAGAGATAATGTGCCAGTCAACACAGCTGCATACTGCTTGATTATACATGATCGTATAGTCGAGTACAGCCCGTCGACCAACGTAGTGCGCAGAATACTTTAACAAGCGGCGATGGCTCATTTAACATTTGTCGATCTACAAGGCTTCAAGATCGAGTTAAACGAATTCATTGTAAAAGAAGCGGCTATTTTACGAGATGGAAATAAACTATTGCACTGGATATTCGAGCCACCATTTGGGTTCCACCGATTGACTGCTGCCGAAGCACGTCAGGTTCGATGGCTAACGAGAAAACATCATGGAATCGGCTGGATGGACGGATATGTTCCATACAAAGAAGCTGGAAGCTGTTTGAAACTAGCTCTGGAAAATACGCAGCAGGTCATTGTCAAGGGATTGGAAAAGAAACAATGGCTATGGAAATTAACTGGACTCGAGGCTCTTGATGTGGATCTAGAGGATGTTCCAAGATTGTCGATGTTGCAAAAGGGGCTGCATAGATGTGCATTCCATACTGGCATATGTGCGCAAATCTATTTAAACTGTGTAAAATATATAATGATCAACAAGAATCATATTTTGAATAAAGTATATTATTTAACAAAGTTTTTCCTTATTTCTTAAAATGGTATAATATTTCACCCGATATATTTGCTATGTTATCGGCAAAATGATTTCTCGGCAAACTTATTTCTAAGAATTTTTGGTATAATATTTCACCGGATGTGTTTGCCGAGATTCCTGTTCGTTCCTGACTCCAAAGGGGTGTAACATTACAAAAAAATTGATTACTTAGCAAACTTATTTCTAAGAATTTTTGGTATCATATTTCATGGGGTGTGTTTGCCTCGTGCCGAGATTTCTTGCTGTGTTTGCACTTTTCAAAATGGGAAGAAGGGGGTCTGAGAGGCGTCTGATCCATCATTGTTGGTTAGATCGACAAAGTATCAACTATGTGGTCCGCAACCGTCAACCCTCGCGCAACGCTGCAGAATAATGAGTTCAAGTAATCCGGCAACCGCTAAAAATGCTATTCAGTATTGTTTCTTTGCAACTGAAAAAAATTGTCTTTCCTAATTGTTTCATTTCTTATCAGCGCTGATAATTCGGAACAGAGGATCGTGCGCGCGGTGCGTATATTGGGCAGGAGATATCCCTTGACGAATACATTCTACAAATACCTTGACATTGGAGTCAGAATTGGTGGTTGCTGTCACGTCGAGTTTGGCTATAGGAGACAATCACGGCAATGAAATTCAGTTGTCTATGGCTACGTGGAAAGATTTTCTACGAAAGAGAGAAGACATTCTGCGGAACATTGACAACTCAGGGGATGCGGTGCATGTTGGTGATATAACTGTAGAATTCTGTCAGTTAAACGATGATGTAAAACTTGCAAAATTATCAAATTCGCCTAAGTGCATACAGATTGCCCAGAAAACGATGAGAAGTATGTTTGATTTAGAATTTTGTATCAATCACATGTACTCTTGGCTATCCGAGAACCTATACTGTGTACAAACTAAATCTTGGGGATATAAAAGAATTATTTTACGCACTCACGACCATATACTTTTACTGAACAATATCTGTATGTTAACAACGTTTTCCGGTACATAGAATACTGCGACGCGACTGTTGGTATAGATTCGATTCGTCAGAAGGACACACAGAGAAGGAGAGCGAGCTCTTCGCGCCTTGTGTATTTATGTTGACGATTATATCATTGCGCCATCCTTTGAGACGACTTCTTATTATTATGTTAATGATCCCTCGTAAATTGTCGGTAGAACAGTTTTCTATGGTATTACTTTTAATATCCAACACCTCCCCTCAAAGTTATATCTCTAGAACAGAAAACATATATAGCATAACATAATTAACTACGGGGTCTCATTCCCATTCAAATTAAACAGTTCCGATGTTTTGGTCCACTTAGGCTTTTTGTGAGCACATCAGCTGGCATCTGGTCTGTTGGAGTGTACTCAAACTGAATTTGCCCATTTTCTACAGCGTCTCTGACAAAGTGGTATCTAATGTCAATGTGTTTGGACCTTGGTTGTATTACCTGACTGTAGATTAATTTTTGGGCACTTTGACTATCGTTCCGAATTATTGTGCGTTCATTATTAAATCCTATTTCCTTGAGCAGTCCTTGTAAATACATGATTTCCACCCACTGATCCTGTCCGTAATATTCTGGGGCTCCCTCTCCCTCGACTCACTGTTTGGCTTGGTTTTCGTGTAATTGTGGGTGGTATCTCTGCTATTTCACCTTCGCTTTTGTCATCAGCAGCTCTCTCTTGCCTTTCATCTCGGAACTGTATCTCCACTTTACCTTTGAGCATCATATTTTCATTATTGGCGTGAGTGTCGTTGCGATTTTCTCGCATCCCAGGTTCATCGAAAAACTTTACGTCTCGGCTCACTATAATTTTTTTCAATTCGGGAGACCATAACCTGTAAGCCTTGGAGACATTGGAGTAGCCGACTAAAACAGAGGGAAATGCTTTTGATGAAAGTTTACCACCTTGACGATTTTTATTTAGCACAAATGCTTTGCTTCCAAAGTTCCTCATGTAATTCAGTGTTGGTATCTTACCGATCCATTTGGTGTATGGTATTTCACCTTTCAATGACTTACTTATACAGCGGTTTCGTATGTACGTAGCAGTATTCACTGCCTCTGCCCAAAATTGTGGGCCTAAATTTCCTTGGCGCAGTAAGCACCGTGCCATCTCAACTAGTGTCCTATTAAATGTCTCGGCCACACCGTTTTGTTCTGGGGTATAGACCGCTGTCAGTCTACGTTGAATTCCTTCCTTCGTCAGAAAATCGTTGAATTCCCGGTTACAGAATTCTTTCCCATTATCGCTCTGTAAATATTTGATTTTCTTTCCGGTTTGACGTTCTACACGTGCCTTATAATTCTTAAATGCCTCCAATACATCGGACTTTTCCTTCAAGAATTCAATTTCGCACCATCTGGACCTATCGTCCACAAAAGTCACGAAGTATTTAGCACCGGAATTGGATGCATGACGTGCTGGCCCCCACACGTCAGTGTATATAATCTCCAGCACATCTTTCGTCCTTCCGAGCTCAGTTTTTGCAAATGGTAACTTACACGCTTTTTCTCTTGCACAGATTTCACATTGGGGTAATTTGTCTAACCTTTTAATATTTAGACCATGCACCTTTTGATCCCTTACCATCTGCATTAAATCTCGTTCATTTATGTGACCGAGTCTATAATGCCACATTTCAATCTCGTTGCTCGGTTTCCATGCATTAGATTCCTGTGATAACTTTGCCTCTTCTTTCTCATCAGTTATATAATATAGGTCCCCTTTCCGTATTGCCGTCATCACCACTTCATTGCATTTATTTATTATTTTTGCATCATCCTTTCCGAACAATGTTCTGTACCCTCGATTGGCTATTTTTGCGACTGAAAGTAAGTTTGTACGAAGGTCATTAACATGATATACATTATCTAAATTTACCTTGAGTGGTCGACGGTCATTCCTGATGATCATTTCCACATTTCCAACTCCTGTTATTTTGGTTGATTTATTATTTGCCAGGTTCAGCGATTTTTCCACTGGAGCCAATTCTCTAAATAGACTTTTGTCAGCGACCATGTGTGATGAGCAACCACTGTCCAGACACCACGTTGTTGGTTGCTTCCTTATTTCTTCTGCATTTAACAAGGCAATTTCATCTGTCGGTTCTATGTGGCCATAATTTCCATACTCACGTTGGCTTTTTGTCTGTGATCTATTTAAATTTGTTCTGCAATTGTAAGCCATATGGCCGAGTTTGTGGCATTTATGGCATTCGATCCTTGTATGCGTGGAGTTTCGCGGTCCCCGCCAAGTATTCGTTACCTGACGTGGTTGTCGTCGATATTCGCCACTCTTATACTCATTATTGTTCGATACTTGGTTCGTATTGTTATTAGAGTACCTCCGCGGGCCT
This sequence comes from Lasioglossum lativentre, assembly GCA_916610255.1. Classification (NCBI taxonomy): domain Eukaryota; kingdom Metazoa; phylum Arthropoda; class Insecta; order Hymenoptera; family Halictidae; genus Lasioglossum; species Lasioglossum lativentre. Next base: position 22,235,617 of record OU744359.1, on the reverse strand, counting down.
CTTGCGAACATCGCATCTTGGTTCGATTGCATCTCTCGACTAGACTCTAGATTTTCTCTTGAGTCGTGGTCTTCCATTATTTTTATTTTGAGCACGTCTGTTTTTGGTATGTCGTCTCGTGTAGTAATTGCTCGCCGAAACGTTTCAAAGGTGGGCGGCAGCTTGTATAACAATAGTATTGAGAGTAACTCTTCATTTACCTCGATTCCGATCTCGGCTAATTTATCTTTCGTATCAAAAAATTCAGACAAGTGACTCCTCAAGTCTCCTCCTTCATTCATTTTGTTCGATACTATTCTTTTGAGTAGCAACGCTTTTCGCGCCGGTCCACTCGATTGATATATGGCCTCTAGTTTCATCCATGCTTCTCTCGACGTCTGTAATTTCTTTAAGTGTATGAGTTCAGACGGTTCAACTGATAATACAATATCTGCCAGAGCCTTTTCGTCTTGTATTTTCCAGGCATTTTCTGCCAAGGCATCTTCTGGTTTTATCACGGTGCCTTTTACATAGCCCCAAAGACCATCCTTTACCAACGTCGCTTGCATTTGCATTTTCCACGTATCGTAATTATTTTTATTTAATTTCTCGAACTTGATCGTGCTCCCGCTCATTTTTATTGTTTAGGCTTTACAAATAATCAATACAATAACTTTTTGGTCTTCCCAAAAACTTTCGTTACCTTGTCCGCCACGTGATCGTGGGAAAAACGTGGCTGCGAACTGCATCGATCTTTGCCCAATATAATTATGCCTTTTGTGCCAATACCTGGGCCCATAACCTCTTGGGGATATAAAAGAATTTTTTTACGCACTCACGACCATATACTTTTACTGAACAATATCTGTATTTTAACAACGTTTTTCGGTACATAGAATACTGCGACGCGACTGTTGGTATAGATTCGATTCGTCAGAAGGACACACAGAGAAGGAGAGCGAGCTCTTCGCGCCTTGTGTATTTATGTTGACGATTATATCATTGCGCCATCCTTTGAGACAACTTCTTATTATTATGTTAATGATCCCTCGTAAATTGTCGGTAGAACAGTTTTCTATGGTATTACTTTGAATATCCAACACTAAATATTGTAAGTTTATGCAAATAATATCAAATGTTACCGATGATTTTGCAAAAGTAATTGTGGAACATGAAGATTTTGACCGCAATTCATTAATAGACACCGAATTGTTAGCTTTAGGCTTAGATGTAATGCTAATAAAATAAAATCAAAAGGATATTCCGACATTTAATGCATGATTTACATTTCCTGTCCCAGAGATTCCTGTTCGTTCCTAAGGGGTATCGTATTACATAAAAAATATCAGGGTCAATCAAATAGCGTCTTAAATGCTGTCGAACGTCTTAAAAGAATATTTAATTATAATATTTAACCCGATGCGTTTGTCGAGATTCCTGTACGTTCGTGACTCCTATCATTACAAAAATTAATTACTCAGCAAATTTATTTCTTCGTCTTAAAAGAAGTTATAATATTTCGCCGGATGTGTTTGCCGAGATTCCCTGACTCCAAAGGGGGGTATAACATTACAACGTCTAACAACTGAATACTCAGCAGTGTTCGGTTGCAAAAATGCGCAGTTTGCCACGTGCAGAGATTCCCTGATGCTAAAGGGGCATAACATTACAACAAACTGATTAATCGCAGTTACCATCGGTTAGGGTTAGGACTGCCACTAAAGGTCATTGAACTTGATCCAGAATCCCCATATAATACCTACTGGCGGCAAGGCCCTCAAGCGAGCTATTGCCGCATCCAAGGCCAGGGCATGGGAGGAGCTCCTGCTCACCCTCCGTGACGATTAATGGTAACGCCCGTACAAGGCGGTGCTTGGACAGCTCCGCCCTTGCGCGCCCCCGGTCACGGATAGATTAGACCCGGAATTCTTGGGGCGCGTTATAGACACCCTCTTCCCCCTCAGCGATGAGGGGAGGGGGGTCGGAGCGCGCCCCTGGACCGACCACTGAATGGTCGGACGAATTCCGGGTCACGGAGTGGGAGCTGTCCGATGCCATCGGGGAGCTCCAGGCTAGGGGCAAGAAAGCTCCCGGCCCGTATGGAGTTCCCGGTGGCGTGTTGGCCCTGGCCTTGGGAGTCCTCGACCCGGCTTTCAGGAGCGTCTTAGACGCTAACCTCAGCCTGGGAACCTTCCCCAGTGCATGGAAGCAAGCGTGCCTGGTCCTCCTCCAAAAAGTGGGAAAACCCGCAGAGTCTCCCTCTGCGTACCGGCCGGTGTGTCTGCTCGACGAGGCGGGCAAGCTTTTTGAGCGAATCATAGCTGCCCGCCTCCTCGAGCACCTGTCGCGGGGTGGTCCCGACCTCGGCGACAGCCAGTATGGATTCCGGAGAGGGCGCTCCACAATCGACGCGCTCGAGCGTCTGCGCCTCCGAAACCTAAAATCCTCACTTCGGTGAGTGGCTAACGGAGCAAGGGGTCGGGCGGGCACTGCTGGTGGAAGTAGCTTCTGTGATGTGTGAGGCGATGTCGGCGGATTCTTCGGATCTTGGCAGGGCTTCCCTTGCCGGTAAGGCTCACACGGAGTAGGAGAGAAAACCGCCGCACACGTGTCCTGAGCAGCAACTTGTCTGTCCAGGGCCGCATACCGTAAACTGGTGGTCATGTTTCGCCAGAACGGGGGGCTTGCCTTAACCGGCCGGCCCGCGAGGAGGATAAACCTCTATAAAAAAGTCTCTAACCTCTGTGCTATACGCAACGTGGCCAGAGGGGCACCCCCGGAGTAAGCGCCGGGGGTGGACGGATGGATGCATCCGTCGGTAGCGTTTGACGACCTCCCGGTACCTGCCGCCCCCGGGAGTGTAGTAGGCCCTCCGTTGGGATTCCGATACCGGCGGAGGAGCACCCGTTATCGGTAGTTTTGGCATTGGGTGATGAGTGAAGGCCCCCCAGAAATGGGGGGGGGGGGGTAGTAATCAATCCCGCTATGATAATGAAATGTTCAGCGACGAAAAGTCTCGGAGCGGGGTGCCGTGCCTGGAAGCGGTAGTTGAGTTAGGCGGCAGGGTTCAGATGCCTCGTTTAGGGACACCTGACCCCAGCGAGGTTGAGGCGGTGCGAGCCCGAGAACGCGGCTGGGTTCGCGTGCTGTCTCTCGAGAGTCCTCGAGGGACAGCCGACTCAGCAACGTCTCTCTGGCGCGGCTCGTGGCTGCCGGCCCCAGCACGATGGGGCAGGAGGAGGACGCGAGGTCGGTGGCCTCCTTGGCCTCCCGGGCGTCGGGGAAGCGTCCAGATTCGCCGATTCTGCCCGAGGACGCTGGGGGGCAGAAACGCAGACCTCGCGGCAAAGCACCTTCGGTTGCCGAGAGGCAACAGGAGATGCGAGGTTTGCTCCCCGGACAGATTGCCAGCCTGGCCGTTGAGGCCAGTAGGATCGTGGGGGAGACGGCCAGAAAGGCTGGCAATCTGTCGGGGACGGCGATCCGGGATCTCCGGGATTCAGCCCGGGAGGTTGAGGCGGCTGTAAGGGAGCTGGAGAGGAGGGGGTTCTCCCCCTCCCCGACCCTGTCCCTCCTGCAGCCTGTAGGAGACGGCGCCGTCGCAGTTAACTTTGGGGGTCCGCCTGTTGCCTTGTGGGACAAGGTGCAGGCGGAGAACCGGGAGCTGCGGGAGGAGAACGCCGTCCTCCTCCGGCGAATGGAGAGGCTCCAGGAGTCCCTAGATGCCTTGCGGGGGGAGTTGCTGGCGGTGAAGAGGAGGCAAGATGCCCCTTCTGCCATTCCGCCAGCATCGCCCCCGCGGGTGGCTGGGCCTCGGACGGAGGCGATAACTGCCTCCAGTGCAGGAGGGCTGCTGGAGGTGGGCGGGGCCTTGCTGGCCCAGATCGGAGCCCTCATGGACGCAAAATTTGCGGCTATGAGAAGGGAGCTCCGGCTGGGTCAGCGGCCCACGCCCCTCCCGAGTTATGCGGTGGTTGCGAGGGTGCGCGGTGTTCCGGCCCCTGTCGCCCCCCCGCCACCGGTCGGTGCCGACCCTTCCTCTTCCTCCTCCTCCTCCCGACCCCACAACCCCCTGCGGGCGGTTTCAGGGGCTCCCTCCTCGGTCGTCGCTTCGACTGTAGAGGGGGTGTCGGGGGAGGCCGGATGATGAAAAAGAAGAAGAAGTAGAGGAAGAAGGGGGCGGGGGATGCTGTAGCAGCTCCGGTCGTGCCCCCCCACCCCCCCTTCGGTTCCACATTCGTGGCCGTGGGTACCTCCAACGAGGTCCCATAAGACGAAGACCGGTGGAGCCAAGGGAGCGCCTCCTCGGGTGACGCCCCTTCCCCGAACGGCAACGGTGACGATCACAGTGCCTGAGGGGAGCAAGGCCTCCTATGAGGAGGCGATCAGGAGGGCTCGCCAGGGAATCGATTTAACTTCCCTGGGGATCGAGACCCTCCACTGGAAGAGGGCCGTCACCGGGGGCTTGATAATTCAGATCCAGGGTGCAGTGGGGGGGGGGAAGAAGGCGGACGAGCTGGCCGCCCGAATGACCGCCGTCCTGCAGGGGACGGACATTAGAATCTCGAGGCCGGTCAAGAAGGCGGAGTTCCGCCTAACCGGCCTCGTGGTGTCCGTCACCCCCGAGGAGGTGGCGGCGGCGGTGGCGCTCGTCGAGGGGGGGGCCATTGCTGTAGAGAAGGCCGGCTCGGTCCGCGTGCGCTGGTCCACCGCCCGTGACGTGGTGTTGGCCGGGAGGCCTCTGCAGTGTTTTCGCTGCCTTGTTCTCGGGCATGTGAGGCAGCGGTGCACTGCGGAGGTCGACCGCTCTGGTCATTGTTACCGGTGCGTCGATCCCGGGCACCGGGCGGTGGAATGTCGGTCCCCCCCACATTGTGGGGTATGTGCCGCGGTAGGGCGGCCGGCTGCTCACAAGGCGGCGAGCAAAGCGTGCTCTCCACCTCCAAGGAAGAAGGGACCCAGGGGGCGGCCGGTGCGGGGTCGTCCTCTGGATCACCGGGGGGTAGTGGGTGGATCGGCAAGAATGCCCAGCCCGCCACCCCCTCCCCCTCCACAGTGATGGAGGTTGAGCCGTCTGCGGCGGTTGTGGGGGATACTGTTTCCCCCACTGCCCCAACGCCACAGGCAGCTGAGACGGGAGGATCTGTAGGCACCAATACTGCCCCATAGGTCCTCCTGGTTGGTGCTCCAGGCCAACCTCAACAACTGCCGCCGGGCGCAGGACCTAATGGTCTAGTGCCTGGCGGAGTGGGAGATTGGCCTGGGGGTGGCCACGGAGCTCTACGATGTCCCCGGTCAGCCGCACTGGTTTGGGGACTTGGAGGGCTCCGTGGCGACTGTTAGCCGCCGTGACAAGGCGCCCCCCCCCCCTGCACCGGGGTCGACCGGGACAGGGGGTAGTGTTAGTTAAATGGGGAAGGTGCTTACTCGCTGGGTGCTACAGTTCACCGAATAGTGACTCCGATGAATTTGGGCGATACCTGGACCGGTTGGGGGACATGTTGCCCCCCTACCGCCGCGGTCCGGTATTGGTCCTGGGAGACCTCCAGGTCGGCGTTGTGGGGCGTTCCTGCTCCTTCCGTCGTCCACCAGGGGAGGAACTCTCGGCCAGGGAGATGGAGGAGGTCGTTGCTGCAAGGCGCCAGGCCCGGACGAACACCTTGGCGCGGTGGAGGCAGTTGCTTGCCTCTTCGCCGCGCCCAGTAGTTCGGGCAGTCCTGCCCATCTTTGAAAGATGGTGCAGGGGCCGGTTCGTCTTGACCTTCCGCCTCACGCAGGTGCTCACCGGGCATGGTTGCTTTGGTGAGTTCCAGCACCGGATAGGGCGGGTGCCAGCTGCGCAGTGTCACCACTGCGACGAGGAGGAGGACACTGCGCGACATACCATAGAGGAATGCCCTGCGTGGGCAGGTCCGCGCCGTGTCCTGAGAGCTGCAGTGGGGGGGGGGGGGGGGTGGGACCTCTCGCTGGTGGTCATGTTCGACCACCTGATCGACAGCGAGAGGTCGTGGAAGGCGGTGGTCTCCTTCTCCGAGACTGTTATCACGAAGAAGGAGGCCGCCGAGAGAGCTCGGGAAAGGGATCCGGGCTCGGGGAGAAGGGAGTGGGCGCGGGGACGACCTTCGCGCCGAAGAGCCCCTCCTGTATGGCGCAGGAGGGGCGCAGTTGTAGACGGGAGGGTGCGGGGGGCGTCCCCGAGCCAACTTGTGACCCCACGAGGGGGGGCGGCGTTGGGGTCGCCGCGGGGGAATTTCCCGCGACGGGGTAGCCACCTCTCCTCAGAGGGGTGTTTGCCCGGAACGCGGGCAGAGAGGGGGGGGATCGGGGGGTGAGCTGAACCCGGTTCCCCGGGGGGGGGGGATTTAGTTTCCTCTCCGGGATGGGTCGACATCGTCGAGGTGTCTCGTTGCGGGGGATGCCGGCCCGTCCCCCTCGACGAGCAACGAGTTCTGGGGGGTCGTGGGGTGGGCGGTGTGGGGGCACGGGAAGCCCATTTCGACGACCCCAGGGATGGGGACACCGGGCGGGTCCCTCCGCCCGGGGTCTTATGGAGTAGGTAGTGGAGGAGGCTAACCCCACCCCCCGGGATTTTGTGATAGCTGGGAAGTGTCCTGTTGAGTACTCGCGTGATCCAGGCACTTCCCATTTAGCTTAGGCGGGTGTGGGGTTTTAGTGGGTAGCCACTGGGGACGGGCGCGCCTTCGGCGCCCCCCTCCGTGGTGGTAGTCCCACATAACCTCGGTTTCCCGCCGGGGGCCGAGGTATGCGTAATGCATTTCCCCACATTAAAAAAAAAAGATGCAGAAATACGAAAAATTCAATACAGTATTCGCGATTGTTTTTTGCAAATATCTCGAAAACTAAAAGCGACCCCCCTATATTGAAAAAGGAAAAAGTTGTTCAGAATGTGTTGCTGCATAACATATTGCTTAATATTCTCCATGGAAAACTGACCATTGTACCAAACTGTACAAAATATTATGTTGTATTATGTATAATGAATGAATGACATCGATCTATCGATCAGTTCGGCGCGCGGTCGTCCCCGCTCCGTGCCCCGCGCCCCCCGTGAGCGCCTAGGGTGAATCGAGCAGCTCGAGCCTCGCGGGCGCGGGAGGGGAGTGGATCGACGCGCCCAGCTGATCGATCAGTTCGTCTTTGACTCTCTACGACAACGCTATACAGTAATCTTCACACGTGTGTTTATTCTCGCAAACGGTTCGTCGAATACATTCAAGTTTACAGACGTTAGAAAAGCGTTAAAATTTCAGTTTTGAGATTTCCGGGATTCTAAAGCATTGGTCCTTCGAGCCGGATATTTTTCTCGTTCACGTTCCTCGGTAACACGTGCGGAAACCAGGGATCTCGACCCCTGTGCGTGCTCCTTCGATTTCGTGTTCGAATTTCGTGCGTTCGAGAGTGCTGCATCGTCAAGAGAAGGGACTTACAACCCTTTCGTTCGATCGCGCTTCGAAACCATCGAGTTTTGGTCAGTTTGGGTTCGCGTTCAGATCTCCAACGGCTGCTCGCATTTAAACGCGTTAACGAACGTTTCTTTGTTCTCGCCTACCGCGCGCGACCTAAACAGGTGCGCGTGACCTCGACGGCGTAACCGCCACAATTAACGTTCGCGAACGGTGTTTTGTGTTGGTGGTGACTTCCAACGTTCAGTTTTGAAACGGTGTTGTCGCGCGGCTTCGAAACACGATGTCGAACGATTTGAAACTCTTCGTTGTCGAACAACAGCAGTTGGCAGGACTCATCTCCAGGACCCTGACCAATATCAAAAAGATTGGCAAGGACAAGACTACAGTCGAACTGCTACAGTTGAGGTTGAATCGACTCGACGATCAGTGGAAGAAGTTCGCCATCAAACACCTCAAGATTCTCTCACTGACCGAGGGAAAGTTGCCATTAGGGACTGGATCAAGTCGATGCTTCCGACGTCGACAGCTGACCCTCAGTCGTCGAAGGCTGAAGAGCAGGATCAGGAACTCGACGCGAAGTTGCCGAAGATTCATTTGCCTTCCTTCTCCGATGATCTACTGCTGTGGGAAAGTTTTCGCGATCAGTTTATGGCCCTAGTTCATGACGTGGCACGTGTGCCGAAGGTACGGAAGCTCCAATACCTTAAGGCGTGCCTAACCGGCGAGGCCGGCAAGATGCTGTCCATGACGCCCGTCACGGCGAAAAATTATGACGGGGCCTGGGCGTCCCTAGAGCGACGGTTCGGTAACCCGCGCATCCTGTCGTCAATGCACATGCGACGGTTGATCAGCTGTCCGTCGATCACAAAGCCATCGCCGGACGAATTCAAACGCCTCATCGACGTTTTCCGACAGACCCAGAAGTCGTTCCAGGTTCTTGGGAAATCCGTCGAAGAGTGGGACGAATGGTTCGTCTTCTTGATGACGGAGAAGCTGGATGAAACAACCAGGTTGGCGTGGGAAACCACACTCACTGACCTCACGGCCGTTCCACGTTTTTATTCTCTGGAAACGTTTTTGGAGAATCGCTCTCACTCTTTCACCTCCATGCGGAGCGCAGAGCCATCCAAGGCCTCGAAGGCGGAGGAGTCGTCCGGTCGCGGTGGGTGCTCAACAGTCAGCCGCAATCTGATGACCGTTAAGGTGGAGGGCGCGAAGCCAAAAAAGAAGAGCGGTCGTCAATGCCCGCTCTGTTCGGGCAGCCACTCCATTGCGTCGTGCAGTCAATACAAAGACCGGTCTGCTGCGAAACGACGGGAAATTGTCGACAGCAAGGGGCTCTGTCTTTCGTGCCTCGCGACTGGACATCGCCTAGCCCAATGCTCCTCCACCTTTCGATGCTGGGTCTGTGGTGAGCAACATTACACGACGCTCCATGATGCCTGCGCCGCCAAGGAAGGGACCGACCAGGACAAATTCAGAACAGCCGCCATCCACGCTGTGGGTGCCCATCACCTCGCCCGCGGGGTCGACCTGGACCAAGCGGACGATTCTCTCCGAGATCGCCCGATTGTTCGACCCGTTAGGTTGGCTGGCACCCGTTTTAATCCGTGCCAAAATTTTAATGCAGGACCTCTGGCTGGCAGGAGTATCCTGGGACGACCCGTTGAGCCATCCCTCGATCACAGCTGGGTGGACTTCAGAGGAGACTTTCACCAGCTAGGGAAAATCGCCATTCCAAGGTGGACGCACTACTCGACAGACAGTTGCGATTCGGAACTCCACGGCTTCTGTGATGCCTCGGAACGCGTGTACGCCGCCGCGGTTTACCTCACAGTTCGTCGGACGTCTGAAGTGAAGACGTCTCTGCTGCTGGCAAAATCTTGGGTCAGCCCGATCAAAACGCAGAGCATTCCGCGGTTAGAGCTGTGCGGAGCCGTGCTCCTCGCACGCCTCCTGTCTTCCCTGACTGAGGCTCTAGATCTCGTGAACACGCCGGTGTACTGCTGGACCGACTCAACGGTGGCATTGGCCTGGATCCGATCGCATCCGTTACGATGGAAGCCGTTCGTTGCCCACCGAGTGACCGAGGTGCAGACCGTACTACCAGGGGCATCATGGAGGCACGTGGGTACTCTGGACAAACCCACAGATCTGGCGACGAGAGGAATTTTAGCGGATGAGCTCCGAGCAGCTACCCTCTGGTGGAACGGACCTCCCTGGTTTCATCTCCCTAGCTCTGATTGGCCGACCGCGACGGTGGTTCCTGACCAAGGGAGCCCTCCGGAGGAGCGTCACGTTTCAGTGGCACTACTCGAAGTTTCGGAACCTGAAGCCGCCTATTCGGAGCGGTTCTCTCCGTTGTCCCGCCTGATCCGGACTACCGCTTACGTTCGCCGCTTCGCAGCCAACTGCAGAGCCCCGAACATCCGAATAGTAGGCCCACTCACGACGTTGGAGCTCCGAGAGGCACTCCACGCGGCAATTCGGTCCGAGCAGCGAAGGTCGTTTCATGTAGAGAACGACGCCATTCGGCACGGTAAGGCCATTCCAACGCCCTCCCCCCTTAAGTCGTTGGCGCCCTTCGTCGCCAAGGATGGTATCCTCAGGGTGAGCGGTCGACTCCAGCATTCAGGATTGCCGGAGCCACGTCGCCACCCGGCCATCTTGGCCGGAGCGCTCACCTGTCCACGTTGGTGATCCGAGACGCGCATCTCAAGACTCTTCATGGAGGGATCAACGCCACGATGACCTGAATACACCGCACGTTCTGGATTCCGCAACGACGACCTCGGGTGAAGCAGATCCTGCACGAGGATGCGGGCGGCTACCGGCCAACAACAAATTGGGAATCTTCCGCCGGATAGGGTGCAACCGTCGAAACCGTTTTTGCACACGGGAGTCGACTACGCCGGACCACTTCCTCTCCGTACTGCTAGAGGACGGGGACACAAGAGTTATAAGGATTATGTTGTCGTTTTTGTGTGCATGGCAACCAAGGCCGTGCACCTGGACGCGGTAAGTGATCTTACCTCTTCCGCGTTTCTGTCTGCCTTCTCTAGGTTCACTGCGAGACGCGGGCAATGTCAACACCTCTACAGTCACAGCGGCACGACCTTCAAGGGCGCGGACTCGACCATGGGGCAGATGTTCCACGCAGTCTCACGCTTCTATGCCTCGGTCGCCGAGGAACTGGCGAACGACGGGACCGAGTGGACGTTCATACCGCCGTATTCGCCGCACATGGGAGGCCTGTGGGAAGCAGCCGTCAAAAGCATGAAGGCACATTTGAAGCGAGTCATCGGCGAGGCAACACTCACCTATGAGGAGATGGTCACGCTTTTGAGCCGTATCGAGGCGTGCCTGAACTCTAGGCCGTTGACACCGCTGTCTGATGATCCGCAGGATTGCGCTTCCCCTCACCCCGGGCCATTTCCTGGTGCGGGGACCCATTCATGCACCACCAGATGCGCCGATCAGTGACGTCACGTGCAACCTCACTTCGCGGTGGCGACTTATCGCTAAAATGAACGGACACTTTCGGCGCAGGTGGAGCAGGGAGTACATCAACGGTCTCCAACAACGCACGAAATGGCCAAACAGACGGGAGAATTTACGCGTCGGCACCATCGTATTAGTGAAGGACGACCTCTCCCCACCGACTCGTTGGCCACTTGCACGGATTGAAGAAGTCATCCCTGGACAAGACGGTCTTGTTCGCGTTGTGACGTTGCGAGCCGGTTCCCGCACCTTCAGCAGAGCCGTAACCAAGGTGGTTGCACTGCCGGTGGGCGAAAAAACCGACGCACGAGGATCAACGTAAAATTCCACACCGATCGCGTCACCACTCTGTCATGGCGGGCGGCGTACTACGCACGTCGCCACTATTCATCACGCGCCGGTGCTAATCGGACTCGCCCCCCCCCCCCCCCCATGACGCCCCGCTACCAGCAGGCGGACCCATATGTACGGCCGAACGCAATTTCGACGGGATCCAATCACGCCGAGGCGGGCGGCATGTTCAATATTCTCCATGGAAAACTGACCATTGTACCAAACTGTACAAAATATTATGTTGTATTATGTATAATGAATGAACGACATCGATCTATCGATCAGTTCGGCGCGCGGTCGTCCCCGCTCCGTGCCCCGCGCCCCCCGTGAGCGCCTAGGGTGGATCGAGCAGCTCGAGCCTCGCGGGCGCGGCGAGGGGAGCGAACGCGGTGGATCGATGCGCCCAGATGATTGATCAGTTCGTCTTTGACACTCTAAGACAACGCTATACAGTAATCTTCACACGTGTGTTAATTCTCGCAAGCGGTTCGTCGAATACATTCAAGTTTACAGACGTTAGAAAAGCGGTAAAATTTCAGTTTTGAGATTTCCGGGATTCTAAAACACATATTAAAATTTCATCAAAATCGGAGTAGGCTTTTCTATATAATTTCCAAAGTTTTAAAAGGTTCCACTTTGGAACTTGTTGGAACTTCTTCATACAAGTCTAGAGTGTCCACAAAATCAATTTTATTTGCACCGGCTGATGCACTCGAAGTTGAAACATTTTTTAGTAATCCGATGTCGATATATTACGCATCATTTATGTGATTCTCTGCTACGTAAACCACAAAGGACAAAACAGTTTGATCTAGCTAGAAGGTCCATTTTGACCACTGTGAGTCGTCAGGTATCGTTACTTCGTATTTTAATAGCGGTGCGATAATAGAATAATTATAGAATGATGCGAAAACAGTTCTGTCAGCTTTTCGGTGCAAATGCCCAATTGTCATCACGATTTTTCGAGCATTTCTGATAATTTGACAAAAAAATGTTTCGAATAAAAGTTGTTGGTTTATTTGAAATAGTATAATCGATAAACAAAAGTGAATTTGTTTAATCCATTTGAATACTACTTCATAAGTTACTTTTGTTTCATGTTCACTTTATCTTTTCCATTCATCGTGTCACGACGTTGTTCCTTGTGTATAAAAATAAATGATAGTTTGTTCATTTTAAAATTAGATTCAGTTTATTTATCCCATATTTCCAATAGGTTATGGGCCCAGGCATTTTTCTTTATTAAATAGTTATTGCAATATAATAGTGTGATAGTGTTTGTGAAAGTATTCTGATTAGATTTGTTATTATTGAATTATATAAACAGTGTACATTATTCAGTTCTATTCGTTATTAAATATAATAAAAGACATACTATGGAGAATCCAAAAGCTAAGAGAAATATTAAACCTTTTGATGGTGAACGATATAGTGTCTGGAAACTAAGAGTACGTGGTTTAATAAAAGTGATAGATGAAGAAGCTCCAGAAATGTTAACTGCAGAATGGATGAAAGCTGAAAGGATTGCAAAAAATACAATAGTTGAATATTTATCAGATTCTCTTCTTGGATTTGCAAGTACAGCAAGTACAGCAAAGGAAATTTTTAAAAATCTGGATTCAATTTATCAAAGAAAAAGTATAGCTACTCAACTAGCTATACGAAGACAATTACTTTGCCTAAAATTACAACGTGATAAAACTCTTGTTCGTCATTTCACAATATTTGATGATCTGATCACTGAATTATCGGCGGCAGGATCAAAATTGGAAGAGACAGATAAAGTGGCACATTTACTTTTAACTCTTCCAAATTCTTATGATGGTGTCATTATAGCAATCGAGACACTGTCAGATGATAATTTAACACTAGTTTTTGTAAAAATCAGACTGTTAGATCATGAAGTGAAATTACGTGAAGAAAGTAGAGATACGAGTTCAAAAGTACTACATGTACGTACCTCGCAAAATTTTAATAAAAATAATACTGAAGTACGAAAAACATTTAAAAGTAATCATGGCAAATGGAAATTAAAGAGTGATGCCCGTTTGGACTCCGACCGATTGGACACGTCCCGATTGGACGGTGCCGATTGGACGCGTTCCTTTTCGACTCCGTGCCGATTGGACCCGTGCCGTTTGAACGCCGTGCCGATTGGACGCCGTGGCGGCTGAATTCATGACGTTTGGACGCCGTAAATTTTATAATCATTGCTTTTCGAAGTCTACGTATGGTCTACATACGGTGATATTGTATTGTGAAATATATGGGAACCTATTAAATTTGGATTTGAATTTTATAATCATTGCTTTTCGAAGTCTACATATGATGATATTGTATTGTGAAATATATGGTTAACAACGCCCGATTAACAACAACTTCAGTTATCTAGCCAAACCTAACCCAGACTAATGTCATTTCCACTCGCTCTTAAAATAAACTTTCCGGAGTAAGACTTCGGAATCACCCCCCTCCGAAGCTTTACATAATTATTTTTCATTAATAGATTCTTAATCATAATTTAATGGTTAACAACGCCTGATTAACAACAACTTCAGTTATCTAGCCAAACCTAACCCAGAATAATGTCATTTCCGCTCGTTCTTAAAATAAACTTTCTGGAGTAAGACTTCGGAATCACCCCCCTCCGAAGCTGTACATCATTATTTTTCATTAATAGATTCCAAATCATATTTAATCATATATTTCACAATACAATATCACCATATGTAGACTTCGAAAAGCAATGATTATAAAATTTACGGCGTCCAAACGTCATGAATCCAACCATCACGGCGTCCAATCGGCACGGCGTCCAAAAGGCACGAGTCTCAAGAAACACATAAAAATTAAAATTCAGATCCAAATTTAATAGGTTCCCATATATTTCACAATACAATATCACCTTATGTAGACTTCGAAAAGCAATGATTATAAAATTTACGGCGTCCAAACGTCATGAATACAGCCGCCACGGCGTCCAATCGGCACGGCGCACAGTGCGCCGGCCAAGAGGGCAAAAATAAAAAAATCAATATTTTTTAAATGTATATCTGTTTACATGAATTTATTTTAAAAATACCATTTATTCATGAGTATTCGTCAGAAAAAATAAAAACTTAACATCAATTGAAACAGAACATGTTCCTTTCGTCATAATCTGAAATGTCACTTTTTCTTGTGTTGTAACCTCAAGTACGCACATAATCGGAAAACGTTATACAACGCATTGTAAAGCGAAAAATTAAATAATTTGCGATGGATCATTTAGTTCAAGGTGTGTACTCGTTATTTTGGCTCCCTAGCGGTTTTTACAATTATTATTTATCGTATATTATTGATTCAAAGTGATCCGTTTGTTAGAACGCGAAATCGAAAATTCTTATAACTTTAACTAAGCTTTTTGCAAAAAAGGTAAAACCAGTCTTGTGATTTTTGCTGGAAAATATTCGTAGGACTATTCTTTATCGGATTCTACAAAAATTTTCTGCCCCGGCTTGCCCCCCTAATTTTAAAAATTATTTAATTAGGAAGACACCCAGAAGCCACGTACGGAGAGATTTTCAATAAATGGTATTCAAGTCCACCAAACGACAGAAATCCAACTGTTCTCTGTGTTCTTCAGCAGTCGTACAAATAATAGAATATTACAATCATTTGCCTGTAGGGTTATTATCCGAAGAAGCATTAGAAGCAATGCACAAAGTTTTTCGAAAAACTCGATTAAATCACACACGAAAATTTTCGAGAATAAACACATGCAGGGACCTTATAAACAATATGCTAATTATGTCGGATCCACTATAGACGGTACGCCAACTTTGAATGCTTATATCTTGACAACAGTTTATGCAAAAATAATGTTTTTGTAGTGTTTTGAAAATGTCTTAACCTCACCTATTAGAATACAGAATCAAAAATATACATTACCGTATGAAATTTTGAAAGTGACCTTCATAGAGCTTCTCAAGGTTACAACAATATCAAATAAATACAATCATCATATACTCTTCCCTATACCCTATAACTTTGATTTGAAACATTTTTTTATATCACGTATAGTTTTTAAGATATGGAATTTTGTCCAAAAAACGGGCATTCCGACGCACTGTGCGGCGTCCAAACGGCACGGCGTCCAAACGGCACGAGTCCAATCGGCACGGAGTTGAAAAGGAATGCGTCCAATCGGGACAGTCCAATTGGGACGAGTCCAAGTGGGACACCCCCAAATTAAAGAAGTTACCTGAAATAATAATCATCAAACTTTAAAATGCCATCAGTGTGGTAGGAAAGGCCACAAAATAGCAGACTGTTACTATTACAAAAGAAATATACAAAGAAAAGAAGAAAGAAATAGGACAGTCCAAACTGTACAAATGACTGAGCAGACACATAACAATGCTTCAGGTTTTGCGTTTATGGCCGGTGACCATCAGCTGGAAGTTGAAAAAGGATTGACTTTTCTATTGGACTCGGGAGCCTCTGATCATCTTGTCAATCAGGAAAATTTATTTACTAATTTTACACTTCTACAACCACCGCTAAATATTTCTGTGGCGAAGAATGGTGCATTTATAACAGCAACAAAGAAGGGAACAATTTATGTAACTAGCAACAAAGGAGTAAACGGTGTGCTTGAAAATGTCCTCTACTGTCCTGAAGTCTCGTACAATCTACTGTCGGTACGAAGAATGCAGGAGGCTGGTTTGGGTATCGTATTTGATAGCGAAGGAGTACAAATTTTCAAGAACGGTAATATCATAATGTCTGGTAAGCCCTTAAATAATTTAACAGCTGTTGATTTTAAGGTAAATATTAAAAGGGCATATAATAATGATTCACAAGTAAATAGTACGGTGAGTTGCAATTATGAATTATGGCATAAACGGCTTGGACACATGGGTAGATCGAAATTTTTAGAATTAAAGAACAAACAAATGGTCGAGGATTTGCAATGTATTGAAAAGGTAACACCAGATAATAACTTATGTGAAGCTTGTATAAAAGGTAAACAAGCACGGTTACCATTTGAAAGAGTTAAAGATAAAACTCATATAAGACGACCATTATTTATTGTTCATTCTGATGTTTGTGGTCCTATCACTCCACCTACTATAAATAATAAAAATTATTTTGTTTTGTTTATTGATCAATTTACTCACTATTGTGTCACATATTTAATTACATATAAGTCAGATGTATTTAATGATTATGTTGAAAAAGTGACGCTCATTTCAATTTAAAGATTGTTAACTTGTATTGTGATAATGGAGGAGAATATTTATCAAAAGAAATGAAACCATTTAACTGTCCCACGAACTCCACAATTAAACGGTGTTTCTGAACGCATGGTAAGAACAGTAACCGAAAAAGGTCGTACAATATTAAATTGTGCTAGTTTAGATAAGGTGTTTTGGGGAGAGACAGTACTTACTGCTACATTTCTTATCAATTTAACCCCAACTAAAGCCTTAAAAGAGTCAAAAACACCATATGAATTGTGGCATAGTAAGAAGCCCAAGTTGAGGTATTTGAAAGTTTTTGGTTCAACTGTATATATTCATAATAAAACTAGAATTGGTAAATTTGATGAAAAATCGTTGAAAGGCATACTAGTTGGATATGAACAAAATGGTTACAGAGTGTGGAATGCAGAAAAAGAGAAAGGGTATAGCCGGATAAGGTAGTAAAAAATGCCCTTGAACCGAATTATATCGACGATGGGTCATACGATAGGGCACCCACAAAAAACATACTGTACAAAGTTTCAACCCTGTATCTCGATCCGGAGGGTAGTTATGGGGTAAAATCGAAAAATCAGTTTTTGGCCTATTTTCCCTAGTTAATGATATTTAGAAATTCTGAAAAAAATCTGACACATGTGAAGAACCCAATTACATACTTTGCAATTGGTTTCAGATTTTTAAAGTGAAAATCCTGCTTGTAAAAAATCAAAAACCTCAAAAAAATCGAAAAAATGCAGATTTCACATGGAAATTCTGGAGCGTCCAGATTTATATTTTTACAGTAGCAATATATTGTTATGGGTATTGTTCATGAATTTTTTCAGATTTTTTGGTTTGGTGCGCCGTTGTTAAAAAAAATAAAAACCGATTTTTTCGACGTTTTCTCCGCGAAGAACTAAGCTAACCTTAAAATTGTTACGTTCTATTTATTCTGTAACTCTACCAGGCACTGATGAACCTTGAACACTTGTCAAAAATAATTAAACAATGAAATCAGCTTCATTAGTATTTTTACTATGTCAGCGTATTACATCTGAAAGTATTAACCACATTCCCAACAGCTCGGTTGGCTCAGCGCGTCAGGCGTTCGACTGTTGACCTGCTTATACTAGGTTCGCGCCCGGCATACGTATAATTTTTTTTTTACTTGATTATTTCTTTTTTTTATGTCTAACTATATAATAATCAATGGTATTTTTGTAGATTTCTTTTAGAATCAATATTTAAATATTTAAAAAATATTTTAAGCTAAAATGCGCAAAAAAAATTTTTGAGTAATTGTTATTATCATCAATTTTTATGTATGCATCTTCTTAATTCTGGTAGTATTAAATATTTTCTGCAGTCCTGGTAGTGATGATCGACAGAGTCATAAAGCGAGTAGAGAAAGGGAAAGGTGAATATAAACGTAGAGGTAAAGGTAAAGGTACAGGTAAATGGGCAGGCTAAAGGTATAAAATAATAAAACACGGACACTTTGTCCGTCCGCTTTTACAAAACGCCGGTTCATACACAATAATTGCTGTTCCGCACGAAGGACGAGGTACCAAAAACGAATGCTTGAAAAGAGTAGTATTACAATGGATTATTTTCTCTATAACGGAGTATTTAAAACTCGAAGCACGTATAGATTTACTGCAGAAAATATTTAATACTACCAGAATTAAGAAGATGCATACATAAAAATTGATGATAATAACAATTACTCAAAAATTTTTTTTGCGCATTTTAGCTTAAAATATTTTTTAAATATTTAAATATTGATTCTAAAAGAAATCTACAAAAATACCATTGATTATTATATAGTTAGACATAAAAAAAAGAAATAATCAAGTAAAAAAAAAATTATACGTATGCCGGGCGCGAACCTAGTATAAGCAGGTCAACAGTCGAACGCCTGACGCGCTGAGCCAACCGAGCTGTTGGGAATGTGGTTAATACTTTCAGATGTAATACGCTGACATAGTAAAAATACTAATGAAGCTGATTTCATTGTTTAATTATTTTTGACAAGTGTTCAAGGTTCATCAGTGCCTGGTAGAGTTACAGAATAAATAGAACGTAACAATTTTAAGGTTAGCTTAGTTCTTCGCGGAGAAAACGTCGAAAAAATCGGTTTTTATTTTTTTTAACAACGGCGCACCAAACCAAAAAATCTGAAAAAATTCATGAACAATACCCATAACAATATATTGCTACTGTAAAAATATAAATCTGGACGCTCCAGAATTTCCATGTGAAATCTGCATTTTTTCGATTTTTTTGAGGTTTTTGATTTTTTACAAGCAGGATTTTCACTTTAAAAATCTGAAACCAATTGCAAAGTATGTAATTGGGTTCTTCACATGTGTCAGATTTTTTTCAGAATTTCTAAATATCATTAACTAGGGAAAATAGGCCAAAAACTGATTTTTCGATTTTACCCCATAACTACCCTCCGGATCGAGATACAGGGTTGAAACTTTGCACAGTATGTTTTTTCTGGGTGCCCTATCGAATGACCCATCGTCGATATAATTCGGTTCAAGGGCATTTTTTACTACCTTATCCGGCTATACCCTTTAGTATAGTAAGGGACGTAATTGTTGATGTGACAAATTACTTAAAAACTCGACCGACTCTGAGATTTACAAAGGATCAAAACATCTACAATAATAATAAAACTGATGTATCTGATATACAGTTAAAATCAGTAGAAATAGATGGAGAGTCTAATAAATCTGATGTTGATGAATCAGATGTATTAGTGTCAAAAGAAAAAGTTAATTCTGTAAAAAAATTAGGAAATGAACCTAATAAATCTGTAATAGAAACAGATATGCACAATGAGTCTTCCATTTCTAAAAAAGATAAAAGTATAATACAAGAAAGATCTGAGCTTAGGAGGAGTGAAAGAATTAAACAAAAACCTTCTGTATCGTATGAAGAATACGATTTAAAATACGATCTTCTCATGTGTGCACAATCATTAATATGCAAAATTCCTAATTCATTTGATGAAATAAAAACTAGAGTTGATAGAACTAAATGGGAAGAAGCTATTAATGATGAGATAAATTCACTTTTAACAAATAATGCGTGGACTTTGGTTTCAAGGCCTGAGAATAAAAATATTGTTGACTGTAAATGGTTGTTCACAATTAAGAATGATGAATATGGAAACCCATTAAGATACAAAGCTCGGCTTGTTGCTCGAGGGTTCAGTCAACAATATTTAGAAGATTACAATGAAACATTTGCACCTGTTGCAAGAATAGCAAGTTTCAGATTTATAATAGCTTTTGCAAATCAATTTGATTTATTGATACATCATATGGATGTAAAGACGGCATTTTTAAATGGTATGTTAAAGGAACAAATTTATATGAAAGTTCCTGAAGGAGTCGTCAGTAAAAGTAATCAAGTTTGCAAATTAAATAAAGCTATATATGGATTAAAACAGGCAGCAAGATGTTGGTTTGATATGTTTGAAAAATGTCTTGTAAAAAAAGGTTTTCAAAGTTCTTCAGTTGATCGTTGTATTTATCTATTAGATAATGGAAATATATCTAAAAATATATATGTGGTATTATATGTAGTTGATCTTGTGATTGCTACTGCAAATAAGGAAACCATGATTAATTTTAAAAATTATTTAATGGATCAGTTTTGTATGAAAGATTTAGGTGATATTAGACTCTTCTTGGGAATAAAAGTTGAAAGAAGTCATGATAAAATCACACTAGATCAGAGTGCATATATAAAAACAGTGTTAGAGAAATCAATATGAATGATTGTAAACCTGTTAGTATACCTCTTCCGAGTAAATTAAATCATTTAGCATTAAATTCAGATGAAAAATATGAAGCCCCATGTAGAAATTTAATTGGTAGCTTAATGTACATACCCAGACAGCACACCGGCTCGATTCCGGCCGGGCTTTTGTGCGCGCAATGGCACAAAAAATGCCAGTAGTGGGCTCGAGCCCAGGGCCTGACGGCCGGGCCGGGATTCAGCCCATTTACAAGATTGCAAGGGTGCGGAATTTGCGTTCTCATTTCGTGATAATACAAACACGGGTTTTTTCAGTAGTCAAAAACGCCAGATAAAAGATCAATCTACGCACTCAAAAGTTTTTTTTTTCCTATACGAGGCGTAATTTGCATTATTCGGCAGCATATATGTTATGAAAATAGCTAGATGCGCAGTTGTATGCTTTCGTATGATGCAAACTACGACTCGTAAATGTAAAAATAGGACTTTCGAGGGCGATCACGGCCTAGATTGATCTTTTATCTAGCGTTATTGACTACTGAAAAATCAAATTTTTGTATTATTGAGAAATGAGAACGCGAATCCCGCACCCTTGCAATCCTGGAAAAAGTCTAGTGACTGCCCCGTAAGAGGGCAGCACGGTCGCACTAATGTGTCGATTGCCATTATACAGAATACAGGGCGGGTCGCACCATTGTGGCAGATGTCGATAAAGTAAATTTCTACTGTGCAAATGCGTAGCAGTCTCCCTTTTTACCGACAAAAGTAATATTTATTTAAATTCATATTGATGACTTTTGAATGGATATTTTGTGCACATGCAAGGACGGAAAAGGAAATAGTAAGAAAAAAAAATGAAATTAAAATAAGTGTCGTAGAAAGGAAAAGAAAATTTATTTGAATTTCATCGATACAATTTTACTTAGCACTAAATTAATTTTGTTACGCCGCAGGAGGTTGGTGAAGGGATAATATATAAATTACACAAAATTGAGAATTTAAAATTTACTAATATTGTTCTTTATTAAGGCATTACGGTTACAATATTTTCATAAACCTAAATCTACTATGTTATGATTAAGACGTTGTTGCATCAGCTTCCCCAAACTTGTGGCCAGTAGAGCAAGTTTCGACATAAACTGGATACCTAAAAAATACAAGAAAATCATTAATATGCAATATATTCACACATGTACAATGGCATAATTAGATATGCTTACCACACTAGAAATTGGAGATCGGCCTTTTCCCCGGTTGCCGTGGCTTCCTCCTCCTCCTCGGAGCATGTTCTTTCATAAACTGGATACCTAAAAAATACAAGAAAATCATTAATATAGAATATATTCACACTGGTACAATGGCATAATTAGATATGCTTACCACACTAGAAATTGGAGATCGGCCTTTTCTCCGGTTGTCGTGGCTTCCTCCTCCTCGGAGCATGTTCTGGCATAAACTGGATACCTAAAAAATACAAGAAAATCATTAATATACAATATATTCACACATGTACAATGGCATAATTAGATATGCTTACCACACTAGAAATTGGAGATCGGCCTTTTCCCCGGTTGTCGTGGCTTCCTCCTCCTCCTCGGAGCATGTTCTTTCATAAACTGGATACCTAAAAAATACAAGAAAATCATGAATATACAATATATTCACACATGTACAATGGCATAATTAGATATGCTTACCACACTAGAAATTGGAGATCGGCCTTTTCCCCGGTTGCCGTGGCTTCCTCCTCCTCCTCGGAGCATGTTCTTTCATAAACTGGATACCTAAAAAATACAAGAAAATCATTAATATACAATATATTCACACATGTACAATGGCATAATTAGATATGCTTACCACACTAGAAATTGGAGATCCGCCTTTTCCTCGGTTGCCGTGGCTTCCTCCACCTCCTCGGAGTATGTTCTGGCATAAACTGGATACCTAAAAAATACAAGGAAAATCATTAATATACAATATATTCACACTGGTACAATGGCATAATTAGATATATTCACCTCACCAGAATTTGGAGGTCCTCCTCTTCTCCAGTTGCTGTGGCTTCCTGCTCCTCCTCCTCCTCCGAGAAACTGATTACATTTCAATAGGTTTCCACATTACCCCGGGGGTACTATTGACAATGCGTTTTTTTTTCAGTGGTATCCCCAGTAGGCCTATTCCACTATGTTGCATGATAATTTCGGCGAATCTCCAGCAGACAACGCTGGCGCGTGAACACTCACACATCGCTAGAGTACACTCGCACACCACTAGACCACGTATACGTATGCGAGGATTGCAAGGTTCCGGGAATCCACTTCTGATTTCTCGGTAATGCAAAGGCGGGGTTTTTTAGTAGTTAAAATCGCTAGATGAAAGATTAATCTAGTCCGCTGTTTGCCTCAAAACATGACTATTTAGTACGCCGGCGTGACTGCAGCGCCATCTGACTGGCAACAAGCAGCCAAATATTGCAAAACCATTGCTCGGAAACGTAAAAGAAGGCCTTTTGAGGCAAACAGGTGACTAGATTAATCTTTCATTTAGCGATTTTGACTACTAAAAAACCCCGTCTTTGCATTATCGAGAAATCAGAAGTGGATTCCCGGATCCTTGCAATGCTCGCGTACGTGTACGTGGTCTAGCGGTGTGTGAGTGTACTCTAGCGATGTGTGTGTTCACGCGCCAGCGTCGTGTGCTGGAAAACACCCCCTTATTGCGACAGCAACTATGAAAAAAAAATTACACATTTTCAGCGTGAGCAAGGACTGCGACAACCCATTCGGTGATTTTCAATGTGCTGTCGTAGTTCTGACTCTTACTGATTAACGGCATACGGTAGCATTTTGCCCTAACATTTTCCAAGCTAACAAGGACTATTTCTGTGCTCAGAGATGCACATTTAAAAATTTCAAAACACGTAGATGGCAAATAAATATTGTAAAACTCGTTTACGGTTTGAAACCGTTTCACGCCTAATGTAAAAGTATCTCCGTAGGGACAAATTGATGAAACAAGGCAAATCGATCCGTCGCGTAACATGCAGCAATTATCGCGATTATTTATTGAAAGCAATAAATTAGAAAATTGAATTTTGCGGTAAAAAACCGCGCCAATATTGTTGCGAAACATCATAAAAGCACGGACAGTGGTGGAAGAATCACCAACTTCCTCACTGGTACCATGACATTCTATTTCAGCAATTCTGTTGGCAAACTGTGACAAAGGTAGCCCGGGCTTTCTGAATCTTGTTTTGAAAAACAACATGTTGCTTTCATACGGGAAAGCTGAAAATGAATCCAATGTACCGAATTTTTCGACGTCATCCGCCAAATGCAGAAGGCCATGGACGTTGTACGAAGGGAATGTTGGGCCGTAGTGGTATTGACAAGAGCGAACAAATTGTTTTAAAGCTATTCTTGCAAACTGAAGATGTGTCTTTACGAGGGAGGGTGAAACGAGTATGCGAATGGCACTGTGCAGAAGCAAGAAGTGGGTATACACGCGTTCATTATTCAGCAGTTCGTACATTACAACGGGGCCGGTATATAAAAGAAATTGACGGAATTCAGTCGCTTTGAATTTTGTAAAATGAGTTAATGGTCTGGGACGTCTAACAAAATCAGAAGGGCAATACATATACATTAATTTCATCCTCTCAGAGATTTTACGGATTGTCTGCGAAGGTAATTTTACCGCTTTGGAATAAGTACCACACATCAGGGCAGATATCACCTTTTTCGTAACACCTTGCAATACCAGGTGCATGTAGTCAAATGGTACCTGCGAAACCATTCCCATGGGTAGAGAAGCTAACGGGCTGTGACCTTCCTTATGGTGATGATTATAAAGAATTTGTGCATATTCATGGTCGGTTCGGAGGTCATGGTTAACCCCAGGGAAAACCATACGGTTTTCTTCCCGTTTACCACGAACTTTGCATTTTGAGCAAGGTTGCCAAGATGTATGCCCTTTGTGGTTAAGAATTAATGCTCGGGCCGGCGCATCAGCAATAAAACAACGCAAATCTACGGGAATTGTCCTACCTTCTAAAACAATGCCTCCATTCGACATGATCGAGTCGATGTCGGCGACAAATTTTTCAAGATAAGTTACGGGATCCGCGGGCTTGTGTTCGCCTTTATAAATCCCTACTATAATGGGCCTGCTGTTTTTAATATTAATGATTCTAATTTGAATTGGCCAAAGTTGTATCGTGTTGGCTTTGTCTAATGTGCAGCCATCTACGTGAAAATCTACTTGTAAATGGTCGGGAATGGTCTTGGCAGATTTAAGTAAAAACTGTACTATTTTTAATTTTACATCGAAATGAATATATAGGCCCGGCGACACCACAGACGTGATGGCCCTGCCGCGTGGTGTGCCGATAAGTGCTCTGACATCGCTAGGTAAATCGCGAAGACACGAGTGAGTACGCAGAAGGCTTAGTAGGCTATTGCCCTGGCTGTGTGATATATTATTATCTACAAAACAAGATGCCAAACGATCGCGAAAAGATTGTTCTATAACAGCGTCAGCAGAGTTCCGGGCTGTTTCATCGTGTAACGAAATTGAAAAAGAAGACGTGCTAGGCATGTCTTGTAAATTCTGAATATTAAGATTATGGACAGATGAAGAAGATGAAGATATGTCCTCCACAGTGCCAACATTCGCGGGGGCTGTTTTATTACGCGAGTAGTGCAAATGCGCCCTTATTTCGTTCGAAATACGGCGTTTCTGGCTATCACTTAGTTTCCGAAATGGTTTTCGCGAGACAGACGTTTTCAAGATTTTGGGAGTCATTAGGGCAAAGTGAAACCGAACAAACAATATAAATTTTAGACACAAATACCTACCTTCCTTCCACACAGTGCAGGTTATCCTCGTAACTCACGTAATCCAAGGAGTCAATCGCTTATATCACAACGTTGACCGCACTCGCAAGTGTCCCCACAGAACGAAGCTATATCACGACCGATCTAAACGAACGAGAACTGAGAACTGAATCAGCGGCAGCGGTCCCCGTGGGCCGTTTCCCCCACCCCAACCGCTGGGTACCCCTCTCTGGCGCACCATCGCGTCGCGTCGCACAGAGTTCCGGATTGGAAATCATGACCACTTTTGCCAAAAATCAACTTTTATAAAAAAAGACGATGACTTTGTAAATATTGTTGTATCGTCGAAACCTCTCCAACATGGAGAAGTTCCGTGTTTCAAATTAATATGAGGACATGTAAATTGGTAAGGAATAATTATAAATAAATAAAACAGAATTGAGCCGAAAAGAACTTGAATAATTTAATGGCTCGTTGGGGAAAAAGCCTTATTGCATAAACAACCCCAGAAAATAAAATGATACAGAAAAATACAAAGAAACGACGGTGAAGGTGTGAGCGTTTATTAACATGATATGATATCGTAATTAAGTATTAATCGATTCCGCCGGATCCCATACGAATGAATATGTGTGCCTTGCACAGCTTGGTGGAGAGTGGCTCCGTGGGATCCGTCGAATGTATGTGTGCGTATATGAAATACGCATTTTGAGAAATATAGTTTCGATTAACTCTTTCGAGAGTATTTGGGTTTGTGCCTGGCACACCCTAGCAGAGATTGACTCTGAGGACCCATGTATGATGTATATGACTTATAAGGGGGTTATGCTTGGCACACCCTAGCAGAGATTGACTCTGAGGACCCCTTGTTAGTCGTATGAGAATATATGTTCGATCGGAAAGTATATTAATTCATCTGCCAATGTAAGACAGTATCGCGCACTACTAACTTTTTGTCCCTTGTCCAATGAATCGGGAAAAATGCTATTCTGGCGACTTTCTCCGACTCCTCTCGAACGTAGCCTTTTCGATAACAAAGAAAAACAAACATCTGGGTCCAACCGTCTTTTTCGTCTTTCGCTCGAGGTTCGTTAGGTTTGGCGCGCACATAATTACGTTGGGACCGACCCGCACTAAAATCATAAATAAAGGGCGTCCGGTCTGGTCTATGTCACTAGGCATAAACCGTTCTCGGTCCTCCAGTTTGCGTCCTTGACTCGGATACAAAGAACAGGGAAAACCCTCTTCGTCGCGGCGGATAATTACGGACGCGGTCGAACAATTGTACTACGCGATTTGAACTTCTTGGGGAAGCTTGAGCAATCAGTTCGCTATAGGAACACTAACAATTGCATTTTGCAACTTGTATGGTCACCATGTAACCATATGTCGTATGGGTGAGTGAGAGAGTGTGAGCAAGAGAGTGTGAGTGAGAGAGTGTGAGTGAGAGAGTGTGAGCAAGAGAGGCGATTAGCGACACCTAGCCAAATTGTATGTGCGTTACAGCGGTAATTGCGCGAGAGATGCAGATTAACGAGAGCCATCGAATTCTACGGACGTTTCCGCGAATAAAGACATTAAGAGCACCACAGTTATCAGAAGTGGGATCACTACGTTTCACACAATCGAGTGTAGTCGATCGCGATATTAGTATTTTAATCGATATTAGCGATTCGGTTAAGAACGCGGAAAACGGGCGGAGCAGTCGTAATAAGAAGTGCGCGAAACTTTGGAGCACGTGGCGCGTATTACGTCGTTAACGTGTCGGTTCGTTTGTCGAGGTATAGCAGGCAGGCGTGAGGCGCGAATACTGCAGCTGCATTACATTTCGGACTAAAATCGCGGCCAGTAGGGGCGAATACGCAATTTTATCCTCCGAAATGGCGACAAACGGGGAGTTTTACGAAGACGAGAGGAGTAGGCATTTTCGAGATACGACGAGTGTGCTGCCGGCGTTTGATCCCGTCACAAACGAGCTAACCATCGAGGAATGGATTGAGAAAATGGAGGAATATGGAGACCTGTACAACTGGGACGAGGTAGCGATACGACACTATGCTCTTGCCAAATTAAAGGGTGTAGCACGGAAATGGCGAGACAGCCTACCACGTGTCCAGCGGACATGGGCACAATGGAAAGAATTATTAACAGACAGCTTCCCATCAGACGAGAGTGAGATGAGTCTTATATTGGATGCTCAAAATTATAGAAAGAAACCAAGCCAAGATATAGCCGGTTTTTTCACTTGGGAATTGAAAAAACCTTGAGCAAAGTGAAGGAAACATATTACTTTCCGAAAATACGCGACATTGAGGGCGAACAGCAAAGTCAGCGAGCGTACCGTGGAATTGTAGCAGTAGACAAACTAAAACACATCGGTATGAGCGCAGGAGAATATAAAAATCGAACACAAACGCGCGCTACAGTGTAAACCCCGCAAAATAGAAATAGAGTAAATATAAGATAAGCAGTAAACGTATATATGTACGGAACGAAATTGTTATTGTAAATGCATCGACGAGGGCGTCGAAAATGCAGGAATGGCCGAACTATGGTCACCATGTAACCATATGTCGTATGGGTGAGTGAGAGAGTGTGAGCAAGAGAGTGTGAGTGAGAGAGAGTGAGCAAGAGAGGCGATTAGCGACACCTAGCCAAATTGTATGTGCGTTACAGCGGTAATTGCGCGAGAGATGCAGATTAACGAGAGCCATCGAATTCTACGGACGTTTCCGCGAATAAAGACATTAAGAGCACCACACTTGTGTGTGTATGGGCGTATAATGAAAATTTAAAAAATACCCTTTGTGGATCTGTGTCAATAAAACATATTCCGAAAATTTTGTCGAAACCGGTCGACGTTGCAAAGAGCTTCAACCGTTTGAAGATGGTAAAAATTGCAGATTTTCACAGTCTTCATCAGCATCAACCGATTTCGATGAAACTCTCACAGTACATATTTTTATTTACACAGATTTACACAGATTTACACAGATTTACACAGATTTACACAGATTTACACAGATTTACACAGATTTACACAGATTTACACAGATTTACACAGATCTACACAGATCTACAAAGTATATTTTTTTAAGTTTCGACATGGGGCCCGAAACACACATACATAAAAAAGTTTTTAAATGCAACTTTTAGTATTTTTCCTACAATTCTGATCAATTGCAATTCATGAAACAATTTCTTTACACATCCCGCAGTAAACTAATTGCTCAAGTTTCCCAACAAAAGTTCAGATCGTATGGTGCAATATTAAAACAGTCTTTTTCAGAGCGTCCCAATATTCATTCGGATCACTGTATGTAGATAATATCTATATAGTTGGACATTATTTAGATAAAAAATTGTTTACATAACGATTCCAATAATAACATATGTTATTCAGCCTTACTTCAATATTGTAAAGCATTGGAAATATATCCATGTGTCGTTAAGACTGAAAGCAAAGAAGATACTTATCGTTTATTTTACTTAGTATCATTTTACCTCTCAAGGAAAGGTCTTTTTTTCCTTTCGGGCCTGGCTCCGCCAGCTTGGCAATCTTTCTCAGGCTTGGACCTACTCTTTTATTAAGGTGGGTTCCGAACCACCCGGGCAGCCGCAGTTTTGTGTCACTTGAGAAAAACGTCAGAGGTGACGGCGGGATTCGAACCCGGGACCACGAGATCGTAGCCGCGGCCTCATCCACTTAAGCCACTGCGCGCCATCAAGGAAAGGTCTAATAACCATAAACACATGAAAAGCAAGGTAGAGTCTCTCAGACCTTATAACCGAACTGCCAACATTCATTTTTATGGAAAAGCTGTGATAAAAATGTATAATAACTAACTTTTTCTGTAATAAAAAACTTAAAAATGTAAAGACTAAAAACTTTATTACTTTTTTCAGTTGCCAAATCGATTAACTCCACCAGTCACATAAAAACTGTAACATTACTGACGATTGTTTGTTGGCTATTCTTTCTTATTAATTTTATATACCGTTACATGAAAGCTATATCTGCAATTATGCATTCTACATTATATATTTGAATTCATATTATCAGAGGAATTTTTAAAAACAATATACATTACATCATCGCGTTTCTCAACTTTTCGTTTTATGGAGTTAATCGATGTGTGCACTGAGCGGCTCAAATAATAATACATTCGTGACCGAGCTTCTCGACGGTTGTGGGGTAAGTGGTATGCAGTTCCTTTTTTATTTGGGGTATCCTAAGCACTGGAGAAATGGAAAAAATACCGGTCTTCTTTTTGGTTTCGGTGGTACCGCCTCTTGGCAGAATATCGGTATATAAATTTTACCCTGGTTTCCAAAGGGGGAAACAGCCACTTTATTTCTCGGCATGCCGTGTGTACCTGCAGGTACACCGCCCTTGCCATAAAATGCCAAAAATCGTCGTGTTTTGGGCTCAGCGCGGCTGGGTGCCTGAAACTGCACCGTATCTGGTTTCCACATGTTCGGCCTTCGGCCTAGGGCCCGCTTCAAGCACCTAGCTTTAGTTGTGTTCACCTCCAAATGGGACTTTCACCAACAATGTTCGTGGCATTTTTCTAATGAAATGATTGTCAGGAAGAACGCCGCATGTCATATAATTTCACTTTCGAGATATTACCGTTTAAAGTTCTGATCACTAATGCTTTGACGTAGGGCATCGGTTAAATTGCACTATTGTTTTCAGCCTTTCGAAATTATTTTCATGACTTTTTTTCTCGTTAATACGGAAATCCCATACTACGAAGCTCTATCAATGCATAAACTCAATTTTTTTGAAATTGTGACATGCGTCGTTTTTCCCGACAACCACAGATATTATGATGCTACATTGCCGATGCGCCAGCCGTTCATTCTTAACCACTCAGGACATACTTCTCACCGACCATTAAAATGTAAAGTGGAGATCACCCTTGCCGAACCGACGATGATCATCATAGAAACGGTAATAGCTCATTGGCTTCTCTACCATTTGAATACATGAAATTATAATAAATTGTTAAAAAATTATCTGCCTGAGTGTGTGTCCTCGCAAGATAGATCCTCCTGATCGATCCCCACCCCTGCATGATCGTTGGTATCTTACTAGATTTTTTCCGGGAAAGTGGCCTTGCCTCAAGTGCCTTGTTGCAACCCCTACATCTGCAAGCCACCCGGGGGGCTATCAGCGATTGGACTCGAGGACACCGCATCTGGTTAGGCCGCGCGTACAGTGCATCCGTTTTCGTCCGACGTCCGACAACGGGCCACACAGACGAGCGTTTCGAGCGCCTCGAGAGGCATGTGTTGGTGCCGGTACGGCCGATTTGGTCGGAAAGTGTGCTTATACAGTGGGCCCGACGCACAGTGGGTACACTTGACCAAACTCGATTCAAAATCAAAGAACTTTCGATAGAAAGGAGGTAGAGCGATGAATTTTTTTTTGAATTAAAACTGAAACTTTGCAGAATATGGGAAAAATAGGGAGATTGTGGTACGAACGTTTCTTAACGTTGAGAAAATTCGTTAAAATTGTAGAATATCAAGAAAATGTGGTTTCTCCGTTACTACGCGCGGAAAAAATTTTTTTTTAACATGTTATATATCATTTCCCGTAGATTTTTTCACGCTGATTTCAAATCTGGTCTCAAAATTTGTGTACGACCTCTGGTTTTTTCAATAAATCGATTTTTGTGACAAGAAATTAATGATATCATTTTTTTGTTGAAATGCTTTTATGACACTAATTTAAACGTACATACATCTTATTCTAATATATAAAACACAATGGAAAATAATAATAATAAAGTATTTGAACATTTTGAGTTACAAAATACAGGAAGTACCTCACATCTCGTCATCACTTAACATATCGCTGGTATTGCTACTGGCACTTTCTGCAGGCTGTGTGTTGTTGTAATGTAATATAAATTAGATATATATTGTTCATAATTATACTTTTATTTATAGAAGAAGGTGAGTACTTAATCTTTTCAACTTACGTATTTTCATCGACGAAGTTTCTAACTTCTTGTCTAACTTTTTTTCTTCGATATTTGTATTCTATAAAAATACAAACTTACCTCTGACGCAGCTTCGCATATCCCACATCTTGAGATTTGTTCTGTAGGAAATTTGCACCAGATGTTCGAAGGCTTTTATTTCGTCATGTAAAAACCCCATACCTATATAGTTTGTGTTGGAGAATTAATTTCTCAGGTTGGCATTGCCTTTGTACAAAGTAAGGTGGTAACAATGAGAGAGAGAGAGAGAATGCGTGTGAAAGCAAGTGTGCGCTTCAGACCTGGTTTGAAAGCGCATGAGCGAACGTGTGTCTGGCGAGTAAAAGTAAAAACGAACGAAAACGTGGTTGTTGTACGTAAAGGCGTGGGCAAAGTTTGTAAGAATTGTATCCTAAAGCATCTGCGGTGCAATCTGTAAAATCCGTGTATTCTGTAATAACGTATCTTGTGGAAGTTACACTGAAATACATATTTCATATTATTTTTTCGTCAATCAAAATATACAACTGCGCACTCATCATTTATTTCCTCGTGGTACCTCAACAGGTTATGGGCCCAGGATAGTGCGCAGTTACATAGTAAAATACAGACATTGTAAGGAAAGTCCTTTTCTCTGCAATCTATCCTCGGAGACTACACGGAGGAAGGAAGTATTGGTAAAAATGGAACAGAGAAATACTCATGACGAACTTCATCAAATTGAAAAACTAAAGGGACCGGAAAATTTTCAATTATGGAAATTCCAGGTAACAATTCTACTAAAAGCAAACGATACTTATAAAGCTGTAGTAGGACCAGCTCCGGACCCAATAACCGAAGCTTGGACGAAGAAGGAAGCACAAGCACAGAAAATAATAGTGCTAACCTTGGACAAAAAAGTTGTAATGCATGTAATGTCCTGTGA
The DNA here is from genome assembly GCA_916610255.1 of Lasioglossum lativentre. Lineage (NCBI taxonomy): Eukaryota > Metazoa > Arthropoda > Insecta > Hymenoptera > Halictidae > Lasioglossum > Lasioglossum lativentre. The sequence goes on along the minus strand of OU744359.1, from coordinate 22,203,625 downwards.
AACGGCGATGGACATGTGGAATAAGATACACGCAGTATACCAGAGAGACAATGAGCAACTGAAATGCAATCTATTGCAGGAGTTCTTTGGCTACTCGTTCACACAAAATACAGAGCTGTCGATACATATAAGCAAGCTTGAAAACATGGCAGTGAGATTGAATGCCCTTGATACGAAAGTCTCGGATAGCATGCTGGTATCGAAAGTCCTAACCTCACTTCCTGAATGCTACAAGCATTTCGTCAGTGCATGGGAATCCACTGAGACAGAACATAGAACCTTAGAGAATTTAATAGCAAGGCTTACAATGGAGGAAACTAGACTTAAAACTCCGGAAGAGAAGGAGGGACCTGTAGCACTGAGAACAACGGAACTAAGGTGTTACAAGTGTAATGGTATGGGGCACATTGCCAGAAACTGTAAAGTACCAAGGAAAAATCAAAGAATAAATAACAATCAAGAAAAGAAATGCTTCAATTGTGGAGGCGTTGGACATTTCTCGTCAAACTGTTTCAAACCCGTGAGAGGAAGCCAAGTATCGTGCAGTATATGCAAAAAGAACAACCACCAGGACAAGGACTGCTATTTCAGAAACAAAAGCAGAGGTAGTATGAGAAGTAATTTGATCTCTTTTCTAGCACGAGACGCAAGCACTGAAAATTGGATAGTGGATTCAGGCACAACGTCGCATATGGTGAACGATAGAAGCCTGATAACCAATATAAAAAGAATTAATACTAAAATAGAGGTGGCGAAGATGGATGAAACAATGAATGCTGAAGGTATCGGTAACTGTGAGCTCCGACAGTGCAACCTGACAAACGTGGTATATGTTCCTGACTTAGCAGCGAACCTGTTATCTGTGACTGCGATAACAGAAACAGGAGGAAAAGTGAAGTTCTTAGGAGATAAGGTAAAAATTGAGAAGAATGGAACTGAGATTGTGGGACAAAAAAACGAAAAGGGCCTGTTTGAAATCTATCTGGGAAGGAAACGACAACAATCTTCGTACCTAGCAGCTGCGGAAGGCACAGTTGGAAAATGGCACCGGAGATTGGGACACCTAAGCATAAAAGGTATGAGAAAATTGATTGGCATGTCTGAAGGTATGAACATTAATACATCTGATGTGAATGAACCTGTTAAAATATGCGATACATGTTGTAAAGCTAGGCATACAAGAGAACCTTTCAGAAACGATAGAACAAGGGCGACACGACCGCTTGAGCTGGTACACACAGACGTGTGTGGACCCATAGGACCAGACACGTGGGACGGTAAAAGATATATATTGACATTTCTAGATGACTTTACGCACTTTGCAGTAATATACCTCCTAACCACGAAATGTGAGGTCACTGCAAGGGTGAAGGAATACATTGAGGCAGCCGAAGCCAAATGGAATATGAAGTTGTCAAAAATAAGATGTGACAACGGAAGAGAATACGTTAATAAAAATTTAGTGGATTGGTGTAGGACGAGAGGGATTGAACTTGATCGAACGATCCCGTATACACCACAGTTGAATGGCAAAGCAGAAAGACTGAATAGAACAATAATTGAAAAAACGAGAGCTCTAGTGATAGATTCGAGGTTGGAAAAGGAAATGTGGGGGGAAGCCGCCTACACGGCGACCTACCTTTTAAACAGGAGCCCAACGAGTGCCTTGGACACGACTCCGGCTGAGGCATGGAATCGAAGGCAACCTAACCTCAAAAATTTAAGAATATTTGGATGCATGGCATTTGCCAAAGTTATGGAACCATTAAAAAAACTGGACGAGAGGAGTAAAAAATTTATCCTGGTCGGATACGCTCCAAATGGCTACCGACTCTGGGATGCTGAAAATAGAAAAATTAAAATCGAAAGAAACGTAATATTCGATGAAGAAATTTGCAAAAAGGCTGGAACCACACGAAATAAAGATAATGCGACGATACGAATAACAACAGAACTTGAAAAAGACAACACTGAAGATAGAAACGACAATGAAGAAGGAAACATTGAAGATAGAAACGACAATGAAGAAGGAAACATTGAAGATAGAAACGACAACGAAAAAGAAAACAGGGGAAACATGCAAGAAACAGAGGAAGGATTGGAGGATTTGACAGAGCACGAGAGCACAGGACGAGCAGAAGAGCAAAACGAACAAGAAGAAACTGAACAAATAGAACAAAGAAGATCAACTCGTATAAGAAATCCACCAAAAAGGTTTGATGATTATGTTGCTTTATTAACGTATAATAAGGCTGTTTCAGGTGTAAACAAAACAGAATGGATAAATGCAATAAAGGAGGAAAAGAAGTCTCTCAAAAAAAACGACACCTGGAAAGTAGTAAATAAAGATGAAGTGAAAGACAAGAAGCTCCTAACAACTAGGTGGATTTTTAAAGAAAAAGAGAACGGAGAAAAAAAGGCAAGACTGGTAGTCAGAGGATGTCAACAGGAGAGTGGAATAGATTACATGGAAACGTTCAGCCCCGTAATAGGTAATACGTCACTAAGAGTACTGTTCGCACTAGCAGCTACAAGTGAGTATAACATAATAACATTTGATGTGAAAACTGCTTTCCTGTACGGGCAAATAGATGAGGAAATCTATATGGTACCACCGGAAGGGTACGACTATGGAGACAAAGTGTGTAAGCTAAAAAAGGCTCTCTACGGTTTAAAGCAAGCCCCGTTAAAATGGAACGAGAAGCTTACACAGTTTCTCAAAGAAAGAAAGCTTGAACAATTGAAAACTGAACAGTGTATATTTAAACAACATAATAATAATATAATTCTAGGTATCTATGTGGACGATGGCATACTGCTCGGTAGAGACTTGAAACAAATGAATGACCTGCTAGCTGATATGAAAAAGATCTTCGAAATCAAAGTTTGCAAAAACCCAAACGTTTTTCTAGGCATGGAGGTTGGTGTAGAAAAAGGTAAAATTAGACTGACACAGACGCACTACACAAAAAAAATCCTAGAACGATATAGGATGGAAGATTCAAAACCTGTGAGCACTCCAATAGTAAAAGGCTCAGAGGAAGACACTGGTCAGAGCGAGTGTAAATTCCCATACAGAGAGGTTATTGGAAGCCTCCTGTATCTCTCAAGCAGGACAAGACCAGACCTGACATTCGCAACAAATTACGGAAGCCGGTATATTAATGAGCCAAAGAGATGTAACGTAACAGACGCCAAAAGGATGTTGAGATATCTGAACGGGACGTCTGCTCAAGGCATACAATTCTGCAAAGGAACAAACACAAATGTAATAGAAGCTTACTGCGACGCGGACCATGCAGGAGACTTAGAAAGCAGGAAGAGTACCACAGGATACATTATAATGTACGGAGGAGGGCCAATAAGTTGGTGCTCCAGGAAGCAAGGGATAGTAGCGCTGTCAACAACAGAGGCAGAGTATATAGCAGCAGCAGAATGTTGTAAGGAATTACTTCACCTAAAGTCTCTGTTACAGGAATTGACAAATAAAGATCATCTGTTAAAGCTGAAAGTAGATAACCAAAGTGCTATACAGCTCATGAAAAATGGTATTGTAAACAAGCGATCTAAGCACATCGATGTAAAATATCACTTCATACATGATCTGATCAAAAACAAGCAAGTAGTTGTAGAATACTGTAAAACCGAATTTCAATACGCGGACTTATTCACTAAAGCGTTAAACTCAACTAAATTTGCTTTTTGTAAAAATGGTTTTGTAGTGTAATGAGATATATTTTATGTAGACTCGGGTTTGATGATAGGAAGGCAATCAAACCTGTGAAATTAAGAGGAAGTGTTGGAGAATTAATTTCTCAGGTTGGCATTGCCTTTGTACAAAGTAAGGTGGTAACAATGAGAGAGAGAGAGAGAGAGAATGCGTGTGAAAGCAAGTGTGCGCTTCAGACCTGGTTTGAAAGCGCATGAGCGAACGTGTGTCTGGCGAGTAAAAGTAAAAACGAACGAAAACGTGGTTGTTGTACGTAAAGGCGTGGGCAAAGTTTGTAAGAATTGTATCCTAAAGCATCTGCGGTGCAATCTGTAAAATCCGTGTATTCTGTAATAACGTATCTTGTGGAAGTTACACTGAAATACATATTTCATATTATTTTTTCGTCAATCAAAATATACAACTGCGCACTCATCATTTATTTCCTCGTGGTACCTCAACAGTTTGGGGTAGTGAAACGTATCCTGGTGATACATTACTTTTACCGGGCGTAGAAAAATTTAATAACCCTGTCATAAAGGTATTAACTGGGTACCGCTTAGGGTCTGTTCGATCGCGCTGCACAAACTGTATAGGAAGAATATGACTCTTCATTCGAGACAGAATAGTCGAAAGAACAGACTATTAGACGTTTTCAATCGAGCAGTCTACTTAACAGATCCTATAATATCATTAATCTTAATAGAAGATCGATTAAAATTGTATCGAAGAAAAAAAGTTAGACAAGAAGTTAGAAACTTCGTCGATGAAAATACGTAAGTTGAAAAGATTAAGTACTCACCTTCTTCTATAAATAAAAGTATAATTATGAACAATATATATCTAATTTATATTACATTACAGCAACACACAGCCTGCAGAAAGTGCCAGTAGCAATACCAGCGATATGTCAAGTGATGACGAGATGTGAGGTGCTTCCTGTATTTTGTAACTCAAAATGTTCAAATACTTTATTATTATTATTTTCCATTGTGTTTTATATATTAGAATAAGATGTATGTACGTTTAAATTAGTTCTTTTCAAAACCATCGTGACCTTATTTGTCGGAAAGTCACAAAAAGTCGCAAACTTTTGGATTATAACCAAATAAAAATCGGTGGGACTCTGTCTCAACAATATACAAAAAAATTAATAATTAGCTTTGTATTTTTTATAATTTGAAGTAATGTACTCACCGCACTGAATAATATCTACACTATGAAACTTTCGAAAATCAAGGAGTACATATACACAAAAACAACAAAGAAATGAGAAAAAATTGTTTCCTTAAAATGTATGTCGCAGTTGTTTCCAATGTCAGTGTTTGTGCTTAGGTTCTATTACAATCTATGATCGATGCATTAATAATGTAATGTATTTCAATACACATAGATTTTTTAAAATGACATAATAAACGAATTATTGCCACGTCTTGGGGATTTTGCACCACTGTGCGACGTACGATAGCGTTGCGGCTATCGGCACGTGCAATAAAACATTGGGCATGCAAATGGTCGGGTCATTATTGAGCGATCGACAGCGAAGCTATTTCTCAGAATGGTATTTTTTTATGAGATTTTACTGGCTTATTGCTGGCATTTTTCTATAAAAACGCAAAGAGTGGAAAAAGGCAATCAAGTAAGAATGTCATAAAACAGAAAATGTTCGCTAGGCCCTCACCTTGAACCTGGAAGAGACACAGGAGAGGATTAGGCCTGCATGAATCTGGTCGCCAGATGTGTACCAGGACTGGCCAGACCCACGTAGAACGGAGAACAATAGGAAAGGAATATGGCAAGGAAATTATGTGTAAGGAGTTTTCTAAAGTGACAGCGGCGTAGGGCAGCGCCAGGGCCGCCATACAACGATTCAGACAAGAGTGTCAAGTTGAAGAGTCAACTTCTTACATAAAATTCGTATATGTATGTACTTTTGTTTCCAAGAACGTGAATGTTAAGTTGTCTATTTAAACATATGCTATAGCATATGTTAAATATATGATAAATTATAAATTATTCTTCACATGTAGAGTAAATATGGGCCAAATTATATCGTGTTTGGTCTTGTTTTAATCAGAAAAATGCCAGGAATAAGCCAGTAAAATCTCATAAAAAAATAATGAAAATTAAGTAGTTTGAAAATTCGATTCATTGTGTCAATGTAGTGGTGTTCACACCGATATACCCGAGCCGACATCAAACATCGCCGGCCTGCTGCCCGGCGCAGCGTTGACAGACGGTGGAATGGGTAGGCACTGTGGCAAATTTCGTGTACAGCTCTCCGACAATTTTCGCGACATTACTGTAGTACGGGGAAATGTATTGGACTACTTGTTGGACATAAACAAATTGAGAATGTTTTTTCACTACGTGAAAGGTGTCCCATCTCAACTTGGCCACCATGGAGGTGGAAGACAGATAAAAGAGTCACTGTACACGGTGTGCGGTTTGAGGGGAAACCCCAAAAATGAATAGCTGCAACCTACAACTGACCGTGGAGATCTGCAAGGTTTATAACACATAATTGCCATTGAGGCATAGGAAGATTTCAGAGTCTTTCTTCGTGGCTCCGACAATAAAGTAATAAAGAACTAAATGCATTTAAGAGAGGCTTTCTCTAAAAAAATTGCAAGGAAGTCACGTCCGTAAAAAAGACATATTTTTCAACTGTAAACAAATATTGCAATGTTATAAAAGATATTGAATTGTTCTTTGCAGCAAAATATTCTGTAGACTTTCCCAAATACAGTGATATCCAATATTAATACATTACGATTGTTTAAACATGTTTGAACAATGGTTTTGGGAAGAGCGAGACAAACGATTTTTTCGAATCCACATTTATTAAGCTTAAGATTTTTAAAACTAATTGTAAGAAAATGAAAACACTCCGAATACCCGAAGTCACAAGTTTTTCATTAAATTATAACGGCTAAACTAACAAAACGATGAAACTTAGTTTTGGGTACTCATAGTGAAACCATCAGAGTATTCATTAAAAATTATTTTAGTTCAGAAAATATTTATTTTCATAGTTTATTTTGCAATTGTTTTAAACAGGTGCATTGCTATCAAAGCACCAGAAAATAAAAAAAATAAAAATAATGATAATATAGCCCCAAGTGTCCTCTTTACAGACCCGTTTTTAAAAATACGGAAACTTCAAAATTGGCGACATGAAAATTATTTGCAGTGGACGCTGCACCGAAATTCAATCGCGCGACGGCCGTCCCGCGGTCGATGTCGCACAGTGGGGTATTTCGCTGAAAAACTGGAATAAAATATTGTAGCGTTATTTATGGGCTCATGGTCATAAATAAGTAGGTCGTTGGATTTGTCTTGACGCCAGCTATAAGATTATGAAATAAAAAATGGACTTTAACATTAAAAAAATCGAAATACTTCTTATTTTTTGTTGAAAAAAATTTTTTTCGAAATTTTATATATACAATTTTGGACATGTCTAAATACTATTCAACTTTTATTTCAAACATTTTGTCGTCAGAATATCCGAACTCTTTGAAAGTAGTGATAACTATGAATGCTTTGATTACGATGTACTGACTGAGTTGAGATAGGTGTACAAACTCTTCACAGATTTCATTCTGTTATCATCTACATTAGTATTGTTAAGAATATTCCAACATTAATAATTATTCTGTAAGTTTTATTTCGATTTCAAAACTTTATTGACGATTTTGGTAAACCATTCCGCTGTATTCCGCACTCTTTCTTGTACCATTACATTCGATAAAGGTTTACGATCATAGTCCAAAAAGAATTGGTTCCGAATCGTTCTGAATTGGAGAGTTATAACTAATTTAAGTAGAAGTGAGCGTCGAAAGTGGCGACTTTCGTTTCAAAATCGAAAAAAAAATTACAGAATAATTGGTAATGTTGGAATATTCATAACAATACTATAATTTAGACGATAACAGAATGAAATCTGTGAAGAGTTTGTATACCTATCTCAACTCATTGTCAGTCAGGACATCGTAATCAAAGCATTCAGTTATCACTACTTTCCAAGAGTTCGGATAATCTAACGACAAAATGTATTCTGCGTTTAGTTATGTAAACTGAAACAATTACATGAAAAAATGAATTAGTGGAAAAGGGATAAACTAGATAACATGATTTTTAATTGTCGTGCATTTTAACTATTATTCCATTGATCATCTGGTTCTTGAAAAAAACTGAACTGCAGCATTCGCATATTGTTTTAATTTTCTTGGTTTTTAAAAACGTAAGTTTGATAAATATGTGGATCCGAAAAAAATTGTTTGACTCCCGCTTCCCAAAATCACTGTGACCTTGATCAAATAAATGTGATTCAAGGGAAAGGAAAATTGTATTCTGCGCGATGCATGCCAGAATGTGCGTTGCGCTTACATCGCCGATTGGCGAAGTTGGACTACGAAGCAGCTAAACTGAGGTTCGAATCCTGTTGGCGGCAAAGTTTCTTTTTTCAGTACATCATTCTTCATTTGCCAAACACAATTTCTTTTTCCAAACACAATTGTTTTTTTTTATATGTAATGACGTTAAAAATTGCCCAACATACACCTGCGGTAAAACCGACAAGTGTAACTTTCATCCTCACAGCAGAAACTTCGAAAAAATCCGGTCTGTAATGTGTTTCGACGACAACGATATCCCGCAACAATAGATCCGTAAAAATTGACGACACTGCTCAGGTCTGTACGAAGCATTAATGACAGCAGATTCGAGACTAAATGATTTGAATTTTTTGGAGATGTTATTATATACATTTACATATACTTTATTACAAGCGTGCGGTTGATCCATCAGCTCAGGGAACGACGGCGAGCATTTCAGCACGCACGAACGCGAACGGGTAGCACTTGCAAATCTGTTTGCAAAAAAATTCCAAAAGGCACCAACACGGGCAAGCGTGATCGACACGGATACGACGATACGTCAGGGAAAGGGAAACCATCGACTCAGGGGCAGTGATGCCGAAATCGTGGTACTGTGGTACTAAGCCGTGGAACTAGACCCCCCCCCCCCCCACTATGACCTACCGTTGCCCCTACAGTCCTTCTCCAACGAGCTCGCGCGCTACACGCACTAGCGTACTTGTGTCATATAGTAGAGGTACGCTAGTGCGTGTAGCGCGCGAGCGCGTTGGAGAAGGACTGTAGGGGCAACGGTAGGTCATAGTGGGGGGTCTAGTTCCACGGCTTAGTACCACAGTACCACGATTTCGGCATCACTGCTCAATATCCCATCGGCCATCGGCAGAAGTGTCTGTCACTTCTGATACGCGATCCACTTGCCTTCTCAGTCCGTTCTCGTTACGCACCCTTACGCGCGTCGGTTTTTCAGTGACCTAGTGCAGTGTTCAGAAGTGTAGTACTCAACGATTGACATCATGAATTCTGTAAGTTTTAAGTTTATACAGTACTACTATTTCTAGTTGTTAAAGTTTTTGATCAAGGGTGGGGCGGGGGTCAGTTCAAATCGATGTTTGTTAACAATACTAATGAAATCACTAGTTTGAAGGTATACTGTATTCTCATGTATGAAGTATTTAATCTTTTTAACTTGCTTCTCATCATCGAATTTTTTAATTTCTGGTGATACCTTATTTTTTAAAGTAATATTTTATACTTCTGAATTGTGAATGTTTTCTCTAAAATCCGTATCAATGCCTCCGATCGGAAACATTCTGCCTGGGGTTGTACAAGGAGTGCCAGCGACAATCGCAGCGATACGTCGGGTGATCATTCGTCAAGTGATGTACGTCAAATAAACGTTCAAATACTTAATTATGTTTAATTTTATTATATTTTATATATGAGAATACAATATACCTTCGTGATCTCGTTCGTCAAGTGATCTCTCACTCGTCAAGTATAAACCTTTAAATACTTGGTTTTACTTATTTTTATTGCGTTTCTTCAAACTAGTGGGTTATTAAATCATTTCAACGAAAAAATGATTTCATTAGTTTTGATATACCGGGAGAATCACGAATTGTGATCATTAACCTTCCGTCGGGCGCAACCGATCTGAGAGGCACAGCGCGATCATTTAGATTTAGATACCTCGAAAATAGTCACCCCCATCCTTGGGGAGGGCCCAAAAGGGCGGCCCTACGGGTATAGACGGCACCAAGTGCACTATTTCCCTAACAGCAGGTGTTTAAATGAACTCAATGAGATGTTTATCATGTTTTTTGAATGTGGGCCCATCAAGCACATTGCGCCCGAACTCGGCGGTCCAGATATTGCGCCCGCGGGAAGGTTAAGTAGAGATTACTATGTAATTAGCTGTCCGATCGAAAATATTTTTATCACATATGTACATGCTTTCAAAGAAACTTGAACGTGTATAGCAAATTTTTTATAAAAAAAAAATCGTTATGATACGTTTCCGAATTCGCCTTGAAATCCTCTAACAGATAGGCGTAAAAAAATTATATGTTTATTCGCAAAAAATTCAAAGTTACCTCGAAAAAACATTTAAAAAAATAGTTGACGAAAAATTTTTTATAATCACGTTAAAGCTCTCCTGAAACCATGCAAAAGTTGATAAAAAGATTTTCAATCGCACTGCTAATAACAGATAGTGATCTTTACTGATCACGATTCGTGATTCACCCTGTATAAAAAACAGGATTCAATGTTTTTCAATATATCCATATTTTTCAGATGGGAGTGCGCCCGAAAAGGGAAGTAAGGAAACCCCAAAAGTTTAGGACGACTAACTCGGCGAACGAGGCACCGCGCAAGAAGAGGACGAGTAACCCAAAGGGCGAGCCACCTTGCAAGAAGAGGAGGATGCCGCCCGCGGCCGAGTACGATGACGTCGCTGCTTTAGCGCTAGACATGCATGGCGTAACTTATACGCTGGAAGAGTGCGTAGAAGATACCCCCCTCACCTCTGTACAACATTCCCCTGCCCATGTCCCTGACAATGATGCCCCCTTCCCCGCCCTTGTGTACCATTCCACTTCCCCCGTCCTTGAGAATGTTGCCCCCTCCCCCACCTTTGTTTATAATTCCACTTCCCCCGTCCCTGAGAATGATACCCCCTCCCCCGCCTTTGTTTATCATTCTACTTCGCCCGTCCCTGTACCTGATTCCCTTCCCCCCGCAGAGGTGAGTGATCAGCTGCTAATAGAAATGTGGCAATGGTAAGTTGCATATATATTTTCTTTAGTAATAATTGTAATTACATTTCATAGTACATGGTGTAATGTTTGCATTTGTTTTAGCATGCAGCAAATGACGCAACAGCTAGCGGAAGTCAAGGCGGAGCTCGTGGAAGTCAAGGGGGAGCTCGTGGAAGTCAAGGGGGAGCTCGTGGAAGTAAAGGGAGAGCTCGCGCAATCGCGGGACCTCGTGGACCGGGCGTACAGCACGGTGGAGTGAGTATTACATCATTCTTAGTATTTGTTTAAATGATGTTTTTGTTTATTAATTTTTCGTTGCTCCAACAGTGAGGTACGGGCAATAGTATCGGTAGAGTACGGGGGAGAACAACCCAGGTACCTGCCCTTAAGCTCTGCGGACGAGATAGTGGCATTTGACACTTGTCACGCAACCGAGTTCAGCGTTGTTGTAAGTATATTGCATTACACACACAGTAAAAGTAAGTACATCAAATTAATGAATATGCAAATTGATGTTTATTGTTTTTTCAGGTAACATTCTTGGCCCAATTGGGCGGCCGCAACGTAAGAGACGCGGTGAACCGTTGCTTCCGAGAGGCTTTCGCGGGCAATGCACTGTCCGAGTACGTGTGGGCGGGTGCCAGTGGCTTCAAGCCACTGCAGCGCGCGAAGATAATGGAGGCCATGTATGGTAAGCCTTTGATTTAATTTAATTTCATTATTAATTGTTTGTCTTGATTAATTTATTGTTTAGCAATATTTATCTACATTCAAATGAATGTTACAGCGGCTTTATGGAGGAACAAGTCGTTGCCCAGAACGGACCGAGCAGAATTCGCCAACGCTGCGAAATCTGCGCTGAAGGCAACGAAACAGCGGCTCCGGTCACAGAACGGCGACGCCAGTGCCAGTGCCAGTGAAGTTAATGCCGCCCGCGCCGACGCCCGGGAAAACTGGTCAAACAATTTCGAATTGCATCCCGCTGAACAATCATAACAGGGAGACTCCGAAGGAGTGTGCCGTAAGTATACTATCCAAACAAAAACACTTCGTGTAAAGGTTGACCAAGTTCCCCGACCGATCCATCCACTTCAGTGATATGAAGAATGGACCAAGTTCCTAGTTGTGATATGATGGATGGATCAAGTTCCTCTTGCCTATAAGGCAGCTTAGAGGGGGCGGGCGAGCGGGGAACTTCGTTCGCGCGTTGATAGTAAAATTGTACTAAAAGTAAGTATATCTGATCTATTAATATGCAAACAAATGTTTTTTTTTAGGTTGGGAACTTCGTTCAGTGCGGAAGGCACTGCAACGACATGGTGGAATAGGCCTACTGGGGATACCACTGTAAAAAAAACGCATTGTCAATAGTACCTCCAAGGTAATGCGGAAACCTATTGAAATTTAATCAGTTTCTCGAAGGAGGAGGAGGAGCAGGAAGCCACGGCAACTGGAGAAGAAGAGAACCTCCAATTTCTAGTGTGGTAAGCATATCTAATTATGCCATTGTACCAGTGTGAATATATTGTATATTAATGATTTTCTTGTATTTTTTAGGTATCCAGTTTATGTCAAAACTTGCTCTACTGGCAACAAGTTTGGGGAAGCAGATGCAACAACGTCTTAATCATAACATAGTAGATTTAGGTTTATGAAAATATTGTAACCTTAATGAATTAATAAAGAATATTAGTAAATTTTAAATTCTCAATTTTGTGTAATTTATATATTATCCCTTCACCAACCCCCTGCGGCGTAATAAAATTAATTTAGTGCTAAGTAAAATTGTATCGATGAAATTCAAAATTGTTGCATTTTCACTCGCGATATTGATTTTAACAAAGTCTAACAATAATAAGACTATGTAACGTGTTTCTTTTTAGATGAAATAAAGTTTGATTCGTTTGTAATCCATGTTCAAGCATTAAAATAATTGTTGCCATACAAGAAATATAAATTTTCTTTTTCCTTCTACGAAACTTTTTTTCTTTTTTTTCGTAAAGACATTTTAATCAGTGTAACTGTAAAGAAAATTGCACGGCGAGGGGTCGAACAATTTACCGCGACTTTATTATTGTCTCACTTCTAACATAAACAGAATTCGATCGAAAAACAATAACGTTGTCGAACTCGAACGTGCCGATCCGATATGTACTACTTTGGCAAGATTAAAAAATAAACTTCAAAAAACAAAATTTAACGGATTCTTCGTCATGGTAACATCACACAAAGCAGTTTCTAATGAACGGTAATGGCGCACGAAGCTTTGGTTGATGCTAGTTCCGATCCAGGCCACAGATGTATTAACAGTAAAGTGGGTTCTGTTTCCTGCTAAAGATGGTGTAGGTTCTGTTCCATGCTAAAGTTGATGTAGGAGCTGTTCCAGGCTAAACATGATGTGGAAACAAAAGTGGCACGGCCAAACCCCGGGCGTGAGCACTCTCATTTCCATGCGACCCGCTCTATGAGAAAAGTTGGGCTCAATCGAAGCACTGATTGGCCACATTAGTGTGACCGTGCTGCCCTCTCAAAAACAGGCTGAATACCGGCACGGCCGTCAGGCTCTGGGCTCGAGCCCACTACAGGCATTATTTGCGCCGTTGCGCGCATAAAAGCCCGGCATGAATCAACCGGCCTGGGCCTCGAGCCGATCCAAGCGTTGTGTTGGCCCGTAACCTGTAGGTCAGGGGCTCGGCACGCTGAGTCAGGTGGTAGGCTCGGGCAGGCTGTGCTATCTGGGTAATGGTATGTACACGACCTGATTTAAGTGTTGCAATAAACATTTTAAGCAGATATACTAATAAAGAAAATAAAGAACTTTGGCAAAATCTGAAACAGGTACTAAGATACGTGAAAGGTTCAAGTGATCTGAAGTTATGCTATAAAAAAGGAAATTATAAAGAAATTATAAGTGGTTTTGCTGACTCGGATTGGGGAGGTCAAGATAAAAATGATCCAAAAAGTACATCAGGATATTTGTTTCAATTATTTGAATGTTGCACAATATATGTTGGTCAACTCGGAGACAAGCTTCAGTAGCAACTTCATCAACTGAAGCAGAATATATGGCACTCTATGAGGCTGTAAAAGAAGCATTATGGTTAAAATCCTTAGCAGTTAGCATAAATATAAATATTACAGAGCCTATTGTTATTTATGAAGATAATAATGGCTGTATAAGTATAGCACAAAATCCTAGCAATCACAAGAGATCAAAACGAGAAGAATCAAATTAAACTATAATTTGTCTGTACAGAGAACCGGGTTGCTGATATGTTCACGAAACCATTGCCTGCAGTGAAGTTCTTGAAATTCAGAACAAGAATGGGACTGGAATAATTTAAAATATGATATTTTTTGAAATGAAATTAATTTATGTATTTGTAATGGTCTGATTAGGTTTTTACTGGGTTTCCCTAATCCATGCAACAAATGTTGGACCATATGTATTTCCCAGGAGAAAAAAAAAACAAGGAAGGACAGTCGTTTATTGTTTATATAATAATTGAGTTTAAATGTTAAAAGTTTAACTGAGTTTGAAAAGAAACCAATTCATTTTTGAGGGGACGTGTTGGTTTATTTGAAATAGTATAATCGATAAACAAAAATGAATTTGTTTAATCCATTTGAATACTACTTCATAAGTTACTTTTGTTTCATGTTCACTTTATCTTTTGCATTCATCGTGTCACGACGTTGTTCCTTGTGTATAAAAATAAATGATAGTTTGTTCATTTTAAAACTAGATTCAGTTTATTTATCCCATATTTCCAAAAAAAGTTAATCGATATTCAGTCATCTATAAATCCCAATAGAAAAAAATTACAAAACATTTTTTTGTTAATAAAAAGTTATGCATTAAAAAGGTACATAGGAGTCGTTCTCGACAAAAGACTGACCTGGGCCCGACCATAAAACACAGAGTAAGAACGGCTTACCCGGCCCTAAAAAGAGTCTACCCTCTCATAGCTCCTAACAGTAAACTAAAAACAGGTATCAAAATAAATCTATACAAAATCTGTGTCAGACCCATAATTTTTTACGGCCACCAATTCTGAGCCACCGCCGAGAAAACAAATATCAACAAAGCTCAGGTCATCCAAAACAAATTCCTCAGGATTATCCTAAACAAAGGGTACAACACCTCAATCTGTGAACTTGCAACGAGGCGACCCGTTGCGAGGTGCGGCGGCAAATGAACCGAGGCTACCGAGCATGGGCCATATTTATAGACTAACGCGTGCACGGTCCCGCGCCAATCTCAGCCGAGCCCGGGCACGCACCAATCGGAACGCGTTATCGGTCCGCGAGCCGAACGCGACGCGAACTCGCTCTCCATGGTCTGTGCTCCGGTTCTCGGGGTATATAAGGCGCGTCGAATTGCCGATCCGGCGGAGTTCGAGGAACTGGGAAACCTACCAGGAGTTAGCAAACAAAATCAAGATGTCTCCTAGTTTCGCTTCTGTGGACGACATTGGTCTAAAGATCACTAAATTTCAAAAGTTCCTTAAATCATGCTTTTACAAAGCCACTTTATATGTTAACACCCCAAACAGATTCATTTCTCCAGACGACAAGCTTAAATTCATGATACGCATCCGCAACTCAGCTCGGCAGAGATGGCAAAGAAACCAAGATCTCATAGCCTTGGAATACTGCAAGCACCTGAACAAATGCATCCGTAATAGGGTAAACCTTCTCAAACATATCCGAGTGCAGGACCAGATTAAGGATGCTAGAAACTCTCACACCTTCTGGCCGGTTTTCCGGAAAATAATGAAGAAGCCTACCACCATTCCCCCCCTGATTGATGGGCTGGGGAACTACCAGGATCAGAGTCCCACCAAGGCCAAACTGCTAGCCGAGCAGTTCGGTGAGGTTTTTGAAGACGCATTCAAGTCTAAATCCCGACTCCAGCGGACTGTGAACCAGAAGGTTATGGATTTTCATCTGAGGGAACACTTTACCCCATCTTCATGTGATGACTTGATCGGTTCCCTCTCCCCGATAGGCATAAGGGAGGTCGCTGTTAGCCTAAAACCAAGGAAGGCCTGCGGCTGGGATGGATTCGCCCCAAATCTGATCCGGAAGGCTCCCAGAAACGCCTTTGTACAGCTTTTTTACATCTTCAAAGCTTGCTTCAGATTCGCCTACTTCCCACGACCATGGAAGATTGCCAAGGTTATTCCGATTCCCAAACCCGGAAAAACCACAGGTTACCATCCAGTTATAGGCCGATCAGTCTGCTTCCCATCCTGGGGTCCGGAGGGTTACGGGGTTCTCTAATGGTGACTCGGATCCATTGGAGGATATACCACAGTGGTGGTGGTCCGTAACCTAAAATCCTCTTGCTCCACCTCCTCGTGGTGGACCCTGGGCACTCACTAATCCCCTCGGGGTGCGGTGAGTGGCTAACGGAGCAAGGGGTACGCGGCGGGAAGTAGCTCCTGTGATGTGTGAGGCGATGCCGGCGGGATCTTCGGACCCTGGCAGGGCTTCCCTTGCCGGTAAGGCTCACACTGAGTAGGAGTGAAAACCGCTGCACACGTGTCCTGGGCAGCAAGTTGTCTGTCCAGGGCCGCATACCGTAAACCGGTGGTCATGTTTTACCGGAACGGGGGGCTTGCCTTAATCGGCCGGCCTGCGAGGAGGATAAACCTCTATAAAAAAGTCTCTAACCCTAAGCTATCGTAACGTGGCGATGGGGTACCCCCGGAGTAAGCGCCGGGGGTGGGTGGATGGATGCATCTCACCCGCAAGCGTTGTACAACCTCTGGATACCTGCCGACCTCCAGTTGTATCTAGGCTTACCGGGGTATGCGGCTCTGCCCCGGTGGACCGTTATGTCCGCTGAGCTGTAAGAGGGTAGCGAGTGAAGCGCCCCCAGAAATGGGGGCGTTGTAACCAGGCCCGTATATGTTAAAATGATTACAACAAACGATGAGCCTCGGACGGAAGGGCAACCGCGCCCGGAAGCGGAAGAAGTGGAAGGCTTGGCCTCGGGCTCCCAACGGAGTCCGAGACCAAGTGTGAGGGAAGGGGCCTCTGGCCCGCCCCCGGAGTTAGTCTCCGTGAGCGGGCGCACACGGTCGCGGCTGAGAGCGGCCTCGCTGAGTAGCTCGAGGGGTAGTCCCCTCGGCCGCTCCCCCGCGGTGTGCGACGTGGAGGATGATGACGGGATGTCGGTGGCGTCCGCTGCGTCCTCCTTCGCGCCGAGTAAGAGGCCGGCATCGCCGTCTCCCTTGGAGTCTGGGGAGAAGAAGAAGAGGTCCCGATATAGGGACCCTGCGCCAACAGCTGACGTTCGCCAGCTGGGGATGCGGCATATGCTCCCCGGACAAATTGTCGCTCTGGCGGTGGAGTTCAGCCGATCGGTTGAGGCCACCGCCGCCAAGAGCGGCAATTTGAAAGGGACCTCGGTCCGCGAACTGAAGGACGCGGCGAGGTCCATTGAGGCGGCGGTGCGGGAACTGGAGCGGCGGGGCATACAGGGGAGCCCCGCCCTCACCCCCGGAGGACGAAGGGACCCCGCGGGAACCGGTGAACCGCCTGCAGACCTGTGGGACAGGGTGCAGGCGGACAACCGGAACCTCAGGGGAGAGAATGGGAAGCTCGCCCGGGAGGTCGCGGATTTGAGGGAGTCCCTCGAGGCGATTAAGGGGGAGATGATGGCGATGAAGAGGAGGCACGATGCCCCCCTTCGGCCTTCACCTCCCCCCGATACCCCGACCCGGGAGGGCCGGGAAATGGGTACACCGGCTGCGCCATTGGTGGCGCCGGCGCCGGTGGACGGGGCCACCCTGCTGGTCCAGATCGGGGCTCTGATCGACGCGAAGTTCGCGGCGATCCGTGCGGAGCTCCGTCTGGGCCAGCAGGGCGCCCAGCCGGTGACGGGTAACTATGCCGGGGCGGTCAGGGGGCGGATAGCCCCCGCCCCGACCCCGTTGGCGGGCGCCTCTTCTTCTTCACCCCCGGCTGTTGGCGGGGTATCCCCCCCCGCCGGGGTATCCCCCCCCGCCAACACCTCCAAAGCTGGGGGGAAGAAGAAGAAGAAGAAAAAGAAGAAGAAGAAAGGAGGTGGGGGGGATCCCGCCGCCAGTGGCCCCTCAAGTGGCCATTCCACCCGCCCAGACTGCGACAGACATGGCCCCCCCGAATGGGGAGTCCTGGTCGCAGGTGGTGGGGAGGCGGGCCAAGAAGGCGGCCAAGGCGACCCCGGCCGGACCCGTAGACGCGACCCCCAGTCCCGTCCAGAAGGGCAAGAGCCGGGGGGCCGGGGCTAAGGCCAAGGCCCCTCCCCGCGTGGTGGCCCCTCCCCGGTCCGCGGCGGTGACGGTCACCGTCCCGGAGGGGAGTAAGGCCACCTATGAGGAGGCCATAAGGAGGGCCCGCCAGGGCGTTGACCTGGGGGCCCTCGGGATTGAGGCCCTCTCGTGGAAGAGGGCCATCACCGGGGGCCTGGTCATACAGGTCCCCGGTGCTGACGGGGGCTCGAAGGCCGACGTCTTGGCGGCCAAGATGGCCGCCGCGATGGGGGGTCTGGATGTAAAGATATCCAGGCCCGTCAAGAAGGCGGAGTTCCGCCTGACGGGCCTGGATGTCTCCGTGACCCCCCAGGAGGTGGTCAAGGCGGTGGCGGAGGCCGGGGGCTGCGCCTCCGAGTCCGTAAGGGTGGGGGAGCTGAAAATCCCACCCGGCGGGCTCGGCACCATTTGGGTGCAGTGCCCGGCCGTGGCGGCCCTCGCCATAGAGAAGGCCAGGAGGGTGCGGGTGGGGTGGTCCCTCGCCCAAGTCGCAGTGCTCGCGGCCAGGCCGCTGCAGTGTTTCCGCTGCCTTGCCATTGGGCATGTGCGGCAGCGGTGCACTGCGGCGGTGGACCGAAGCGGGCACTGCTATCGGTGCGGGAGCCCCACCCACAGGGCCGCGGAATGCACCGGGTCTCCCCATTGCGCGGTATGCGCGGATCTGGGGAGACCCGCTGGCCATAAGGCGGGGAGCAAGGCGTGCTCCCCGCCTCCCAAGGGAAAGAAGGGGAAGAAGGGGGGGGGGGCAGGTGTGGTGCCTCCTCCTGAAGCATCGGGTGTAGGCGAGGGGCCTTCCCTCGCCCCCCCGATGGAGGTGGATATTGCGGCTGCGTCGCAGCCGCTCAACGAGGGTGGTTCCGTCGCGGCCAATTAATGGCGCACGGGGCCACCCTGTTGGTACTGCAGGCCAACCTGAACAACTGCCGCCGGGCGCAGGACCTTATGGTACAATGCCTGGCGGAATGGCAGGTTGGCCTGGCAGTGGCCACGGAGCCCTTTAATGTTCCCGACCATCCACACTGGTTCGGGGACGAGTCGGGCTCCGTGGCGATATGCCATCGTCGCCCTTCGGCGACGGTACCCCCCTGCTCCGTGGTCGAACGGGGCAGGGGGATGGTGTTGGTTAAGTGGGGAAGGTTTCTGGTCGCTGGATGCTACAATTCACCCAATTGTGGCTCCGCCGAATTCGGGAGGTATTTGGACCGGTTGGGGGCCATGTTGGCCCCTTATATGACCGGTCCGGTGTTGGTCCTGGGGGACCTCAACGCGAGGTCTACCGATTGGGGGAACCCCAGGACCAACCCCCGAGGCGGAGCCCTTGTTGATTGGGCGGAGGGGCTGGAGCTCCGGTTGCTAAACCGGGGCTCCGTGCCGACGTGCGTGAGGTGGAATGGTTGGTCGGTCGTGGACGTGTCGTTCGCGACCGCCGCCGCCTCACGCCGTGTGTTCAACTGGCGGGTCTGGCAGGGTGAGACTCTGTCGGACCACTGCTACGTCCTAATGGAGGTAGCGGTGGTCTCAGACCCGCCGTTGGACATGCCCCTCCACAGAAGAAGTGGCATCCCTTCCGCGCCGAGATGGGCGCGGAAGCGACTAGACGAGGACCTGTTGAGGGCCGTGATTATCGGTTCCGCCTGGCCCCCGGCCAGGGAGCGCGGTGTTGAAGAGGGGGCGGCTTGGATCCGGGAAACGTTGCAAATGATTTGCGACGTAGCGATGCCCCGGATCCGAGCTCAGCCCCCTAGGAAGTCAGTGTACTGGTGGTCGGGCGACTTGGCCGAGCTGCGAAGCTTGGCTGGCCGCGCCCGACGCCGGTACACCCGCGCTCGGCGCCGCCATTTTCTTGGCGGCGACCCGGAGCCGAGGGTCGCCGAGCTGTACGGAGAGTACAGGTCGGCGGCCGTGGCCCTCAAGCGAGCGATAGCCGCTGCCAAGGCCAGGGCTTGGGATGAGCTCCTGCTCACCCTCCGTGACGATCCGTGGGGACGCCCGTACAAGGCGGTGCTAGGGAAGCTCCGCCCCTGGGCGTCCCCGGTCGCGGAGAGGCTTGACCCGGAACTCTTGGGGCGCGTCGTTGATACCCTCTTCCCCTCCAGCGATGGGGTGGGAGGAGGGGTTGAACGCGCCCCGGTGCCGACCAGCGATTGGTCGGACGAGCTCCGGGTCACCGAGTGGGAGCTATCTCTGGCCATCCGGGGTCACCGGGCTAGGGGCAAGAAAGCCCCTGGCCCTGATGGAGTCCCCGGTGGTATAATGGCCTTGGCTTTAGGGGTCCTCGCCCCGGCTTACAGGGGCGTCTTGAACGCTAGCCTGGGCCGGGAAACCTTCCCCACGATGTGGAAAATGGGTTGCCTGGTCCTTCTCCAAAAGAAGGGTAAACCCGCAGAGTCTCCCTCTGCATACCGGCCGGTTTGTCTGCTCGATGAGGCGGGCAAGTTATTCGAAAGGATAATTGCTGCCCGCCTCGTCGAGCACCTGTCGCGCGGTGGTCCCGACCTCAGCGACAGCCAGTACGGATTCCGGAGAGGGCGCTCAACGATTGACGCGTTGGAGCGTTTGCGCCTTCTCCGGGAAAGGGCTGTCGCTCGGGGCAGGGTGTTGATTGCCGTGTCATTGGATATTTCCAATGCATTCAACACCCTGCCCTGGAAGGAGATAGAGAGGGGGATGGAACATTTCCAGTTCCCCCCCTATCTCCGGAAGGTGGTTTGGGACTACCTCCGCGGCAGGGAGGTGGTTTATACCGGCCGGTACGGTGTGACGTACACGAGGGAGATGCACCGCGGCGTTCCACAGGGGTCGGTCCTTGGACCGCTCCTGTGGAACATCGGTTATGACGCGGTGTTGCGGGTTATCCTCCCCCCTGATACGGGTGTCATCTGCTATGCGGATGACACCCTGGTTTATGCAGAGGGGGAGGATTGGGGAGGGACCAGGCACCTGGTAGAGTCCGCCCTGGACTGTGTCGTCGGGCGAATCCGGAGTATGGGGCTGACCGTGGCCGCCGATAAGACCGAGGCGATCTGGTTATACGGATCGTCTCGGTTGCGGCGGCCGCCCCGTGGTCAAGACCTCCGGATTCGCGTCGTCAATTCCACCGTCGAGATCGGGCCCCAGATGAAATATCTGGGGCTGATCATCGACGGCCGCTGGCGCTTTGAGGGTCACTTCGAACTCCTGGCCCCCCGATTAGAAGGGACAGCGGCCGCGCTCGCGCGGCTGCTGCCTAATATTGGGGGGCCGCAGTTGAAAGTCCGCCGCCTCTATACAGAGGTGGTGCGGTCCATTGCCCTTTATGGGGCCCCTGTGTGGCACCGCTCGCTCGAGGCCAGTCGGCACAGCCAAGCACTCTTGGAAAGAGTGCGGCGCCGGCTGGCCCTGCGAGCCATACGGGGGTACCGCACCATCTCGGCTGAGGCGGCGGGCCTCCTCGCCGTGTCTCCACCACTCCCATTGGTGGCGGCGGAGCGGGCGATGCTATACCACGTCGCCTGTTCGCTCCGCCGCCCCCGGGGGTGGAGCTCACGCGCGAGGAGGAGGAGGAGTTCGAGGTTTCGAAGCGTTAGGCGCGGACAGACATGTTTGCCGGGTGGCGGCGTCAGCTCGCCACCTCGGCCCGTCCAATTGTCCGGGCCCTCCTGCCCATATTCGACATATGGTGCAGGAGGCGGGGAAGATTGACCTTCCGCCTTACGCAGGTGCTCTCTGGGCATGGATGCTTCGGGGAGTACCTGCATAGGATGGGGCGGGAGCCGACGGCACAGTGTCACCACTGTGGCGAGGAGGTGGACACGGCGCGGCACACCCTTGAGGAGTGCCCTGCGTGGGCAGAGCCGCGCCGTGTCCTTAGAGCCGCAGTGGAGGGGTGGGACCTCTCGCTCGCGGCCGTGGTCGACCACATGGTCTCGAGCGAGGGGTCGTGGAAGGCGGCGGTCTCCTTCTGTGAAGATGTGATCTCGCAGAAGGAGGCCGCCGAGCGAGCCCGGGAGAGGGACCCGGGCTCGGCGAGGAGGGTCTGGGCGCGGGGGCGTCCCTCGCGCCGACGTGTGCCCCCCCTCCACG
Source organism: Lasioglossum lativentre (assembly GCA_916610255.1). Classification (NCBI taxonomy): domain Eukaryota; kingdom Metazoa; phylum Arthropoda; class Insecta; order Hymenoptera; family Halictidae; genus Lasioglossum; species Lasioglossum lativentre. The sequence goes on along the minus strand of OU744359.1, from coordinate 22,181,409 downwards.
GAGGAGGGGGGCGGAGCCGGATGGTGAAGCGGCGCGGGGGCCGTCCCCGCGCGGTGGATCGAGCCCCCCCCAAACGGGGAGCGCGATCGACGTGGATGGCGCGGGGGGTTCGCCCCCCGCGTCCGTTCGTGCCCCCGTGGGGGGGAGCGTGTGGGGGGAGGGCGCGGGGAGTGTTCCCCTCTCCGCGCCAATTGATGCCCCCTCCTTGTGGGGGGGCGGGTGTTCCCTTGGCGGTGCGGCGGGTTCTCCCGTCGCGCCGCCGTGTGCCCCCACCCCGGGGGGCGGAGGACGATGGGGGCCGGGGAGTGAGCTGACCCCGGCCCCCAGAGATGGGCTAGGCTCATCTCGGGGCGGACCGGCTGGCTTGAAGCCGGCCCGCCCCGAAGCGACCACTGGGTCGCTCTGGGGTGCGTGGGGGGTGGGGTGGGGAGGGTCGGGGCGTGCGGGATCGCGCCTCCAGCGGCCATTCCTTACCGGTAACGGCGTCTTCTTGCCCTAGCCTGAGGCGGGTGCCTTCGGGTCACACGGACCAGGCGGGGCACGAAGACGCCGGGGGGCCGTGGGTGGACCGAGCGGGGGCTCGGGAAGCCCGGTCGACGGCCCTAGGGATTGGGATGGGGACACCGGGCGGGTCCCTCCGCCCGGGGTCTTATAGAGTAGGTAGTGGGGGAGGCTAACCCCTCCCCCCGGAATCTCATGATAGCTGGGAAGTGTCCTGTTGAGTACTCGCGTGATCCAGGCACTTCCCCTTTTAGCTTAGGTGGGTGTGGGGTTTTAGTGGGTAGCCACTGGGGACGGGCGCGCCTTCGGCGCCCCCCTCCCCGGGGGCTGAGGTATGCGTAATGCATTTCCCCACAAAAAAAAAAAAAAAAAAAAGTCTGCTTCCCATCCTGGCAAAATTGTTCGAGAAAATCATCTATGAATTCCTCAAAACCCACTTACTAAACAACAATATTCTCTTGGACTCTCAGTTTGGCTTCAGAGATGGGCACTCAACCACGCATCAATTGGTCCGCACAGCCCAATTCCATACGCATAATATGAACATAAAGCGTTACTCAGGTATGGTCCTCCTCGATCTGAACAAGGCCTTCGATTCTGTGTGGCATAATGGCCTCATAGCTAAGTTGATAGACCTAAAATTCCATCCAAGATTAATCAAACTGATCCACTTTTACCTAGAAAAAAGGACCTTCTTCGTCCAACTTTTCGGCGGAAGATCCGAGCCCACTATCATCAGGGCGGGAGTCCCTCAAGGGTCAGTCCTGGCCCCTCTCCTCTTTCTCATCTATATCAATGATTTGCCTCACTCCGAAAGCACCTCGCTAGCCCTATTTGCTGATGACACTGCTATAATGGCAGCCTCCCTCAGTCACATCCGCCTAGTCAAATTACTGCAAGACCATCTCGATCTTATCGGAAGCTTCCTCTCGGACTGGAAACTAAAATTAAATAGCTCAAAGACTCAAGCCATCCTATTCACAAGGAGACGAAAACATTTGAAGAAGGGACTCCCCCGCCTCAAGATAGGAGATGTTGAAATCGATTGGAGCAACGAGGTTAAATACCTGGGTGTCGTACTGGACTCCAAAATGCTGTGGGGATCCGCGGTCCTAGACAGGAGGAAAAAAGCGGTCGCCGCCCTGGCCGCGGCATCCGTTCTAAAGTTGCTCATTTATAAAACATGCATACGCACCGTGCTGACATATGGTGTACACCTCTGGCACCTCGCGGCCAAAACTCATCTCCTCTCCCTCCAGAGAGTCCAAAACAAGGCCATTAAAATTATCCTCAAACTACCAATGGATCACTCAACCATCGAAATCCACCTCCGAACTGGCCTGCCCTTACTGAGGTCCTGCTCACGTTGGTCCGGAAACTCAACCCAGAGGGTCACTGGAACCCACTAATCCAACAAACAGCTCTTTTCAGAAGAGATCTACTGCCCTACACTCCGAAGATTCGTTTCCCGTTGGACGTACCACCGGCTCCGGTTCCTGCGCCTTCTGCGGCCGCACATGGTCGATTCCCGGCCCCGTCTAGTCGCCCTCCCAGAGTGGGTGGACTTCTTCAAGAGATAAACCTTCTGGACGACCTCTAGGAAATCATCACACGCCTCATTGCGTCTCATCGGGGGATTCCTCTCCATCACTACCAGAGAAGGAGGACGGCGCACAGTGGGGTATTTGGCCTGTTTAGCGCGCCAAAACTATTGCGACGTGATTAATAGTGTGAAGGTCATACTATTATATATCGTTGAATTCGTCTTAACACCAGCTACAACACTATCAAATAAAAAATACAACTTAATGTTTAAAAAATCGAAGCGACCTTGTTTTTTTGTTTTAAACAAAATTTTTTTCAAGTTTTATATATTGAAGTTTATACCTATGTTAATGCTGTTAAACTTTTATTTCAAACATTTTTTCATCAGATTAAGAGAAATTGCTATTGCAACGTTACTAATAGTGTGAAACCTATTGCAACGTTGTTAACAACATTATTAATAGTGTGGAGGTCATAATATTATATATCGTTGAATTCGTCTTAACACCAACTATAACAATATCAAATAAAAAATACAACTTAATGTTTAAAAAATCGAAGCGACCTTGTTTTTTTGTTTTAAACAAAATTTTTTCCAAGTTTTATATATTGAAGTTTATACCTATGTTAATACTGTTAAACTTTTATTTCAAACATTTTTTCGTCAGATTAAGAGAAATTACTATTGCAAACAAATTTCACGCGTTGCTGTGGTAAAGATTTGAACACAAAGTTTAAATAACAAAAACAGTTTATTAACAACGAACCACTTAATTCTAAATCCAAACAATGACACCATACAATATTTATAAAATTTACAACATATATTCTAAATTCGAGTCTTCGGACGGTATGGAGTCAGCCGAGTCACTATTGTCGTTATAATTAATTTCAGTGGCCGGCATAAGCATATCTACTACTTCTGGGGATAATTTTTTTTTGCTTTTTTATGTAATTTTCTATTGCTTGTTATTAGAGGATCAGAACTTAATAACAATCGATTAAATACATCGCAATTACACGCCTTCCTTGAAAATTTTCTACTAAAATCTTCTCTATAATTACGGAAATGTTTATTTCTCGCCTCTGACGCCTCCTCTGACAATTGTCCAATAGGCAAAATGGACTAGCAATAGTCTAGCAATAGTCTAGCAATAGCGACATTCATTCTCTTTCATTTACTTGCAAGTATCTATCACCTACAGCTCAATTATTCCATCATTTTCAGTCATATGCTATACGGTCGATTCATGCCATACTGATATGTATCGCACAAAAAGCTAAATATCTTTTGCATTGGCACTTGTTGGCGCCTAAATTTTTATGGATTATATAAAGCAATGTCTACTGATTAACCTCGCAAAAAATTAAAAAGTAGTTATTCTTACAAAAAAAGTTATTACATGATATATATTAATTTTCTGAAAAAAAATATATCACATTCGATTGTTTATTCTATCAAAAACACCGAAGAGAATTTTAAAAAAAAGCCATGAAATTAATCTATACACCTTCCTTTACATCCTACATTTGGTCCTATCTCGATTTTATACACTAAACTTGTTAAATAAATCATTTCTTTAACACAAGTTTTTCGACACTTCTCTTGGTCACGAGAAATGTTATTTTCAAGTATCTGAATGTTACTAGATAGTACTCTATATGAAAAAATATTATTGTAGATTACTCGCATATATATTCAGGTTTATGAGAAAAAAGTTTTAGTCATTTTGAACAAACTAAAAATATTGACTTTTGGCGTGCTAAACAGGCCAAATACCCCACTGTGCGGCGTGACTAGAGGAAGCAGCCCCTCCCACCACGAGCGGATTCAACCCCATCAATCAACCGCTTCAATTCAACGAAAAAATGCCGTAAAGTTTCTTTGCATGTTTAATCAATAAGTTTTTTGCAAATTTTCTTATTATATAATATTAATGCTAGCCTTGCTATGAATCAACAATTATAAACCAAACTCACTCTTATGACTAAAAGATAGAGAGCTTATGCTCTAGGAGTTTTTAGGTAAAACCCTCACTTTCAAAGATGCAGGTTAATCCTGTTTAAAAAAAAAAAACCGATCCGGCGGAGTTCGAGGTCGCGTCGCAGAAAAAAAAATCTAGATTGGAAAAAACATATTCAATTACGAGCTGATCATTCTTCGCTTTGCGTTAAAGTTAATCATTCTGAAGAGTACACTGCAAGAGTACACAGTGGAGGATCTGCAGAATCCTCTGGATTCCATTCCTACAATCTGTCTTTTTCAAGACATGTCCAATTTTCAACTTAAATACTATTTACTCAACTCTGCTGAGTAACCCCAAAAAGTGTGAGTGTGCTCCTGTTCCTGGAAGTCTCCAAAACATTCCAATCCTGAAGAACACCAAATCCAGATTGAGGGATGATCCCTCCCTCGTCCCTACTACCTCTCTTCAAGTTGGAGAGAAAACTAAACTGATGGATGAAATACTTGATGATCCCTACCTGGAATCCACAACTGAAGTTGCTGCTGATCCTAAGAAGCTGAAAATGGAGAATAAGGCAAATCACGGCAATCCCGGGACCTGGTTTGAAATCCCATCTATCCCTACCTCCAACAGGTATGAGCTCTTTTCTTCCAAAGCCTTCCAGCAATTCGCTGAATCTCCCAATAATTCTGATAATAGTGGTAAAAGGAATTCAGCTTCCTCCCTGAATCCTTCTACAAAGACAAGTTCTTCGACTCCTTCCTCGAAGAATTCCGCTCCCCTGCATCCTCCTCCTATATATTTAAAAATAGAGGAGAATAACGTTGTAAAGTTCTGTAATGAATTAGCAACTGCCATTGGTAAAAATTTCTTTAATAAATTTCTCGGAAATCAAGTCCGTATTCACTTCAACAATAGGGACTACTTTAACCAGGCCAAAGAGTCATTTCAAGCTGCGGGACTCTCCTTCCATACCTTTGCTTTCCCAGATGAGAGGCCGCTTACAACCATACTAAAAGGTTTGCCGTCAATTAATACTGAGGTAATTCTATCTGAGTTATCCTCACACCAACTGAAACCTGTCAGCTGTAACACCTTCAAAGCCAACCCAAATAACTCCATCTACAAAATAGTTTTTCCTCCGGGAACCAAGCTAACTCAAGTCAAATCCGTAGGTTTCATTTTCCATTGTCGGGTTTATTGGGAAAAATTTATTAAGACAAAGAATTATACCCAATTTTACAAGTGTCAGTCTTTCGGGCACGCCAGTGCTAACTGCTTTCGATCTCCCAAATGTGTTAAGTGCGGGCTAGATCATCTTTCCAAAGATTGTACTAAATCTATCGAAACTTCAGCTAAATGTGCAAATTGTTATGGTGATCACACTGCCAACTACTCGCAGTGTCCAAGCTTATTATCTTATATCAGCAAAAGGCAGAAACCTAAGCTGCCCAAAAACACTTCTTCTCCAGTATTTGCTGCACGACCTCCTTCCGAATTAGCTAAAAATAATATTTCTTACAGGGATGTGGAAATTGGTAAATCCACCTCCCCTTCTCATGACTCCTCTGAATCCTCTGAAGCTAGTGAGTTATTCCAGCAGGCCTTCTCCTTCATAAAAAAGGCCATCCCCATCTTTAAAGCAATTAAATCTCAATTATCTGCTTGCCAGAATATCTTTGACAAGTTTGAAGTGATTTTTAATGCTGCGCATTAACAATACTAACTTGGAACGTTTGTTCTATTCGTCACAAATTAAATGAACTGCAAGTCTTTATGGCAGCGAACAATATCTTAATAGCCACCCTCCAGGAGACGTGGCTTACCCCCTCAGACAATTTCTTCCTGCCGAATTACAATATAATTAGATGCGATAGGAAAACTGGCAAACAGGGTGGTGGAGTTGCTATTGCAATTCATAAAAACCTCCGTTACCATACCCTGAAACTCAATCATCCAGACAATATTGAAGCAGTGGCTATTAAGCTCCTCTGCCCCAATCTTATTGTCATATCAGCTTACTGCCCAAACCAAACTCTTGATCAGGCGGCCCTGGACTCCATTACCTGCTTCAATTCTCCCTTTATAATTGGCGCTGATCTGAACTCTAAGCACTCCTCCTGGAACTATAAACGAGACAATAAGAACGGTAGGACATTGGATCTACATTCATCTTCCAGTCCTTATCATTTAATTGTGCCTCTAATTGCTTACTAATGAAAATCTAATTTTTGTAATAATTTATTATCATGGGATGAAAATATTTATAATAAATTATAAATATTTTTCTGATGAAAATGAGTCCAAACACGCCACAAACAGAATGAAAAGGAAGTTAAGGAAGTGTGCAGAAATAAACTGTAAATAAATATAATTACGCACAATATTTATAAAAAAGTAACATTAATAATGATATATTTAACCCTTTTAGTGCCGGGCGAAAAAGAGATGCCTATATGAGAAAAACCGGCCGAATTTCGCGGTTTTACTAGGGTTTGGGAAAATGCTCATAAAAACCAAACAAGAAACAATATTTACATGATTCAAAAAACAATATATTAAGGACAAAATAGAGAATAAAACAATGACACTAGTTTTTCTATATTCATTGAAAATTATATAAATAACAAAGGTATAAAGGATCATAAAGAAAGTAAAAATTGAGTTCTCTCTTACAAAAACGTATTTGCACATGCAAAAAGTCATCTTTTCATCATAATTTTATATAGACCCTTTATTACACAGTATATACTTTGCATTTCCAATATATTTTGTAACAAGATAAATAATATTACATAACAAAAATAAAAAATAAGTCGAAGATACATGGTAATCTCTTCCGAAATAAGTAATTGTTATAGGTAATATAACATTGCTGAAACAAAATTATATTGTCATAAATATATTTGTGATATAATTTTGCATAATTATCACTATATATTCTATGTGGATGCCGACTACTTGGTGCCACGATTTCTTCATCGTCACTATGTAGTAGATCCATCTGGTCAACCAATCGGACTAATTCCGCTTCATCCATGACGGTGTATTTTTTATAAAAAGGTTGGTGGCAAAATTTTAGAAATCCTGTCTTGCTAATTGTTGGTTTGCCAAAAACAAAAATGTTTTACACAAGCGGAAAACAACGGCAATAACAAAAATAACGCTTTCAAACTGTCACTGGGACGAAACGAAATATACTGTTTATGTTAGATTTCGTTCTCTCCAAGCGATAGGAAAAAGTCGTCGTCCACAAAGAGTTAAAACGAAAAACTATTTTTTTTTAATTCTCTCGTAATGAAATTAGACCATTTATAACGTATTATAAATTTATTTTGTGATAGAGTTCTCCCGCAATGCGAATAGTAAAGCGCTACAAGGTGCGGGCCGATATATCGGCTCTGGCACTTTTCGCGAGTGCAGCAAGAGCCGATATATCGGCCTCCGGCACTCAAAGGGTTAAATAATAGCGAAAGTACATAATAATTGTTGTAGTATGAATTCCTCCTCACGTGTGTGAATTTATGCTTCTTGATGTTCTTGCTATATGTATATGCGCACATGATCTCCTAAAAAGAATGCATTTATAATTAGACAAAAACATACTTGTACATAGAGTGACTCCCACTAATATTCAGACACTCTTAAAAATACGATAACTTTTTTGATATTCGACCATACAACATGGATTTTTTGGGAAGTTAGAACATTCGATGTTGTTACGTAATGCGAAAAGAATTTTTGAAAAAATTGCAATTGGTCGGAATTGCAGAGAAAATATTAAAAGTTATGTTTTACAACTTTTTTTATGTGGGCTCATATTGAAAATGTAGAAAACACGTTTCGTAGATCTGTATCAATAAAACATATTATGGAAATTGCATTAAAATCGGTAAACGTTGCAATTTTTCACGATTTTCGGCCTCTAAATGCAATAAATCTAAGGATTCATATATCTTTCAATGCCTGTCGTTTTTTCCCACATCAACCGATTTCGATAAAACATTAATAATGCATACAATTGATACAGATCTACAAAACACATTTTTTAAATTTTCAATGTAGACCCACATAAAAAAGTTGTAAAATGCAACTTTTAGTATTTTCTTTACAATTACGACCAATTGCAATTTTTGAAAAAATTTCTTTTCACATCATGTAGTAAATTAATTGCTCTTACTTCTCAAAAAAGTTCAAATCGTATGGTGCGATATTAAAAAAGTTATCGTTTCTTTAAGAGCGTCCGAATATTAATGGGAGTCACTGTATGTAATAAATTCTACTATTATTTGCATTTAAAAATCAAGCTACGTTTATTAAACGACAAACATGCATTTCTTACAACCAGATATACCATTATATCTTATGTACAGTAAATACTTGACTCTTGTTCGGGGTCGTGGGCACGATTCCTGTCTAATGCCTACCCACTCCACTGCCTGTCAACGCCGCGCTTCTACGCAGGGCGGCGACGATTGATGTAGGCTCGGGTATATCGGTGCGAACCCCACTACATTGGCACCATGAATCGAATGTTCAAACTTCTTAATTTTCATTATCGAAGGGAAACTTCTTTGCTGAGGGTAACGTATTTGTTATGTTACGGAAGTGACGTTCGGAAGTCGAGAGTGACGCGAAAATTTAAACGGAGAATAAACTGAGAAAAACAAATTTCTAACCCCGACGGGATTCGAACCCAGGTCTACCCGCTTGGTAGTCCAACTCCTTAACCGCTTGGACAACCAACGATCTTAGAGTATTTGAACACTGGACCATAACATAATTTACCGTGTGTGGAACAGAATAAATATCTAATTAAAAGAAAAGGAATATATATATATATAAATTATAAAATTACATTTAACAATCTAAAATCAAAATGAATACATATACAGGGTTGTTTAGTAGGCGAATTGTCGCCGGGCCGAGTGAAGTTAGGTGAAACTTGACCACCCAAAGGATAGCCGTTCTATCCTGAAAGGGATCGGAGTGAATGGGTGCCGAATAAAAGGCTCTCGTTGGTCGTCTTTGGTTTAACGGTCGAACTCCACTTTATTAGCGCGGTAGCGTCGCGATTAGAGCACGTACGGAAAAAAGCGGGCGTGAAACTGCACGCGCGAGATATTCCGTCGAACGACAAAGATTTCGGGAATTTTTATACAAGGCCCGTTGAGCGAGAGCGAGAGGAACCGTTACGGCGATCGAACTATACTTGTACGAGGTAGACAAAGAACAGAGACGTTCGAACCTGTAATCGAGGCGATGATCGATAGATCATCGGTTATTGGTCGTTCGCCGTTACGATTACGTCAGCGCTGGGCGACACGCATGCGTGACTTGGTTACGCGTCGCGATTAGTCGAATCGGACCAAGCCGCGTGCTCGCCCGGGTACTTTGATTCCGGAACAAGGGTTGTTTTAGATTTGCGATTGATTACCGGAAATTGGAACGATATCGTGACTCTAAGGTAATTTGAGTAAAACAAAGACTGCGGTGGATCGACGAAACGATTGCGTAATACTCCGAAAGGCTGAGAAATACGTAAACGAGTGTCGGTTTGCTGTGTCAATAGACGAACTGAACGATCAGCTGGGCTCGTCGATCCACCGCGTCCGTTCCCCCCGCCGCGGCGTCAACCCGCTGCTTCGCGAGTCCGATTAATTTCGGCACGATGTATCCGCGCGACATGACTTTCGGCTCTTCGGCGTGCTCTGGAGCAAACGAGACGACCGCCGCGTGCCGCCCAGCCCCGAGTCTGCTAGCGCCCGCCGTCGAGATTACCATGTTACTCTCGACTCGTTAGAGGTGCAATAAACTCGCGAGCTGTTCGGTTATAAGCGTTACTTGCAATTCCTCGTCGGTGAGGGCTCTCACCGTCGCCGACCGTCCGTCTTCGCCGTAGACGCGAATTCCGGCCGTTTTCAGCAGTACGGCACCGCAGCACGAAACGGGTTGCAGCGGTTCGGAAACCGCGAGGGATGCACTCGTGGCGCGAGTACTTCGCGTGGCATCCTGATCGGAAGGTGGCCTATGCGTCGTCAGCCTGGAACCGCCCGCCGGTTCGGCGTGTAGAAGCGTGTGGTGCTGTGCGCGACATTTTTTACACCGATAGCGGCTGCCACATTCTGCGACCGAATGATTTGATCCGAGACAGTTGAAACATGCGTTCGCTTTGGCGGCTATCTCGCAACGTTGCGGCACGGACCGACCGACGAATTTCGGGCAATCTCAAAGGGGGTGTCCCAATTGACAGAGTCGGCACGCGGGTTCGTTGCGTTGCTCTCCCGATTTCGCGTCCGCGGAGGTTGTGTACGTGGCGGCGTTGATCGCGACGGAGGAGCAGGCTCGATCGGCTACTTCCGCGGTGGGATCACTCGGTTTCCGGTCTGCAATCGCGCTGTTATATTCTAGCGTGGTCGATTGATGCTCGAGAAACGCGTCGAATCGTGCGTACGTCGGGAACTCTCTCGTCGTTCCACTCGCACCGGGTGTCGGGGTCGAGATGTTCGAGAACGAACGACAGCAGAAACCCGTCCCAAAACTCGCTTTTTCCCGTGAGTTTCGTTAGCGCGCTCACGGTCTGTCGCACCAACGCCCGAATGTCACGTAATGGCTTCCCCGCGGCGGCCGTCAAGTACGGCATTTTCAACAATTTATTATATAGCGCGGTGATCTGCCGTCGCTCGCTTTCGTACTGATCGACCAGTGTTTCCCACGCGATCGCGTACCCCTTATTCGTTAACTCAATCTCGCGGATGGCCTCGAGAGCGTCGCCCTTGACGCTGCCGCACAAGTGATGCAGTTTCGTTACCTCGCTCAGGTCGCTGCGTTGCGCTACCATGGACTGGAACATGTCCCTGAAGCTGGTCCAATCGCTGTAGTCCCCGAAGAACGGCTGGATGCTCAACGGTGGCAGCTTCTCCCCCTTTTTTGCAGCTCCTGGTGTTTGCTTCTGTGCGCTGATCGCCGCACAGTGGGCCGGATTGAATATTTCCGCGACATTTTGCGAAAACATCAACTTTCTAATTTTGATATTTTTTCAAGTGCTATTGATTTCTAAATGTCCACAAACCATGAAAATGAAAAAATTAATCAAATACAATAGCAGTTCTAGTTGTAATACACGCTTGAAGTTAGACATTTTAGGAATATCGATTTGCCCTACATAATTTGGCTGTTCATTCTTAAAGTGTCCTGATAACTGTGATCAACTTCTTGTTCTGAATTTTTTTCTACATCTAAATGCACACTTTATTGATAAGAAATCATACTTTTCATTGACAATTATGATACGTAACATATTAAAAAAAAAAAAAATACTGAACAAAATCAAAATAATCGTTAAAAATTTTTATCTTTGACAGGCGATATCTTTTAAATCCCGGGAGGTCACGCTATCTAACAAGTAAGAATCTTTTCAGTGAACCTTCCTCTATGGGATGTGACAAAAATTGTATCCCCCTCGATCCCACCCCGCAAGATATTATTGTTTGAAGTTATTCTGCACGCGCTTGGACCCGCGCTGCGCGCTGAATTCGTCATGTACGCAGCCTCTGAAAGAACTGACAGAACTGTTACGAATAGACTTTCGATACTTGATATGTTTACATTATAAAGTAAATAAGTCAGGCTTTCATCTCTGATTTTTTGACTGCGTTGAGTTTGACGAATTCTTTTCGACAGTTCATAACGATTCCAATTCACGATTTATTCACATATTTAAGTCTTATTTATGGAGTGTTCTTCGTGTTTATCGCAGATATTAATACGTAGCACATTATTATTTTCTCATTTTGTTAAGCTATATGTTCCGTCGCGGAAGAATGACGGTTTCAACAAGTCCATCGAAAATAGCTTTATGGTACGGTTCTCGTACCTGCGAGGGTTAATGTAATCATGCGTAAATCCCGGACCTTCTAAATGATTTTACTACTAACTGCCGCATGTTGGGTGCAGACCGCCCTGCTAAAGAACAGATTGCGAAAATGAAAAACTCGCAGACGGTTGTATAGTAGCAGAAAAATGTCAAGGATCACTACCAATCATGAAACATTTTACAGACTTCTTTTGACTTCAGACCCATATATGTCTAGTTTAAGAATACAATCGACAGACAAAACACGGAAAAAATTGGATCCAGAAGCTATGCTATTATTGTCTATTTAAGTAAGAGAAATATAGTTACATGACACGTAAGTTACATCACATATTTCTACTTTTAACACTTTATTGTTTTATGCTTTATGCAATAACTAATTTAATTTTTTGGGAAACCTTACGTTTAGGGGAGGCAGCTCCGATGACCTTGATCTTCACATATGTTGTCAAAGACAACATTTTGAACAACTTTTGTCATTACAACTACCCGGTGCTCGGTCTTAGTTTTCGAGATATTTGCGAAAAACTATTGCTAATACTGTATTGAATTTTACGTATTCTTCCAAGTTCCGTGGCAACGTGAGCCTGTTCCCCGGGGCGGCATCTGTTTATTTTCTGTTTGTAAACACATTGTGGGGATCAGAACAGAGTGTCACTCTATATAGGGTGAGCTTTCAATTTTGAAAGGCTACTTCTGGATTTTCGCATGCGTGGTCGGGCCGGCCGTCAGGTCGGCTCTGCGCTCCCCACCAACTAACCCTAACTAATTCTGATCGCATAATTTTTGATAATCAGAATTAGTTAGGGTCAGTTGGTGGAGGGCGGAGAGGGCCGGCCATGAGGCCGGCCCGACCACGCATGCGAATTTGTGAATATTTCAAAATGAGAATTTTATTCAGCATTTAAATAATAGTTTTTCGCAAATATCTCGAAAACTAAGACCGAGCACCGGGTAGTTATAATGACAAAAGTTGTTCAGAATGTTGTTCCCGACAACATGTGTGAAGATCAAGGTCATCGGAGCTGCCTCCCCTAAACGTAAGGTTTCCCAATTTTTTTTTATTTACAGCATTTTATTACAACATTACATTTTATTTAGACCAATTTTTAATTTTTTAAAGTGAAAATAAATTTTATTCTCTCTTTTTTAATATTTTATTTTTATTCTGTTCGGGATTGGCTGGGTGTGTCGACAGCGTCAGCGTAACGACTAAGTTCAGCCACGCGCTATTGGCTAATCGCCCAGGAGCTACGATATCTGGAATCGATCGACGGCTCGCTAAGTCATTGGCCGCCACCGTCGAGATCGATATGATCGATTATTGACCGCGGAGCGCTACGCTGATTGACGGATCGCACTAGCGACCCACCAATCAGGCGCTCGACGGTGTCGGCTAACGGCTAGCTGATCGATCGATTATCAGTTCTCTATCGATCTCCAGCGAACAAACAGCGAATATATCTCTCTAGCGAATTCAAGTGCACAAGCGTCGGTTGACCGGTCACTGCGAATTAAACTATCCTCCTACGTCCGCGGAGCTTTCTGGGAAAAGAAGGAGTGACTAACACTAAAAATTTCCACCGTTTTATTTTAAAGTGAGCTCACGCGCTCGTGTCGAGTTTACTGTTAAATTGTAGTAGTTTAGAGGCGACGAGTTCCCACCAAGGGATTAATAAATTGACTTTTCTTTGACTCGACTCTTATCTATCATCCTAGTCTCAAACATATTCTTATACTTATGTATGTTTTATATAGTTTATTGATAAATATATTTAATTATTATATAGTTTAGGATACATATATTATATAATGTTCATTATATTTTATTTTATGATTGATTTATTACATAATCTACATATATTAAAATGGTATATAATATTAATAAAAAAGTGATTACAAAAACAAAAAACGTATCATATTGTACATCATTGATAAGGAATTATATTAATAAGTATACATGTCAAATTTCACTGCGATATCTCTTATGAGTCAAAAGTTATTCATAAATGTCGCGGAAATATTCAATCCGGCCCACTGTGCGCCGTCGATGGTAGTTCGTCTATCAGCTCCCGAAAGAAGTCGCAGGCCTCATAGTACTCGTCCGTGGCCTTTTCGAACTCCTCGCTCGTGAAATAATCGACCTTGGTGCAGTCACCTTCTCCAAACGCCGTTACCACTTCGGCGTACAGAACCTTCCAGCGGGCCCATACGTCCTTCAGGTCCTCCAGTCGGCCGCGCGCCGACGCAAGGGAGAACTTGGCCTTCCCTTTCTTCTTATAATTGTCCACCATACGTGATATAGTGTGACTGGACGTCTGAAGCTCCTTCGGGGAAGCTATCGCCGCCATCTCTGCTTAGTGTCCACGTGTCCGAAACGATTTGACCTGGTCGAATTCTCCGCTCACCTTCCCTTTATAGATCCGGCTCGCAGGACCAATTTGTTCGCGATCGAGACTTTCGCGATGTGCCGATCGTGATCGGGAGAACACAGGAGGGCGGATATAAACGGGAGATTCAACTTGCTCGGAACACGTTTTATTAAGAGACGAGGTTTAAAAAGGATCGCTCGACACGTTCGCTATGGCTGTACACAGATTTCTGACCGGCCTAGTACGTGTTTTCGCTAACGAACTCCGCGGTGTTTTTGTGCCCTCGAATCGATTGCTCGCGAGGTGTCGTCGGCGACAACATAAAAACACGCTAAACGAGCGCGACCGGGCGGACGCCATGTAGGAGACGGGCGCGAGCGGCAAGCGGACTTGTCCGGTGTTTATATTTGGTGGACGACCTGACGAGCCCGCTGTCCTCGACTCCACTCGCTTCTGTACACATGGAAATCAAATATTTAAGCTTATCGGGCAGGTAACAATTATTACAAAATGCATTAATACAGAATTACAATAATTAGTGTATTCAATTTCCTTAACTTTACATTTGTTATGCTTCCCCTCGGAAGCCCCGGAAACCCCTAACCCGCTCGAAGCGGGTGACCCCTCCGGAGAGGGGGCCCACTCCGGACAGGGCACGAGGTCGCCGTACACGGTAATAGAGGGTCGTCGGAGGCGTGTTCCGGCACGCCACGCCCCTCCCCACCCCACCCCCCGCGGTCACCCCAGTCAAGAGGGGGACCGACGGTCACCCCACATCCGAAAATTATCACGGGGGTGCCGGCCCGTCCCGAGAAGGCCTTTTTCTTCTTTTTTTAACGTGGGGAAAATGCATTACGCATACCTCGAATGGCGCCCGCCGGGCCGGGGCATACCCACTAACGACCCCACGGTGGCCTCCCTGAACTAATTGAGGGAGGTCGGGATTTTGTAAACGAATGCCACCGACCACCCCCACTTCTTGGGACTACGGCCCCATCTCGGGAGAGGAGAAAAGCTCCCCCCCCCCCCCCCCAAGTAAATCCTAATACTAGTAGGACGCCGTGCGGGCCACCCACACAGGCAGGAGTCCCCTATCCCAGCAGTCACTCGGCTGGACGATCAGAGCCCCAGCCAGTGATGCCAGAATCGTGGACCGTGGGCTTTTTCCCCTCCGCTCGCTGAACCGACTCGACCCCCCACTCTGACGCACCGTCGCACAGTGTGCCAAATGGGCATTTTAGCTGGACAAAAGTCACTTTCAAATCAACAAAAACTAACTGGGCCAATATAATCTAAAATAACCATGTATTAAAACCCTTGAATATTAAAACTTAAAATTGTTTCGTTATATGTTTACAGAGCGTGTAAACTTCACCTTAAAGACGAACGGTTAACCTATAAATGAATAGCCACATTTCCATGCGCGCTAGAAATAGCTAAAAACTTACTAAGGAGTATCTAAATTTCCTTTATATGACGGATATAGCATCTCAAACCATGCATTTTAACTTTGGTAATTCCAAATTATCGATAACTTTTCTCTATTTTTGTAAATAAATTGTCAAAGATGACATGTATTTTTCCACAGAAACGTCAATGTAACTCCTCTTCGTTAATGAATTATTATATGATCTCAGTCGATCTCAATGATGACTTTACAAGTATGTAAAAGTAGAGACTTTCTACTTTATTTTTATACCAAAATTGACTTGCAAAACGTTGCAAAACGATATGAATTGTTACATTGAAGTTGCGTCGTTCGACGTTCACGCTCGTGACAATCACAGCTCGGGCGCGCGTTCGGAACGAAGCCGATGCCGTCGCCACTTAGCGGTTTGTTTAGTCTACTCGAAACCTATGGATTGGTCTCATTCATTGTATATATAAGGAATAAACAAGGATGATATCTCCAAGATTTCCTCTGAACTTTCTTCCTATTGTTACGTTATTTTTGGGTTCTTTTTAATTCGCGAGGAGAGGAGGGGTTTTCCTTGGAAGGAGAAAAATGTGAGAGGTGTTTTTAAATTTGGTAAAAGAAAATATAATATAATAAAATTATTTACAATTACAAATATATATATATATGTGTGTTAATTACATTGTGTGTATAACAAAAATTTATCCCGTGTCATCTTCCATGCACCGGGATAAATACTACTGTTGCTAGACCGTGACAGATGATACGCACCGATCTAGTTTTCACAGTGCTGAGGTCCGCACCTGTGAAGGGGAGTTTAGCTTCTATCTATATTTAGGATCCTCGTATTTGGAGTTTTTTCTAGATCTATTTCTAGCTTATCGCGGAAATCTTTATCTTCGAGGGGGGTTACCGTGGTAACCGCTCGTCTTCGGTCGCGTGCCCGGTCGCGTGTCCGGTCGCAGGTGTTTCTCGCGGTTTTTTAGTGACACTATGATATAATTCGTTTCTTCAGTCTCAAAGCGATCAGCGTGCAGTCTACATCTCCCTTGCATTTTTCCTACATCTTTCAGTTTCGTTATTTTTATTGTTGTTGTCGTTATTGTTGTTGTTGTTGTTGTTTTTATTGTTATTATTATTGTTATTATTATTATATTTATTATCTACGGCCCAAGTCCTTTTATACAAATGTTTACAATAGAACATAAAAAAAAAATTATATTTTTATTAACATAATAAACTATAATATAAAGCAGATTTGTTATTTATAAATTTAAACCTTATACTAAACCAAAGAATAATTTTTTCCCGTTAGAATATGTCTGAATCTCCAAAAAACAAATAAGTAAATTATATTTACATTCTGTTTGTCCATAATTAAAAATTACGTCTTCTTTGATAATATCTACTATTTGTTAAATCATTCTGTGCTACATAGGTCCATCACTAACTTTGTTGTAATTTATATTTAATTATAAATAACTTAAAATATATTGTTTAATTAACAAAAACCAACTAACTGTGATAAGAATTTAATAATTATTCATAATTTATACAACTGTAAACATATTAATTGATAAATATAGAAAAATAGCCGATTTAGACTTTTGTCCAGCTAAAATGCCCATTTGGCACACTGTGCGTCGTCGCCACATTGCTTCTACTGCGCACGTGCTACACACGAACGTATCTCTAGTCTGTCCGTGTGAGTGCCTGTTCAATTGCACGCGCGCAACACGCGACGACGGTGCGTCAGAGTGGGGGGTCGAGTCGGCTCAGCGAGCGGAGGGGAAAAAGCCCACGGTCCACGATTCTGGCATCACTGGCCCCAGCTCCGGTCGCCTGCAACCCCTGGAGACCTCCTTCCACGCTCGGAGGGTCGAGCCCGAAGGGGCCCCACCCGGTCGAGGGAGAAGGTCTCCGCGTCCCGAGAAAGCCTTTTTTTTTTCTTTTGTGGGGAAATGCGTTACGCATACCTCGGCTCCCGGGGGGAAATCGAGGTTATGTGGGACTGCCACCGGGGAGGGGGACACCCGTCCCCGGCGGCTTCCCACTGAAACCCCACACCCGCCTAAGCTAAATGGGATGTGCCTGGATCACGCCAGTACTCAACAGGACACTTCCCAGCTATCATACAACCTTGGGGGAGGTGTTAGCCTCCCCCACTACCTACACTGTAAGACCCCGGGCGGAGGAACCCACCCGGTGTCCCCAGCCGAGGGGCCGTCGGAATGGGCTTCCCGAGCAACCGCTCGGTCCACCCATGGCCCCCGGCGTCTTCGTGACCCGCCCGGTCCGGGTGACCCGAGGGTCCCCGCCCCGGCCAGGGCAAGAAGACGCCGCCACCGGTAAGGAAGGGTCGTCGAAGGCGTGATCCGGCGCGCCCCGACCGTCCCCACCCCACCCACCACGCGACCCTGAAAGACCCGGTGGTCTTAAAGGGACGGACCGACTAACTCAAGTCGGCCCGTCCCGAAGGGAGCCATGGTCCCCTCTGGAGGCCAGGGTTAGCTCAAACCCCGTGCCCCCAAATCCTCCACCCCCTCCGGGGCAATCGTCGACGCGGAGGTGATCCCCGCGTCACCACCCTCACCCCCTCCCCGTCTAGGGAAGGTACATTACGACGCGGGGATCCCCTGCCCCGCGTCGACCCCGACGCCATCCCCCTACCTGGGGACACAAGTTGGCGCGGGGACACCCCCCGCGCCCTCCCAACCACCGCCCCCCTCCGTGAAGGCGGCGCACGCCGACGCGGTCGACGTCCCCGAGCCCACACCCGTCTAGCCAAGCCCGGGTCCCTCTCCCGGGCTCGTTCGGCAGCCTCCTTCTGCGAGATCACATCTTCGCAGAAGGAGACCGCTGCCTTCCACGACCCCTCACTCGAGACCATGTGGTCGACCACGACCCCGAGCGAGAGGTCGTCCCGAGAAGGCCTTTTTTTTATGCATGGGGGGAAATGCATTACGCATACCCCGAACACACTGGGGGGGAGCCGGGGTTATGTGGGACTCCCCCCGGCCCGGCGGCGCGCGGGGCGCCCGCCAGCCCGGTGGTTTACCCACTAAAACCTCACACCCATTCCTAAGCTATGGAGAGGGTGACCGGATCACGCGAGTATTCAACAGGCAACGTCCTCGCTTACAATAGAACCCGGGGGGAGGGGTTAACCTCCCCCACTGACCTACACTAGTCGGACACCGGGCGGTATGGGACCCGCCAGATGTCCCCATCCCCAAGGGCCGCCGGAACGGGCTTCCCGAGCCCCAGCTCGGTCCACCCCCGGCGGCCTCTTGCCCCGCTCGGAGCGGGTGACCTCTCCGGATAGGGGGCCCACACCGGCCAGGGCAGGAGGTCGCCGCACACGGTAAGGGAGGGTCGTCGGAAGCGTGTTCCGACACGCCCCGACCCTCCCCACCCCCCCCCCCCCCACGACTGACACCCCATATCCGAGTCTCATCTCCGGGGTGCCGGCCCGTCTCGAGGGGAGCAAACTCCCCTCCGGGGCCGGGGTCAGCTTGCGCCCCGGCCCCTATCACCCCCCCCCCCCCCTCGTGGGGCACACGTCGACGCGGGGGAAGCCCCCGCGCCATCCGACATCCGCCCCCCTCGCGGGGGCACTCGACGACGCAGGGGGGGAACACCCCCGCGCCACCACTCTCTCCGCCCCCCGCCTTGTGGGCACCGGCTGGCGCGGGGTGAAGAACCCCCGCGCCGACCCATCAGGCATCAACCCCCACTGGGGGGGCTGAGGCCGGCGCGAGGCACGTCTCCGCGCCCAAACTCGTCTTGCCGAGCCCGGGTCCTTCTCCCGGGCTCTCTCGGCGGCCTTTTTTTTTTTTTTTTTTTTAGAATTATTTACCTTTATTAAATATACTATATGCTGAATTCTATTCGTACAAATATTATCCACACTATTTACTTTTTAATACTTAACCTAAAGAAACAACAATCATTATAAAGTATATATATTTATATATATTAAAAAAGGATCGCTTATTACTAGACTTAAACTTACTAACTAGTAGATATCCTAAATTAGCAAAATAAATCCTTATATAAAAATTTATAACAATAAAATACAACTCGGGCTTAGTTATTTATTGGATAAACCACTAAATTATACTCCCTTACTTAAAGACCACCCTCCCCCCTTTGAATGTTAGAATCCTTGCCCCCTTTTGTCCGTGAAGCAACAACTTTCTCGTGTCGAAGTGAGAAAGACCGTTTCCCGGCTATCGCCACACTATACTAGTCTATAGTTTGTCCTTTGTGGGGATGGCTCTTTTGCGCACAGACGATTGCGCACAATGATATGGCACACAGTTCTTTTGGACACGGTATGATTGGACACGAGAGGCCTTCTTTGGCACACGGACGATGGCGAACATCCAGATGGCGCACATTTCTTTTGCACACAGCTCGATTGCGCACACGGTTCTTTCGCACACAGCTGGATTGCGCACACGGTTCTTTCGCACACAGCTCGATTGCGCACACGGTTCTTTCGCACACGAAAAGAAGGCCTCTCTTGTGAAATATATGGTTAACAACGCCCGATTAACAACAACTTCAGTTATCTAGCCAAACCTAACCCAGACTAATGTCATTTCCACTCGCTGTTAAAATAAACTTTCCGGAGTAAGACTTCGGAATCACCCCCCTCCGAAGCTTTACATAATTATTTTTCATTAATAGATTCTTAATCATAATTTAATGGTTAACAACGTCCGATTAACAACAACTTCAGTTATCTAGCCAAACCTAACCCAGACTAATGTCATTTCCACTCGCTCTTAAAATAAACTTTCCGGAGTAAGACTTCGGAATCACCCCCCTCCGAAGCTGTACATCATTATTTTTCATTAATAGATTCTTAATCATAATTTAAAATTTCATAGATTCCAAATCATATTTAATCATATATTTCACAATACAATATCACCATATGTAGACTTCGAAAAGCAATGATTATAAAATTTACAGAACCGTGTGTGCAATCGAGCTGTGTGCGAAAGAACCGTGTGCGCAATCGAGCAGTGTGCGAAAGAACCGTGTGCGCAATTGAGCTGTGTGCGAAAGAACCGTGTGCGCAATCGAGCTGTGTGCAATCGTCCGTGCGCCATCTGGATGTGCGCGAAAGATCTGTGCGCCAAAGAGCCTCCCCCATTGGACACACGGCTCTTTTGGACACGGTAAGATTGGACACAGTGGATGTTTGCGCACGCAAGGATTGCCCACATGGTGAATACACGCACGCTAAGTTACGCACAGGTAGAAATGGACACATGATTGATTGCGCACAGAAAGAATTCAAGCTGTTGTTTATCATCGTGAGTTACGCTGTGTGATTAGTTTATGGTTATATATTTCCTATGCATGAGTTGTGCTGTGTGATTGGTTTATGGTTATATATTTTCTAATAGTGTGTCTATATTTAGTATCAAAATTTGTCAGTGGTATTAATTTTATTATGAATAGTTTTTAGAGTCTAAAATAAAGGTTAGGATATAATGATTTTAGTCGTAATATTTTTTCGATAATGTCTGTATTGAAATATATAGTTTATGAAAGAAGAGTACAATAATTAAATGTAAAGATAATACATCCAACGAAATGCATGCATAATAAATAGTGACAACGAAGAGTGAAGTACTGCAAAATTATACAAATGTGTATTTAGAATTGCTTTCACGGCTCCTGAATAATACTGTGTAAAAATGATAATTTAAATAAGTATATTCTGCCTATGAAATATAATCATTTTTGAAAGGAATGAATACGATACTTTGTGATTTTTCAAATTGATCTGTTACAGGTGGTGTACGAAGCAGAACTATTAGCTGAACTATTTTCATTTGAACTTGGTCAGATCCTGATTATTGCGAGCAAATGTTTTAACGGTGATTGACATGTAACTTGTGATCATGAAAAGTATTATATTCTCAGATAAAAAGCATTAATAAACCTGTAAGTACAAGGTGTTTTATCTAATTTATTTTAGAAATCCTTAGGTCATTTACTGTTACTTACAACATTAAAAGTAAATAATGCTTTCTTGTTTCACGTATTTCTTAACATTTTACTAATTTTTATTTTTGGAACTAGTCCAATGTATTTGATATATATTGTAAAATAATTATATTGTTATATTGAACTTTCTTTATATACATAAAATAATAATTACGTATATTAATTCTTGAAAAATTGTTTTAGGTCATCATGTTGCCACAAAGATATGCTGCAGTATTCCTTCCACCACTTTTGTGGAATACTTACTGTTACGAGAAAAGCGTTGGTGCGGTCTAGTCCAAGCCATACATATATATCGGCGACATGTGGGAGACAATTTAATGGGCGATTCTTGTGCGCCGATAGAGATGAAATAAAAATAAACTAGGACAAGGATAGAGAGATCCTTGTCTCTCCTACAGAGCTGTGACAGAGAGGGAGATATGTCACTCGCAGGAGAGACAAAGACAGAGTAACCGCGCGGCTTGAATTTCGATGAACTTCCAACAACTTCCTGAGCCGAAAAAGCAATATTTTCTTACGATTCTTATTTTAAAATATTCTTTGTTCTATTCCACATGTCCGTACAGAGCCCTTTTTTGCAATTTGGCTCTTGAAACTTTATAAAAAATAAAAGTGTACGTTTTTATAGAAGAAATTTTTTTCTGTACACTTTTTCCAAAAAAGCGCTCTGTACGGACATGTGTAATAATACAACGAATATTTCTACACAAAAATCATGAGAAAATATTGTTTCTTCGTCTCAGGAAGTTGTTGGAAGTTCATCGAAAAATCAAGCTGCTTGGTTACTCTCTGTCTTTGTCTCTCCTGCGAGTGACATGTCTCCCTCTCTGTCACAGCTCTGTAGGAGAGACAAAGGTGTCGCACAAAGTTATGAAATACATAGAATGACACCTCTACGCCGATAGAGGCATCACTTTGGCTCCTGCGCATCTTTAAGGGTGCGCAGGAGCCAATCTGGTGACTCTATCGGCGTAGAGGTTGTCATTCTATGTATTTCATAACTTTGTGCGACATCCTTGTCTCTCCAACAGAGCTGAGACAGAGAGGGAGATATGTCACTCACAGGAGAGACAAAGACAGAGTAACCGCGAGGCTTGATTTTTCGATGAACTTCCTGAACTTTTCAACAATTTTCTGAAGCGAAGAAGCAATATTTTCTCACGATTTTTGTGTAGAAATATTCTTTGTTCTATTCTAAATCTCAACACAGAGCCCTTTTTTGCAATTGGGCTCTTGAAATTTTATAAAAAAAAAAAATGTACGTTTTTATAGAAGAAATTTTTTTTTGTACACTTTTTCCAAAAAAGGGCTCTGTGTTGAGATTTAGAATATAACAACGAATATTTCTACATAAAAATCGTGAGAAAATATTGCTTCTTCGCTTCAGAAAATTGTTGTAAAGTTGTGTAAAGTTCAGGAAATGAGCCGCTTGGTTATCTTTCTGTCTTTGTCTCTCCTGCGAGTGACATATCTCCCTCTCTGTCACAGCTCCTAGTTTATTTTTACTTCACCTCTACGCCGATAGAGGCACCACTTTGGCTCCTGTGTGGGGACTGCGCTCTCCCACTCCCGTACCGTTCCGTGGTGGGGATGAGCGGCCGCCATGTTGAAGCCGCTTCCCTCCACGTGCTCCCTGGCTCATCGGCTCTCGCAGTGAACGGACGTAAAAATCAAATTCCGAGTTTCATTGAACCCACGTGTTTCCCCGTGCTGACAAAACTCTTAGCGAGTGGACTCTGTGGCCACGGGCTTTATTCTAGTGGCGTATATTTCCACATTGGTGACCCCGACGTGATTCGTCGTATTTGTTGGGGAGTTTTACTGTGTTGCGGCGGGGCGTGTTTTTCTGGTCGCCTACCGCGGAGAAGCCGTTCAGCCCAGGAGGTTAACTGTTCGACCGAAAACATTGTCGGTCGACAGTCAAGGGCTTGGGAGCATTTTCCGATCCAGAGGTTCTGAATTTTGGCGGTTTTCGCTGTTAGCGTGGCGTGGGTCCGCCATCTTGTTTGTTGTGCCTCGTGCTGTTTTGGCCGTTTTCGCCGTTGGCGTGGCTGGGTCCGCCATCTTGCCTGCTGCGCGGTATTCCGTCTTGGCGGTTCTTCGCCATTGTTTTGACTGCAGCGGAGGGTTGCGTGAAGCCATCGTCACCGGCGCCTTTCCGTCGCCTTTTCTTTTTTTCGTCTCTCCTGGTTCCTGGCGGTGGTTCATCGTGGGAACGAGGGAACATCGGAGGGTTGCGTGAAGCCATCGTCACCGGCGCCTTTTCGTCGCCCTGTTCCTGTTGGAGGGACATTATGTGATGGTGTTTGTGCATCGCCGTGGTGTTGTGTTTATGGTCTGTGTTCGGCCTATGTATGCGCGCGGTATGTGTGTTTCGCGTTCGCTGTCGTTTGTGATAGCGCGTATGTGTGCATGAACGCGGTCGCGGGGTCTTGGCGCGTTGCTGCGTAGCGTGCGTTCACAGCCTACTCTACTACTAGCCGTGCTGAAGGTAAAAATGGCAACACGGCGAGAGTCCGATTGATATATATATGTCAATATACCTAACCCAACCTACTCAATCGGACTCTCGGTCTCCCCTACCGGCCTCTCAGTTTCCCGCGTAGTTTTCAAATGTTCTCATCAATGTGTAGTACACATTATTATAATATTGTTATGTAGTGTAGCTAATTTACGAAAATAAAGAAGTGCAATAATGGAGGTAAGTATTATTTATTAACTTTTTAGGTCTTTATCTTTGTGTGTAGCACATTTACTTAATAGACTCTATTGTTCTTTCAATACATTTCAATATAGTATCAACAACATTTTAATAGTATCACATCTAAATTTTTACAAAATCATATGTATTATATACATACAGAGTTTTTAGAAAATTTTGTGTCCCCAATTGTAAGGGAAATTATGATACTACTCTGAAAGAAAATAATTATATTTCTATATTTTTATTCCCCAAAGATGAGGAATTGCGGAAAAAATGGATGGCTGCTATTCCCCGTAGAAATTGGACACCAACAAAATATTCTGCAGTTTGTAGTCTGCATTTTGCAGAAACTGACATCCAAAGGTATATTCTATCTCCTAACGGTGTACCACAGAATATTTTGTTGAAATATCCAAGACTTATGGACAATGCAATACCTTCCATTTTTCCCAATTCACCATCAAAACGTGTGCTACCACAAAGAAAAGATCCTGTAGAGCGCAGGGAAAGAATAATTGAAAACCATGAAAATTTAGTTAAAGAGTTTATTGACTCTGATCTAATTAGTGGTTTCTTAAATTTAATAAACAATTACAAAGAAAAGCTTGTAATTTCGAACCATTGGAGTATCAAAATAACAAATTCAAAAATTTATTTTTTCAAGCTTGTATGTAGTGATACTTCTGATTTCTGAAATAAAAAATAAATTCCAAATTTGCGATGATGATAGTAATGATCTTCATAATCTTCCTGTTGATGTTAGCGGTTTTTCAGAAATTTTTGACACTGATTATCTATCCACTTGTATTGTTGATGATTCCATTACGATTTATATATCCGGTTATGGGTCCCATTCTGTTGCAAAAAAATTAAATTGTAATACATGCAAATTATTAATTGTGGAGGATAAAGGTACAACTGTAAATAATGTATATTTTGATTATTTACAAAGGGGTGGTCTTTCCACTCCTACAGAAGACGTAATAAATGTATTTACTCACATGTGTGCAGTAATGGAAGCCATAATAAATGTTCCTAATTTGGAATCAGATTTTCTAAAATCTGAAAATCATAAACATATTTTATGTAAATTAACACATATTACTATACAATCAGATATACATCATTTAGCATTTTTAGATAGATGCATTTGTGGTAAAGATTATCACAGTATTTTGCTTAAATTATTATCAATTTTTTCGAATATTTTACTAAATGATTATGTTAAAACTATAAACAATAGTCAATTAGAAATTAATGCACATACCATTTCTAAAAATCGTAAAATAAAAACTTTCAATAGAACCTAAATTTTCAATAATTTTCTTTTAATTTAGCTTTTTTTAAAGCATTAATTTTGATATATTTAACTTATTCTTTCTAATATGTGTTAGTTAATGCATCAACAGAGTTTTTTATTTGTCTTAGTTTATTTATTTTCTTTTATATTTTTATTATTAATGTTATTATATATATAAGATTCTCAGGGTTATATTAGCAGTATTTCAAGAAAAATAGCAGAGTATATTTTGTTATTAATATTAAAGATTATTTATTATTGTTGAAAATTTTATTATTTTATTTTTCTGTTTATATGTGAAAAGTTATTTTTTTGTTTTCTAAAAATAATATCTACTACGATATTATCACATATAAGAGAATAGATGTATAAAAGATATAAAAGATAGCAAGTTTCTTTCATTTGTATTTTCTTTTTATTTAAAAAAAAATTCGTTTTATTTTCTTGCTATTTTAAAAAATGTATTTTATTTTGTAAAATGGGATGATATGGCTATTGGCGAACCACCCATTATGATAAAAAAAAGGTAACGCGCCACAGTAATACCCCTAGGGTGGTGAGGAAATTTACAACAATTATAAAATTATCCTTTATAAGTTTATAAGACGATATAATATATTATTTACCTGCATAACTCTTCTCTTCAGTAACTGATTACCCAACCTCCTTGACGTATACACGTAGTCACTTAACCTCTTCGACTTCGTCACAATAATTTCGTCTATTTCAGGCTTCTATTAACTTATATATCCCTTCATTCATTTTCAAATGTTGCATTTTAGTTCAAAGATGATTTCCCATTGCTTCATGCTTCTATTTTCTTAAAACCTCTGGAAATATTTCGAATATTATGTATCACAACACCAAACTATTCCGGGAGTCCACAAAATGTAAACCGCATTTATAAATACTAGTATGCTTTAATATCACTTCTACTTACCATAGTTATAATATTTACATATTGCTTAAACATAATTAACAACGAACTGTGCATTTTAACATAATTTTCTATGAAAAAAACGTTAATTATAATCTCAAACACGAGACTGCCATTCTTGAAAATCGGACTCTCGAACTGTAAACACAGCGGTGTTGCCAAGTTGTTCAGCACGGCTAGTAGTAGAGTAGGCTGTGGTGCGTTCCTACGAGTTGTTGTCGCGTCTCTTGTGTACGCGGTCTTACGCTGCGGGTCGCGTGCGACGGTCACGTCTTTTGGGTGTGCCTTACATTTATAATTGTTGATTTTTCGATTGCCGCCCTTGCGGTTCGTATCGGTTTTTTGAGGGGCGGTCGACGCCATCTTGTACGCGATATTCGGTTTATTCGCGGCCACATTGTTTTTGGGTTTCCGTGCATTTATTATGGCGAACCGTGATTTGTCACCGACTGCCGGAGGGTCTGGGTTTGCGGACTCGCCTGTGGGATTCATCGAGAATTATCGGATTCCGAAGATTCCCCCGTTTTATAAGAGCGACCCGGTTCTGTGGTTCGCACAGGTCGAGGGTTCGCTAAGCGCGGCGCGAATATCGGTTGAGGCGACGATGGCGGACATCGTGATTGGCGCGATAGATTTCGACGTCGCTGCATGTGCTAAGGACCTCATTTTGATAAAGCCGCGTCCGGGCGATATTTTTCAACAGCTCAAGCGTCGTATCATCGCGACATATGGTCCATCGGCGGAGACCAACCTAAGAAAATTATTAAAAGGTCAGGTTCTTTCGGACGGGAAACCGTCACTTGTGTTAAACCGTTTGCGAAATCTTAATGATGGCACGTGCGACGACGCCGTTATTCGGTCCGTATTTTTGGAACACGTGCCCGCGGGGCATCGTGCCATTTTGGCGTCCACCGGCGTTACGGATTTAGATAAGCTGGCTGATATTGCCGATAAAATCGCGGAGTCGTCGGGTCCTTCCGACCATTGCGTGGCAGCGGTAATGAGGTCGAAGCCCTTGTCTGGTGCGAACGAGTCCGACCTCAGGGGGATTTACGAGGAGCTTAGACGCAATTCGGCGGAGCTTTCGCGGTTGTCCGCGGAATTGGGTAGGCTCCGCATCGATACGGACGAGTTGCTGCGTCGGCGTCCTCGTGCTGCTACGCCGGCTCGTCGGGGGCGTGAGAAGTCGCGTGATCCCTCTCGGGGACCTGAATTGTGCTATGCGCATCGGAAGTTTCCTTTGACACCTACGTCTTGTAAGCCGTGGTGCACTAAATACAGTACCTTCAAACAGGGAAACTAGGGGGGCCTTCCGTTGCTGAGACGGGTGCGGAGGCGTCGCAGGTTACACCCCGTCTCCATGTTCGGGACCGCGTTTCGGGGGTGTCGTATTTGGTCGACACAGGAGCGGACCTATCCTTGGTTCCCGCGAACCCCAAAATCCGCGGTAAACCGTCTGGGTTTAAATTAATCGCGGCAAATGAGTCCACCATCGATACGTACGGTGAGTCATTCAGGTCCCTGAATTTAGGGTTGCGCAGACCATTGAACTGGAACTTTTGCATTGCGGCGGTACCTCATGCCATTATCGGCGCGGATTTGCTCAGGCATTATGGCCTGCTCGTGGACCTTCGAGCCCGGCGGCTTATTGACTCGAGTACTAATGTTTATACGGTTGCCACCGCTCGTTCCAGCCCGTGTTGCGTCATTGGCACTGTGTTGCCGGCCTCGCGCTTTGCGGATATTCTCGCGGAATTTCCGGATGTTTCCGGGGCGTCCAGACTTCGGCCCTTGAAGTCGGCCGATGTCTTTCATCATATTCTTACCACCGGTCCTCCGGTGTCGGAAAGGCCTCGTCGTCTCAACCCGGAGAAGCTAAGGGCGGCGAGGGAAGAGTTCAAAGTATTAGTCGAGGCGGGCATTTGCCGTCCTTCTTCTAGCCCTTGGGCGAGTCCCATTCATATGGTGCTCAAGAAGGACGGTACATGGCGCATTTGCGGGGATTACCGGGGGTTAAACCTAAGAACCATTCCGGACAGGTACCCCACTCCCCATTTACATGATTTTTCGTCGAATTTGCATGGTAAAAATATTTTCTCTTCGCTGGACCTTTTTAGGGCGTACAATCAAGTGCCTATGGCCCCCGAGGATATAGAGAAAACAGCAGTCACGACGCCCTTTGGGCTGTTCGAATTTGTATTTATGACATTCGGATTAAAGAACGCCAGTCAGTCGTTCCAGCGATTCCTCAATCGGGTCCTGGGGGACTTGGACTTTGTATTTGTTTATATTGACGACATATTGATTGCCTCTTCCTCCGAGGAGGAGCATGCGGACCACTTGCGGGTGGTTATTAAGCGGCTCCAGGAGCACCATTTGCGGGTCAATCCTAGCAAATGCGTGTTTGGTGTCACGGAGATTGAATTCCTCGGTTATACCATAGACTCATCTGGCATTAGGCCACTACCGTCCAAGGTCCAAGCGATTCTTAATTTTCCGGAGCCGAAGAAGGTTAAAGATCTTCGCCAGTTTCTGGGAATGGTAAATTTTTATCGAAGAAATATTCCTCGGGCGGCACATCTGCAGGCCCCCCTTAATGAGTTTCTCCGCGATTCGCGGAAGAACGACACTAGGGAGATTCCCTGGTCCGTGGTTTCAAGGGAGGCGTTCACGGGGACGAAGGAGGCTCTCGCCAAAGCAACCTTATTGGTCCATCCGCGCGTGGGTGCAGGGTTGCGGGTTGTTACGGACGCGTCCGGTTTCGCGTTGGGCGCAGCCTTAGAGCAGCAGGGGCTCAATGGTATGTGGGAGCCCCTTGCTTTCTTCTCGCGGAGGTTTTCTCCGGCGCAGGAAAACTACAGCGCGTACGATCGCGAGTTGACCGCGATTTTCGAGGCCGTAAGGCATTTCCGGCATTTTGTCGAGGGTCGAGAATTTTCTATTCTCACTGACCATAAACCGCTCGTCTACGCCTTCGTGCAGCGTCCTGAGAAGGCTTCTCCTCGCCAGATTCGGCAATTGTCGTACATTGCGCAGTTCACCACGTCTATTTCTTACATTTCCGGTCAGGATAATGTCGTGGCGGATGCGCTGTCCAGAGTGGACGCGCTGCGCTTACCGCTCGAGGTCAGCCTGGAAGATGTGGCTGAGCAGCAGGCCGCGGACGAACAGTTAAAGCTTATTTGCGGTTCTCCAGATTTTCCGCTTAAATTAAAGAAGCTGCTTTGGGGACCGGAACACGTCGCGGTTTATTGCGAGATCTCCGGTGAGGCGATTCGCCCATACATCCCTGACTCTCTTCGCAGATCGGTATTCGATCTATTTCATAATTCCGCCCATCCTGGGGCGAAGGTTACCGATAGGTTGATCCGACAGCGTTATGTCTGGCCGGATATGACGAAACAGATTACGACGTGGTGTAGGAGTTGCAACAAGTGCCAACTTTCAAAGGTATCGCGTCATTCTCGGCATTTGCCCGAGCATTTTGTTGCCCCGGATGGCAGGTTTGATCACGTTCATTTGGACATTGTTGGTCCCTTGCCGCCGTCTGAGGGTTTTTCCTATTGTTTGACACTAATTGATAGGTTTTCCCGTTGGGCAGAGGCGGTTCCGCTCAGGGATGTTTCCGCGATGTCGGTCGCGCGGGCATTCCATGACACCTGGGTTTCGCGGTACGGTGCGCCGAAGGTGCTGACGACCGATCAGGGAGCTCAGTTTGAATCGCGGCTGTTTACGGCGTTATTGTCGGTTCTTGGGTGTGATCGGATTCGGACGACTCCGTATCACCCTGCATCCAATGGGATGATCGAGCGGTGGCACCGCGTGCTCAAGGCTGCTATCATGTGCCACACACGTGGCGAATGGACGCGGGTATTGCCCACGGTGATGTTGGGATTGCGTGCGCACGTGCGGGCGGACGTCGGTGCGTCGCCTGCTGAGTTCATGTTCGGGACTACCCTGCGTCTTCCCGGCGAATTTTTCCTTTATGATAATTGTGCGCCGGACCCGAATGTTTTTATTGAGGAGTTTAAAAAATTCATGCGTGCGGTGCGTCCTATACCAGTTGTTCACAACGCGAATACGCGAGCGTTTGCGTTTAAGGAGCTGCATGCTTGCACGCACGTATTTATGCGGCGCATGGCGAAGAAGGCGTTGGAACAGCCGTACTCCGGACCACACAAGGTGGTTAAACGTATTTCGGAGCATGTGTATGCTATTGATGTTGACGGCACCGAGCGTACGGTGTCGACGGACCTTTTAAAGCCGGCCTTTTTCGTACCGGAGGCTCCGGAGCTTGAAGCGTCGGGCTCGTCCGGTACGCCGGGCCGTGGTCCGAGTTGCCTTCCGCTAAGGACGTACTCTCGAAAGCACGTAACTTTTTCGTCAAGTTCGCGGTCGCGTGCGGTTGATGCGTTGCGGGACCGGTAATGGTTATATTGTTATAAGTAGTGTGCCTTGCGCACAGATGTACATATTTAGTGTTATTGTTTTTTTTTGTTGTTATTTGATATATATGGTTGTTGTTAATAAAAAATCCGTTTCACTCGGGGGGGAGTGATGTGGGGACTGCGCTCTCCCACTCCCGTACCGTTCCGTGGTGGGGATGAGCGGCCGCCATGTTGAAGCCGCTTCCCTCCACGTGCTCCCTGGCTCATCGGCTCTCGCAGTGAACGGACGTAAAAATCAAATTCCGAGTTTCATTGAACCCACGTGTTTCCCCGTGCTGACAAAACTCTTAGCGAGTGGACTCTGTGGCCACGGGCTTTATTCTAGTGGCGTATATTTCCACACCTGCGCAGCCTTAAGTCCGTGGTATTCATAGAGAGACGAATAAACTGTGGCGACACTCGCCAATTTCAAATTGTTCACTAATGTGAAGTTCACCGATGTGAAGTCGCATCGGAGTTTTGTAATGTTTTGAGCGTTGTTATTTTGTCATTAACAAGATAGTTAATGTTTAATCGATAATTTTCATTCAAGCTATAACATTCAAAGAATCAAGTTCATAAGTTTTATTTCCGAAATACTTTTATTAATAATTTTATAAAAGTTTTAAATAAATTCAAAATATAAATCAGTCTTGCTCATTTTTTGGTAAGGCTCTAATAAACTCCCTAGAGACCTTCTAAAAAACCACTAGCCACTAACGGCAGTAACCAGTACTAAATTATCGAATAATTTTCGCCGTGGTGGGGGTTACTAAACTATCGAATAATTTTCGCCGTGGTGGGGGTTACTAAACCATCGAATAATTTTCGCCGTGGAGGGGGTTACTAAACCATCGAATAATTTTCGCCGTGGAGGGGGTTACTAAACTATCGAATAATTTTCGCCGTGGAGGGGGTTACTATTTCAGTCGACTGAATTATCGACTGATTTATGCAGTGGTCAGCTGGTCAGCAGTCAGCAGTGGTTGAGCGGGTGGAGCACGGGTGGATCTATCAATTCAATCAAAACCAAAATATAGGTAAATTATTGTTAATAATTCTTTTGAAAATAAATCTTCCAATTTATATCTTTACTATCTTACCATTTATTTCATTAGCGCTATTAAATTAATTAATTCATTAAACATATGTATGTATATTCAATTTTTCTACTATCTACTAAATATTAATTATTACAAATGTTCTCCTAAAATATGAATAATGATTTCTGCAGGTCTCTTTAAAGGAAAAAAATTCTATCAGAATTCTGCACCCTAGTTTGCCCATTTAAAATTTGGGAGAAGTTCAAAGGTCAACGCATACTGGAGTATCCGGCAACAGGGAGATACCTGATACCGAGCCTGACCCTACCAAAATGATGTATCGCAAAGGAAACTTGCTGGAAAGCTGTCTATACGTGTAAGATACAACAGCGCATTAGTATATTTGAAGCCTGACAGGCAAAAATTCAGCTTCAACAACTTAAGCCTGAAACATTTTATTACTTAATTGCATTGCTTTTGTCCCACTTTCCATAATATGTTACCCCATCCCATGTACTTTTACACAATACAAAATTATAAAAATGTTTATTGTTAATGAGTTTTCGAATAATACATACAGATATTATACATTGCAGGTATGTGGACATCAGTCAACTAGGTAGAAGGCGTCACCGATGTATAATCCATAGGATAGTTCCGGATTATAAGCCACGGACTATTTACAGACTATATTATGTCCGTTACTGACGTTGTACGTACCTACGTCGTACTCAGGTCGTACATCCTACGATCCTACTACTTACTATACCTGCTATCAACGTATCTTTTCATCAGTAAGTATTCTTCATAACGGTTGTCAAATAATTGATGGTTACTTATTGTCTCTTGCTTTACATTAATTACAGATTTCCTAAAAATCCTAGGATGGCTGCCAACGAGAAGGGTGGATCTTAGTGTAGGGAGGAGGTTTAGTGAGGTAAACCCAGTAACAACATCATCAGTTACTGGGGAGTCCCACACTTCCTGGGGTTGGAATGGCCCCAGGAGATAGTACATAAAGTATTTTACCTCCCTGCACTATAAACAATAAAAAAAAAAAAAAAAAAAAATAGGTACGTGAACCGGTACTGAAGACCTAAGGTGTGTATATGTGTAAGATACAACAGCGCATTAGTATATTTGAAGCCTGACAGGCAAAAACTCAGTATGCATTGTCCTTAATTGTTACAGATAACACAATGCATGCCGATCACTACAACCTAGCTGCTTCACTAGCACGGTAGGTATACAGAGTATATCTCTGGTATTATCAACGATAGCCAGTGTAAATGCAATCAGATTTACGGAACCCTCGATGACATAATATGGCAATACGAATTGTATAATCCACAAAGTCGCAAGCTAATGAATGCCCTACTTAGTATGGACCTTCAACCCAGTGATGCCAGAATCGTGGACCGTGGGCTTTTGCCCCTCCGCTCGCTGAGCCGACTCGACCCCCCACTCTGACGCACCGTCGTCACGTGTAGCGCGCGTGCAATCGAACAGGCACTCACACGGACAGACTAGAGATACGTTCGTGTGTAGCGCGTGCGCAGTAGAAGCAACGTGGCGACAACGGTGCGTCAGAGTGGGGGGTCGAGTCGGCTCAGCGAGCGGAGGGGAAAAAGCCCACGGTCCACGATTCTGGCATCACTGCTTCAACCACCTTTAAATGTAAATAGCTTGTCTTTGTATTCATTCTTTTTTCAAAGATTGTAATCTGCATATTTAGCGTTAACAGACATTGCAATTGTATTCACTTGTATGTTGCGATTCCTGTAAAGCGAAATAAAGGGTTTACAATGATTACAAATAAAAAGAAAACATTCAATACAAAACTGATATTTTATTATTATATTTATCCTATCCTATAATATTATGTAATATTGATAACACCAAAAGGATTATTTATTTATTTATTTATTTGGTCATTATACGGGTATAAACCCAATGTGTATATATACATAGAATTAAATCAAATAGTTGGATATTTGGAACAAACAAATCACAAAACAATTAATAAAAGTAATTTCATTTAAATATTGTAATTTATGATTGTATCATATAGGTAAAAGCACAGTTAATCATAAGAAAATATGCGGTAGACTAACAAAAACTGTTTGTTTTGTAATCAATAAGTGTGATAACTTTGAAATTTTGTGTGTGTCTGTTGTAAAATCATTGAAAATAATATCGAGCCAATATATGCTGCAGTTAGAATCAGTACGCTATTGGCAAATTTAATATTAGTTTGTTGAGAATTATATTCTCTTCTATATAGTTACGATGGTATATATAATAACTAATCACAAGCGAGGTAGATTTATTATGTAAAAATGATCCTGTATTCCTTATGTATGTATAAATAATCCTGTATTCCTTATGTATGTATAAAGAATCCTGTATTCCTTATGTATGTATAAAGAATCCTGTATTCCTTATGTATGTATAAATAATCCTGTATTCCTTATGTATGTATAAATAATCCTGTATTCCTTATGTATGTATAAAGAATCCTGTATTCCTTATGTATGTACAAAGAATCCTGTATTCCTTATGTATGTATAAATAATCCTGTATTCCTTATGTATGTATAAATAATCCTGTATTCCTTATGTATGTATAAATAATCCTGTATTCCTTATCTATGTATAAATAATCCTTATGTAGAAATTATTCTGTCCATTTTTTCCGTGTACATACTGTGTAACTGTGTACACGACGCGCCCGCAACCAGTAACTGGCAGTAACTAAATTATCGAATAATTTTCGCCGTGGTGGGGTTTACTAAACTATCGAATAATTTTCGCCGTGGTGGGGGTTACTAAACCATCGAATAATTTTCGCCGTGGAAGGGGTTACTAAACTATCGAATAATTTTCGACGTGGTGGGGGTTACTAAACCATCGAATAATTTTCGCCGTGGAAGGGGTTACTAAACTATCGAATAATTTTCGCCGTGGAGGGGGTTACTAAACCATTGAATAGTTTTCGCCGTGGAGGGGGTTACTAAACCATCGAATAATTTTCACCGTGGAGGGGGTTACTAAACCATCGAATAATTTTAGCCGTGGAGGGGGTTACTAAATCATCGAATGAATTCCGCTGTGGTGGTGGTTACTATTTCAGTCGACTGAATTATCGACTGATTTTGGGAGGTTCCTTGGGTCATTTGAAGCAACATTTTCCTTAACAAAAATGGCGCCCGCGGCTTTGTTTAGGAGTTATTAACGAAAAACACGGACCAATCAGAGCGCGACCTAGACGTTCGTTGGCACGTTCAGCGTGGCGCGGCGAGCCGGCAGGCGGTTGGCCAACGAGCGTCTAGGGCACGCTCTGATTGGTCCGTGTTTTTCGTTAATAACTCCTAAATCACAAACGAGGTAGATGTAAATTATGTAAAAATAATCCTGTATTCCTTATGTATGTATAAATAATCCTTATGTAGAAATTATTCTGTCCATTCTTTCCGTGTATTGAGAACATAGTTGGTTGTAGGGAGCTTGACGAAACTCCCTAGTTACTCCCGCAGATGGCGCTGCAGCGCCATCTGCGGGAGTAACTAGGAAACTATCGATTGAAAACTATCGAATAATTAGTCGATAGTATATCGCAACTAAATAGTAATTATTCGATAGTTGAAATTATTCGATGGTGCCCATCACTATTACTTTACGCAAACATACAATTTAGCAATATATTTAGAACAGTGAAAACTAGAATTGCTTTTATATAACAAGTAATTATGGTATTATTCATGAATGAAATATGAATATGTAAAATACGCCAGTAATGGTTGAAAAATCAATTTCTAGACTAAATCGACATAAATAGAACCGCAACGGGTTAATACATGCATTTTTACGTAATCTTGTTTGCCATTCACTATATCAGTAAAAAAAAAAAATAAGTCGCATAAACAGTACCTGGTTTATTCCATCTGAACCTTTTTTATAGGTAGAAATATTTATCTTACTTATGTATTCTCAATCCTCTTGACTTAAAACCGTAGCATTTACTCACATTTTTTTTAATCACCTATAAAATGAATACCACTGACAAATTTTGATACTAAATATAGACCTTAGACCATATATATATACATATATATATATGTATATATGGTCTAAGATATAGACACACTATGCATAGAAAATATATAACCATAAACCAATCACACAGCACAACTCATGCATAGAAAATATATAACCATAAACTAATCACACAGCACAACTCACAATGATAAACAACAGCTTGAATTCTTTCTGTGCGCAATCAATCATGTGTCCATTTCTACCTGTGCGTAATTAGCGTGCGTGTATTCACCATGTGGGCAATCCTTGCGTGCGCAAACATCCACTGTGTCCAATCTTAGCGTGTCCAAAAGAGCCGTGTGTCCAATCATACCGTGTCCAAAAGAACTGTGTGCCATATCATTGTGCGCAATCGTCTGTGCGCAAAAGAAGACCTCTCGTCCTTTGTTCTCTTATTTGCCCGAAAATCGATATATCTCGAACAGTGACATTTCAAGTGGTTTCACCTAGCGGCTAGTCTGTTTCATTTCAAATGTCACACTTTCTTTTATGAATATCTCTTTAGTTGATAGTCCGATTTTGATTTTTTATTTTTAGCTATGTTCTCAATGAATTAATCTACCTTTTTTCCCTTTACATTTTTTCTCTATGATAGCCCGATTTTGATTTTTTTATTTTTAGCTATGTTCTCAATGAATTAATCTACCTTTTTTCCCTTTACATTTTTTCTCTACGACCTATACTTAATTTTAAAAACCTTAAAAACTATTATATCTTAGAAAATACCCATCACCATACAAGCTGTACCTAAAAATCTATAAACTATACTTAACTAAAACAGAATTAGCAGTAGGTATGAAGGTCCAGACAAAGGAGGTCCTGTCTTCCCTTGATAAAGGGTTTTCCTGGTCCCCCTTCAATTCCCTTTCCCTCGCGTCCTCTTTCCTTGTTCCACTTTTATCCTTTTTCTTTTTTATTTCAATTTTTATTCCTTAATCGATCCTTGAAACACTTTTGTAACTGCTTAGTTTGAATATACTCAATTTCACCTTCCTATACCGAGGAACAAACACCTACTCAGGCTCTCTCGGCGGCCTCCTTCTGCGACATGACATCCTCGCAGAAGGAGGCCACCGCCTTCCACGACCCCTCGCTCGCGGTCATGTAGCCGACCACGGCCGCGAGCGAGAGGTCCCACCCCTCCACCGCGGCTCTAAGGTCGCGGCGCGGCCCTGCCCATGCTGGACACTCTTCAAGAGTGTGCCGCGCCGCATCCACATCCTCGCCGCAGTGGTGACACTGCGCAGTCGGCTCCCGCCCCACTCTGTGCAGGTACTCTCCGAAGCAACCATGGCCGGAGAGCACCTGCGTGAGGCGGAAGGTCAACCTTCCCCGCCTCCTGCACCATATATCGAAAATGGGCAGGAGGGCCCGGACGATTGGACGTCCCGTGGAGGCGGGTCTCATCTGCCGCCTCCATCGGGCAAAAGTGTCCGTCCGGGCCTGGCGTTTCCGCACCTCGACCTCCAATGCCTCCCCGTCCGTCAGATCCACCCCCGGAGGGCGGCGAGCGGAGCAGGCGACTTGATACATGATCGCCCGCTCCGTCGCCACCAAATGAAGGGGCGGAATCACGGCGATCGTCCCGAGAAGGCCTACAACCCTGGCAACCACACCAACCCGATGATTCGAAATACTATGCTTTTCAAGAGGGAAATGCTGCCCTACTCTCCCAGAGTACGCTTCCCACTGGACCAAACACCGGTTCCTGCTGCAACACCTGCTACTGCTGCCAACAGCCCCAACTATTCTGCTCCCGAAGATACACCAAGAAACCCACCCAGGATGAGTAGTTTCCTTCAACTACTACATCAACTGGACGATCTGTAAACGGAGAGAGGGAGAGAGAAGGTCTGACGCAGGAATTTCTACACGCATCCGGGTTTCCTGGCTGCTACAGTCAACTACGCTAAAACCACCTTTCCACCTTTCCTCCCACCACCTTCCCACTTTCCACCTCACCACTTCTTAATGTTGCAACCAACTTGCTAACTCGTGTTTATAAGATTTTTGAAACTTTTCTTCTAAGTTAAAATTCCAAGCAGCTCGACTATTCCAAACCCCCATCGATAAATCAGTAATTCTCATCTCAAAAGGGTAGAGAGCACTATGCTCTAGGTAACTTTTGTCTTTAATCCCCCAAGTTGAATTTACAGGCCAACCCTGTCCAAAAAAAAAAACCGATCCGGCGGAGTTCGACCGCAGAAATTCTTTTCAGAGCTCGAACTCTCCAACACGGCACAGCTCTGCCTGGAGCTATTCCTCGCCGCGGCGACGAGCTCGCTTCCTCGGGAACTCCCGATCGCGAACATTCAATACCCTGCCTTCGGACGTTGCGACGGCAGCACACGACCACCGGACAGCCTACTAAATAAATCTCGTTCTATCCGATCTCACCGTTCGTTAATTTCCTTCCTCCGCTTTCCCGTCCACTGCTCTGTCGCAAGAATCCTGGATACATGAGCATCCAGCGAGAGACCACCGCGAAAACGAAACGTTACAAACTCCACAAGTTAGCCCAGATAAAATCGATCAGGAAATACATCGACACATCAATCCAAACTGTGTACAACCACTCCAACGAAACCCCCCTAATAAGTAACATAGGGACTTTCAACATCCAAGACATCCCCCTCAGAATAATCTCTAAACTCACAAGAAGACTGGTTCATTCCGTAACGATTGTATTTGTCGCGAGACAATTCCCCCAAAACACGCCGAGGGCGTGAACGCGGCACGCGACACAAGACCACGACGCACAGTGTGCAATTTCGCCCGAAACGCGGACAAAATGCAAGCGAATGCTATTTTTCAAAGTAACAGATATTGTTTATATGAGTTGTAATATCGTTAGTTAATAATTCAAAGAATAAGAAACCATAAAAGTTAATGAAAAAAACCGATTACAACATTATGAAATCATAGTTGTATGTCGATTTTTCTTCGTTCAAATGATTTGAAAGATAATGAGAACATATTGTTCCTGTCCCGAATGTGTACGCTTGGGTGACTTCTTTTTATTGAAAATGAGTACTTCTGTGATTAAATAATGAGATTATATCGTTAGTATGACATTCCTGATTCAGTATAAGAGCGTACAGAGCTGAAACACTACGATTTTGCGTAGAAAAGTCACATTGACCACCTCTTATATTGACGACGTTTTCGAACAGTAACCCATCGACTCTGCGTACAAATCTGCAGGAAAACCGAAACATGTGATTGTCGTATACCTGCTATCTACCATCAGCTGTACAGTTCGTTGACTTGACCGTATAACCCTTAGCTTTCGGTACTGTTTTTACGTATTCGTCACCGAATGACCCAGTGACAGTGACACAAATTTCGAAGCATTTTCAATTACAAGTTTTTACAAATATCTCGTAAACTAAAGACGCGAGGCAAAAAGTCTAAAGGGAAATGTTGTTCAGAATCGTGGTCTTTACAACATATCCAAAGCTCATCGAAATCGGGACATAATCGAGAACCTGTTGGTTGTTACGACATCGCGGCAAGATAACACTCTCCTCCCCCCGGCTCGCCGCGCTGACCGTGCCACCGAGCGACTAGGCGCGCTCTGGTTGGTCTGTGTTTTTCGTGAATAACTCCTAAACAAAGCCGCGGACGCCATTTTTGTTAAGGAAAATGTCGCTTCAAATGACCCCAGGAACCTCCCATTTCCCGATGTTGAAGTACTTTTGGGACACCCTGTAGGTCCAAGCTGGAGCTTGGAGCAGATCCCTACAACACTCTAGGACCATACGAATATGAATACTCTTCGTACGCTACAAGAACTATTCTGGCAGGAATTGGAACGGAATGCGGCAGCAAATCGTCCGATTGGGTCATGCCACACAAACTTTCGGTTCTAGCCGAATTATTGGCTAGTGTGTGACGTAAACGCAGAACCATTGGCGCGAGCGAGGACCCCCTTTGCCCCTGTGCCATCTCGAGGGACTTCTTGTGGCGTATGAAGAGTACTAGGATCAAATAAACAGACGTTTAGAGTGTAACAGACCTGCAACGACAGGCCTGTTACTAACGCGTCACGTCCCGAACCCCGCCGAACTAGACCGAGCCGACCGAACGCGTCGTGTACCGAACCCCACCGACCGGAACCGAAGTAGCCCGAACGCGCCGATCAGCTGTACGCGACAC
The DNA here is from genome assembly GCA_916610255.1 of Lasioglossum lativentre. Lineage (NCBI taxonomy): Eukaryota > Metazoa > Arthropoda > Insecta > Hymenoptera > Halictidae > Lasioglossum > Lasioglossum lativentre. The sequence continues at coordinate 22,141,032 of OU744359.1, read as the reverse complement.
AGTTCCACGAACTGCCCTCACCGCGCAACCCCGCGTTAAGGAACTGTCACAGTGTCACTCAACACCACGCACTACCCGCACCTCTAGAAGCACATTTTGGCGGGAACCGGATGCGTAATTTCTCGCATTTTGGCGGGAACAGGATACGCGTAACTACCCCTAAACTCTTCCGCACCACCGCCCTTCACCACCGAACAATCTGTGTATAAGGCCCGGCAAACCTAGATAAGTCACCGTCTTCCCGCCGCGCCGTTGTGACAACGGCTCCCAGTCCGACCAGGTTTCATACTGTGACAGTAAGAATACTCAGTCGCTCCAATCCTATCGTTGAGACAACGATTCTCCTGCCGAAGGCTAATCTACGTGACGTAGGTAAGTGTTCACCCGCCTACCATCCATTCGCTGTGACAGCGGAACCCTCGACCGTCCGATCGTTGTGACAACGATCTTATCGTTGTGCGGAGTCCTCCTCCCTCAGCCGGGTGGGGCCCCTTCGGGCGCGCCTCTCCGAGCGAGGAAAGGCATCGCCGGAGGTCGCGGGCATCCAGAGCAGGGGCTCTGGCGTCCTACTAGGGGTGTAGGTTTTGTTAGGGGGAGCTACTCTCCCCCCCGGGATGGGGCATCGATGCCAAAAGGTGGGAGTGGTCGGTGGCATTCATTCACGAGATCCCGACCACCCTCAATTAGCTCAAGGAGGCCACCGTGGGGTCGTTAGTGGGTATGACACGGCCCGGCGGCCGCCCATAGGGCGTCCGCGGGGCCGGGGAGAGTCCCACATATCCCCGCCTTCCTCCGGGGGGGGGGGGGTATACGTAATGCATTTTCCCCGCGTAAAAAAAAAGGGTGCGCCATCCTCCACGTTAACCGTACAACCGCCACGGGAGGCCTCAACGTCGGCGCGCCGTCGACGCTGAGGATCCGCCAAACCCGACCCGTGGCAGGGGAGATCTTGGCACGCACCACGATCGGAAACTATTCTTGCGACCGCCGAGTTTCCGTATAGCCGATCGCGCCGCGAACACGCACTGGTATCGCGACCGCGAAATCCGCGAGCAAACGAGCGACGAGCGCGAATATCCGACGTACTACCGCGTGTACTTATTTCTCCTGGGCTAAAGATATTTTTTAATATTTAAAAAATTTTCAGAACCAATATAAAGACAAATTATGATAAAGGGTCTGCAGGAGAGGAACGCGGCAGGGGGGGATAGGATACCAAACGAGGTGTGGAAGTATGGAGGGTTTGTAATAAGGGGAGGGGGGAGGGATTGTTGCATGACTGGAAGGATGGGGTAGTAGTGCCAGTTGCGAAGAAAGGGGAAAGTAGAATGGTAGAGGATTACCAGGAGATAACGCTTACAGAAACGGCGTACAAGGTGTACGCCGCGGTGTTAGCAGAGAAGATAAGAGAGGAACTGGAGGGGAAGTGGATACTGCCTGCGAGACAGGCGGGTTTTAGAAAGGGTTTGGTGTGTGTGGATAACATCTACGTATTGAACTACCTGGTGAACAGGCACGTGAGGAGGAAGAGAAGTAGGATGGTAATTATGTTTGTAGACCTGAAAGCGGCCTTCGATTCGGTAGATAGAGAAACACTGTTAAGGGTGATGAGAAAAAGGGGGGAGAGGAAAGGACTGGTGGGGAGATGTAATGAGGTATTAACGGAAACAAGAAGTAAGGTGAGGGCGGGGGAGGAGGAAGGGGAAAGTTTTTCGACGGCAAGAGGGATGAGACACGGGTGCTCGCTAAGCCCACTACTGTTTACTTTACTGCTGGCAGATATGGATGAGGTGCTGGAAAAGCGAGATTGGGGAGGGGTAAAAGTAGGAGGAAGGAAAATCTGCACCTTGCCTGTACCATATCTGTACAAAATCTCTACCATATCTGGGGTACACAATAACGAGAACCGGGGGACAGGAGGCGCATGTGAAGGAAAGGTTAAGGAAGGGGCGGCGGTAATGGCCCAAGTTTGGGGGATAGGGAAGAGGAGATTTGGAAAGACCTGGGACAGAGGATATGGCTGTTTGAAATGGGTTCTATGGGTGACAAGGAGTACGCCGAGGTATATGGTGAGAGAGGAACTACAAAGGGAGCTGTTTAGGGGGAGGGAGAGATTAAGGGCGAGGGGGTATGAAAAGAAGCTGTGGGAGAGCAAAGGGGGGTGTTGGCGCGGTTATGTTGGGAAGAGGTAAGGGGAAGGGATAAGAAGAAGAGTAGGGGACGGGTGGGAGAAGGAGAGATGAGACTTCTTTGAAAAGAGGGGATCGACAGCGGAGGAGGTGGATAAAATGTTAAAAGAAAGGGGAAGGATAGTAAGTGAGGAGTTAATAAAAAGGGAACAGAAAATACAGAAGGAGGAAAGATGGGAGAGGTTAGGAAGTTCCAAGTACAATAAATGGAACGGGAGGGTGAAGGGAGGGGCTGCCGGGTTATTTGAAGAAAGGTTGGGGGAGAGCAGATGGCAGAGAATAGCCCCAGGTTTAAGCTGGGAAATGAGATGAGAGTTGGAAAATATCTGATGGGTGAGGAATTGAGAAAGTATAGGGTGTGTGGATGAGAGTAGGAAGCGTGGCAACATGTATGGGAGATATAAATGAGGTTGGATGAGGAAAAGCGGATGGCAGGAAAGGATGCGGGAGGTGTTAGAAGATGAAGGGAGAGGAGAGGAGTGAATGAGAAAAATGGAGGAGTGTCCATCGTCCTCGTGTCCATCGTCCGAAAGTCCTCGACTATGGAGGGGGGGGGGGGGGGGGCGAAAAAAGGGAAATACGCGTAGGCGTCGTAATTATAGTTGTACATAGTTGGGAACGTAGGTTAAGAGTTAGTATCTAAAGTAGAGTTAAGGTAAATTAAGGTAAGGTAAGAACGGCGGGAGACGGAAACGAGGAGGACTCGTCATTTCTGACGAGCGTCTGTGCGCACAGACGTGTCTTGTTCTGCCGTCCGTTGGAGCAGGGCTTTCGGCATGGGCAGAACGAAGGCAGAATGCTGGCGGCTGCACCCTGAATCTGTCTTTGTTTAAGAGGGCAACACGGTCGCACTGATGTCGCGAAGCCTTTTAATAAGTCCGTTTCGAATAAAAAAATTATCCTTATTTGTCGGATAAATATCTCGTCGAATAAAATTATTTATTTGATACTCGTCGAATAAAGATACTTTTTTCATTCGATACTCGTCAAATAAAGAAACTTTTTATTCTAGCCTTCGAATAACGAATAAAGATAAAGTATCTTTTATTCGAATCGCTAATTAAATAATTTTCTGATTTTGGGGATGGAGAACAGAAGGGTGATAACTGCAAAATACATACTAAAAATATAAGACGTCCGAAGCAAGCCCGGTATTGCGAGTCGCGTATACGCAAATGCAAGGGTTCACGGGAACCCAAACTGACGCCACAAAATTGCAAGAAGTTCAGAACTGGTCGATTATATTTCCTGAAAGTCTAATCTAGGGGGGTGCAGAGCTCAAACTTCATATTTTTACATTGTCCAGGAATTATTTGTAATAATCGACAGCGTACTGCTTGTCACGAGGCCTGTATTCGCAAATGCAAGGGTTCACGGGAACCCAAACTGACGTCTCAATATTACAATGAGAAGTTCAGAACTTGTCTGAATGAATTGAAATTGAACTGTACAGAAAATGGTATGGCAATGCAATTTTTAGTTTCCATCTCTTGCAATTGATGCAGACAATTTTTATTTTGCATAAAGATCCGCAGTCTAAGAAAAATAACATAAATATGAGAATAAGTAAAATTTGCATGTGCACAAAATAAAATTCTGCATTCAAAAATCAGTATTTTGAATTGTCAGTAAAAAGGACGAGTGCTGTATATTTGGTCCAATAGAAATTTATTCGACCGTGTTGCCCACTTAAACAAAGGCAGATTCAGGGTCCAGCCGCCAGCATTCTGCCTTCGTTCTGCCCATGCCCACCAAGACCCTGTTCCAACGGACGACATCTTGAGCATCTCCGCCCTCGGCAGGCTCTTCTCACAGCAGGCTATATATATATATGGGCGTACGCGGCGTACCGACAACACTCTCCTCCCCCCGGCTCGCCGCGCTCACCGTGCCACCGAGCGACTAGGCGCGCTCTGGTTGGTCCGTGTTTTTCGTGAATAACTCCTAAACAAAGCCGCGGACGCCATTTTTGTTAAGGAAAATGTCGCTTCAAATGACCCCAGGAACCTCCCATTTCCCGATGTTGAAGTACTTTTGGGACACCCTGTATATAGCCTGCTGTGAGAAGAGCCTGCCGAATATATATATATATAAGAACAAATTATACTTTGAAGTAATGAATAGTATGACAAAGCCAAACAGAGCCTTAAACAAAATTTTATCCTAGCTATTAACATGATGTTCCAAATTGGTCTCAATTTGGCCTCCATTAGCACAGAATTTTGGCACCAAAATTTGACGCCAAATACCGAGCCTAATGCGAAAACAGATGAGTCGGTATTTGTTGCAAAGTTTGGTGTCACATTCACACCAAATCAAGAGATACAGTTACATCTCGTGACTAATAAAGTATAAAAGTAATGAAGCCAGTCTTAAGCTCAAAGATTTTGAATATCTCGAGCCTACAAAAGTATGTTTTGATTACAGTACTACTATATTTACCATCTCACTATACTGTTACTAACTAAATCTCACTAAACTTACTTGCTTCAAAGTCGTAATACTCATGACAGCATACTAATGTAATTATTCAGTTCCTTAACATCAACAACAGTGTAAATCCTGTATTCTTGTGTCCATTGTTTGTGTCGCCACATATTTAAAAAAAAATATAGTAAAATCATACCATAACAATATTGACATAATTATATTATTTTTAAACTGCATATGTACTGTCTGTAGCGTTAAAATATTAAGATCCACAAGTATGTATTTCTATGAAATTGTTGTTTATACTAATAACTGTACTTGTTTTATTTGTAAGATATAACTGAAACATGGGAAATTGTTACATATAAGACAAGACGCATAGTGTTCACATTTAACATAACACCAGTGTATATTGTGTCACAACTGGGATACATAATATTACAATGGTGCATAATAAAATTCTATACATATTTTGTTCTATCTAAAGTAAATCATATTCTGAATTCTTTCCTTCACCACCATATTTCGCTTTGAATCGAAGCGTTCGCTTTAGATTTCTATAACACCAGAAACATGTGATTACTACAAGTAATTTGCATAAAATAAAGAGTACAAATGTTCACGTAAAATTAACGGGTACTGACTGTGCCATTTAAAAAATATATATATACGCTATGCAGCACAAAATCGCTTCAATTCAAAGAGAATAGTTGGATCTGATATTTGCTCGCTGTCTTCCAAAACAAGCACAAAACTAAATCTCTTAAAAGCATGAACCAACTCTTAATTTTATTTTTATAACGTCTATTATTAATAATTCATATAAACATTATTCCTATTTATTCCTTCTTAAATTTTATAGCAAATTGCAAGGAGCGATGCCACAATTAAATTGCAGAGGAATTCTTTACACATACCATTGGAAATATTACTTGTTCCAAGTGTGTTCGGTGCGGCATCATTTTTATCTTTGTATTCGTTTACAGTATATATACATAATGTATATAAGCCTGAGCAGTATATATATTATACATATATATTTGTCCTTCCTTTATAGATGGTATCTTTGCACAAACTTAATGTGTTTTTCTCTTATGAATATAGTGAAAATCTTACATTCCGTATCTAACATACATTTACGTCACTCAAGTAGTGACCCTGCAGTATAATTAATATTTCCCCTCGTTACTTTAAATAGTACACGATACCTAACTGTTTAAATATACTTAGTAATATTTGTTATAATATATTAATCTAGACTCCTATGGAGCGACGAATATTATCGTACACAAAACTCCATACAGCGCATGCACCCGCATTAATAAATTTTTCACCATCTCTCGCCTGTCTATTCGATAATCATTATTAATATTATACATACTCAATGTAAGCCTGGTGATGCGGAAACTGGTTAGATGTAATTGCAAATTTTTTGTAGGAATTGACCGTATTTATCAATATCGAGTGCTCTTTTAAATACGTGATATATTTAGGTAACTTTGCACGACACAACTATGCGCCGCAGAACCAAGCTTACAAATTTCATTGTATCTTAAGTGTAAATACGAAATACATAGCCTTACAAGATCGCTAGAGTTGTAACATTTTGCTCCTCAAATATACATACACAAGTATCGTAAATTATTTAAAATTATTTTTTAAAAAAACTTAATTTATCAATATAACATCTTTCTGATTCAAGCACAGGTAAACACAGAACTGCTATCGCTCGACCTCATTGTTTTCGTGTTGAAGATCCGGAATAATAGTGGTATTTGTCGCAGATGTATCTTAAGCAAAATCGGCATAGTTTATATTGCACTCAACTACAGTGATTAAGACTAAATGAGAAACAATGGTTATAGCTAAAAATACAAATTGACGCGGGACTGTGACAGATACATGGTTTCATACAGAACATAAATCTTCTTTTAAACATCATTTCTTTCTCTTTAAACTAAATAAATTAAAGTATACACCTACGAAATCTGAAAATTACATATTACTAGATATATCAAAACTTTTTTTAGTTACCCGTTTACGTAGATTTTTTACGAAAATAATAAAGCCTACTTTTCTCTATACGATGTTTGTTTCATGTACACTGACACAACAAATTTTTGCTTGCGCCAAAACTCACAGCATACCAGAAAAATAAACTCGTACAATATCTTTGAAAAGTATGTCTTGAGTAAACGCGATCAAATCATACAATACCACTCCGAACCTAATGAGATCGCCTAACTTTATGAAAATCATAGTATAAAATGTAATTTTAATACAAAATCTAGTGATATTAAATATGTCGAAAGCAAATACAGTAAATGCTTGATTCTTGTCCGGTGACGTGGGCACGATTCCTGTCCAGTGCCTACCCACTCCACTGCCTCTCAACGCCGCGCTGTTATGCAGGGCGGCGACGATTGATGTAGGCTAGGGTATATCGGTGTGAACACCCCTACATTGACACCATAAATCGAATGTTCAAACTTCTTAATTTTCATTATTTTTTTATGGAACTTTCACTGGCTTGTTTCTGGCATTTTTCTGATTAAAACAAGACCAAACACGATATAGTTTCAATTGTATTTAGTATAAAGCATTTTTAATCGGCATTACATTGTGAGAACACGCGGGCCTTTAAACTGTGTCGGCGACGGCGACACGCTTCTCTATGTTCGGCTCTCTATTGAAGTCTCGCTCGGCGCGGTCGGCGCGATATCTAGACGCAGTCATAAATCAAAAAGCATGTCCGGGCACGATAGTTGTCCGTGAAATACACGGCTGTTGGACAAGAATCAAACGTTTACTGTATAATGAATATGTAGTTCGCAATTGTATGAAATTAATGTTGTTTCCGGTTTGGTTGTCATAGAAGAATTTTACAAAAATTCTTAATTGAACAACAGATGTAAAAGAAAATATATTGCAAAATCAAGTAATACATATACTTTGAATTAAAAGTACATTTTGTACTGCAAGCAAACACATTTCTACCAACCATTTTTGGTACATCGTGCATGCATTATAATTTGCCAAATTCAATTTTCTTGTTGTTAGCAAATTTGTTAATTATTTATAAGAAACTATGTTATAAAAGTAAAATAGTGGCATACTGTGTGATGATTAGTTAGTCTAATTACAATCATATTAACTATAAATTTATGTGTGCTCATTGTAGAAACGCATATACCTGAGTTTACGTGATAAAATGAAACGTAAAAGCTACGTCAAAAGAGGAGGGGGATGTGAAAAAAGAGAAAAACAAAGAAATTGAAACTTTGGATAATACGCTCCCATTGTAGCAGCTTATGTTGCAGTTAAACTTTAATTTGTGTTCGCATATAAACTTCTTTGCACGAAGCTGCTGTCGAATATTGCGGCAAACATTTCAACCAAAGACAATGTCTGTCGTTATAACATTCACAAAAATACTAGTGCAATGCATAACGACGCGTTGGTCAACTTTTCATGGTCACAAAAACCGTTAGCTTTTTTGTTTGTTTGTTTTTCAAAGAAGATAAAACAGAAAGAAAGAAAACTCGATGACTCACTTTTCTAATCAACAATACAAACGTTCATCATGTATACTACTCTCATCAATCACTTTCCTCGAATCAAATGCTTCCACACGTTTTCCTTGATTTGGTTTAGTAAGAGGTTAATACACCAGGTGGAGTAGGTACGACGACTGTATGTTGCGGCACTACCGGTGGTGCAGGCGGAGCCAGCGGATGGCCGACCAAAACAGCTGCCGCTGGTATCGGCAAAACACCAGATTGAGGAATGGCTGACGGTGTACTGACTTGCGTCGGTGGTCCTTCTGCTGCGTGTTTTCTTAAATGTCTCAACATATTGCCCTTTTCCACGAATGTTTTTCCACAGTCCGGGCAACTGTGCGGTCGTTCGTCCGAATGGGACCGTCTATGCGACACCAAATGTCCTTTGCACATGAAGTCTTTAGGACATAGGTCGCAACGGAACGGTCTTTCAGCATTACTTCCTTTATTATGCGAACGCATATGAAACAGCAAGTTACCCTTTAGCGGGAAACTCTTGCCACATTCGGTGCATACAAATGGACGTTCGCCGGTATGACATCGCATATGATTCACAAGGTGTTCCTGTAACATTAGAACGGAAAGCGTTTTCATCCACACTCCTAGGTTTTATCTCCGAAATTCGATAGTTTTCTTCCAATCGTTTGCAACACCGTTATCTTTTTAGTTAAGGTGGTCGCACAAAGCAATCTGTGTCCATGATTGATTATGGTATGCCTTAATACGAGTTTAAAATAACTAATATGAAAAAGCACTTTATTTAGTGCTCCAGACTAGAAGATTCACTTGTAACCTCGTATTTAAGTTGATGGGAAATAAATAAAATGGCAAACTTCTATTCCAGAAGTCTTGTCCAATCTTTATCGTATAATGGAAATGAAAATACGTGTAGAAAATCTACATACTCCGTTGCTTACGATTGCAAGAACGGATAGATTTTCCTTTGGATTACATCATTTGGATTAGATTATAGATAGTGCTTTGGATTCGATTTATAGTAACAACTGTGATTGTAGCAGAAAGAATAATACTTGAATACAGCAGATTCAAACGGTTATTTACAACCCATCAACCCAATGTCGAAATAGCGGAAATAATTTGGAGAATCTTACCTTTCTTGTAAACGGTTTAGAACACACGTTACAACAATGCGAGGAGTCTCCGGTATGTTGTCGGAGATGATTATTAAGGTGTTCTTTCCTAGTGAATGTCCTCTGACAGAATTCACACCTATGCGGTGATTCGCCAGTGTGAATACGAACATGATTCGTTAAATGCTCCTTACGAGTAAATGACTTGGAGCAGAAGTGGCATCGGTGTGGCGATTCGCCTGTATGTTGACGCACGTGATTTGTCAAATGTTCCTTCCTCGTGAAGGATTTGGTGCAATACTGGCACTTGTGCGGTGACTCACCCGTGTGCTGCCTGACGTGGTTCACCAGGTGATCCTTTCGCGTAAATGCTTTTGGACAGTACTGACAGCGGAAAGGCGTCTCTCCTGTACATTTCACAACCAGTATTATAATCTCCCTTCACCTTTCGAGAAAACACTTATTCTCTAAAATTCTTATTCTATTGGATGCAATGTTCCGTTTCAATGATAGGATATACAACAAATATGATCTTACAATTTTCAATATTGTCGTTCTACTAAACAAATGTTTACTAAAATCTTTCATTTTCAAACTGTTATTCCAACGAAACTGTATGCAATACTGACTAAAAAGTTTCAAATCATTTCTTCCGCACCACCATCTGACATGAGCTCAAATTGAAAGTATCGGTTCAACGTACACTACATATAATACAGATCCCTATTTCATGTATACATGTATAGTAAACGAATCAGGATCTCAATCCATGTAACATTAAATATACGTTTACACGTGTATTTTAGTTCACGTTGAAAACCGCGATCTCTATTGTATATGTGTATTATATGAATTCAATTAATAAAACCCGCGTCTTCAAAATGGGACTGGTCAAGAATTATTTGCCTGCAAATGATTGGTACCTTGCAAAAGTTTCCTCGATTTTTCGTTGTACTATCCAGGGACTTAATACCGGTAAAATTTCCATACCGGTATTACGCAGTATGTTCTAATACCGGTATAATCGTGATACCGGTATTGGGCCAACAGAACTATACCGGTAACCGATATGAAATACCGGTATTTTTCGGTTTCTCCGTCTCTTTTTGTATCCTGCCATACAATGTCGTTTGTAAGCCACCTATTTCTACCGGTATACGAAATACTGGTATGACGTCATACTGTTTTATGAAAATACCAGTATATTTACTGATATTTACCGGTAATTTTTTCAATTTTCTTATTTTATTTTATTACAAAAAAATGTCATAATCTTTTTAAATAAAGATTTAAAACCGAGATATGTATATGATACTGATATTTTCTGATGCCGAAACTAACTAAGATAATATGTATGTGTTCACAAGTGAAGAAGAATGCGATGTTGTAATTGTCGCATTGTTGGTATTCGGAATATCTTAAATGCATATTTCAGATATTACGATTTTGCGACATTAAGACACCGATTGAAGCATTGTATTCTTCTTTACAATCACGCTGCAATTTCCGATAAAGTGAAAGTGCAACGTAAACAGATTAAAATTTGGAATCTGTGACGAGAACTTGCAGAAGCATTGGAATATTAACACTTTGCGGTCGTATGTCTACTCTCAGCCACCAAAGCCTTTTTACCGTTCCGGTCGTATGTCTGCTCTCAGCCACCACAGCAAGGAACTATGCGAATCGTATACTGTATGCATTCATGTATCTATCGACGGAAATTAATTCCGACCAGTACGATACCCATCTCCAAATTTAATCCGACCGCAAAGGGTTAATAACGTTCGAGCCGTGCTTAGTGTGTGGCCGACTCAAGAGTCAATTTGGGTCTACGCTGTGTTCGATTTTAAATGATGCCTTGAGAGTCCTTTCCGTATCTCTTTGATGAGTTTATTGGTTTGTAGCTCTCAGTGGTACTTGACGCAGCGTAGATCCAAACATAGCGCCAAGAGCCTGTGTCCCTAAGACTAATTTATGGATTCCATAGAGTGCGAAAAACTAAATGTTTATATTTGGCGTTTTTTGTAATTTCGTCTATGGGCGTTGCCCTAATTAAGAAACCTCCTACGCTGCTATTGGCTGAGGCCCTATTTTTCAATATTTGGTGGAAGAAATTTTCACCCCGACGAGGTTTCCTTATTCATGGAACTTCTGAGGAAGGTCAGTCGCAAATTAAAGTCTTTGTCGGTCAAGTCAATTTTTCCGTAATTCTATATTTTGCATACCGTCGTTCATTCTATTTATTAGAGTTAATAGTTATCCGTTGTTGTATTTATTACTTTATGCTTACGTTTTAGTTTATTAGAATATTTATTATTCATTATAGCATTAATTTTAGTATTAGTGTCAGTGTTAGTGTAAGAAATGGGACGAAAGAAGATAAATGCTGTTTACGAATACTTCCAGTATCATTCATCGGATAATAAATCGACATGCATAATTAATGAGTGTGGTCACGAAATTACAGTAAGTAGTCGTAAATACAATTACTCTCAGTCGTATTCGTTCTTCGTACACCGCATCCCACCTTCTTAATTTTTGCTGAAAATTGGAATACTGTACATATTGGATAATTAAATTTTATATGTACTATTAGTCGCATTTGTCTTCAGTTATGATACGTAATAGGAATAGGAAACGGATACATGAAGAAACGGTAACGTCGGAGACAGATACTTCAAGCTCTCGAAACAATAACAGTAGTACTAAAGAAAAACTATTGGATAACTGTGTCAACTTAGTTACCGTTCATGGTAGACCCTTTAGTTTAATAAACGACACTGCATTTCAAAATATTATTCAAATGATACCGTCTACTTCACATTCTTCCATATCATCGCAAGAAGTACGAAATGCCGTAAAAATTAAGGCGAACTTGTTTAGGGAAATGCTGAATAGAAAATTAAACGGCAAATTACTATCGCTAAAAATTGATACTGCGACTTGCATGGATTGCTCATTTTTGGCGATCAATTTGCAATATATAGATGGAAGAAAAATTGCTTTAAATACGTTAGCGGTAAAAGAAATACAGGGTGTCCCAAAACGACTGCGTAAGCGGAAAATGGGAGGTTCCTTGGGTCATTTGAAGCGACATTTTCCTTAGCAAAAATGGCGTCCGTGGCTTTGTTTAGGAGTTATTAACGAAAAACACGGACCAACCAGAGCGCGCCTAGTCGCTCGGTGGCACGGTCAGCGCGGCGAGCCGGGGGGAGGAGAGTGTTGTCGGTACGCTGCGATGTCGTAATAACCAACAGTTTCTCGATTATGTCCCGATTTCGATGAGCTTTGGATATGTTGTAAACACCACGATTCTGAACAACATTTCCCTTTAGACTTTTTGCCTCGCGTCTTTAGTTTACGAGATATTTGTAAAAACAGTACCGAAAGCTGAGGGTTGTACGGTCAGGTCAACGAACTGTACAGCTGATGGTAGATAGCAGGTATACGACAATCACATGTTTCGGTTTTCCTGCAGATTTGTACGCAGAGTCGATGGGTTACTGTTCGTCCCTCCTTTCACCCAGCAAGAGGTAGAAATGTCAGGTCGGCGTGGCGTTTTAGAGCCCCTATTGTCCTATGCCTCCCTTAAGAAACTTTCTAAAAGAAAGACGGACGACGTTTTCGAACAGTAACCCATCGACTCTGCGTACAAATCTGCAGGAAAACCGAAACATGTGATTGTCGTATACCTGCTATCTACCATCAGCTGTACAGTTCGTTGACCTGACCGTACAACCCTTAGCTTTCGGTACTGTCGTACACCTGAAGACATCTGTGCAGTTCGTCACCGAATGAACCAGTGACAGTGACACACATTTCGAAGCATTTTCAATTACAAGTTTTTACAAATATCTCGTAAACTAAAGACGCGAGGCAAAAAGTCTAAAGGGAAATGTTGTTCAGAATCGTAGTCTTTACAACATATCCAAAGCTCATCGAAATCGGGACATAATCGAGAAACTGTTATCTGTTACATCGCGGCGTACCGACAACACTCTCTTCCCCGCGGCTCGCCACGCTGACCGTGCCACCGAGCGACTAGGCGCGCTCTGGTTGGTCTGTGTTTTTCTTTAATAACTCCTAAACAAAGCCGCGGACGCCATTTTTGCTAAGGAAAATGTCGCTTCAAATACCCAAGGAACCTCCCATTTCCCGCTTACGCAGTCGTTATGGGACACCCTGTATGTAAAATCACTATCCTTCGACTTACATCGCCATTTACAGAGTAGTGGTCTGTATATTACAAACATTTTAGCGCGCAAATGGAGTGTGTTATATGGGAATAATCACGTGTCTCGGTAATCGTACGAACAGTAACAACATTACGCAAGGTGTTTCCTACAATGTTGTATAACCGACCAAATGTTATTCGAGGTAACCGACTGTGTAATTTGTCCGAGGGAGGTTTTTGTCAAAGCCGTTAGTATATTACACAATACATTAGATCTGTTACATAATAAATTAGTTAGTTTAGCTGGTTTACTAGTGCAGATACATGTTTGTAATTAAAATTTAATTTCAAAGAGATGTTTTCACTTTTTACTTTTCTGGGCAAACACAAACCACGCCTTCATACTTTAAAACATATGTATGGTATTTCGCATTTAAATGCTGTGTACACGTTAAATTTTTATTGCAATGAAATACATGCGTCTGTATTTCATTCTGTATGTATTGAGATTTTATTGCATTTAAAAATGTTTACACGTTTTTCCTGATTAATGCATACATATTTAAATGAATTTTAAATAGGACATATGGGGCCGTTACCCAAAAATCCAATATTGAGAAAAAGGAAAACAATATTACTGCTCCCTGCTATCATTACTAGATTCGCCGCGAATGTGGTGGCACACTCACACACCGCTAGATAGACATATACGTACACGAACATTGCAAGGGTCCACGATATTCGATGTCATTTCTTGATAATGCACAGTTGGGGCTTGTACTTAGTCACAATCGCTAGATAAAAGATCAATCTACTCAAGATGTATCCCAAAGTGGCTCACTTTTGCGTTCTCGAGGCGTGATTAGAATTATTCGGCAGCATGCAGCTGTATGAACAGTATTAAGGACTACCGCATACCGGAGTCTCCAGCAAGCCGGAGATACCTGACTCCGTTTTGCTAGTGCATACCGAGTTTTTGGAGCTGGAACGTCAATTAAGAGGGTTCGAGATGCTCGACGAAGAAAGGCACAGCGTGACGTCTGCTACCCAAACCCTAGGGGTTCCCAAAATCCGAGATGCCTTTGCTAGAGCCGAACAAGTGCTTAGCAAGTATGCCTCAAGACTATTTTTCTGTCAGGCAAATGGCGTTGTTTATTCAAAATAGCTATAGACTAGAAATTTTTGGAGTTCTTCGTGGTATTTTAAGGTGGGGAATACGTTGTTAAGGAATTTATAAACATTATAAGAAAGAATAACGAAAAAAAAAGAATATACATCTGACAATCTGTACGGTGAAACAATTCGTCAAACAACTCAACTAAACACGGCGGAGGTTCTGAACGTTCTGGTTCTTTGCCGTCCTGAAAAACGTTGACGGAGTACGCGCAGAAAATATCCCTCCAATAAAATGTTCCTTGGAACGGCGAGAAACAAACCGATGCAAAGAACAGTGCTTCCTTCGCAGGCAAAACGGCAATTCTGCCGGCGAAAAAAAGATTTATTACCACCTGCAGATCGACGCGACTGCTACGTACAATCGATGGTCGGAAAAAGTCTCTGTATACCCTTCAAAGTAAACCTAAACGACGATGAGTTTCTTCAACAACTTAGAAGAATCATTGGTAAACCTTACGTTTAGGGGAGGCAGCTCCGATGACCTTGATCTTCACATATGTTGTCGGGAACAACATTCTGAACAACTTTTGTCATTATAACTACCCGGTGCTCGGTCTTAGTTTTCGAGATATTTGCGAAAAACTATTATTTAAATGCTGAATAAAATTATCATTTTGAAATACAGTGGCTCACGAAAGTATTCGAACGCTTACCTTTACAGATTTTAATGAATAAAATAAGATGTACTAAACTAATCTGTATAGAACAATTTGGTATTTATAGTAAGGGGGAAGTCTCAAGATTATACCAGTAAAATTTTAAAAGAATTCAACAACGTAGGCAGAAGTTATGATATATTTATTAGAAACACGCATAATAAGTGACTCACAAAAGTATTCGAACGCTACATATATTATTACATTATTTAATGTTAATATTTTGTTGGACCACCTTTAGCAGTAACGATGTGTCTCAATCGACGTTCCATACTATAAACTAATGATTTCGTAAAAGTAGACTCAATGGAATTCCATACTTCTATGATTTTTTGTTTCAATACCTCCTTTGAAGTTATTTCATATTTATTTAATCTTTTTCCGATTTCAGCCCATAAATTTTCAATTGGATTTATGTCTGGACTTTGCGGTGGAGTAGTTAACATATGTGGTGTGTTATATATGATCCATTGTTTCACAATTCCTGCAGTATGCTTGGGATCGTTATCTTGTAGGAAGTGGAAGTCTTCCAATAATCCTAATTTACGGGCACTTTTTTTAAGGTTGTTCCTTAAAATATCTAAATACTTATATTTATCGAGTATTCCATCAATAAATACCAAATTTCCGGTGCCACTTGCTGCCATGCACCCCCACACCATAACCGATCCACCTCCGTGTTTCACTGTTTGGTGTAAATTTTTAATTTCCAATTCTGTATTTGGTTTTCTCCAAACATAATTTTGACCATCTGAGCCAAAGATGTTAAATTTAGACTCATCTGAAAAGATGACTTTATCCCAGAAAAAATTATCTTTATTAAGATATGCTTTTGCAAAAGCCAGTCTTTTTTTCGATTTACCGCATTAATATACGGCTTCTTTCGTGGTACTCTGCCATGAAAACCATTATTTCGTAAGATTCGTCGACATAATTCGGGATGAACTTCTTTTTGAAACATATCAGCTACCATATTTGCGAGTTTAGGAGCGGATAAAGTAGGATTTTTTTTTATTTCGCGAATGATAATTTTCTGTTCTCTTTCAGTTAATTTCTGTGGTCGACCTGATCGAGCTTTGTTCGCAATTGTTCCTTCAGTTTTTGATATTTTAATAATATAATGTATTGTAGACTTACTTCTGTTTACAATTCCTGCAATCTCGTTATATGATTTTCCATCCTTATGCAATCGAAGTATCATTTCTCTTTCACACTTTTGTGTTTCTGACTTTTTAGTCTTCATTTTAACTACTACTGTGCACAGTTTTACGTTGCTGTTACGGAAACGATGTCTTAACATCAACAGAACGTACCAATGTTTACATTTAGTAGTAACGTGTACATTCCTTTCTAAGAAAGATGAAAACATATCAACAGCGTTACAGCGTTCGAATACTTTTGTGAGTCACTTATTATGCGTGTTTCTAATAAATATATCATAACTTCTGCCTACGTTGTTCAATTCTTTTAAAATTTTACTGGTATAATCTTGAGACTTCCCCCTTACTATAAATACCAAATTGTTCTATACAAATTAGTTTAGTACATCTTATTTTATTCATTAAAATCTGTAAACGTAAGCGTTCGAATACTTTCGTGAGCCACTGTATGTATTCACAATTTCGCATGCGTGGTCGGGCCGGCCTGACGGCCGGCCCTCTCCGCCCCCCCGCCAACTAACCCTAACTAATTCTGATTATCAAAAATTATGCGATCAGAATTAGTTAGGGTTAGTTGGTGGGGGGGGCGCAGAGGGCCGGCCGCTAGGGCCGCATGCGACCACGCATGCGAAAATTCAGAAGTAGTCTTTCCAAATTGAAAGCTCACCCTATATAGAGTGCCACTCAGTTCTGATCCCCACAATGTGTTTACAAACAGAAAATAAACAGATGCCGCCCCGGGGAACAGGCTCACGTTGCCACGGAGCTTGGAAGAATACGTAAAATTCAATACAGTATTAGCAATAGTTTTTCGCAAATATCTCGAAAACTAAGACCGAGCACCGGGTAGTTGTAATGACAAAAGTTGTTCAGAATGTTGTCTTTGACAACATATGTGAAGATCAAGGTCTTCGGAGCTGCCTCCCCTAAACGTAAGGTTTACCGAATCATTTTACTAAATGGCGTGTTTACAATTTTTTTTTAAATTCCTATCTGTCAAGAATTCTAGAGAAAATTATCAACATTGCTGTTTACAAATTCTTTATGTAAACCTATAAGGAAAATTTAAAATGTATGTTTAGTAAATTTGTGCCACCTACTATCTGGCAGAGTACAATATTCGAACATTTAAAAAAAAAAAGACGATGCACAGTGGGTTATTTATTAGCCCGAAAAGTTATGCTTATTTCTTCTGTGGAGGAGGTAGAGAAATAACCAACTCAGAATAAGTTCTTTCCTCAACACTGTTTAATCTCTGCTTAGCCAGTATTAGTGGAGACCTTGTCTCTTGACGACTCAAACTAGAATGCTCTCTCGACTCAGTCCCGAAAAAGGAAGAGGAAAAAGTAGGAGAAAAGTAAGGAGAGGAAAGTAAGGAGAGGAAAGTAAGGAGAGGAAAGTAAGGAGAGAAAAGTAAGGAGAGGAAAGTAAGGAGAGGAAGGTAAGAACGTGCGGAAAAAGGTCATCGCGGAAGGGTGCTATAAAACACTTGGAAACGGAAAGGTTCGCCAGGGCCTGATCGTAAACCTTGAACAGGCCCAAGCGAAACCTGGGAAACATAAAAATAAATGGTTAGAACCGCGCGAATCTGGTCGCCAGATGTTAACCAAGACTGACCAGACCCGCACGAAGCGGAAATAGAATACAAAGGAACGGGAAGGAAAGGAATAAAACTTACTGCAAATTAACAGCGGCGTAAGGTAACGCCAAGGCCGCCACAGTACTCCCCTGCCAGTAATTGACATAATTACGAAATACGTATACAATACAATCCGCTACACTTACAACACTCGCGCAATAACGCTATATAAAATGCAAGACACAGAACAAAACAGAATCCAAAAATACGATATACACATGACTACAAACTAACGAAGGCCTGCTTGATAACGCTCAGGAAAACGCACACATCTACCAGAACGAGTAACCCGCTGCTCCGTATTCGGAACATCCGAAGCAACGTTCGCTCTAGGTGGATCTTCACGCGGTAAAGCGACAGGCTCTGAAAAATCGTTTTCCGCAAGAATATAGGCGGGCTTTAGTCTGTCAATAGTTACTGTAACTTCTTTGCTTTTAATAAGAATTCCAAACGTTTTAGGGCCTCGCCGAACTACTAAGAATGGACCTTCGTAAGGCTGCTGCAGAATGGCTTTCGCCGCATCTGTCCTTACGAAAACGTGAGACGCGGTGTCCAGGTCTTTAAAAACAAATATGCGATTTGCACAGTGGCGGGAGCCACTTTTTGGACTTAATTTGCTGAAGTGAGAACGGAGGTTGTTAATAAAATTAGTACTATTTTCGTTGTTTTCCGCACGCGAAGATAAAAATTCGCCAGGTAGACGGAGTGGTTCGCCGTAAACTAGCTCGGCCGAGGTGGTTTTCAGATCCTCTTTCCATGCGGCTCGAATTCCTAACAATACTGACGGAAGAACTTCCGTCCAACAGTTTGATTGTTGGCAACGGATCGCAGCCTTGAGCTGCCTATGCAGTCTTTCAACCATTCCATTAGCCGATGGATGATATGCCGTGGTATGCAAATGCTTCGCGCCGATTAAATTATTTAACTCGGAAAATATATTTGACTCAAACTGTCTCCCCTGGTCAGTGGTGATGCGTAAAGGGACGCCGAAACGGGCTATCCAATTATCATAAAAAGTTCGCGCCACAGTTGAAGCCTCCTGGTTTACCATAGGAAACGCTTCCGGCCAGCGAGTGAACCTATCAACGCACGTGAGACAATATCTAAAACCCTCGGAAACCGGAAAAATGACTATGTCCAAATGGACGTGCTCAAACCTCGAGGTGGGTGAGACAAAAGTGCCTAACGCCGAATTTACATGCCGCGAGGTCTTTGTTTTCTGGCATGGAATGCAACACCGCGCCCATGCACGGATATCCTTTTTAATCGACGGCCAGACATAACGCTGTGTTATGAGTTTGACCGTCGCTTTAATGCCAGGATGGGATAAACCATGTAATGTATCGAACACCGTGCGCCTAAATGATGACGTGAGGAAGGGTCTTGCTACGTTTGTTGAAACGTCGCAAAACACTTCCGTCTCCGTTCCAGGTAACAATATCTTACGCAGCTGAATGTTTGTACCTTCGGACAAGAATCTTTGCATTTCGGAATCCTCGGCCTGAGATTCTGCCAAAGCTTCAAAGTCTAACGGGGTTTGTATGTGTATGGCTTCAATTCTCGACAACGCGTCGGCAACAACGTTATCTTTTCCGGAAACATGTTAAATATAGTTGCGTGGTTGAAAGGTGGTTGAGTTCGAAACATTCAGTCGCCATTGGACCGCATTATGACCGAGAAAATGACTACTACAACCGAGAATGTTACTGCTACAGTCGAACCTGTGCCAGAAACGGCGCCGGATAAAACGATTCAAGCGGGGGTTACAATCGGGACGATTATCGATTTGATCGGACAAATGCGTCTAGTCTCGAGGCAGAGTCTCAATCTCTCATCGCCCATTCCGGAATTGCCTTTGACTTCGGTTTCTAGCAGTGGAGAGATGATACTAACGGCTCTGGACCGGTTAGAATGTGATGTACGTATTTGGCACGATGTTCCTAATGATAAAAAGTACGTTATAAACGTTCATCCTTCGGGTTTACAATTTAGTACTATAGACGAATTTATCAATTCATTGATGATGGATAGTAGAAGCGAGATTAACAAAGCAAAGAGCTATCTCTTCGAGCCTTCTCGTGTGGATATAGCCAATAGACTGTGCTATAACCCTGAGTCGCTCGGATTGCCATACGCCGAAATGTCGAAATACGGTATCTTAGACGATAATCTACGTGCTAGGGTGAGGGACTTATGTCAACCTGTGCATTTAGATAGGGAAGGAACATCACAAGTTTTAATCAACTCGTTTGAGTATGAGCCTAGAGCGGAAGTGCGTGCTAGATTGTTGAATTATGCAACCGTCACAATGCCAGCGTATCATTCGAAAATACAAGAAATGCTCGGTGTAGTCAATTCAGTGCTTCGACGAATTGAACACCGGTTAGCTCCAATTACTCAGTGGGAATTCCTATATCCGGTATGCCCTTTTGACGAAATTCGATTTCCTCTTGATGGATTCAAGGTTAGCTCTCATATGCGGAGCGAGTTAATCACGGAGCTTAATGGGTTCAATATTCATTTAGACTCTAAGCCAGGAAGTTCTTTTACTAAATTAGCGGGATTATCCGTGAATAGACCTAGTTATTTTACTGATCTAATTGGTATGTCGTATTCAGATACGATGAGTTCTGAGATTGCCGCTTATGTATCTTCATTCATATGTCCTGGTGACGTAATGTTGAGTATAGACTTCTCAGACGTAAGTCCCAGCGATTTCGAATTGTCTGGGCTAGTTGCTTTGATGTCGCGAATCATGATGATGACGGACGCAGAGACTCCATATAACAATGTGGATCCAGTAAGTATGAAAGAAGCCGATAACATGATAGTTAGATGGGCGTTGCACCACCAGGTGATCGAAAGAATTCCAGGAGCCAATGACCCTTTTCCGTTAAATAACTATAGAATAACAAACCAACCAAATAGCCCACTATTACGAGCTATTCAATATAGAGGAGGGAGGTGCGGAATCAACCCTCACGAGAGACATTTTATCGACGACGAAATGGCAAAGTATTATGAAGGAATAGCTCCAAGGATGAATTATGCGGTAAACATTCACGATTATAAACAATTTGATATTGATGGCGCAGATCCTTTTTCATGGCATTTGTATGATCCAGTTCGATCTTTTCTGAAACTATTTAAGCACACAGGTCAAGCTTATGTGTCATTTTTCGAGATAGCCGCGCGTGGAATGATTAAATTCTTCGTAAGGCTTAATGATTTTCTACGTATCAATTGGTACACGAATCTTCGCAATAGTAGGGAGGATTACGCGCGAGTTAATTTGTTTACGGTTATGAAACAAGCCGTAGCCACTCGCATTAGGTCCAAGACTTTGGGATACCTTTTTAAAAGTTTCAGCGACAATGAATTAGTTCCAAGATTTGGCCTTTTGGATAGGTTAAAAATTGAATCTGGATTCAACTATTATCTGGTTGAATTTGGTGGAAATTTCCACGTCGCTTCAAAAGCTATAATGGCCTTTGAAGCTCAAGAGGATTATTCTCAATCAAAAATATTGAAGTTATTGAAGGATGGTAATCCTATTACGCAGTATTTACTCACATTTCTCGAATGCTCTAATGAATTACGACGGCTAGAGCCCAATCGTATATCTTCGTATATTCGTGGCGCATTCGGTTCATTAACGGCTCCTATGCTCAATAGACAAGCCGCTGATTTGATTCCAAAGGGAGTCGTTCCGTCGGTGCTATTACATATAAAGGTGAATCGTTATACAAAAAAAAACGTTATACATCAATACTGAAAATCACGTCGGGGTCACCAATTTGTGGAGGAGGTAGAGAAATAACCAACTCAGAATAAGTTCTTTCCTCAACACTGTTTAATCTCTGCTTAGCCAGTATTAGTGGAGACCTTGTCTCTTGACGACTCAAACTAGAATGCTCTCTCGACTCAGTCCCGAAAAAGGAAGAGGAAAAAGTAGGAGAAAAGTAAGGAGAGGAAAGTAAGGAGAGGAAAGTAAGGAGAGGAAGGTAAGAACGTGCGAAAAAAGGTCATCGCGGAAGGGTGCTATAAAACACTTGGAAACGGAAAGGTTCGCCAGGGCCTGATCGTAAACCTTGAACAGGCCCAAGCGAAACCTGGGAAACATAAAAATAAATGGTTAGAACCACGCGAATCTGGTCGCCAGATGTTAACCAGGACTGACCAGACCCGCACGGAGCGGAAATAGAATACAAAGGAACGGGAAGGAAAGGAATAAAACTTACTGCAAATTAACAGCGGCGTAAGATAACGCCAAGGCCGCCACACTTCATATTGTGTTAATCTGTACACTTTGGAGAATACTTTCGTGATTGAAAATTGTTCCATCATGACAAAATAATGAAATTGCAATAGATGTTTCCTATCTCCATGATGTTGTAGAAGAGAGATAACGATAGTTTACGTAAGGAGCTGTGGAGCTCCCTCCTGCAACCTTTTTTTTTTTGTGCCATGCAAAGCAGGGACGCTCGACCGTCTCTCGAAAAGCCAGGTCGAAATTCGAGCTGAAACTCCGGATCCTACCAAAACCAAGTATGGTAAAGGGAACTTGCCCGAAAGCTCGGTATGCGCGTAAGATACAAAAGCCCATTACTATATTATAAGCCTGACAGGCAAAAACTCGGTATGCGTATTGCTTAACTCGACAGCTCCGACAGCGGCAGCACTGTAGCTCCGACAGCGGCAGCACTGTAGCGCCGCTCGCGGTTCCGCTACGCTACATGCTGCCAAATAATGCAAATCACGCCTCGAGAACGCAAAAGTAAGCCACTTTGGGATACATCTTGAGTAAATTGATCTTTTATCTAGCGATTGTGACTAAGTACAAGCCCCAACTGTGTATTATCGAGAAATGACATTGAATATCGTGGACCCTTGCAATCTTCGTGTACGTATATGTCTATCTAGCGGTGTGTGAGTGTGCCACCACATTCGCGGCGAATCGGTATACCCCCTTAAAGTCTTACAGATGAAGGAAACTCCAATATTCTAATCATCTCTCCTATTGTTATTACTAGACAGCGGATGTTTATGCAAATGCATATTTCGAAAGAAAGTAAGTAAGGTTATGGGACCCGGACAGAAATTTAAGTTGTTTATAGAGGATTTTAAAAATATAGTTTTTATTTTGCACATTTTGCATATTGCATATATTTTATATATTGCATATTTTTCGCATATATTGCATATTTTTGACATATTTTGCATTTAATGCTACATATAATGTGCGTGTACATATAATTGTAAAGAACCGTAAACAGCAGTTAATTGGCCTTGAGATGTGTAAACACCGACTTGATGTATCAATATCACAACTCAGACAGTTTCGTTCTAACGTTTCTGGTGGAAAGTCGAAATCGCGAAAAGATGCCGAAATCAGCTAAGCAAATCGCTATGATGAAGAAATGAATATCTGAAGTTGCAGATAAGCATTTTATTATCATGTTCTGGAAATGTAGATTAGTTTCTTACCTTATTTATTATAATCTTTTTTATTTATGAATTAGTTATATCAATTATCAATGATAATTTATTATATTCTTTAATTATACTGTACTTTAGATTAATTGTGAACGAAAATCGCAGTTAACGCAGCATAAATAAATAAAAATAAATTTTTAAAAAAATAGCACGTTTTTAAAACGGACTAAAAAGTATAAAATAATTTAAATAAAAATATGTTTAAAAAACGGACTAAAAAGTATAAAATAATTTTTCCTAGTCACGTACAGGTTCCTAACCCCATACAGATAGTCCTGAAAATTTGTGATTGTGAATTTTTAATAGCTATGAAAATACTTGTAAGATTTAAAACGAAAAACGTGGGGCGCAAGATAATAGTAAGGGGTGTAGAGAGTAGCTGCCGTTGAGAAAACACACACAACAGTTCATGTCATTTGTAATGCAATAAAATTGTTAGCGACTTAGGTGAAGAATTCATGTATCAATTATCTATGTCTTATGAACTGTTGTGTGTTTTCTCAACGGCAGCTACTCTCTACACCCCTTACTATTATCTTGCGCCCCACGTTTTTCGTTTTAAATCTTACAAGTATTTTCATAGCTATTAAAAATTCACAATCACAAATTTTCAGGACTATCTGTATGGGGTTAGGAACCTGTACGTGACTAGGAAAAATTATTTTATACTTTTTAGTCCGTTTTTTAAACATATTTTTATTTAAATTATTTTATACTTTTTAGTCCGTTTTAAAAACGTGGTATTTTTAAAAAAATTTATTTTTATTTAAATAATTATTTTCAGCTTTTTAGTCTTGTGTGTGTGAAATTTTTCTATCGATTAAAAGGGTAAACTTTCTCTTCGGAACCAAGAAATTTTCAATTCTTATATGTCTTATGTTCATTTCGGCGAGAAAACTCCTATATCGAAGTCCCAGACCACGGACACCACTCGTTAAAAAGTTATGAGCATGTAAAGTTGAGTAATTTTATAGTAATTTTCATTGTTTCACCTCAGAAAGTGACAGGTATGGGCGCCGCCATATTGGTGTATACCAATATTATTTAATAAAGGTTCGACGGAGAATCTCGGTGTTACTGTTCTTTCGCTTGGTAAACAAATAATACGTACTGTCCGTCCACCACAAGAAGTCCCTCGAGACGGCTGAGGGGTCCGGGGGGGTCTTTCGCTTGCTCCACCCCTCCCCACTATTTCCACCCCCGTATTCACGACCTCCGAGCTCCTGACGTCACACGCTACACAGTAGTAGGACTTGTTTATTTTCGAGATTCAAGTTTCCTGACCTATCGTCGATATTTAACGTTTAAGTGGACTTCAACATGTACTTTAAAAATGCAATAATTCATTTAAATTACATTTAATGTTATATTTATATTTAATGTAACACATAATTCACGATTGATACGTCTTTCAATAAGTTACAACAAAAATTAGATAAAATTCATATAACTTCTACAAATGTTATAAATTGGTCGAAATTGCTAAAGCAGTCTGTTTGGTCAGTATTGCAGCGGTTTTTGTACCTGTATCTACCGCGAAAATTAAACTTTAATTACCATTAAAAATAGGATGAATCTGCAGAACAGCTACAATCGATCTATTTTTTACTGTTCCGTATGATAGAAATGTGTTAAACGAATGATCGTTACTTATTCATTTTCAAGAAATTAATAATTTTAGTATTGGGGAACATATACATATTGGACAAAATTGAAAGCTGTAGTTCGAAAATATTTCTCATTTGTTCTGATCTGTAGCGTTAAATTAAAATTTTAACTGACAACGAGTTAGAAGTTTCTAATACAGAATATGCGTGAAGTCACGTTCCTCTTGGATGCTGAGAGTGGCTCAGCGCGGGGATGTTTAACGTCGTAGGATACATTTGATTCTGTCCTTACGCTACTGGATCGCTCGCTTCGCATTATCTCACTCGGTTTGGAAGAGTCTATTCACTCTCTTCGTCACACGATCCGATTAGTGTGTGTGAGCGCTGCAGCCAATAGCTCGCTAGAACCGATAATGCGTGTGACGCGACTCGAGCCCCTGCCGCTCAGACCAATCGGACGGTTTGTTGTCCATTTGATGTGAAACTCCTACCAAGAGACTTCTTGTGGTGGACGGACAGTAAGTACTGTTGAGTGCTGACAAGAAGGTCCCCGGGGGGGGCACAGAGGCAAGAGGGGTCTCCAGCTAGCTCCGCCCATCCCCACCAATGACGCTCCGGTAGTCGCCGCGTGATCACGCCGTTTCGACTGTTTACGTCACACGACGCATAATAGTAGGATTTCCGTATTTACTCGAGTAGTGTGTGTGACTGCTTCGGCCAATAGAACGCTCTAGCCGAAATTGCGTGTGAGCCTAGCCGCGCCCCTTCCAAGCCAACCAATCGGGTATGCATTCTTGCCTACGTCACCGCATTCCTGCCAGGGACCTTCTTGTCAGCATTCAACAGTAGTGACTTTGTAAACACCGCACGGAGCTCGAACGCACACTGACGCACACTGAGCTCCTTCGGTGCGAAACGGGTCAGTGGAGTGGGAACACGTAGTAGAGTGGGGACGTACAGGTAGTGCGATGGGGTATAACGGTTAGATTTATTAATAATAATTTATATATCCTAAACGCATAGACTTTTTAAAAAAATTTTTTTTAAATATTGCATTGTCATCCAGTTCTGAGCTATGTTTAAAATTTCAAGTCTCTAGCTCATCGGGAAGTTAGTTTAAAATCAATTGCAAGATTTGTACCGAACAGACAGACAGACGTACAGACAGACAAGAAACCGAGCTAATAAAAACGTGGTAAAATACTGCTTCGCATAGGAGAAGTAGTGACGAAAATTCGACAGTCGCATCTAATGATGTACGATGTAATACTGTTTCGAAGAAGAGTAATTTTTATGTTGACATGTGTAAAGCAATGGTGGCTGCAAATATACCATGGAAATGTTTAGATAATTCCGTATTTAAAAATTTTCTTAAAAAATATACTGGTGAAACTATTCCCGATGAATCTACACTCAGGAAAAATTATTTACCAGACTGTTACAATGAAGTCATTCGAGGTATCCGCATTGACATTGGTGAAAATAATATATGGGTGTCAGTAGATGAAACCACAGATAAAGTTGGTCGTTCTATAGCAACATGGTTGTTGGTAAAATGTGTGAAAGAGGAACAGCGAAACCGCATTTACTTTCATGTCAACAATTAGAGAAAACTAATCACGCCACAATTGCACGATTCTTGAATGCAGGAATAAGAAAATTATGGCCGAATGGTGGTGATTACAGGGTATTGTTGTTTGTAACAGATGCTGCCCCTTATATGCTGAAAGCTGGTAGGAATTTACGATTATTTTATCCGAACATGTTACATGTAACATGTTTAGCACATGGCTTGCACAGGGTAGCAGAGGAAATACGATTGGACTTTCCAGTAGTTAATGAATTAATAGCTTCCATAAAACAAGTATTGTTGAAAGAACCGCATCTTATTGAATGCTATAAAGAAAAGCTACCAAATGTTTCGTCTTTCTTTTAGAAAGTTTCTTAAGGGAGGCATAGGACAATAGGGACCCTAAAACGCCACGCGGACCTGACGTTTCTACCTCTTGCTGGGTGAAAGGACGGACGACCTTTTCGAACAGTAACCCATCGACTCTGCGTACCAATCTGCAGGGAAACCGAAACATGTGATTGCCAGAAACTCTAGTCTTACAGCGGTCCCTCTCGTATCCTTTTTTTTTCGTCTGTCCACACCGTCGTTTTCGTAAGCGTGCTACAGTGTGCATTTTCGACACGCATAATATCCTCCCTAAACTTTTCAGAAAAATCTTGGGTAAAATCACTGTCGTTCGAGCCGCGGTAGAGAGAACATCTCCAAAGACTTGTCAATACTAAGTTCACGGTTGCTAAAATGTGTGTTTTTAGTAGTAATATTTAAACTAGTCACTAAACTGCGGATTTTGGCTGAACTTTCTCTTGGAAACCCCAAAATTTTCGGTTATTATATGTCTTATCTTGTTCATTTCTGCAAGATACCCTCTACATGGTAGTCCTGGACCGCGGAAACCACTTGTTTTTAAGTTCTGAGCTTTTAAAGTTGAGTAATTTAACATTAATTTTCACTGTTTTACCTCAGAAAGTGACAGGTATGGGCGCCGCCATATTGGTAAGCAGGGAGTACTAGCGCGCTGATAGTAGCCGGGGTTAGATGTGGGTTAGTTCTGGTTAGATTGTGTATCGGTTTTGTAGCTCCCTACGTACCAATATGGCGGCGCCCATACCTGTCACTTTCTGAAGTAAAACAGTGAAAATTAATGTTAAATTACTCAACTTTAAAAGCTCAGAAGTTAAAAACAAGTGGTTTCCGCGGTCTAGGACTACCATGTAGAGGGTTTCTCGCAGAAATGAAGAAGATAAGACATGTAATAACTGAAAATTTTGGGGTTTCCAAGAGAAAGTTTACCCCGGATTTTTATGCAAAATGAAAGTTGGCTGCTGCTATTGCAAGGGACAGATGCCAGACGGATAGTTGACTTTTACTTTAATCATTTCATCAAGTTGAAAATAATACATTGGTGTTTTTAAATTATTTTAATCTCTTTACTGTTTTAAAATGCACTCGCTCATTTTTGCTACAAATGCATGATATCCGCAGTCTACTGATCGCATTACCTGATTACTGTGATTTGTGCTGCAATACAAGTGATATTGCATCTTTGTGAAAGTGAAAGTGAAAAGTCCGGATCGTTGACTTCACCGCACATCCCCCGGGCTGTCGTATACCTGTTATCTACCATCAGCTGTGCAGTTCGTTGACCTGATCATACAACCCTTAGCTTTCGGTACTGTCGTACACCTGAAGACATCTGTGCAGTTCGTCACCGAATGACCCAGTGACAGTGATACACATTTCGAAATTTCGAAGCAGCAAATGGATTTACGGCTGAATAAGTGAGTTTTTAATGCAATCAGTTTCTGCTTCTTGTCTCGTTCGGGTAAAGTTGCCGTAAGTCGAGTAAAGATTATGTGGATCCTCGCCGATTTCAATGACTTTCAAATAAGTTTGACATGGTTATACAACAATGGTTATTCAATCGTGGTCTTGACAACATATCCAAAGCTCATCGAAATCGGAGAGGAGATAGTAGTATGAACATCGATCGATTTTCAATTACAAGTTTTTACAAATATCTCATAAACTAAAGCCGCGAGGCAAACAGTCTAAAGGGAAATGTTCAGAATCATGGTCTTGATAACATATCCAAAGCTCATCGAAATCGGAGAGGAGATAGTAGTATGAACGTCGGTTGATTTTCACTTGCAAGTTTTTACAAATACCTCGTCAACTAAAGCCTCGAGGCAAAAAGTCTAAAGGGAAATGTTCAGAATCATGGTCTTAACAACATATCCGAAGCTCATCGAAATCGGAGAGGAGATAGTAGTATGAACGTCGGTTGATTTTCACTTTCAAGTTTTTACAAATACCTCGTCAACTAAAGCCTCGAGGCAAACAGTCTAAAGGGAAATGTTCAGAATCATGGTCTTGATAACATATCCAAAGCTCATCGAAATCGGAGAGGAGATAGTAGTATGAACGTCGGTTGATTTTCACTTGCAAGTTTTTACAAATACCTCGTCAACTAAAGCCTCGAGGCAAAAAGTCTAAAGGGAAATGTTCAGAATCATGGTCTTAACAACATATCCGAAGCTTATCGAAATCGGGGACATAATCGAGAAACTGTTTGTTACGACATCACGGCGCACAGTGGGCCAGATCGACGCGCTAGCTGTTCATGGGTTAGGTCTGGGTTAAACATGTAGTTACGACGAAGCTGGGGGAGTCAAAACACGGGCAGGCGAGACACCCTGCAGGTCTGAAGGTGAGACTGTCCGACGTACACTCCTAGCCCTAAAAAGCTCAAAAACTCTCTGAATTAGGTAGAATGGCCGTCTCATCGATGATGACCATCCCGCTTAGTAAGTCAACGCTATCTGTAAGAGGTCCGGGCCATATAAAATGGAGCCGAAACTGAAAAGTGAAAGGTTTGCAACCCATAACGGGCCGAGGCCGGAAGCGCCAATTGTGATACTGTGACCTACAAAACGGTGTGCCTTAAGGAAGCGAGCGCGACCGATCGACGACTCCTCGGCAAAACCATTACTAACTAACTAACTAACTAGGTCTGGGTTAGGTAGCTAAAAAATCGAAGTCCTCATACCGATTTTTAACGAATGTATAATGTTTCTTAAATGTCCATTACATTCGAAAACGATAATATTAATTAATGTTATTAAAAACTCTCGTTCAGATACCATTTTTCACCGAAAAAATTCCTTTTCTTCATAACGATGTCCTGGAGAACCTACTGAACATTATGTGCCCAATTTTTTTTTATGAATAATGTATATCTATGTTGAGAATGCACCAGGAACTAAAAATTATTGTTCACAATTTATTATAAAAAAAAATATTTAGTGAATAACGAAAATCGTCAAAGTTTTTCACCTTTGACAAGAGATAAGTTAAAATGCTTATCGGTTCGAGTGGTCTAACAAAGTGGAACATTTTCAGCAACATCTTCTCTAAAAGATCCTGAAAGATCTTATCCCCTCGTAAACCCGTTTGGAAATTATGATAATTGAAAGTGTCGCGTGACACGCAACTCCGTGGCGAGTCGCGTCGCACGAGACGCGTTGACGACCACCCAGTGCATCTTGAGGTTAAAGAGGCTTATGTTACAAGTTGTTTAGAATATACGATTCTACTAGTTTTCATAAGGGAAGAATCCAGGTGAAAACAGCCCTCAAAAGTGAGGGTAGAAAACAATTTCCACGAATATCTTGGAAACTATTAAAGATAGATGAATAATATAAATGGCAAAGTTGTGGGTATTTTTATGGGGAATACACTTACGAAGACAAATTTAAAATGTTACTATTTGTTTAAATAATATATTAAAAAATATTATTTTCTTTTCACTCTTTTACTTGTAATATTAATGTATTTTCTTGAACATTTGAATACGGGTAGTGTATATCGAAATATGGAATACGAACTAACTGAAATTTAGTATTTCACGTTCTAAAATTATTATAATTTAATCCTCCGATTACTGGGACCCGGGGTGCTGTGCCGGGGTCGTTTATGGTCATTTATGGTCGTTTTTGGTTCCTCGAGGTTCGCTCAAGTACATATTTATACTATGGTGACGGTCAAAAATGACTCCGGCTCAGCACTCGGAAGGTTAAATTTTTTTGGTATTTTCTGTAAATTACAGTTTTTCAACCAAGAACAATGAGCATCCAAATATTGAGTACATTTCATTACCATCCCTAATAAACGTATTTCGAGTAGGTCTATCATCGACCATGCCATAAAATGTCCGGTCCGGGGTCTTCGTCGACCAGGTTTATTTCCTGGCCTTTACGAAAAAGGCTATTTTTGAAACTACGATATTTTTCTCACATCTAGCGACCATGCGATGTCGCTCAATAGCCGTGTCGTAAACCCGGTATTTCCGAAGAGTCATCTCAAATCAAGCGCTTAGCGGTACCCGAAGGTACCGCGAGTTGACCTGGAGAACATTTTACTACGTTGACCAACGACACTGCTCGGAAGACAATGCTCGTTTAGGGTGTAATGGTAGGGGTAGGACGATACAAAAAGAATACGCTGAAAACGATCGGAAAAACAGTTTTTCCCCATGGAAATTGATTTCATTGGACGAAATTCAGAAAAAGGAACGCCTTCTCGTAGCAGAGTGAGCTGACGTTATCGTTAACCATTCCATCACAAGTCAGTCCGTTTTGAATCGTCATAGCGAACAGTCTCAATAATTATACCGACAAGATATCGGCGACCAAGAAGAAAAGCGTGTCCGTGAAACAGTGTAACTTGGTCACATTGTGAATATATTTAAGTGAAGTCTACTGTGGATTATACATATACTCTTCACTCTTCATCTCATATTTGGTAAGTATAAAAACATTTAAACACTTGTTACACCAGTAAATTTGGATTTGACTTCTTTTTTTAAATTGTAGACATAAATTGTCGAAATTAAAGCAATGGACGGTTTTCGTACCCATAAGGATTTATTCATGGCGTTAAGGGCAGCAGGAAAAAAATACTGAAGGTAAAGTTGAGAGCATTTGTCTATTCTTTAAAAACGAAATGGGTAAGAGCAAGATACACACTAACGAATTTTTTACGAAACAATCGGGTATGGTTAAAAACTGACTTTCATTATCCAAATTCAATACTTGAAAATATTACACATTCGAGTCCAGCTAATGTGAATCCAGGTTGTTCATCAAACACAGCATTTGAGAATCTTTCGGCAAGTTCTAAACGAAGAAGAATCGTACCACTTGTTCAAAATTTTTCATCCGACGAATTAACTTATGCAGCTTGTTCTTCGCTATATAAAAGTGGTAAACGTAATGTTGCAAAATTTATAAAAAAAAAAGCAGATGAGCATGTTAATAGCAGTGGGAACCAAATAATTCAACCAATGAAATTTACTTTATAGGAAGCTTTATCGTTATTTATTGATTGTGATTACACTAAGGAGTCGTACAATTTTATGCGTACAAGTATAAAAGAAAAACGTGCCGATATTTTTCCTACATACAATTTAAATCGCGAGGCAAAAGAAACTTGTTATCCAACGTGTATTCAAGTAACCGAGATTTCTGCAGAAGTAAATTTACAAAATCTTGTTTATCACACAACCGAAAGGTTATTTAAGTTTTTAGAAAATTCTGTAGACTCCGAAAATGTACCACAATCTTTGAACTTTTTATTCACATGGGGCTGCGATGGGAGTTCCGGTCACTCCACATACCATCAAGCATTTTCAGACACTGGCAATACCGACGAATGTACCGTTTGGATTTAAATAAGTGGCAAATGCGAGGTAAAGATGATAAAAAACAGTTTGAGAAATGCATATCTTGGTGGACATTACAAAGCAAGGTTATGGCACAACCAATACCGGAAATGTCGCAAGGAGATTTTATGAAAATTATTCGACAGCTTCTAACATTACAGGTATTTTATTATTTCATGTACTTTAAATAATAAATAATAGATAATAAAATAATTAAGTAAAAAGATGTTTCTGCCCATTCAAATAAATTTTTGGGGGCGAGAATTCGATTATCTAATCCTAATGGTTTTTGTAAACTAGTGCGCATTGCAAGTCTTTTCATGCTTCCTCCAATACTATCACATGGTCCCTTACCGTGATCCGTTGCCAAAAAATGCCGTTCAGTAGGAACACTGAAATCTTTAAAATGATGCGTTAAATTAATGAAATTCTTTTTGTTTTTATATTGCGTATTCTGCCCCGACAGAAAAGTATATAATCATTTTTATTTTTGCCGTATATATATGTTTAAGATATTCTATTAACTTTTTTTGAAAAATATGAACGGCAGTTTTAACTTTTAATTAAAAAGGTGTTGTTGGCCAAGAGTGGTTACTAATATTGTTCTGGAGGTATAAATAGGGTTATTTAGTCGTATACGGTCTTCTGGTATTGTTTTGAGACCAGCGGAATAGAAAACTGACCATAATAGCGGTGCGCTCGACTCGCCTACGTGTATACCTGAAACGCGGGTACACCGCGTCCTTTCCCAGCATATTGTGACGATTACAGGAAAGATGCCATATTTTAAAAAGTTTTATTTTGAAGAGGAAATTTCAAGGAATATAACCATATTTTTTTCAAAATTTTCATAACTGGCCAAATTTGGAAAAAACATAAAAAAAGAATTTGTTTAAATTTTTTGACATTATAAAGTTAATTATCGAGGATGAAAAAATTATTTTATTATAGCCCAATCCTTCCCGAATAAAACAAAAAAAAGTATAGCTCAATCGCACAAACAGTTCGTATGATAAAAATTCGTAAGTGAGGCCTATTTTCGCCAAAATGGGCAAAAATCGCAAACTTTGAAGGTCTATCATTTCTAAAAAAATTCGAAATCGGCAAAATTATGACTTACACCCCCCTAATTTCATACAGACTACAACATATTTCAATTAGAACCAAATCGAATATGGTGACCGCAAAAAGTGATCGATTCGGCATGGAATGACCCTACAACTTTTATTTGAATAGTTTTTTCAAATATACATAACTGACAGAGACATTAAATAAATTCATTTAAACGTTCATACATACATATATCTTGTAGAAGAAAGATATACCAAAGTACGTAGGTGTTTAAGGTACATTTTAAATTTTATCTGAAATATATAATAGTTACATTTCTAATAATATTTTGAAATGTTAGTTTTGAATGCCTTCGAAATGCAGCTGTACCCGCTGTCAGGTAATCAGTCTATTCTGAATAATTTACCGGGCGTTCAGTCATTGAAGGACCATTGTGTACGAGTTCGTACCCCTCAGAAAGAGAATTGATATATTTTCCTTGTCGCCATCATATATACGAAATTATATTACGAAGTGTATATGATGAGAAATTAGAAAAATCATCGAGCCCAAATATACCTATTTTTAAAAAATTTCAAGCTGTTTGGCCCCAAATCGATAAAACAAATTTTATAGCAGGAATTAAGGACGAGTACGTCCACATCAATCTCTTAATAATGTTGCAAAAGTGCTGGAGTTTGCAATGCAAACTTTAAAAAACGAACAGCAACCACGGGAAGATTACCGAGAATTTATAGAACTCGTAATTATTTTCTTAGGCGCAAATTGTGCCAAAAATTACGTTTTTCGAGCTCCGGGAGATTTTTATCACGCTCGATGGATGGGCAAAGCAATATATCGTTTAAAAATATATTTATTTAGAACGGAATTTATTTTTACTTACGAAGAGGTCACTGGAATTCGTGACATTTGTATTTTCCTTGCGAATTTATACTTAAAAGCGTGGATACGAGCTCCAGTCGTAATATAGACTCCGCGGCAAGATTTGGAGTTCCTATAAAATTTGTACGCTTACCGTCAAGATGAAACAATAAGCCGTACTGCGCTGAACAAAATAATTAACCATTTATAGTATTTGGCACCAGAAACGGCTGCATTGTCATTTCTTGATAGTGCCGTACCATATGAAACAAAAGTACAAATGGTAGAAGCAATGAATGCCAGTGCAGAGAGCGATGACGAAGGAAGTATTAAGAAATATAAAATCCTTCCAAATGATGTAGAATATTGTATGGGGAACAAAAAAACCATTTTATTTTTCCACATTCCAAACGATTATTTGAAAATTTTTTAATACCAACAACATTTTTGGAAAAAGATCCGGTAATTATACAGGGTGTCCCCCCGGCTCGCCGCGCTGACCGTGCCGCCAAGCGACTAGGCGCGCTCTGGTTGGTCCGTGTTTTTCGTTAATAACTCCTAAACAAAGCCGCGGACGCCATTTTTGCTAAGGAAAATGTCGCTTCAAATGACCCAAGGAACCTCCCATTTCCCGCTTACGCAGTCGTTTTGGGACACCCTGTATAGAAAAGGTCTGCCTACTCCGATTTTGATGAAATTTTAATATGTTATAGATTTCGACATTTTGAACAACTTGTTAAAGACTATATTTGCAAAAGACTATCGCTAATACTGTATTGAATTTGTCGTATTCCTACATGTTCCGCGGCAACGTAAACCTCTTCCGGGGCCGCATCTGTTTATTTTTTGTTTGTAAACACGTTGTGGGGATCAGAACAGAGTTTCACTCTATATAGGGTGAGCTTTCAATTTTGAAAGAGTACTTCTGGATTTGGGCACGCGTGGTCGGGGCGGCCGTCAGGCCGGCCCTCTCTGCCCCCACCAACTAACCCTAACTAATTCTGATCGCATAATTTTTGCATTCTACAGGGTGTCCCAAAATGTCTTAAGAATCTCGAAATGGGAGGTTCCTGAGGTCATTTCAAGCGCCATTTTCCTTTTGAAAAATGTTGTCCGAGGCTTCGTTTGAGAGTTATTAACGAAAAACACGGACCAATGAGAGCGCTCCCTGTCGCTCGGTGGCACGGTCAGCGCGGCGAGCCGGGGGGGAAGATAGTGTTGTCGGTACGGCGCGATGTAGTAAGAAGTAGCAGTTTCTCGATTATGTCCCGATTTCGATGAGCTTTGGATATGTTGTTAAGACAATGATTCTGAACAACATTTCCCTTTAGACTTTTTGCCTCGAGGCTTTAGTTTACGAGATATTTGTAAAAACTGGCAATTGAAAATCGATCGATGTTCATACTACTATCTCCTCTCCGATTTCGATGAGCTTTGGATATGTTGTTAAGACAATGATTCTGAACAACATTTCCCTTTAGACTTTTTGCCTCGAGGCTTTAGTTTTCGAGATATTTGTAAAAACTTGTAATTGAAAATCGATCGATGTTCATACTACTATCTCCTCTCCGATTTCGATGAGCTTTGATATGTTGTCAAGACCACGATTGAATAACCATTGTTGTATAACCATATCAAACTTATTTGAAGGTCATTGAAATCGGTGAGGATCCACATAATCTTTACCCGACTTATGGCAACATTACCCGAACGAGAGAAGAAGCAGAAACTGATTAAATTAAAAACTCACTTATTCAGCCGTAAATCCATTTGCTGCTTCGAAATGTGTGTCACTGGGTCATTCGGTGACGAACTGCACAGATGTCTTCAGGTGTACGACAGTACCGAAAGCTAAGGGCCGTACGGTCAGGTCAACGAACTGCACAGCTGGTGGTAAAACGACAACCGAAGGGATGCGCGGTCAAGTAAACGATCCTGGCTTTCACCTTCACTTTATAAACGATAAATAAATCGTATGTTTCACACAGATGCCACGAAATTTTTACACACTCACGATCACTGTTCACATTTGTCAACACATAACTATGCACTATGCACTAATAATATTTGCAATATTCCAGAAACAGGTAGAAATCCTGTAATAATATTTGCAATATCCCAGAAACAGGTAGAAATCCAGGTGCGCATAGCGGGTATACGGTGTTGTCCCTCCCGTTCGTTGTCCATAAATTAGTCCTGTGGTCAGGCCGGGAATTGCAGCACTGGTGATTGGTGGCAGGTACGCGATCGCAGAAAAATCCAAGGGGCACACTCCACAAAGAATGATGTTGAAGACTGACTGCAGTTTTCGGAAGATGCTTCGACCACCCCCAAATAACCCCACCACGAAGCAAAACTGAGCTGGAGGAAAAGTTCAAAACACAACACGTGTTTTGCAGACATAGAAAGTAAGAATCTGCGTGCATTGTCACTCTTGCCTTTCCTCCGGAACAAAAAACTTCCGGCGGGCGCCAAATCTTCTCCTGAACCGTGACTGCCTCAGCAAGGGTCAAGCGGCGCCCGCCGAAAGTTTTTTTATGGCTTAATTGCACAGCTTAGAAAGAGGTGCCCAAATACGACACGTGCGGAAGGAAATCTTTCCGTCCCCGTACTCTGTGAAGACCTTCGTGTAACTGCCCAGTTTCGATTTATGGCACAACCCCATGGAGACGTGGATCTCTGTTTTTTGTCCCGGAGGAAAGGCAAGAGTGACAATGCACGCAGATTCTTACTTTCTATGTCTGCAAAACACGTGTTGTGTTTTGAACTTTTCCTCCAGCTCAGTTTTGCTTCGTGGTGGGGTTATTTGGGGGTGGTCGAAGCATCTTCCGAAAACTGCAGTCAGTCTTCAACATCATTCTTTGTGGAGTGTGCCCCTTGGATTTTTCTGCGATCGCGTACCTGACACCTACCACCAGTGCTGCAGTTCCCGGCCTGACCACAATACTAATTTATGGACAACGAACGGGAGGGACAACACCGTATACCCGCTATGCGCACCTGGATTTGTACCTGTTTCTGGGGAAAAGGACATTTATTGTGATTTGTGCTGCAATGCAAAAGATATTGCAAATATTATTAGTGCATAGTGCATAGTTATGTGTTGACAAATGTGAACAGTGATCGTGAGTGTGTAAAAATTTCGTGGCATCTGTGTGAAACATACGATTTATTTATCGTTTATAAAGTGAAGGTGAAAGCCAGGATCGTTTACTTGACCGCGCATCCCTTCGGTTGTCGTTTTACCACCAGCTGTGCAGTTCGTTGACCTGACCGTACGGCCTTTAGCTTTCGGTACTGTCGTACACCTGAAGACATCTGTGCAGTTCGTCACCGAATGACCCAGTGACACACATTTCGAAGCAGCAAATGGATTTACGGCTGAATAAGTGAGTTTTTAATTTAATCAGTTTCTGCTTCTTCTCTCGTTCGGGTAAAGTTGCCATAAGTCGGGTAAAGATTATGTGGATCCTCACCGATTTCAATGACCTTCAAATAAGTTTGATATGGTTATACAACAATGGTTATTCAATCGTGGTCTTGACAACATATCCAAAGCTCATCGAAATCGGAGAGGAGATAGTAGTATGAACATCGATCGATTTTCAATTACAAGTTTTTACAAATATCTCGTAAACTAAAGCCTCGAGGCAAAAAGTCTAAAGGGAAATGTTGTTCAGAATCATTGTCTTAACAACATATCCAAAGCTCATCGAAATCGGGACATAATCGAGAAACTGCTACTTCTTACTACATCGCGCCGTACCGACAACACTATCTTCCCCCCCGGCTCGCCGCGCTGACCGTGCCACCGAGCGACAGGGAGCGCTCTCATTGGTCCGTGTTTTTCGTTAATAACTCCCAAACGAAGCCTCGGACAACTTTTTTGAAAAGGAAAATGGCGCTTGAAATGACCTCAGGAACCTCCCATTTCGAGATTCTTAAGACATTTTGGGACACCCTGTATATAGCCTTCATACAGAATTTGAACTAGTAATGGAAAAATCATGCAATCAGAATTAGTTACGGTTAGGCAGAGTTGGGCAAAAATCAACTAATAATTGAAAATGACTAATAGTCTGATTGATTGTTAGTCAAAACTTTATAAAAACAGTTAAATTTTTTTGATTAGTTAGTCATAACTACATGGCACTAGTTAGTCACAACTCTAAGTAATCGTTAGTTATTGCTTGTTAGTTATGATTAGTCATTAATTAGTTTAAATGATCAGTCATCAATCTTTAGTCATTAGTCACTATTGTGCGATGATTGTCTTCACAAAAATAAAATAAGAAAATCTGGAAAACTTTTCCTATTCAAGTGTATTTTCCTTTCTAGTCAGCATAACTTATCATAATCTTTACTTTATATGTTTATAAACTAATAGGATATTTTTTTGTTAATATTATGTCTTATTTCAACTTATAACCATTTTTAGTCATTAGTCATAGTGAAATTCTGATTGCGTATTTAATCATTAGTTATGCCAATATAGTCAGTAGTCAATAGTTATCCTTAATAAAAATTTAGTCATTAGTCATTAGTCATCACGCTCAAATAGTTATGTAGTAATTACTCATAGTCATGCTCAAGTATTGACGTAGTCATTAATTATTAGTCACTTTTGTAAAGCTTATGAAGGTATTAGTCAATAATCATAATTGTGACTAGCGTTTGCCCAACTCTGCGGTTAGGTCTGGGTTAGGTGCAGGAATACGAAAAATTCAATACAGTATTCGCGATTGTTTTTTGCAAATATCCCGAAAACTAAAAGCGACCCCCCTATATTGGAAAAGGAAAAAGTTGTTCGATAACATAATGTTGCTGCATAACATATTAAAATTTCATCAAAATCCGAGTAGGCAGACCTTTTCTATATAATTACCAAAGATCCTTGTACTACATGGAATAATGACCCTGACTTCAAAATTGCAATGAATATAGTTCAAGGACTGAAGGTGGTCAATGATACCGCTGAACGAGGCTTTAAACTAATGGAAGATTATAATAAAATTTTATCAAGAGACGAAGAGGAAAAACAATTTACCTATACTACAAACTGTGATGAAGATGAAATATCGAAAGCAGTATTCTGACGTCACAAAACAGAATTTGTCAAAGGAATTTTAAAGATTTTTTAATATAGAGAGAAACATCTGATCAATTCCTTCGTGATTAATTGCATTTTTAAGACGCATTGAAGACTGCTTGTTAACTGTGAGTTTTTTTGGAATTACATTGAAAGGGTTAACACAGTCGCGTCTAGGGCAGGATCTGCTTGGTCTTACCGAATGTCCGCCAGCAAATCCGGGAGAAAATACTTTGATGTCACCTCTTTTCGTAATTTACACAATATTCATAATAACTTCTTTTTCCGGTATTAGAACTGTTTCTCTTTTGTAGATTGGAGCGTATTAATGAATTTATTTAATATCTGTGTAAGTTATGTATACAGGGTGTCCCAAAATGTCTTAAGAATCTCGAAATGGGAGGTTCCTGAGGTCATTTCAAGCGCCATTTTCCTTTTGAAAAATGTTGTCCGAGGCTTCGTTTGGGAGTTATTAACGAAAAACACGGACCAATGAGAGCGCTCCCTGTCGCTCGGTGGCACGGTCAGCGCGGCGAGCCGGGGGGGAAGATAGTGTTGTCGGTACGGCGCGATGTAGTAAGAAGTAGCAGTTTCTCGATTATGTCCCGATTTCGATGAGCTTTGGATATGTTGTTAAGACAATGATTCTGAACAACATTTCCCTTTAGACTTTTTGCCTCGAGGCTTTAGTTTACGAGATATTTGTAAAAACTTGTAATTGAAAATCGATCGATGTTCATACTACTATCTCCTCTCCGATTTCGATGAGCTTTGGATATGTTGTCAAGACCACGATTGAATAACCATTGTTGTATAACCATATCAAACTTATTTGAAGGTCATTGAAATCGGTGAGGATCCACATAATCTTTACCCGACTTATGGCAACTTTACCCGAACGAGAGAAGAAGCAGAAACTGATTAAATTAAAAACTCACTTATTCAGCCGTAAATCCATTTGCTGCTTCGAAATGTGTGTCACTGGGTCATTCGGTGACGAACTGCACAGATGTCTTCAGGTGTACGACAGTACCGAAAGCTAAGGGCCGTACGGTCAGGTCAACGAACTGCACAGCTGGTGGTAAAACGACAACCGAAGGGATGCGCGGTCAAGTAAACGATCCTGGCTTTCACTTTCACTTTATAAACGATAAATAAATCGTATGTTTCACACAGATGCCACGAAATTTTTACACACTCACGATCACTGTTCATATTTGTCAACACATAACTATGCACTATGCACTAATAATATTTGCAATATCTTTTGCATTGCAGCACAAATCACAATAAATGTCCTTTTCCCCAGAAACAGGTAGAAATCCAGGTGCGCATAGCGGGTATACGGTGTTGTCCCTCCCGTTCGTTGTCCATAAATTAGTCCTGTGGTCAGGCCGGGAATTGCAGCACTGATGATTGGTGGCAGGTACGCGATCGCAGAAAAATCCACTCCACAAAGAATGATGTTGAATACTGACTGCAGTTTTCGGAAGATGCTTCGACCACCCCCAAATAACCCCACCACGAAGCAAAACTGAGCTGGAGGAAAAGTTCAAAACACAACACGTGTTTTGCAGACATAGAAAGTAAGAATCTGCGTGCATTGTCACTCTTGCCTTTCCTCCGGGACAAAAAACTTCCGGCGGGCGCCAAATCTTCTCCTGAACCGTGACTGCCTTAGCAAGGGTCAAGCGGCGCCCGCCGAAAGTTTTTTATGGCTTAATTGCACAGCTTAGAAAGAGGTACCCAAATACGACACGTGCGGAAGGAAATCTTTCCGTCCCCGTACTCTGTGAAGACCTTCGTGTAACTGCCCAGTTTCGATTTATGGCACAACCCCATGGAGACGTGGATCTCTGTTTTTTGTCCCGGAGGAAAGGCAAGAGTGACAATGCACGCAGATTCTTACTTTCTATGTCTGCAAAACACGTGTTGTGTTTTGAACTTTTCCTCCAGCTCAGTTTTGCTTCGTGGTGGGGTTATTTGGGGGTGGTCGAAGCATCTTCCGAAAACTGCAGTCAGTATTCAACATCATTCTTTGTGGAGTGGATTTTTCTGCGATCGCGTACCTGCCACCAATCATCAGTGCTGCAATTCCCGGCCTGACCACAGGACTAATTTATGGACAACGAACGGGAGGGACAACACCGTATACCCGCTATGCGCACCTGGATTTCTACCTGTTTCTGGGGAAAAGGACATTTATTGTGATTTGTGCTGCAATGCAAAAGATATTGCAAATATTATTAGTGCATAGTGCATAGTTATGTGTTGACAAATATGAACAGTGATCGTGAGTGTGTAAAAATTTCGTGGCATCTGTGTGAAACATACGATTTATTTATCGTTTATAAAGTGAAAGTGAAAGCCAGGATCGTTTACTTGACCGCGCATCCCTTCGGTTGTCGTTTTACCACCAGCTGTGCAGTTCGTTGACCTGACCGTACGGCCCTTAGCTTTCGGTACTGTCGTACACCTGAAGACATCTGTGCAGTTCGTCACCGAATGACCCAGTGACACACATTTCGAAGCAGCAAATGGATTTACGGCTGAATAAGTGAGTTTTTAATTTAATCAGTTTCTGCTTCTTCTCTCGTTCGGGTAAAGTTGCCATAAGTCGGGTAAAGATTATGTGGATCCTCACCGATTTCAATGACCTTCAAATAAGTTTGATATGGTTATACAACAATGGTTATTCAATCGTGGTCTTGACAACATATCCAAAGCTCATCGAAATCGGAGAGGAGATAGTAGTATGAACATCGATCGATTTTCAATTACAAGTTTTTACAAATATCTCGTAAACTAAAGCCTCGAGGCAAAAAGTCTAAAGGGAAATGTTGTTCAGAATCATTGTCTTAACAACATATCCAAAGCTCATCGAAATCGGGACATAATCGAGAAACTGCTACTTCTTACTACATCGCGCCGTACCGACAACACTATCTTCCCCCCCGGCTCGCCGCGCTGACCGTGCCACCGAGCGACAGGGAGCGCTCTCATTGGTCCGTGTTTTTCGTTAATAACTCCCAAACGAAGCCTCGGACAACATTTTTCAAAAGGAAAATGGCGCTTGAAATGACCTCAGGAACCTCCCATTTCGAGATTCTTAAGACATTTTGGGACACCCTGT
Source organism: Lasioglossum lativentre (assembly GCA_916610255.1). NCBI lineage: Eukaryota > Metazoa > Arthropoda > Insecta > Hymenoptera > Halictidae > Lasioglossum > Lasioglossum lativentre. Next base: position 22,098,408 of record OU744359.1, on the reverse strand, counting down.
ATATGAAAAAACTCTTCAAACAAAAGTTGTAGTATATGAGGAGGTGAATATACATATGTAGTATCAGAGAAAAAAAAATTTTTTCTAGGTCATTTTTTCAAGTTTTCAAGATCACAGATGTTTTTTCTATTAACAACTGTTTATGCTATTTCTGGATTCTTAAAGAGAAAAAATACAAATTCAATGATATATTATAACATATATTTATGTCAAGATTTAAAAAATTCAAAATTTTCAAATTTGCTGCGCATCCTTTTCCCATGATCCAATCGGCCCCAAATTTTTTCAGATCATTTTCTCAACATTTGTCACAATTCTGGGGGGCGGCATGAAAAATATTTCGCAAAATAATTTTCGTCAAGTATAGTTAAGGTCCACCCTAGTGCACAGTATAAGAGAAGTCTTATACTGTGAAGAACAATTGGTTTCATTATTTTGCATATGTTTTCTGTCTAGTTATTACCTATGTTTCAATAAATTTTGCATACACGTGCCTAAACAAACACCACTTTAATCGACGAAATTTTACTAACACAAAGTATGGCATATTGGTCAAATAATCCAAATTATGTATATGCCACTATGGATAGCCTGAATACTTGTTTAATTAATGTTTATTAAGCTGTAATATGTTGAGTTCATGTCATTACCAGACGTTTGCTCGGGGTTTTACTAACGTAGGAACTACGGGCAAGGAATAGTCGAAGACAGAGTCGCCAGATGAGGGGAATTGACTCGAATTAAGGGGAAATGGTCCCCCCCTCTCTTCCTCACCCCTCTCTCTCTCTCCCCCTCTCTCTCTGCCAGTACCAAATTAGTCACGTGACACGGTGATACATGCACGACAGAGACGAAATAAGTCACGTGACCGGGCCGTGGCGGAAGCGTGGGGAATAGCGCCGTAGAAGGGGAAAGTAGAGTGGGGAGACAAGTTTTAATCTGATGACTCTGTCGAAGATAATATTGCAGTGTACAAAATCAAGTGACCTTCTGCTTGAATCGAACTGAAATGAATCGAGTTTCCTGTGGTTTGTCCAGCTCAATCAGAAACGATCATCAATCAGATCAAGTGGCTTGCCCTCATTTTATTATTAATAGCTATCCGAAAGTTAACTCATTATCATAACTAAATCTATCGCTATTGTGCGTACGAATTTCGTGTTAAGTAGATGATTCTGTATATAAATAATAGCATTCAGCGAAGTACCTATAGCCGTGTCCAGCTATCTCCATTTTTACGAGTAAAATATGAGAAAATGTTTGAAACATCATCTGTTTCAAAAGTAATACTCAAATTAACCAAAACGTATAGGGTGAATGGACATTTATAAAAGAAGCTTGCCACAAAATTATTTATAAAAAAGAAAATTAACATTAAACATTTTGTTTACATCAACATTGTCTATTCATGCAGGACAGAAAAAGGTTGAAAGGAAGCCTATGTCGCGAAAAAATGGTTATCGAGGTATAATGTCATGAAATATTTGTAAAACTCGAATGTGTAGAGATATACGTTTAGGCCAGATCCGAAGAAGTTCTTCCCCCCACCATTAATTTTCTGGTCTACCGCTCTTCAGCACCACTACTAGTCAGAGTCGCCAGATGAGGGGAGGGAGCACGAATCGAGAGGAAAAAGATACCCTCTCTCTGCCAGTACCGGACATATGCATGACAGAGAGGAAACGCGTAGGTCTTTTGTCTACACGTAGAATTCCACAATTAAATTTTGCACCTCTATCGGCTTATTCCTCGATAATTACTTGACTGCGACATATAATTTCTTTCAAACTTTTTTTCTTTTCGATGTATAAAAAAATTGTCAACACCAATTCTCTATGTTACAAACAATTGTGCGGCAGATTTCTTTGATAGTCCACCGATACAGAGGTGTAGATTCACCCCTAGCAGCGGTGACCGTTATTTTTCGTATACCCTGTACTCACCGTTCTACTTATACAACATGAACGGAGTCTGCAATGAAAATTTTGTCTTCTCTTTACGAAATTTTCGAAAAAATATAACTTGTAACAGTTTACATCGCCTAGCCTGCGTACGCATATACATATACATACACATGCAGACATTAATATACAGTGCGTCTAGCTTGAAGAACACCCAATTATTTCTAAAAATATGAATGATATAAAAACATGTTTGAATTGATGAAATGTTTTACGATGTGAAAGAGCACCTACTATAGTCGTATGTATTTGACTTTGCAATGACCGCAAAATGTCCTGTGGAGGTCACATTAAAATTTTTTAAAGGAAGTCTGCTTTTTCTATTGCAAATTCTTGTAGCTGGCATCGAAACGGACCTTTATGATATTATATAATTTATTTATGGAAATGAAAATTTTCTTGGTCAGTTACGAGACACAGGAGCCATATAAAAATTTCGTTCCATCTTTAAAAATTTTAGTAAATCGAAAATAACAGACGTTCTTAAATTGTTTAATTGTTTTTACTGTTTTAAAAGTACATCTACACATTTTTGTCATAAAAACATAAAATCTATACAAATATGTAGTGTTTTGAAAAGTGTAATGTGACCTTCACAGGGCATGTTAAGATCATTGAACGATCAAGTCCATACGAGTATGATATGAACTTGATCTCTTCATCGTACAACTTCCGTCTAAAACATGTTTTCACATCGTTCATATTTTTCGACATATTTGAGCGTTCTGTTTATAAAGGGGGGCAAGGACACGCTGTATATAAGAAGCGAAACTGGAATTATACCCAAGAAGCATAATGCCGATAAACGATAATCTTATGGACTCATTTATCGTGAGAGTGATTGATTTTTGGACGTACACGAACGTTTTGGTTCGTTTTTGGTGTGCATCGATATGAATGATATTATGAAAGATGAGTCGATACCCTAAGGCGTTTCTTAACTAATTGTAAGTAATTTTACTAGGCATGTATAACTACTTTTAGAGACAAATATTAGAATCGGTTGTCCGTGAAGTGGACATCTGCCAACCGCTCTCACCTGTGTGTTGGCGGATGTGGTTAACAAGGTGTTCCTTTCTGGTGAACGATTTGGAGCAGAAGCCGCATCGGTGTGGAGACTCACCCGTGTGCTGACGGACGTGGTTTAAGAGATGCTCCTTTCGGGTGAACGTCTTCGAGCAGAAATCACAGCGGTGCGGCGTCTCACCCGTGTGCCACATTATGTGGTTCGTGAAATGCTCCTTTCTCGTGAACGACTTACCTGTTAACAACAAGAAACAAAATCAATATCTCAAATTACAGATCACATTGCAATATACACCTTACATTTACAATATTACAATACATTGCGTTACTGTTGTACAGGCACGGTAATCAACAAAAAGAAATAGCCGCTGGGGACGCCCACGTGCGCAACGCATGTGCGTACGTGCAATTAGTGAAATATAAGTGGGCGCCGCGCCGTGTCTCACAGTGGTCGATTTTTCGAAAAAGTGGGACAAAAATTAGCATGACTTGAAAATTTAATTTATTCGCGAATAATAGAATCAAATACATCTGTTGATGCTGAAGGTAGTCAAGGCATGTAGAGAAACAACACATGATTGTTAAAATTTTAATCATTTTCAACCATTGCGATTTTTTCAGTTACAAATGAGATTAAACCGATAAACTTATCAGTTGTACATATAGACAGTAACAGATCAAATCATATAATTATTTTCTACTTTAAAAATAATTTCTTCTTTTGTGTCCCATTTTTCATACTTATCGATCACTATGCGCCGCGCGCCATGCCGTGTCGTTCGGAAGAAGCACGCGTGTGATTGTCATTAACGGACAGCTAAGCACTCCTCAGAGATGATTTGATGATTAATAGAAAAAGAAAATTTTTTGTGATGATCCAGATAAATTCTACACTTGCCGTTGGCCTCGTTTATAAAAGATGGATGAACAATATTACTCTCATCTTAGAATGGATACGTTAATAATTTGTATACTCCGTCGCATAAAATAGTATACCATGTACATTCGATTAAGTCTGGGTTTGGTAAAGTCTGGTTAAATTGGGGAACCGAGATGAAATACAGGACGATTCACTGCATAGTGAACCCAAAAACACTCAAACACTCAATACATTAGATCACTGGTAGTCATTGACTATGTACTGCCTCGGAGACGGCTGTATACCGCTGTACAATATTATCTCCGTAACTGTTGTTACTGTCGCAATTTTATCCCCACCACTGGATGGATCCCCTTGGAACCAATCGGGTTCAGTATCGATGAGACTCACACTAATGCAAGCGAAGCAGAAGGTTGCAACTTGTCTAATTTTTTTGTTCATAAAACTGTTACCATAGTATTCGTCTCGTTTTTCTGATCATGTAATGTGGAAGAGGACGACGAACAGAAAAGAAAGAGTAGCAGAGAATCGAAGCGTCGATCCTCTTTCTTTTTCAATCGCTATCCTTCTCTACGTTCGGCAGACTACAAAGAATGTAGCACCTCTACTATAATTGTCGCTCGACATTCCCGACGATACGACAGTTACGGAGATACTACTGTACACGTTCATTCTTCCTCATGCTTTCCAGTACCCAGATACACGTACCACCGTCTCCGTTGCGGCAGTCATTGTCGTCCAACTCTCGATGTCGGAAAGACGACATCAGTCTCTTCACAGACGTTTGAGTATAGCCAAAAACACGCGTTTGAGTTCACTATCCAGTCAATTAGCGGACCGGTTAATGTTAAGTGCAGCCCCCAGGTACAGAAGTTACACTCTATAATCTTAATCCTTGCTAGTAGTTTTCGATTTTTGTTCGTTTATCGACGGTAATGAAATTTTAAACTACGAATATATTTAATTGACATGTTTTATGAAAACTAGATTTAATGCATACAACACAGAACTTACAATTTCAAAGAAAGCATCGATGCGTTTATTAAAAATTATATACTCTCTTATGGATCGATGTGTTTATCAAAATATACTATTCTTGGTGCCTAGCCAATAAGTCATTTGTTAATAACAGATGCGTCTCGAAAACGGCAATTTATTTATTGGTTACTCTATATCTTTTTAATACTTGGCTCACAAGTCCAACACCAACACGACATCTGTTTTGTCTTCTTTCTTTACACTGTATCCATTCTTTATCCTTGTTTACTAAAGTAGCTTCGCCGAGCTCAAGACATGAACAAGTGAACCATGGGAATGGGACTGACTCGTGTAAATTTAACCGAGCAGATTTCAGTTAAATTTAATCGAGTACTACTGTAGCTGTTACTGTTGAGACTTTCAGTTGAATATTTAATAAAAATTATTTCAGTTTAAAAACAAATTTTCTTCGCCACTTATTTTGCACTTGTTTTGATCAAATACAAGTATAAGCATAGTATGTATAAGTTTGGTCCTGACTTTTTTGGGCACATACGAACTGCGAAAATAGGGGAGGGGCACAGATGACTACCCTGGAGATATTTCATCCAAGGTGTGTAACGTAGATGCGCAAGTCCTGGTGTCTAGAATCCAAAAACAATTGACTCGTTGTGGACAATAAGACAGCCCCTGATTATATTATTGGTCATTAAACAAATGTTGTAAATATTTGTTATGCAATGGTGGTCTTTATTCTAACTTTGAAATTATTTTTTTCGACAGTATCATGATGTTTTTCTGGTGTGTATAGGATATCTCAAATTCAACACTATAATGCTGATTTTAGAGACCATAGTGCCAAAACAAAGAGACGTCACTTGACGATTCATAAATTTTTCGCAACAGATCAGAGAAAATCTCCAACATCTATCTTAGTGGTCATAATATACCAAATTTTTTCTGTATTTTCGCATATGATTAACAATATGGACTTTTCCTGTAACAACATACCCTTTCAGTAAAAATAGAATATTCAAACATGAAAAATAAAGCATCCACCAATAATTCAGGGTTTCCCCATAACTACTCTTCCAACTCAAATCAAATATTGGAACTTTTTCAGTCACAAGTCACTCTTAATCTTCTGTCTTATAATATTGTTTGCAACTATGCTCATCCAAACTTCTTCAACAGAATTTGAAAATTTGGCGAATACGTGTGCTCTTAAAATAGGAACCAGCTAGTATGTCCGTTCATGACCTACCAGAACTCATTTTTCTCCCAAACGAAAACTGACATGAAAAAAATGTTACTTTTTTTATGTATGTATGCAGACTTTTTCAAAATCTTCTAATAAAAAAAAATAGTTATTTTAAAGATACAATAAAAAAATTTAATTTTTAAAATAGAACAATGCACGGAACATCATCTAATAATGAGTAAAGTAGCCTACTACTGCAAGAATTTGTATTAACGTGAATTGCGTAATTTATTAATATGCCATGGAAAAACATAAATTATACAAATCGAATGAAAAATGATAACTATAGTAGTATAGGTACTACTATGTACTTTAAGTATGAGAGTTTTGATTTATAATAATTTATGTGCAGTAATCAGCAGTCGATTATTTCAAATATGTAAGTTGGCATCAAATTAATAATACACTCCTCAAAAGAATTAAGGGATCACTTCTGCGGACCCGAAAAATTGCTACCAGTTTACACGATTATAACTCCGGCCAAAATTGCTGTATCGATATCGTTAAACAATGGTATGAAAGCGTGAAACCTCTAGTTTCAGATGCTCTTCATCACATTTTTGCTATGTTGTTTTTTTACAATGTTATAGCGAGATGCAGACAATATTGACGATTAACAAAAATTTTGTGCAACTTTGAAACATCACACGGGGTGAAAAAATTTTTTTGTGATAAATCGCGTTAATATCATTTGGAAGGGCTATCTTTCTTCTGTAAAATGTGTGGTTGTTGATTATGGTGCGATTTTTTTTATTCAAGTTATTCAACATTGAAATAAATGTTCTCTTCAAGGCACTTCCTTTGTTTTATCAATTTAATTAACATTTCGATATACCAGGTGTTTCTGAAAATATGCTTAAAATATGTACAATTTCCATTTTTCCTTTAACTCGCTACATCTCGGCGCGAAATGATCGCAATACCATGATTCGAAAGGCAGATTGAAGCAGAGATTCTGCCGATTCGATTGAGTGTACCCCATGAACCCGCTGCGACAATTTTTTACCTATGGCAGCTGTGTTGACCCGACGAGGGCTCCACAGCAAGATTTTACTTTTATTAAATCCTTATATGAATATAAGGAAATAGATAAAGACATTAGTTATGTAACGTTAGACAAATTTTGCAGGCATTTGTGGTATTTGACACCAGAAAATGCTGCGTTATCGTTCTTCGATAATGACATTTCTTAGAAACAAAGAAACGGCGGCAACAAAAGTGGCGGCGATTATTATGAAAAATTTGTCAGTCTACCAAGTAATGTAGCCGACCACATGCAGAAGGATATTTCAGATTTTATATCAGACGAAAGTCGGAAGTTCTTTAGTAGATTCGGCATATCGGCAGGATTTTTAGAAAAAGATCCTATAGTTTGGCTGAATGAACCATCTTATAAAATAGGTTTAGATATAATTAGGGCTTTACCGGTGGTTAACAATTCGGCAGAAATAGCCGTTAAGTTAATGCCGGATTTTAATCAAATTTTAGCGCGTAATGAGGAAGAAAAATAGATAATACTACAAATTGTAAAAGATTACGGCCAGCAATATCCTGATGTAAAGAAAGCTACTTTAGCGAAAAATGTGTAACTAATAAATCTAAGTTCTTTAGAATATAATACATAGATCGAATAGAAATAGACTTCATTACAAAACTACAACTACTAATATGTTATTTTACCTATACAGGATAATACGTGATAATGTCCTATCATCAATTAAAATTTGCTACATTTTAATGTAGGTATTTAAATATCTCTGTTATATGTGGTTATACGAAAAAATGTCAGAGGAGCAAATTGCACTGTTCAATAAGGTAAATATAATGGCAAAAAAAATTGTTTGGAAATCAAATTTTCGAAAGGGATATAGCCGGATAAGATGGTCAAAAGTGCCCTTGAACCGAATTTTATGGCCAATGGGTCATTCGATAGAGCATGAAGAAAAAACATACTGTGCAAAGTTTCAACCCTATATCTCGATCGGGAGGGTAGTTATAGGGTAAAATCGAAAAATCAGTTTTTGGCCTATTTTCCCTAGTTAATGATGTTCAGAAATTCTGAGAAAAATCTGACATATGTCGAGCACCCAAATACATACTCTGCAATTCGTTTCAGATTTTTAAATTGAAAATCCTGCTTGTAAAAAATCAAAAACCTCAAAAAAATCGAAAAAATGCAGATTTAAAGTGACCACATTTTCCTTTTTACGGGTATCGATATATTGTTATAATTATAGTTCATGAATTTTTTCATATTTTTCGGCTGTCTGCGCGGTAGTTAAAAAAAATAAAAACCGATTTATTCGACGTTTTTTCCGCGAAGACCTAAGGTAACCTTAAAATTGTTACGTTATATTTATTCTCTAAGTCTATTAGGCACTGATAAACCTTCAACATTTCACAGAAATAATTACAAAATGAAGTTAACTTGATTAGTATTCTACTGCGTCAGCGCATAACATCTGAAAATATTAACTTTGTTTCCAACAGCTCGGTTGGGTCAGCGCGGTAGGCGCTCGCCTCTCAACCTGTGTATACTAGGTTCGCGCCCCGTCATATGCCTACATTTTTTTTCTTTTGATTAATTCTTTTTTCTTTATTTCTAACTATGTAATAATCAATGGTACTTTTGTAGAATACTTTTAGAACCAACATTTAAATATTTAAAAAATATTTTAGGTAAAATACCCAATAGAATGTAGTTTTGGAGCAACTGAGTTTTAAATACTTTGTTATCAAGTTGTAGAAATGGCTCCATTGTTATTTAGTTCTTTTGAGGCATTCCCTTTTGGTACCTCGTCTTTTATGCGGAACAGCAATTGTTGTGTATGAACCACTCAGGTCCGTTACTTGCCTTCCCTAACAATCAGTGAGGAAAGCAGGTGTTCCGATACCTGTTAAAGTAAAATAACAAATCCATGAAAGCATATTTAAACAGACAAACTTTCCGTGTTTCATTAACTTTTATTCTACATTCATAAAAGTACCTGTCGACCGTCTTACGTTTACCTTTTCGTTTCTCTATTCGCTTTATGACTCTGCGAGTCCCGGCTACCAGGTAACGAATTGCTATATTACTTTTTACCCGTTAATCACCCATCGGCCGCCAGGGTTGGGTGGGAGAGGGGTACGGTCGCAAAACTGAACTTACCCCCTCCAGACCGGGAAATTAGGAAAGAACACTCCGAATTGTGAAAATTCTTACACCAAGCAATCATGATCATTCTTGAACGGACCTCCAAACGGTGAAGAGCGTAATGAGTTATCGGTATTGTGCAAGTAAACTTAATTTCCGAGTGTTATCAGCATGTCAAGTGAAAGTGTAGAATTCGTTGATACTAGATCCTCGTGTGTTAGGTGCATTAAATGTAATATTCTGATTCGAGGTGCAAGAAAAGGTGGTAGAATAAAACGGTTAACTACAGTTATTGAGGCAACTAGGTGGTCTAGAGTTTTAGATAAAGTGGTGACTGGTGGTGACGTACTCTGCAATAAGTGCCGCTTTTTTGTATACAGGAGACAAGCAAGGGTATCTGACGAATTTCAAGAAACCAGTGGTGAAACATCTTCTGTTAGTTTAACCCCCATAGCTGGAACTTCATCCATCGAAGTGTCCCTTTCAACTGCAGCTTCGGTCGAAATATCTCCAATGGGCGCATCTTCTAATTTAACACCCACAGTTGAAACATCATCTATCGAATAGCCTCGTACGACAACACCCGTTTTATCATTATGCTCAAATGAAGCGTCTTTTATATCACCCTCTATTGAAAGATCTTCCGGCGGAGCATCCCTAAGTGAAGCGTCCGCCATAGACGTAACGTCAGTTGATATGTCATCCTCTAGCTTAGAAAATATATCTTCAATTCAAAATTCTTCATCTTGTGATCCATCATCTTCGTCGCTAAGAGATTCATCATTTACATTGAATTTGAGTAATCCCCCAGAACAAAACCTTACATATGTTGAAATTCCATTTTCAAGAGTTGTTGCAACTCGTGCATATTGTTTTATATGTGGATCCAAAACAAATATTCATAATGTTCCCTTTGAAGCGAGAAAACAAGTGTTTCTCATGCGCAGGATATTTGTTCCGAAAGGAAATCGGTGCTGTCGCGATCATATAATAGTCAATAATCTTTTTTACGAAGATATTATCGAACGCTTGCGTGCTTACTCAAATACTAGTTTAATTGATTCCGAGGAACTTAAAAATTATTTCGAATACCTTGCAGTTACTCATGATTCTAGCATTAAAGATAAAGTGGGTGATTTTACGTTATCAGAAGAACGCCTTAAAGTATTTACTGGGTTAACTTCGGAAAATCTTATAGAACTTCGACAAATGATGACTTCCATGCGAAATACACAGCAACGTGACATTACTCAAGCTGTTCTTTTTATTCAAATTGCGCACTGGAAATTCTAATAGTTTAATAGCTGCAATTCTCGGATTAGAGCGAGAGCAGCAAGTATCAGATTTTTGCAATTCCGTTTTAAACTCATTCGAAAAAGATATTTTACCTGTGCTTTTCGGTGTTAGAGCTTTTTCTCGCGAGCACTTAATTAAAAATGAAACATCCCTTGTAGCGAAGCAGTTATACAATATTAAAGACCAGTTAGCACTGATTTTCGACGGTCCGTACATCCGGCATGAGAAAAGCTCAAACAACGCGTACCAAAGAAAATCGTATACGGGTCAGAAAAAGGTGCCACTGTGCAAACCTTTTACAGTTTGCACAACCAATGGCTATATAGTCGATATGTTAGGACCTTTTTACGCGAATCAAAATGATGCTGAAATAATGCGGATCGTTCTTCGAGATCCAAATGGTTTGCAAGCTCCTATGAAAAGAAAAGACCTATGTATTGTGGACAGAGGTTTTCGAGATGTTCAATCTCACTTGCAAGAACTCGGTTTTAAAGTTCTCATGCCAGCATTGAAGGGCAAACGTAGTCAACTGACTACGGAAGAATCAAATTATTCTCGTAAAGTTACAAAAGTTCGTTGGGTAGTTGAGGCTATTCACGGCATTATTGGACAGAAATATCGTCTTCTTCACCACCAGTTAGATAATAAGCTTCTCCCAAAAGTTGGTTCCTATGTAAAAATTGCCTGTTTTCTAAATAATCGATTTGGAAAACGTTTAAACTCCAATGTAACCCTATCCGCGGAAATAGTTAATAGAATGACAATTCAATCAAACGTACCAAATACGCTTGCAGTAGAAGTCGAAACAGGTCGTTGGAATAGACGTAAACTTCCGTTTAAAACAATGTCATCTTCAGACCTACGCGATTTTCCACGGTTGACGGAAACCGACTTAAAAATTCTATTTACAGGAACGTACCAATTATCTCAGGCAATATCCTACTTAGCAGAGTTAATGGATGCAGAAGATAATATTAATATCCATGTTTTAATAGAAAACAATAGTATAGTTAAATTCGAGGTTCAATCGCGCCATATTAATAGTAGGACTTTGTTACATTGAATATGCACCTAACACAAGTGGTTGTTTGGTATCCTACGATATTGTTGCGATTGCGCGAATGGCAACCGTACCGTCGGCTGTTGCTCGCACGTCGCAGCAATTGTATACTACATTTCACATGCTCGATATCTTTCGAAAATTGTGAGACCAGCTGAAATATTGAGCAGGATATTCAATCAAGGACAAGTGACTCCGGTCATCAACGAAGACAGCGACGAAGACTAGGAACATCACACGAGATACTTATTTCCATCCGTCAGCAATTATGACGATAAGTATTTTTAAAATTAATCATTTATGTATGTTCTTATTGTCAGAAAAGACAAATAATTCTCTAATCCTTAATATTTTTATTTTTATTTTTATTTTATAACCAACATTTTGAATGGCACCGGCTTTGGAAATTGGAAATCCATTTTACTGCAGAAAAGGTTTTGCGACCGTCCCCCTCTCCCACCCAACCCTGGCGGCCGATGGGTGATTAACGGGTAAAAAGTAATATAGCAATTCGTTACCTGGTAGCCGGGACTCGCAGAGTCATAAAGCGAATAGAGAAACGAAAAGGTAAACGTAAAGCCTCGTACAGACCTGAACATTTCGGCGAACATTGCGCCGCGCATTTCGCGGAACAGCGAAGGGAACAATAGTTTTAAATGCACGCGGCGTTCGTGGCCCTGTCAAACCTATTGTTCCCTACGCCGTTCGGCGCAATGCGCAGCGCGATGCGCGGCAAAATGTTCAGGTCTGTACGAAGCATAAGACAGTCGACAGGTACTTTTATGAATGTAGAATAAAAGTTAATGAAACACGGAAAGTTTGTCTGTTTAAATATGCTTTCATGGATTTGTTATTTTACTTTAACAGGTATCGGAACACCTGCTTTCCTCACTGATTGTTAGGGAAGGCAAGTAACGGACCTGAGTGGTTCATACACAACAATTGCTGTTCCGCATAAAAGACGAGGTACCAAAAGGGAATGCCTCAAAAGAACTAAATAACAATGGAGCCATTTCTACAACTTGATAACAAAGTATTTAAAACTCAGTTGCTCCAAAACTACATTCTATTGGGTATTTTACCTAAAATATTTTTTAAATATTTAAATGTTGGTTCTAAAAGTATTCTACAAAAGTACCATTGATTATTACATAGTTAGAAATAAAGAAAAAAGAATTAATCAAAAGAAAAAAAATGTAGGCATATGACGGGGCGCGAACCTAGTATACACAGGTTGAGAGGCGAGCGCCTACCGCGCTGACCCAACCGAGCTGTTGGAAACAAAGTTAATATTTTCAGATGTTATGCGCTGACGCAGTAGAATACTAATCAAGTTAACTTCATTTTGTAATTATTTCTGTGAAATGTTGAAGGTTTATCAGTGCCTAATAGACTTAGAGAATAAATATAACGTAACAATTTTAAGGTTACCTTAGGTCTTCGCGGAAAAAACGTCGAATAAATCGGTTTTTATTTTTTTTAACTACCGCGCAGACAGCCGAAAAATATGAAAAAATTCATGAACTATAATTATAACAATATATCGATACCCGTAAAAAGGAAAATGTGGTCACTTTAAAACTTCCATGTGAAATCTGCATTTTTTCGATTTTTTTGAGGTTTTTGATTTTTTACAAGCAGGATTTTCAATTTAAAAATCTGAAACGAATTGCAGAGTATGTATTTGGGTGCTCGACATGTGTCAGATTTTTCTCAGAATTTCTGAACATCATTAACTAGGGAAAATAGACCAAAAACTGATTTTTCGATTTTACCCTATAACTACCCTCCCGATCGAGATATAGGGTTGAAACTTTGCACAGAATGTTTTTTCTTGATGCTCTATCGAATGACCCATTGGCCATAAAATTCGGTTCAAGGGCACTTTTGACCATCTTATCCGGCTATACCCTTTCAGGGTTATCGTTATTTTTATTTGAAGGTCATATCATTTTTCTATATTCCATTTAGAAAAAAAGGACAAATCCGATATGTCTATACTCCATAGTTAAGGTGAATTTCAAAATTTTCAAAATTTTCAATTGAAATGCGCCACGTGATCCTTTTATCCGATCGATCTCAAACTTTGCACAAATTTGTTTCTCACCTAAAGCAGTGATGGGCATTTTTTACTGCCGCAGTCAAGAAGGATCCACGGAGCTTCCCCCACCAACCACTTTTTTGTACAGCGGTCACCTTCGCTGCGCAGCGGTGCCTCGTGCCTTCAAGCGCCTTCATTTTCCCCCTCACACGTCCCTCCATAGCCGACGAGGTTGGTGGGAGAAGCAGGCAATTCAGGGGCCAGGGCGTCAGCTGACCCCGGCCTCGGAGGGGAGTTTGATCCCCTCGGGACGGGCTGGCACCCCGGAGATAATTTTCGGATGTGGGGTGCCGGACGGTCCCCTCTTGACAGGGGCGACCGCGGAGGCGGGGTGGGGAGTGGCGGGGCGTGCCGGAAAACGCCTCCGACGACCCTCCCTTACCGTGTGCGGCAACCTCCTGCCCTGGCCGGAGTGGGCCCCCTCTCCGGAGGGGTCACCCGCTTCGAGCGGGGCAGGTGGCCGCCGGGGGGCCCAGGGTGGACCGAGCTGGGGCTCGGGAAGCCCGTTCCGACGGCCCTTGGGGATGGGGACACCTGGCGGCTCCCATACCGCCCGATGTCCGACTAGTGTAGGTTAGTGGGGGAGGTTAACCCCTCCCCCGGGTTCTATTGTAAGCGAAGGGGTTGCCTGTTGAATACTCGCGTGATCCGGGCACCCCCTCCATAGCTTAGGGATGGGAGTGAGGTTTTATCGGGTAAACCCTCGGTCTGGCGGGCGCGCGCAGCGAGTCCCACATAACCCTGGCTCCCCCCAGGGGGGTCGGGGTATGCGTATCGCATTTCCTCACATAAAAAAAAAAGGCAACTCAGGGGCCCTACCGTGCCCATCACTGACCTAAAGAAACAATTCTGGGGGGCGTCGTGAAAAAAATAAGGTCCACCCTAATCTATATATATATCTATAATAATCTATGTATATGCAACATATCAAATCTTAAAAATTGTTCAAAGTTAGATTCAGAAAATCCTCAAAATTTATACATACGAATTTTTGTTTATATTCATAAAAGTATCATCAATAAATCTACCAGACTCATATATTAAAAGTAAATCTAAACTTGATTCTATTCAAACTATATTTAATAATGTACAAGATGTTCGGAAAAAGATAGAAGAAAATTTATAAAACAATTCATTAAAATGGACACGTTTTACTCTTGGTTTTTGTATTAAATTATTAGGAAGAATCCTCCATTAAATTTTCGCCGATTTACATATTACCAAATACAATGTATTCTTGGTCCACAAGAAGATGGAACAAAATTTGACAGAGGGGGAACGGGAATCACCGAGACCCTATTCATTACGCTAGCGTATTGATGATTATGTATAATGTATAGGTTCAGTAGTCGGGAGGGACAGTTGGACATCTTCACCAAATCGCTTTGGTCCACTGTTCCAGTCACACTCGATAAGTTAATTTGTTTTTATTGTCAAGCGGTTCGGGCTATTGCGACATACTTGTAGCGCGAAGTAGGGATATCAGCTAAATGGGGCATAGATATTAGAATCTACGATTTTGGACGTGTACTGAAGGAAATCGTGTATTCGCGAATTAACTATCCGTGTTCATAATACATCATGTAATAATGCATCCTATTCTCCGTGTGCACGGATATAGAGATCCGTATATTTTTTTACACGGCACGAGTCCAGCAACTGATACGTTTTTCTTGTTTTCAGATCGAATTCTTTTCGACTGTTGATGTTAGAAACGAGACGCAAGACAGCAATAAATTCACGCTCGACTGTTTAACGTTACATCACCGTGTATTAAAATACATATTACACGGATTAGGATTCGGATTCGTTTATTACACGTGAAAGAGAGACCTCCAATAGATACCACCAAGTTTCTCTGTGTCTTCTTCTCGTGGAACAAGAATATATTCAAACTAAAAATTTGCGAGTTCAAGTTTATACTTGTTCTCGCCACAAAAAAAATAAAAATTCGTTTAACTCAACATAGCTAATACTCATGCAATAGATTATGTTAATACTGATACAATATATCGCAGATTTGGCGTTCTTCGAGTTATTACTAATAAATAATAATGAAAAATTGACTCACTTACCGCATATTTCACAACGAAATGGTGTATCATTGGTATGTGAGCGCATATGGTTTGCAAGATGTTCTTTACGTGTATATTTTTTGCCACAAGCCTGGCAGTGATGAGGAGTTTCTCCCGTATGCCACATAACGTGGTTCATAAAGTGTTCTTTACGGGTGAAGCTCTTTTTGCAAATATCACATCGATGCGGAGTTTCGCCTGTATGTTTACGAACGTGATTTACCATATGTTCTTTTCTAGTAAACGTTTTTGAACAGTACTGGCATCTGAAATAGAAAATAAGAAATTTCTCAAACTGTTATTTAATTAATATTTTACTCTCTTTCGACTACACGTTACTATTGTGATTTGATGGAAATATTTTACACATGCACCAAAATAAGTATTGTAAACGAGATAAGGTATATGTAAGATTTTAAATTGTTCATATACAGGGAGTAAAAATATAAGTGTACATAACTGCAGAATTAAAATCTGCATCTCTGGATAGGTGAACATTTAAAAAAAAGACTTAAGTATTTTTAAATGACCTACTTCAACTTGATTATCCATAAATAAAAATATTAAAAGAAAGATCTATAACCTTACCTGTAAGGTGTTTCTCCAGTGTGACAACGTGTATGATTATCCAAATGTTCCTTTCTTGCAAAACTTTTACCACATACAGTACAATTGTATGGTTTATCAGTAGCGTGACGTTTCATATGACGTTCCAACGATGGTGCATTTGCAAACACATGGAAACATACTGTACAAGTGAACATAGATCCACCTAAATGACATTTACCATGTCGTGTCAAATCATTCGCATTTAGAAATGCTTTGCCACACACCTGTTGAGTTTAATAATATGCAAGTACAATAAATGAAACTGAAATAGAACAGTGAATAATAAATAAATATGTTGTACTATAACTATATCATATATACCTGACAAGTGAAAGGTTTTTTTTCCGTATGATAACGACGATGTACGATAAGTTGGTAACGAAATTGAAAAATTTTTCCACATATTTCACAGGCATGACTTCCAACCGACACAGGCGATGCACTTGGTCCTGGCGTAGCTTCTCCATCACTTGATTTAATGTCAAACTTATTTAACTGAACTTGTTGCACAATTGGTGTTCCATTCTGTATAGTGGTAACTGTTTGTGTAGGAACTGTACTTCCAACTAAGGTGGTACCAGCTGCTATTTCACTCTGTAATTTTCCAAATACTTCGTGATATGCTAGAAGCTGATTAATATCTTCAACATTAACCTAAAGAATAGAGAGTAAATTTTACAATTACGAATTGTAAACACATATATTATATGAAATAGTAAAGATATTTCACCTTATACATATTTTGCACCATTTCAACGCCAAGAGTTTTTGCTAAATCTTGTTCGTTTCCAGCACTAATTTTTACAACAGAACCATCAGCTGTTCTCACATCCATCATATGGCCTCCTGGTTTTAAATCTGGCACTTGGAATCTGTACATAAATTGTAATATCGTATGTCATATCATACAAAATTATTCTATTCGGTAATGAAATAAAATGTACAAACTTACTGTGTCATATTTAGTTGACGCAACTCCTTTTCTTTCTCAGGCTTTTCAGTATTGTTTTGGGTTCCACCTTCAGAGGAAGAATTTCCACTTATATTGACACCAATTTGTTGCTGTTGTTGTTGTTGCATAAGGCTTTGTTGTATATCTTGAGATGTTTGTAACTGAAGGTCACATTGAACTTGACAATGAACTTGATTGTCGCTACAACGTTCGGTTGTGCAACTTCCACCTTCATCTTTCACTTTATTATCGTCCCTCGGTGCGTTTTGATTATGTGCAGTTGGTCCATTGTTCTGAGCATTTTGATGATTTTGCATTTGATGATGAGATTGTTGTTGTTGGGGTTGCTGTTGAGGTTGTTGTTGTTGTTGCTGCTGCTGCGGCTGTTGTTGTTGCTGATGCAGCTGCTGCTGTTGTGCCTGTATTTGTTGTTGCATTTGTGCATGTGCTGCCTGTAAATGACTGACGCTGGTAGGTATATGTGCTCCGTCTAAATTAAGGCCTGGCAGAGACACTGGAATCTGCTAAATAAAATTACAAAAGAACAATTACTATCCTTCTTTAGAAGAAGTGATGTTTAATAATTGCATAATTGAAAGTGTAATATTATGCGTTTTGTGGCACAATTTATTTTGCATTATACATCTTTAGCAATTAACACAACCAAACAAGCATAATAATAGCAACAAGAATTACTTTTCATTTGGTGCAACAAATATATATTTTAACTTATAATAAAAATATATGTATATCAATAATAACCACAATGATAACAACAACACTAATAATAATAATAATAATAATAATAATAATAATAATAATAATAATAATAATAATAATATGCAATAAAATAAAAAACTGATATGGCAAACAAAGTTTCGTAAAAGATCAAGTTTGAAATTATTAATGTACAATTTGTAGTACATCACACATGTTTACCACAATACATAAATTTGCTATCTACTCACACTTATATTGCATACATTAAAGATACTATGTTACCACAATTCCTTCCAAAAGGAGACTCTAACCTGGATATTCTATAAGTTACGCTCAATAACTAGACATTGCAGAGTGCCTACCTCTAAGTAAACAAACCTGAGGATTTGGTTGTAAAGAACTATGATGACTGCTAGTGCTAACTGTAGGTTGATGATGATGATGCGTAGGTGTTGACTGATGGTGTGAGCTGGAAGTTAACGCCATTTCTTGGTTCAATGAAGAGGCTGGCTCTTTGGAAGATGCCTCTCCACCTCCACTACTCCTGTGTGAGGAGTTGTGGTGGGAATGATGATAGACCGAGACCTGAGGTAGCGGTCCAGGAAACAGATTCGTGAGGACCCAATACTTAGCTACCGAGGAGGCTAACGCTACTGCTGTACCTACACGCAGGTCTGTGGATGAATGTGGGGTACTCCCTACATTGCCAAGACTAGTTGCTGTAGCCAAACCACCTGGATATGAAGGACGACCACTTTGACCCGCATTTACATCCTACCAATATACATTCAAACATTTATACAACATTTATAAAGCATGCAGTGGCATGCACCAGGCCCAATTTCAATCGACAAATGCGCTAGATTCATTTACATATTTTCAAAAGCACAAAAGTTACAAGTTAGATTTAAAGTATTATCAACATTGTTATTTCTTTTTACACGCACAATTTACCTATCAAAGGAAAATAGATAATATAGTTATATGTATACCTAATCCAATACTCAATGCTATTAACAGTGGATCATACCATTAAACATTTATATTATTGATTATAGGTTCTTTAAACTTACTTTTGAAACTCTTTTATGCTCAATACACAGAACTATTTGCTTCTATAATTTATATTACTAATAAGGCAAGCAAATAAATATAAAACATTCAAGCATGAACTACTTTATTATAAGGTGCTACAAGCAGTAAAATTTATGTTGAAAATGCTATAATATGTGCACAAATTTTTACTACAGATCATTTTGTTTTGTATTGCTAAATGTGAGTACCGAACCATACTACAACAATGCATGAAAAATAGGCATAAATAACAAAATACAGTTTCACAAAAATTATTAATGTAAAATATTATGCTTCACGAATATTTTTATACATTTCATAAATATCGAATTTCAAAAAGATAATATTTCATGTTAACGATCAAAAATGCATTTTAATTGACAGTAATTTTTCTGTTCTTCAACGTCTTTCAAATTTAGTATTAATGTTATACATATATCACTTGCGCATTTGTAGTTTGGTAAATAGCCTGTTTCAATTGAAAATATTCTTACCTCTTGTTGTGCCTGCGTAGTCGCTGGCAATGCATGCTGCTCACTATTCATCTTGGTTCACTGGAGTATATTAACTAAACGTTTCTGATATAGTATATTTTTCATCCTATAAAACAATTAAAGCTCAGCATTAATAATAATTAATAGGAAATTCCTTCATTTAAGCAAATATTATATATTTTTCAGAAAAAGGTTAAAAACCAGTACGTTCGATATCTTGAATAAACGAAAGAAAATATCATATGTAATTATGGAATAGTTATTGCCCTTTGCACCGTCGGAATAGACTGGTAAAATGAAATCTTCCTATTTAACCTCGAAATCATATAAATATTTAGTTTATATAGACTTGGACTTGAAGAGGAAACGATTCGGTTCGAGTAGAATGAATTCTTCGAAGAAATTAGTCGAGTGTCAATTTATTATTACATAATGTTCGTATTTAGAATAGGTTAATATCGAAAAAGAAATGATCCGCGTGTATTTAATAAGAAGAAGGGAAAAAAAAGTCAAAGTTACTTTAACCTCGAAATTATTTAAGAGTTTTTTTTGTCGAGTGAGCGGGAAAAGATGAGTCATCCTATGTATATACTAGAATCTTTTGAAAACGAGAAACATAGGTAGAGAGCGAAAGAGAAAATTGTTAGCGTATTAGTAACTGGTGTAAATAAGTAAGTACGCAGCTGTATTCCCAGGATTTGTTAGGAGGTGTCGTAAATGTCCCCCACACTCTCGAGAGAATTCACAGGCACCATCTTCTGGTGTCTCTTAGGCACATGACGCGTCAATTATCGTGACTCGTAGAATGAGAACAAGAGGCCACAAAATGGAGGTTCTTTGGGTTTCAGAGCGAAGAGATTGAAAGAAATGGTTCGAGAGTACCGAACCAATACTCGATAGAGCTCGGAAGATAGACTCACATGGTGTACGGTGCCGTCGGCGGTTCTGGCATCTCGCTTCGTCGACCCTAGGCCGTCTTGTACACAGGGAGACACGCGTCCCGATGCAGGGGGGGACGCCTTTCGCCGCCTCTCGACGTCTCACCTCGCCACGGGTACCCACAAGCAAATCCCTGATAATGGCCACGCGCTCTCGCCCTCCACTTTCAGAATATATTCAAACCAAACTCCGTGAAACTTTGGAAACCGGAGTGCCAGTTTTGATCCGGCTAGACCCTAAACTACGCAATAATTTCACGAAAACACTGACAAGGGTCTACGTCCGCGCTGTTAACAGAAAATACGACACGACTGTCATGGCGTCCCTTACCCACCCCGTACGAACTTACGCGTTAGTATGATCGTTTAGTCAACCAAATTTCAATCATCAAATCCTATGAAAAAATCACTCGATAAACGGACTTGCCACAACGAAATGCGAAATTTTCATCGAAAATCTAGGAAATAAACCGTCTATTTCGTAATACGTTGAAATACAATACGTCAAATGTCCTTTGTTAGCTCATTCGGTATGCGCGCGCAACATCCAGCTGCGTGCGCTATTTCATAGCTTCCTGTACAAAAACCCGCCAATTTATAAAATATCTTATACCTACCTATTAGGGTTTGTATAGATTACTTTTTTAGCCACTGTCGCAATCCTACAGGGTGTCCCGAAAACAAGTCAAAAATTTTTTTCCGCCAAGAGTAAATAACGTCCAACTTAATACATATCTACTTTCATTTTCGTATAAATAGTAGGTATATGAAAAGCACATACTGTTTACTTCAATCGAACTTCATTAATTTTTCATTATCGATTATAAATATAATCTAATGGTCATTACATATAAAATTACTAAATAACAAGGAATATAGAATAAAAGATTTATATTGCATTCTATTTGTATTAGAAACATTGAGAAAGCTTCGTACCATCTGTGTAATATTTTATCAATATTTATGTAACTGACAATCATCTAACAATGTGACTTTATAGGTACTATCATGAAAATAGAATTACAATCAAATATTTTATATTCGTTATATATTTACATATTACATCGTACAGGTTAATTTTATATTTTTATAAAATTAATTGTTTAACAAATTACACCCTCATAAGAATTTCCAAATAAAATTGAATTCTCTAGTTTAACAAAAATTGTAGAATTAGGAAAAGAAATATTGGATGAAAGAACACAATTAAGATCCTCAATAGAAAATACAAATTACAAGTTTACCATAAACTTGTAAGGGGGTATTAAAAAGAACGATAAAATGAGTTTGTAATCATTACAATATTTAATATTGTGGATATCGATAAGTTCAGTATTTTTTACTTATTTTTAGAAAAAGCGTGTTATTTATTAATCGTTTAATATCTGGTACGATTAGAAATTAACTAAGTATTACAAAATAATTATTTTCCTTATCAAAGTTCTTTATTTTTATTATTTGCTATCCTATTTCAAAGAAATTATATATAATTCAAAACCGATACAATTTTGGATACTATTAGTTGATGCCTAAATAAGTAACACTATTGGTACCTATTATATTATATATGTTCTGGAAAGACTCAAGCATATAGTAAGCTTAGTCTAATCTTAATTATACTAGTAAACTGTTTAAAACATCAGAGTTTTAGATATTAACTAACATATATATATATATATATATATATATATATATATATATATATGCATGAACAATGAATGGATTGTGTAACAAAATATTTTCAATGTCACAATTTATGTAAATTTGTGTACCTATAATACTCTTTGTATTGTTATTTTAATGCGAATTTACCACACTTGACTTCTAGAATATGCAGACACATATATATTAGTTGAAAACTCTACATCACATATTTTAATTTTCTAAATGATTTTAAATACATTAATGGTTCTATTGCATACTATAAATTATAAATATAGTCATGATTTTATTATAATAATTAGAAAACTATACTGTGAGAAGGAAGGGGATCATATGTTCAAAGAAATTAACGGTTCTTTATTTTATGCATACATATATTATATTTAACATTTACATTCTTTAATAAAATGGGAATATTTACATGAATTTGTACATATAACCATCGATTTTGGTTTTATCCCTAAAATAATCTTATAAATTGATCTAACATCTAAATAAAATATTTAGTTGATAACTGAAATTATATTCTGTATTCATATATTTAAAATATTTATACGATCCTTATAGATTCTTTACATTTTGCATGAAACCTATACATCAACTTTTTAATACAGACAATAGTGCATTATGTGAAGAGGAATACATTTGGAAATGCTGCATGTTGAATTACTTATTTTGGGACCATTATGTGGTCCTACAATGTCTTATCTAAGGATCTATCCTTGGATAGATTTACACCACATGCATTAAAAAAAATATATAAAAATTTTTTTTTATACATTCTTTTAATTATGACTAATCCTTAATGAAGCATGTAATTGAACTTGACGTATTACACTGGTTTTGTCTGGATAATATAAAGACAAATTTTATAATAATAATAATTATTGTTTTGATAGTGTACATTTTCGAGTGAACAGTTTTTTTATATATTTGTAATTTATGAACATAATTATATCATTTCATAAAAATCATCCTATATATTAATGTAAAAATACGTGCATACATGAATATTACATACAAAATATTTTAAGACATTTCCTTTTGGTAATAAATTAAAAAAAACTTTTAATAAATGTTTCAAACTATCTTATGAACTTATTATTACAAATAACAAATGTTTTGTAATAAGTAATAATAAATATGGTATATAGCAAAATAATTTAATTACCGCTATTTAGACCTAGTTTTTCATATATATGTATATTTCATATATAAAGTAATATCTCATTGTATAATATGCAAAATATGTAGTGCATAGAAATTTTTGATTAGCATGAGCAAGTTTTTGTACATTAATATGAAAATACGATTTTATAAATTATATCTTTAAATAAAAAGAGATATTGACTAGTATAGCAATTTATGCAATAAATAGTAATGATTAAATGTGTACGTATATGATAGAAATTAAATTAATGATATTCTATAAATCACTTATAATTATTTGGTGTCATTCACATAAAATCACAAACATACTCAAATCAAGTATTATTCAAGGTTATTCTAAAAACGTCTGTCCAAATTTATATACAGGGTGTCCTATTTGAGTTGAGATTGTAAAAAATCTGGAAGACATGTGATTTAAAAAAAAAAGACTGACACATGTCCTTTAGTGTTTCGAGTGGGGAGTCCGATGGCACTATTTACTAGTTTTTTAATACATGGGCGTTTTCAAGGTTATTTCAAGGTCATTTTGTCTTTTGTTATTATAAACCCACATTTTTTAACAAAAAAATGTTTCAAACAAGAGTATTTCATTTTGTTGTGTAGAATATGATTCCGAAATAAAAAATATGGGTATATGATAAAAAAAAAGACAAAATGACCTTGAAAACGCCCACGCATTAAAAAACTAGTAGTGCCATTGGACTTCCCACTCGGAACACTAAAGAACATGTGTCAGTTTTTTTTTTAAATCACGTCTTCGAGATTTTTTACAATCTCAACTTAAATGGGCACCCTGTATATTCTATTATTAGTGCAGGAAGAGGATTTGCAAAAATTTACATTTTGAAGTCCTTCAATAAAAAATTTGACAGTTTCATTATCAACATTATGATTTAATAATAGTTTAGATATATCGTTGAAAACTAAAAATGGAGCTTGTTCTTCAAATACATATACCATACTGTGTAATGACACTCTTATTAGTATACTTTTGTTGTTGTATGTTACAATTTGCAATGGCTCTTAAAATAATGTCTACGATATCTTACATTACATGAATGAAAAAATAGAAAAAATAAAAAATCAGATCAGTAGAATTTATATTGTTGAAAATGTATATGATGTTTGTAATGGACAACAAAATGTGAAAAGGTACATTCATTCAAATTTTATCTGTATATCTATATACCTATATATTATCTGTATTATATATATATTTGTGTTAATATTATATATATATATATAAGTTTAGTTCCATTTTTTTAACTACCTGGACATACATATATACAACAATACATTTTACATACATTTATATATCTAAAATTGATAAAATTAGATGTATATGCAATATGTAATACTTAAATTTCTAATATAGTATTCATACTATTAGCTGTGTTTATACTGCAGCAAAATAGAGTGTTTTACAATGTGGCTAAATTGATTTGACGTACTCTGTTCATTTGTATAAAAAATATAGGGTCAATTTAAAGAATAGCTTAACACATTCTGGGCGAGTGAACATGCAACCTTGTATACACCCACATTAACCCTAGAAAGACTAAAGCTCAAACTGAATCACGCACCACTGGCTTGTAACTACGCAGTAGATAGAAGATATAGGTAACAAGATAGAAAGAAAATATATCTGACTGCCTATTTTTCCATACTAGTGTTGAAGTTAAAAGTGATAATAAATATTTTTTTGAAATTTTTAGGATTGAGGAAAATAACATTCTTAAAATTTTTTAAATGGTGTGCATTAGGAGCTTCTCCCACCCCTCTCTCTATTCTTGGTTTTTTACTAGTTAACAGGCATAAGAGCGGTACATGGTACATGTGACATTCAAAACTGTTGTACAAATGTCAAACATGAAGTTTACACAGGCTGAAATTGAACTTTGATATTAATAATGTCTAGATAAGCACTGCGGTATCAATTTTGAATAAATCCCAAGAGTACTTTACATAAAAAATGTCCTCTCTACAGACATTTGTCACTAACGATGTTACAACTATTCTTTTCTTTCATTTCGCTAAGAATAAGAATGTGAAAAATCGACTCTGTTTGAACAATATAGACTATCTTTAGCTGTACACATTCATTCGACCTGTTTATATAGTCGACTGTTTTCAATATAATATTTATTATAATACATTTTGTTGATTTGTTTGTAATATTGAACACCGCCATTTATACGTCTTGTTTTATACCCATTGAAACGCTTCTAATGTATTGGAATAGATATTGAAATTACCAAAAATTTTATAATTTTAGAGCAACCCATAAGTTACAAGTAGACTCCAGACGTTTGTGCAAAATAAAAAGTTTGTGCATCAATTGTAAAACGCAGGAGCTATTTACAATAGAACAAAATTAAATTATTGAATACTCTGGTCTTTGAAAATATACAGTCAACTAATAGTATAGATGTAAATCTTTTTAAAATTGTCAAATCACTTAAATTTTTATAAATTCCTTTGCTATATATTTAAATAGAATTCGAGAAATCATGTAGGTTAGAAGTATAATAAAAATTTCATTTTCATATAAAATTAAATGAAATATTACTGTTAAAATAGAGTCTTATTATCGTACATCTTTTTGAAAAATAAAAGTCACAAAAATAATTCTTTCTCGACGAATAGAAAACAATGTTCAGGATTAAATATCTTGTATCGTGTATCTTCTGTTTTCATTGACAATGAGCATAACATATATATTTTAAATAGTATTTAGTTACACAAAGAACTATATGCAAATAAACATTCACAAACATAACGCTAAATCATATGTGTTAAATATGATAAATAAAAGATATGATTTTAATTTAAGATGTTTCCTTTTTGGTTATAGCAAATTATTTTAATAATTGTATAGTTATTTTACATTTATTCAATGTCAAATTTTAGTATAATAAATAAGTGTCTGCTTAATAATTAAAAATATGAGGAAAACTAATTAAGAATTACTATCTAAATAGATTTCAGTAAAGTATCCATTTTTCACATACATTATCTTTCCACTTTTCTTTAAAAATCTTCTATCATATTGCTTAATACAGTTAAGAATAAATTGATGATTAAAAAAATTGTAAGATTTGAATGGTTAGAGTAGGGTGGTCAACAATTTTGCATAAGCAAGAAAAATTTTGTTTGCATTGTGTTGTGTCTTAATAGAAATTAACCTACTTTTACTTTGACTTTACTCATTTGTGAGCTGTTTAGTATATAGATTTCTAAAATCTTGTAAACTAAGTAATAATGAATGTGGTTCCTTTAGTTTCAATCAATTATTGATGTGTGTTTTTAGCAACCTTTTTATTTCATAAAAGTAAAGACCTACATTTTGAAATAAATTGTGTTACTAATATTTACAGTTAGAGAGAATCATTATTAACATGTTTGTACTGATCATCTGCACATGTTTTTAATGGGCCATGTACAAAATGTCTAAAAATTACTGACAGCACAGCCTACTCTAGTGCTAGCCATGCTAGCACCTTATATATATAATATATATAGATATAGATACAATAGGACTCTCGCCGTGTTGCCACATCCTTCAGCATGGATAGCAGTAGAGTAGGCTGTGCTGACAGCTGATTGTCTTCAAACTTTGCAGATAAGTATTTATATGGACTTAATAATGATACTGTGTAACTTCTTATTTGATTACAGAAACACCAATGGAAAGTGGTTAACATATACATATATATTGAAATTAATAATAGATACAAACTTGTAACTTTTGCTAAAAAACCATAAAAAATTTAAGCTATATTATAACTTATTTATTTTTTATATATCTTCATACATTTTTTGTGTTTTTTGAGTACAAACATTAAAAAATAATGCTATTTCTAAGATAGTGTAGCTTGACTTTAACTAAAAACACAAAATTGCATGGGCTCATAACAAAATTTTTCAATGACTTTAAAATATTATTAAAAAACGCTGCTGGAAATGGGAGATTGCTGTTCGAAACATAGGAAGTAGTAGTTTACGCTACAAATTGTTTTGCTATCGAAAAGAAGTTACAGTAAGTCAGTTCAACTTACCAAACATTATCTCTGTTTATACATGCCATGGAAATTGCTCACATAAGAAATGTTGCAAGTTATTTGGTAGGGTGTCTGCACCTTCAAGCTATGTTTGAATATTGCATGGCAACTTTCATCAACACCTGTTTAATTTATTCATATGTAGTAAACGGTAGACTGTAAGGCACTTTTGATGTCAAAAAGCTAATGTGCAGCAGCCACACCATGATTATATGATGTTAGCCCATTTACATACTTTAATTTCTTCCACCTGGTGTGTTCATGGTCCAATGAGAAAGCATGAAATCAACATCAGACTTAGGATTACTAATATGTAAAGTTTGAAAAAAAATGAATGCGGATAATTGTATATGGTATGGTATGGTATGGTATGTTCTTCTCTTTATATATCTTATATAAAGATGGCGTTGAAGAGCCTGAGCTCTATTTGCCCAATACAAGCCGGTCCTTATGGATAATAGTATAGGTATTTTGTACATTGCCTTGTAGTTGTATACTGTTCTTTTAGTTACTTCAATTATATCTTAAAAATGAAGATTTGGATTTAAAAATGATACAGAAGTTTTTAAATATTTTTTAATATTAGGTGGACCGGAAAGTAATGTCGTTTCTGCGCATGTCGATATTTGTTTGTCATTTATCGACTCACTGCGTATTTCAAAGTCGTGCCAAAGACATTTTAAGGTTAGAGTGACTTGTTTATTCGTAAATAATTAAATTAAAAATTTTTTTGCAACTTATGGTGAAATGGCAGACCAAATACCAGAAGAAGCACATATCCGGCATTGTATGGTTTTTGAGTTCTGCAAGGGTAGTAACGCAACAGTTGCTACCAAAAACATTTGCGATGTTTACCCAAATATATTAGACCAGCGATGGGCACGGTAGGGGCCCCTGAGGTGCTGGCTTCCGCCACCAACTCAGTGTCGCCAGGTTAGGGGAGTCACGGTGAAAAAATGTACCCCCTCTCTCACAGAGCGGCAGAGGAGTTCAGGTGAGTAGACTGTAGAGTATGTGACACGTTGCGCGTGCGCGATGCGGACTCTGCCGCTCTGGTCATCAGAGAGGGGGTACCTTGTATTCCCCTCGAGTGCCGGTTTGGGCATTTTCTGGCGACACTGCACCAACTACTCTTTCGTGCAGCGCGCACCTTCGCCGCGGAGCGGTGCCCCGCGCTCTTCGTTTCCCCCTTCGTACGAAAGAGTAGTTGGTGGGGGAAGCTTCTTGACTGCCGCAGTCCAGTGTTACCAGACAGGGGTAATCGAAAAGGAATCGAGGGGAACACAAGTACCCCCTCTCTCATGACCAGAGTAATATGTGACACGTTGCGCGACTGTGCGACCAGTCTACGGTCTTAGTGGGGGACGTTGGAGTGTGCTCATGGTGGTGGAATAGGATAGTGCCGCAGTCATAGCTGCCCATCACTGCATTAGTCGTTCCTAAATGCCAAAGGTGGTTTTTTAAGTTCAAATCCGGTAATTTTGATCTTTCCGACTCGTGTCGATCAGGAAGTCCAACAACTTTAGACAATGACATGTTAAGGGCGGAAGCGGAAGCAAATCCGTGTCAGACAATCGTGGAGCTGTCAAACACTCTTAACCAACCTTGGTCGACCATCGAAGAACATTTGCAACAGATTGGGAAAGTAAGCAAAGCAGGTGTTTGGGTCCCACATAATCTGTCCGAAGAAAACAAAGCTAACCGATTCACCACATGCCCTGGAAAAAATTAATGAATTGGGGTGGGAGGTATTGCCTCACCCACCATACTCGCCCGATATTGCGCCATCGGATTTCCATTTACTTCGATCGTTACAACATTTTCTAAGTGACAAAAAATTTGAAAATTTGGATGCTGTCAAAAATGCCCTCTCCAGATATTTTGCACAAAAAGCAATTAATTTTTATCGATCCGGCATTGAAAATTTGCACACTAGATGGCAAAAGGTTGTTGATAACGAGAGAGATTACATCATTGATTAAAAATAAAAACTTGTTAAAAACTTATCTGTTTAAAAATTTAAAAATACGACATTACTTTCCGGTCCACTTAATATAAAGAATTTTCTTTATATTAACCTTTCTGAAGTTTAACTCACAATTTTAAGATTTTCTGATGTTTATTGACAATTTCAAAAGTGAAACAGTGTAGAGGGTGAGTACCTAACATCTTCTTGATATAAAATAGAAACATATATTCTCAAGGTCAATTTTTTCGAGCTTTCAAAATCATTGATCATTAAAAATTTGCATATTCACACATTCCATTATCAAAATAATCTGGACCCTATAAAGAATTCTTTTAATTATATACACATTTCTCTACAGTAGTTAGATTTAACTAAACTTAATTTTGATCAAGTTTAAAATCATTTTATGTACAAGAAAAAGATACGACTACCCAGCCAACCAAAAATTTCATTTTTAACGAGCGTCTGTGCGAGCAGATGTGACTTGTTCTGCCGTCAGTTGGAGCACGGCATTGGGCATGGGCAGAACGAAGGCAAAATACTAGCAGCTGGACCCTGTATCTGCTTTTGTTTAAGAGGGCAACACGGTCGCACTGATGTGGCGAATGCCGCTTGACAGGGCAGCACTGTCGTGTTGTACTGATGTGGCTCAGTGCAGTGTCGCCAGATGAGTCCGAATTCGGAGTAATTCGGACTCATTTACTCCCCTACTTTTCCCCTTCCACTATCCCATTCCAGCACCACGGCACCACGTCCCACTCAATCCCCGTCGCGCACGCGCAACGTGTCACATATTACGACTCTGGCCATCAGAGAGGGGGTACCTGTATTGCCCTAGATTTTCTCGACCTGGCGACAGTGATGCCAGAATCGTGGGCCGTGGGTTTTTTCCCCTTCGCTCGCTGAGCCGACTCGACCCCCCACTCTGACGCACCGTCGTCGCCACGTTGCTTCTACTGCACACGCGCTACACACGAACGTATTTCTAGTCTGTCCGTGTGAGTGCCTGTTCTATTGCATGCGCGCTACACGCGATGACGGTGCGTCAGAGTGGGGGGTCGAGTCGGCTCAGCGAGCGGAGGGGAAAGAACCCACGGCCCACGATTCTGGCATCACTGCCTGGTGACACTGGCTCAGTCAAGTGTTGGGATCTTGCGCTGGTTACACGTGCATGCGCGACGATTTTAGCTTCAGTAACGTCATCCCGTATAATTTCGTAAATTTGTTATAACATGTGTATGTGTGTGTATATATATACATATATATTAAAATTTAATATATATATGTACACATAATATACAGGGTGCGGCACCTAAAACAGGTCACCTGAATAACTCGCTTGCTTTTGAAGATAGAAAAAAAAGGATCAGACCAAACTTGCTTGATATCGAGGGGCTCGTAATCTGATGTCATTAATTTTTTTATAGGTGGAGACGTCAAGGAGATATGAAGGTCAACTCTGTTTTTTTAAATGAAACGGTATGGTTTTTTATTTACATTCTGATAGTGTATTTCAAGACGAATACAATGACCTATTACGAAGGTCATTCAAGGTCACGCAAGGTCAACTGCAATAGAAAATAAAATGTCTCAAAGCACTCTTCGAACACTACGACGATTTACATGTAACATGTTATGTACGTATTCACTGCTACTTCAAGTGTTCAAAATGTCGACCTTGAACACTGAGACATAATCTAAAACGTTGCAATACTGATGATACTGCCTGACAAATTTCAGTTGTATCTATTACAGAGCAAGCTCTTTTTATACGTTCTTGCATATCAACTGTGGTTGTTGGTTTTTCGCGGTACTTCTTTCACCATACACGCGTACCGCTTTCCTCATAATTCTATGACATTCACCATAAATGATTGAATATTTCGAAGCCGTACTCTAGTCGGTAGTCAAACTACTAATAACATTTCTGGATACAGGTAAGCATACAATGTGATGGTATGTTTATTTATGTTCTGCGACCCTTACCAATACTTAGAAGAGCAGTATGCCAACAACCAGAGAAAACACAAAATTATTTGTGTTTTGCGTATTTGCAGTATTTGAAGAGTGCTTTGAGACATTTTATTTTCTATTGCAGTTGACCTTGCGTGACCTTGAATGACCTTCATAATAGGTCATTGTATTCGTCTTGAAATACACTATCAGAATGTAAATAAAAAACCATATCGTTCCATTTAAAAAAACACGAGTTGACCTTCATATCTCCTTGACGTCTCCACCTATAAAAAAATTAATGACATCAGATTACGAGCCCCTCGATATCAAGCAAGTTTGGTCTGATCCTTTTTTTTCTATCTTCAAAAGCAAGCGAGTTATTCAGGTGACCTGTTTTAGGTGCCGCACCCTGTATAATACATAGTTATGGCACTATCCCACCAGTAATAGTTGTTCCCCACTACTTTGCCCGTTCCTGCCAGGGCCGTTCCTACCAGGCGTGCAGTGCGTGCCCGCACGCAGGCGGCCGATTTTAGGGGGCGGCCGACTGCGGTCGAAAATTGTCGCAGTCGTCGGCACGCTTCGAAGTTTAAATGACGATGAACGTTTCGGGAGCATGGAAGGATAGCGTGGTGAGGGTGGGGGTGGCGAAAATTTTCTCAGCACGCAGGCGGCTGTACACCTAGGAACGGCCCTGGTTCCTGCATTTGTTCGCACATACGCGTGTAACGCAGTGATGCCGAAATCGTGGTACTGTGGTACTAAGCCGTGGAACTAGACCTCCCCACTACGACCTACTGTTGCCCCTACAGTCCTTTTCCAACGCGCTCGCGCGCTACACGAACTAGCGTACCTCTACTATACATATAGTAGACTATATACTAGTGCGTGTAGCGCGCGAGCGCGGTGGAGAAGGACTGTAGGGGCAACAGTAGGTCGTAGTGGGGGAGTCTAGTTCCACGGCTAGTACCACAGTACCACGATTTCGGCATCCCTGGGTAACGTGTAACCCGCGCAAGATCCCATTCCAACGGACGGCATAACCATTCCCATCTGGGCGCACAGATGCTCGTCGAATATTGAGCCAATCCTGCCTTGACCAGCTCGAAGCGTAGCCTCGACAGTATTCTGCCCGTTCTCTGCCCTCGGCAAGCCTGGTTGTCTTGCTAGTTTCAGAAAAATTTCATAATTGCATATTAATCTGTATTACACGATCAAACTCATCGGAGTGAGCAATCTATTATTTAATCTTTTATATTTCTCTATTATTTGAATAAATCAAGTTTTAATAGTTTTCAATATTGTATATGAGCCTCATTATGAACCACATTATGACAAACTAGGAAAGCAATTAAATATACAATGTGTTCCAGCTCTATAAAAAAAATGATCTTGAATCTATTGAGGATACATCAAAGTTTTCAAATAAAAATTACACGGTACAACGTGTCAGACTTTTTGAAAGAGACAAATTTTATTTTAAATTGTTAATTGAAAAGATGAGAGGACCAAGTTTCGTTTTTCAAGTGAAGCTTCATACTATTGTAAAGTCTGTATTGTGTATTGAAGAGGTAAGTAAGAATTAAACGAAGAGAAAAGCATTGTGTTTAGTAAAAATATTCCTTTGATATGTTTTGATGGTAATAATACCATTAGAGCCGTTACATACTCAGCGACAAAATGCAACGAGTCTTTAAAAAAATTCTCAGTGTTGTGTGGATCATCGAACAGACTCCCTTTTTTAATGTACTTCAGTTGCAAATATATTAACAATTCCCTCCCATTACACTTTTGTAATGTTCCAATTTGCGTAATTATTATCTTTTAAACTTTTCTTTATTTCTAGAATAAAGTAAAATTTGACTCGACTAAACAGTTTGTTCCATTGTATCATTTAATTTTCACTTAAATACTTCTTTGTATTTTCAATAGTTTCGAAATGATTGGATTTTAGACAACTGAGAAACATTGAACGTAAAAAAATATACATGTGTACATATATACGTATGGATATTTATAAACAAATATATACACGTATAAACATTATAAAATTATTAGTTACAATTCCGTAGTAATTTCATCTTGAGGTCGAAAACCTAGAATTGTGAAGTCATCAATCAAGTATTCACGAGTAGGTGACCAATCAGATAAAATGGTATAGTTAGCAGCCTCTGTAGAACAATGAAATTCCCATTGTGGATTTAATTCGGGATCAAGTCCATTTGTTTCACAGTGGCCTATACCAGAAGTGTGTTCTGTTAATGTTGCACCAGTAGAGAAAGTATGATTGAAAGTTGAAATGGCAAGTTCTTGAAAATGTGTGTTCGAAGACTTTATTTGCTTTTGGTTGTCGTATACTAGTGGCGTTGTTTGTCCTATGCTAGATCCATTCGGACTAAGTTTCTCATGATATGCTCCAGAACTGTTCTGTCCAAGACTAGAACATGGAGGACTGTCTTTTACGTATCCAAGGCTGGAACTTGTAGGACTTATACTTGATTTGTCACTTGCTTGAAATGTTGTAAGTGGTATATTTGCTTGGAATGTAGTCAGATTAGTTGGAGCTGTTCTCAGCTCATATGGGCGAGGTGACTGTGAGATTTTTACTTGCTGTGGTGTGTTCGATTGCACAGATGCTGCTGGTTGTTGCAAGAAAGTTACAAGTTGGGCCACCTTGAAATATAAAATAATATTCGTCACATACCTTTTTTTTAAAATTTCTATAAAATATGCGATTTTTAATTATATTATGCATTCATGTATTGACCATATTTTTCAGACTTTAGATATTTCTAACATATATCACTCACCAAAATGTTTTAAGGACTTTGCATGAAGGAGAAGAAAAATGTAAAACATACATTATTTAATTAATTCTTCGATAATCAATATTTAAAAAAATAGTTAACTTACCTCTGGAGAACTATGTCTTTTATAGCGCCTTAAAAGTCTTTCTGCCCAAGAGAACAATCTTTGCCAATCATCTGGAGGAATGGGTATTTCTTCATCTCTTCTATTAATAAGGACTAGTATCCTTGCCAAGTCACGTAAAACTGGTCTATACATCATTATTACATGAAATAGTTCTTTATTATATTATATTTATATACAGGGTGGGGCATTTTAAACAGGTCACCTGAATAACTCTCTTGTTTTTGAAGATAGGAGAAAATGCATTAGACCAAACTTACTTGGTATCGGGGGGCTCATAATCTGGTATTACCAATTTTTCTGTAGGTGGAGGCGTCAAGGTGATATAAAGGTCAACTCTGTTTTTTTAAACGGAACAGTATATTTTTTTGCTTACATTCTGATAGAGTGTTTCAAGACGAATACAATGACCTATTATGAAGGTCATTCAAGGTCACGCAAGGTCAACTGCAATAGAAAATAAAATGTCTCAAAGCACTCTTCGTATTCACTGCTACTTCAAGTGTTCAAAATGTCGACCTTGAACACTGAGACATAATCTAAAACGTTGCAATACTGATGATACTGCCTGACAAATTTCAGTTGTATTTATTACAGAGCAAGCTCTTTTTATACGTTCTTGCATATCAACTGTGGTTGTTGGTTTTTCGCGGTACTTCTTTCACCATACACGCGTACCGCTTTCCTCATAATTCTATGACATTCACCATACATGATAACCACCTCCACTTTCTCTGCTATTGTGTAACGCATTCTTGAAAATTGAACACTCAGATTGAATATTTCGAAGCCGTACTCTAGTCGGTAGTCAAACTACTAATAACATTTCTGGATACAGGTAAGCATACAATGTGATGGTATGTTTATTTATGTTCTGCGACCCTTACCAATACTTAGAAGAGCAGTATACCAACAACCAGAGAAGACACAAAAGTATTTGAAGAGTGCTTTGAGACATTTTATTTTCTATTGCAGTTGACCTTGCGTGACCTTGAATGACCTTCATAATAGGTCATTGTATTCGTCTTGAAACACTCTATCAGAATGTAAGCAAAAAAATATACTGTTCCGTTTAAAAAAACAGAGTTGACCTTTATATCACCTTGACGCCTCCACCTACAGAAAAATTGGTAATACCAGATTATGAGCCCCCCCGATACCAAGTAAGTTTGGTCTAATGCATTTTCTCCTATCTTCAAAAACAAGCGAGTTATTCAGGTGACCTGTTTAAAATGCCCCACCCAGTATACAGGGTGGGCCAGCTAAGTAAGGCCACCTAAATATCTCCTCTAATTGTGGGGGTTCAAAAAATATTTTGTATGCTATTTGAATGGTTTGAAAAAAACATTCTACAGGGTGTCCCAAAATGTCTTCAACATCGGGAAATGGGAGGTTCCTGGGGTCATTTCAAGCGCCATTTTCCTTTTGCAAAATGTTGTCCGAGGCTTCGTTTGGGAGTTATTAACAAAAAACACGGACCAATGAGAGCGCTCCCTGTCGCTCGGTGGCACGGTCAGCGCGGCGAGCCGGGGGGAAGATAGTGCTGTCGGTACCAGGCTTGCCATATTGCCCGGGCAAAAGCGCCCCTTACCGCTGCGCCCCTCGCCTAGCTGTGCCGCTGAGCCCGTCTAGCTGTGCCGCTGTGGGTCCCACAGACGGAAGAGTGGGGCAAGCTAGACGGGCTCAGCGGCACAGCTAGGCGAGGGGCGCAGCAGTAAGGGGCGCTTTTGCCCGGGCAACATGGCAAGCCTGGTCGGTACGCCGCGATGTAGTAAGAAGTAGCAGTTTCTCGATTATGTCCCGATTTCGATGAGCTTTGGATATGTTGTTAAGACAATGATTCTGAACAACATTTCCCTTTAGACTTTTTGCCTCGAGGCTTTAGTTTACGAGATATTTGTAAAAACAGTACCGAAAGCTAAGGGTTGTACGGTCAGGTCAACGAACTGTACAGCTGATGGTAGATAGCAGGTATACGACAATCACATGTTTCGGTTTTCCTGCAGATTTGTACGCAGAGTCGATGGGTTACTGTTCGAAAACGTCGTCCGTCCTTTCACCCAGCAAGAGGTAGAAATGTCAGGTCGGCGTGGTGTTTTAGGGTCCCTATTGTCCTATGCCTCCCTTAAGAAACTTTCTAAAAGAAAGACGGACGACGTTTTCGAACAGTAACCCATCGACTCTGCGTACAAATCTGCAGGAAAACCGAAACATGTGATTGTCGTATACCTGCTATCTACCATCCGCTGTACAGTTCGTTGACCTCACCGTACAACCCTTAGCTTTCGGTACTGTCGTACACCTGAAGACATCTGTGCAGTTCGTCACCGAATGACCCAGTGACAGTGACACATTTCGAAGCATTTTCAATTACAAGTTTTTACAAATGTCTCGTAAACCAAAGACGCGAGGCAAAAAGTCTAAAGGCAAATGTTGTTGAGAATCATTGTCTTAACAACATATCCAAAGCTCATTGAAATCGGGACATAATCGAGAAACTGCTACTTCTTACTACATCGCGGCGTACCGACAACACTCTCCTCCCCCCGGCTCGCCGCACTCACCGTGCCACCGAGCGACTAGGCGCGCTCTGGTTGGTCCGTGTTTTTCGTTAATAACTCCTAAACAAAGCCGCGGACGCCATTTTTGCTAAGGAAAATTGCGCTTGAAATGACCCCAGGAACCTCCCATTTCCCGATGTTGAAGACATTTTGGGACACCCTGTATTGCAGAAAATGTTTTTTTTGTAGGGTAATTTTTTTCGGAGTTGTCAAGGTCATCGATGTTTTTTGGTACATAACTACATTTTTTTTTTATTACATCGTGTAACTGATGGAAAAATACATTCAGATATGTATAATAACATGACCTTGAAATGACCTTGATCCTGGAAAATTAAAGTTCGATTTACAAAATCTGTTCCGTGAAGGTCCTGATGTAACGATAGATGATAGGGATGAAATTTTTCTTCTTTCAATATCCGTATTATGCTTGTTTTAGAAATGCCAGTTTCACGCTCGAGTTGTCTTAAACTCACTTGTGGAGTTTCGTTAACTTTATCGACAATAATTATTTGTTTCTTTCGTTCGTAACAGTTCTGATTCTTACACGCTTTTTGACAACAGTACTGTGAGATGGATACGTGGATGCATGTGTGAGAGAGAGAGGACGATGGGCGAAAACAACGGTCAGACGTTAGATGTTTGGGTAGAGCGGGCAATGCCCCGCGCATCACCTTCGCGCGATGTCGCGCGAGGCAGCTGTGCGTGTGACAAAAACAGCGCACAAAAGAAACGTAATGTTTTGCCGATCGCGGGAAAAAACGCGAGAGCGTTGCGCGCCTAGGGCAAGCGGCCGTTGGCCCGGGCGATCGGACAAAGAAGCCGAACGATATAAAACAGGGCAAGCGAGCGCGCGGCGACACATTTTTGAGTAGAAAAGTCGAGTCGAAAGTCGTTAGTATATCTTAGGCGAGAAAGGTGGGAGAATAGGTTATAGTCGTGGTATATCGTTCGTGGTCGTGTCGTTTTAGAGTTAATTATTATATTATATCGGTGTATTGTATCGTCTTTTGTTAAAGCATATCCGTGAATAAACGCTGTGTAGCAAATCTCCGAGTTTATTCCCACAGTACCAGTTTCACGAAAATGACTGATCAACTTTTTATAAGTAGAAAGTGATGGACGATTACGGTCTGGAAATTTATCTTTATACATTCTAACTACTTGCCTTAAACAATGATCAGCTTTACCGTAAATGAAGACCATATCAACTATCTCTTGCATTGAGTAATTGATTTCAAACAGCACGTCGATACACGGATAGATAAATTGAAACTGATCGGAATTTCAAATCGTTAGGTATCATCAGTATTGTGACAGTAAACATGTTTATTTACATTCACGCTCTTGATGTAGAGTCTTTGGTCAAAGCCTACGATCTCAATAGACATCAGTTCTAGGTAAAACATGTTATTATACATATCTGAATGTATTTTTCCATCAGTTACACGATGCAATAAAAAAAAAATGTAGTTATGTACCAAAAAACATCGATGACCTTGACAACTCCGAAAAAAATTACCCTACAAAAAAAACATTTTCTGCAATAGAATGGTTTTTTCAAACCATTCAAATAGCATACAAAATATTTTTTGTACCCCCACAATTTGAGGAGATATTTAGGTGGCCTTACTTAGCTGGCCCACCCTGTATACCGTTTATGAATTGAAACAAATTAAGAATTACTTTTTAATTTAATACATAGTCATACCTATAAGCTTGAATTCCAACAGCACCATCTCCATTATTCCCAGAATAATATAATTCCCTAACTTGTCTTCTAGTATCATTGAGCATTGAAAGGAATGTATTGCCTTCTCCTCTAAGTAATGCTAGATGTTTCAAAAATTCTCTTCTCTCTGAACTAAAACACATGTGAAAATATATATTCTCTATAACTAGTATTATCTTTTTATAATTTATGATTATAGTGTGCTAAAATGTACCTATCCTCAAACTGTTGTATAAATTTAGCAGTTTTCCTTTTTTTACGATGCACAATTATAGCTCCGCATAATATAATAAGGATACAAATAGTTGCTCCAGAAATAACTCCTACCAAGATGGCTACCTGACTGCCAGTGAATCCAAACATATATCCAGTTTCTTTACAAATTCTGCCCATGTATTCATCTCTGGTTGACCAGTCTGCAATGTGACCTGCTGGGCAAGAATCAACGCAAGTTCCCTGATGTAAAAGGACTGCACATCTGGCACATATCTTATCTCTACATCTCTTACATCCTCCTTGTCCTTCAATGCATTCTGTAACTATCGAAAAAAAATATAACATTTAACGTATTCTATTCTGATACAGGGTGTCTCAAAATTCCTTCAGCTCCCGGAAATGGGCGGTTCCTGAGGTCATTTGAAGCGACATTTTCCTTTTGCAAAATGTTGTCCGCGGCTTTGTTTAGGAGTTATTAACGAAAAACACAGACCAACCAGAGCGCGCCTAGTCGCTCGGTGGCACGGTCAGCGTGGCGAGCCGGGGGGAGGAGAGTGTTGTCGGTACGCCGCGATGTAACAGATAACAGTTTCTCGATTATATCCTGATTTCGATGAGCTTTGGATATGTTGTAAAGACCACGATTCTGAACAACATTTCCCTTTAGACTTTTTGCCTCGCGTCTTTAGTTTACGAGATATTTGTAAAAACTTGTAATTGAAAATGCTTCGACATGTGTGTCACTGTCACTGGGTCATTCGGTGACGAACTGCACAGATGTCTTCAGGTGTATGACAGTACCGAAAGCTAAGGGTTGTACGGTCAGGTCAACGAACTGTACAGCTGATGGTAGATAGCAGGTATACGACAATCACATGTTTCGGTTTTCCTGCAGATTTGTACGCAGAGTTGATGGGTTACTGTTCGAAAACGTCGTCCGTCTTTCTTTTAGAAAGTTTCTTAAGGGAGGCATAGGACAATAGGGGCTCTAAAACGCCACGCCGACCTGACATTTCTACCTCTTGCTGGGTGAAAGGAGGGACGAACAGTAACCCATCGACTCTGCGTACAAATCTGCAGGAAAACCGAAACATGTGATTGTCGTATACCTGCTATCTACCATCAGCTGTACAGTTCGTTGACCTGACCGTACAACCCTCAGCTTTCGGTACTGTTTTTACAAATATCTCGTAAACTAAAGACGCGAGGCAAATAGTCTAAAGGGAAATGTTGTTCAGAATCGTGGTCTTTACAACATATCCAAAGCTCATCGAAATCGGGACATAATCGAGAAACTGTTAGTTTTTACGACATCGCAGCGTACCGACAACACTCTCCTCCCCCCGGCTCGCCGCGTTGACCGTGCCACCGAGCGACTAGGCGCGCTCTGGTTGGTCCGTGTTTTTCTTTAATAACTCCTAAACAAAGCCGCGGACGCCATTTTTGTTAAGGAAAATGTCGCTTCAAATGACCCAAGGAACCTCCCATTTCCCGCTTACGCAGTCGTTTTGGGACACCCTGTATATATATATATATATATTAGTTGTTAAGTAATACATTGGTATTTTGTAAAATTTTATGCATGCAAACACGAGAGGAAGAATTAATATTTTATTTTTTAAAATATTAAAATAAGATACGGAAAAGAAAATTGAATATTTTTTATTTTTATCATTACATGAAGTAAATTTACGTTATATACAGAAAACGTAATATAATTTTAAAACGTTATAATGCAGATATTTTCATGCAAGCTAATTGATATATTAAAAAAAGAACTAATTTCATCGAGATGAATTAGTCATCGAGATGAGCTCTAATGGTATCCGAGGCGGCCTTAGGATGACAGTGAGCAAATTCACTCTAGATTAAAAAATCACGATCACGGCGTGTATGAAGTTCAAATCACGACCATGATCGTGATTCCGCGATTACTGTGATAAATCACGGTTAGTGATTTTGCACGCCATTGATTATTTATTATTCAATTTTATTTTGTGCACATGCAAATTTTACTTATTCTCATATTTATGTTATTTTTCTTAGACTGCGTATCTTTATGCGAAATAAAAATTGTCTGCATCAATTGGAAGAGATGGAAACTAAAAATTGCATTGCCATACCATTTTCTGAACAGTTCAATTTCAATTCATTCAGACAAGTTCTGAACTTCTCATTGTAATATTGAGACGTCAGTTTGGGTTCCCGTAAAGCCTTGCATTTGCGTATACGCGACT
The DNA here is from genome assembly GCA_916610255.1 of Lasioglossum lativentre. NCBI lineage: Eukaryota > Metazoa > Arthropoda > Insecta > Hymenoptera > Halictidae > Lasioglossum > Lasioglossum lativentre. Next base: position 22,057,352 of record OU744359.1, on the reverse strand, counting down.
CGCACCACCGCGCTTGCTACGGACGCCTCGTGACAAGTAGTACGCTGCCGATTATTACAAATTACTCCTCGACAATGTAAAAATATGAATTTTGGGCTCTGCACCCCCCTAGATTAGACTTTCAGGAAACATAATCGACCAGTTCTGAACTTCTTCTTGCAATTTTGAGACGTCAGTTTGGGTTCCCGTAAATCCTTGCATTTGCGTATACGCGACTCGCAATACCGCGCTTGCTTCGGACGTCTTAAGGTGGGATTTCCTAGGTACGTTTTGACGCTGCGTTTTGCGATATCAGCGCCTCTTATACTCCATTCGTCATACTTCATCAGAACGCGAGCGGCTGCGTTGCTACGATGCGATTTGGTATATCTTTCCTTGTTTTTCACTTTAGAAGAAAGGGGCAAGAGCATCGACCAAACTCGAACACATGCATCGATCGATTTTCTGTAGCTGTTCGACGCACACGTTTGGGTTCGTTTATTCGCTTCGAGATCTTTAAATGTTGCACCAGATGCAGACGCACGTGATTTTTGATCCACGATTCCACATTTGGTATACTTTTGCACTACAAAATTACATTTCCATGCTAATTCATAAATTATTTTTAAAAAATAGTCTTTCACGATGATGATTCAAAAAACAAAAATGTTTCTATGCTTAACAATGACTACAATTGAAATTGTTTTGTAAAGGTAGTTTTAGTAAAATTCATTTTCATCGGTTTTTTAGTTCAGCCATTATAATTTAATGTAAAAAATGTTGACAATTTATTTTACATGTTTTTAAAACCAACAATTGTTAAGATTTCGAAAAATTATATATGTCATTACACATTACAACATATTTTGATTTAAACAAAATCCGAAACAGTTGTCCGAAAAGTACGCATTGGTTCGAAAAACGCCTGGCTCTGCGTCTCGACTGCTTCGGAAGCAGTGGGTCAAAAATCGCGTGCGTCTGCATCTGGTGCAACATTCAGAGATCTCGAAGCGAAGAAACAAACCCAAACGTGTGCGTCGAACAGCTACAGAAAATTGATCGATGCACGTGTTTGAGTTTGGTCGATGCTCTTGCCTCTTTCTTCTAAAGTGAAAAACAAGGAAAGATATACCAAATCGCATCGTAGCAACGCAAACTTGTGCGTCCAAGGGAGTTACGACGAATGGAGTATGGATCGCAGAACGTGGCGTCAAAACGCACCTAGGAAATCCCACCTTTATATTTTTAGTATCTATTTTGCAGTTACCACTCTTCCGTTCTCCATCCCCAAAATCAGAAAATTATTTAAATAGCGATTCGAATAAAAGATACTTCATCTTTATTCGTTATTCGAAGGTTACAATAAAAAAAATTTTTTTATTTGATGAGTATCGAATGAAAAAAGTATCTTTATTCGACGATTATTGATTAAATAATTTTATTCGACGAGATATTTATCCGACAAATAAAGATAATTTTTTTATTCGAAACGGATTTATTAAAAGGCTTCGCCACATCAGTGCGACCGTGCTGCCCTCTTAAACAAAGGCAGATTCAGGGTCCATCTGCCAGCAGTCTGCCTTCGTTCTGTCCATGCCCACTGCCCTGCTCCAAGTGACGACAGAACAAGTCACTTCTGCGCGCACAGATGCTCGTCAGAAATGAAATTTTTGGTTGGCTGGGAATGTACAAATAAAAAAAATTTAATTGAAAATTAACGAAAATTATGGTGTGGCTATTTTTAAGTTTGTACATTATTTTTCTGAATATAAAAATGCTCAATATTACATAATATACCTACAGAAAAGTAAAGAAGTATCGAAAAAATTGATTTTTATTTTTTTTAAGTATGGGGCACAAAAGAGGCAAAAGAAGGGGCAAAAATAGGGTTTCATCTATCCAGCTTGTATAGCCCGGGTTACTCAGGGTGTTTCAAAATTGCTTCAGCTCCCAGAAATGGATGCTTCCTGAGGTCATTTCAAGTGATATTTTCCTTTTGCAAAATGTTCGCCGCGGCTTCGTTTGGGATTTCTCAACGAAAAACACGGACCAATCAGAGCGCGACCTAGACGCGTGATGGCAAAGATATACTTGGATTCATTTAAGAATGTAGTTACTAGCCGACGAGTTTAAGACTCTAACGGAACTCGTTCATTGGCTAATCCCCCACTCCACCACGCACCTCTTCCTGTCACCATTGGTCACCATGCAAGTACAACAAGGCTGTCGCGCAACGACTTGCGCAGTACAACTACATTCTTAAATGAATCCAAGTATAATCTGGCGCAGCGTGGGGATATTGGACGCTTTTCACGCGCATGCGCGAAAATTTTAGCGTCACTAACGTAAGACGTGGGTGCGCGGGAGCCAAAGTGGTGCCTCTATCGGCGTAGAGGTGTCTTCTATTCTATGTATTTCATGACTTTGTGCGAGATCCTTGTCTCTCCTACAGAGCTGTGACAGAGAGGGAGATATATCACTCGCAGAAGAAACAAAGACAGAGTAATCGCGCTGCTTGATTTTTCGATGAAGCTAGACCTATTTTTTGAAGCGAAGAAGCTATATGTTTTCACAATTTTTGTGTTGAAATATTCTTTGTTCTATTTCGGGTAACCGTACAGAGCCCTTTTTTCAATTTGGCTAATGAAACTTTATAAAAAATAAAAGTATACCTTTTTATAGAAGAAATTTTTTTCTGTACACTTTTTCCAAAAAGGACTCTAGCACCGCAATGCGCAATAATACAATGAATATTTCTACATAAAAATCGTGAGAAAATATTGCTTTTTCGCCTCAGGAAGTTGATTAAAGTTCATCGAAAAATAAGCCGCTTGATTATTCTCTGTGTTTGGCCTATCCTGCGAGTGACATATCTCCCTCTCTGTCATAGCTCTGTAGGAGAGACGAGGATCTCTCTATCCTTGTCCTAGTTTATTTTTAGTTCACCTCTACGCCGATAGGGGCACCACTTTGGCTACTATGTAGGCCGGTCGTCTCCTCAGCACACGAGGACAACGGTCTCGCGTTCCCTAGAGAACCGGTTACGGCTACCTACACTAGCCGCCGTGTATTGTACCACGGTTCACCACGAAGGAGCAAGGGAATAGAGAAGAAGCCTTTAGTATGTACAACCGTTCACCACGACAGTTCGAACCAGAGAGAGCAAGAATGGACGCCCGCGGCAACATGGCCGCCACCGGTCCCCACTCTCTGTTACATGATGGGAGTGGGGGAACACTAGCCCCACATCTGCGCACCCATTATACCCGCATAATTTTGCAAAATTTGAAAAATGAATGTATAACATATGTATGTGTATACAGGGTGTCCCAAAAGTACTTCAACTCCGGGAAATGGGAGGTTCCTGAGGTCATTTCAAGCGCCATTTTCCTTTTGCAAAATGTTGTCCGCGGCTTTGTTTAGGAGTTATTAACGAAAAACACGGACCAATCAGAGCGCGAGCTAGACCCGCGATGGCTGGCTTGGTGTGACTCGCCAGGAGTATCTACTCGTCCTGAGCGTTAACGGTGCGCCGCGACGATGCATCGAACAAGAGAAGGAGTAGAAATTGATCGTATGGAATTAAAAACTCGCTTATTCAGCCGTAAATGCTTCAAAATGTGTGTCACTGGGCCACTCGGTAACGAACTGCATAGCTAGCTTCAGGTATACGGCATTCTCCTCCGGGAGGAGGCCGTCGGCGGCGAAGAAGGCCGAGATCCAGCCGGCCCCCACCAAGGGGAAGAGCCCGGTGGTGGGGTCCGAGGAGTGGGTCCGGGTGTCCCGGAAGGGGAAGGGTCGGCCTTCGGCCGCCCCGACCCCAGCCGGGGCCCCCGGCCACTCGGGCAAGGGGAAGGGGACCGGTCTCCCCCCCAAACCCACGAGGGTGGGCCCGAGGCTGCCGTTGTGGTTACGAGGGAGGTGGGCGCGTCGGCATAACTTGCCGACGCGATCCAGCGCGCGAGGGCCCAGATCAGTCTCACTGATCTGGGCATCGAGGACTTGGGCGTGACGGCGGTCCGCGTCGAGGTGCTGGAGCAGCGGCCACTTCGGTACTTCCGATGCCTTAGGCGGGGGCATCTGTGGGCCAAGTGCCCCAACAATGAGGAGGCGGACCGGAGCGGTCGCTGCTACCGGTGCGGAGATGAGGGGCACAGGGTGGCTGCGTGTACGCAGTAGCCCTGGTGCCCCCTTTGCGGGGACCTTGGTAAGCCCGCCGAGCATCGCTCTGGATATCGGGCTTGCTCAATGTTCCGCCCGGGGGGTGGAAAGTTAGGCGCGAGGGCAATAAGCGATGCGGCGGCGGCTAAGATCGTCGCTGAGGGAGGGCCGTCACCCATGGAGGTGACGGCCGCGGGGGAGATGGGGCCGCCCAAGCAGGCGGCTCCCAAGAAGAAGGGGAAGAAACCCCCCACCCACGAACCGGCTTAGCCGGAGGGGGCGTGGGTGTGGTCTTGGCCACGCCCACCGGGAGGGGGATCACTCCGGAGGGTTTGAGCTGTGGCTCCCCTTTTAACGGACTGATCCTTACCGGGAATGGGCGACGTCATCCCTCCGTCCCTTGGCGTGGGGGACGGAGGAATGTCGTCAGCATGGACTGACCGGGTGAGTGGCCTGTACCACTGTCCCATCGGGCGATCCCGAGGGAAGGGGGGGCTCGGCGCAATCCGTCGCCCGGCCCCAAGTTAGCTTGGTTGGGGGAAGCTTCTCTTTCCCCCGAGTGCGCTCAAACGGGTGGGGGCGGGTACGGTTGCATACCATTGGTGATCCCGGCCCATCTCCATTAAGCCCAGGGACGGATTAGTGTGGGTTTAGTTGGTGTGCTCGGCCTTCAGCCGAGAGAGCCCAACATAACCCTCCCCTCCCCTCAGGCGAGGACGGGGGGGGTATCCATAAGTAGCATTTCCCCACACTTAAAAAAAAAAAGGTATACGGCATTGTTCCGAACGGTAAGGGACGTACGGTCAGGTCAACGAACTGCACAGCTGGTGGTAATACGACAACCTAAAGGATGTGCGGTCAAATAAACGATCCGGGCTTTCACCTTCACTTTCCAAACGATAAATAAATCGTATGTTTGTTTCATACAGATGTCATGAAATTTTTCCACACTCACGATCACTGTTCACATTTGTCAACACATAGCTATGCACTAATAACAATTGTAATATCACTTGTATTGCAGCACAAATCACAGTAATGCTGTAATGCGATCAGTAGACTGCGAATGTCATGCATTTGTAGCACAAATGAGTAAGTGCATTTTAAAACAGTAGAGAGATTAAAATAATTTAAAAACACCAATGTATTATTTTCAATTTGTTCAAATGATTATAGTGTAAATCAAATATCCGTCTGGCTCCTGTCCCTTCCAATAGCAGCAACCAACTTTCATATTGCATAAAAATCCGCAGTCTAGTGATTAGTTTAAATAGAACTACTAAAAACACACATTTTAGCAACCGTGAACTTAGAATTGACTAGTCTTTGGAGATGTTCTCTCTACCGCGGCTCGAACGACACTGATTTTATCCTAGATTTTTCTGAAAAGTTTAGGGAGAACATTATGCGTGTCGAAAATGCACTCTGTGTAGCGCGCTTACGAAAACGACGGGGTGGACAGACAAAAAAAAAAGAATACGAGAGGCACATGTTTCGGTTTTCCTGCAGATTGGTACGCACCTAACCCAGACCTAACCCGGACCTGACATTTCTACCTCGGTTCGTTTACTTGACCCCACATCTCGTAGGTTGTCGTTTTACCACCAGCTGTGCAGTTCGTTGACCTGACCGTACGTCCCTTACCGTTCGGGACAATGCCGTATACCTGAAGCTTGCTATGCAGTTCGTTACCGAGTGGCCCCGTGACACACATTTTGAAGCAGCAAGTGGATTTAAGGCTGAATAAGCGAGTTTTTAATTCCATACGATCAATTTCTACTCCTTCTCTTGTTCGATGCATCGTCGCGGGGCACCGTTAACGCTGTCCGAGTAGATACTCCTGGCGCGTCACACCAAGCCAGCCATCGCGGGTGTAGCTCGTGCTCTGATTGGTCCGTGTTTTTCGTTGATATCTCCTAAACAAAGCTGTGGTCGCCATTTTTGTTAAGGAAAATGTCGCTTCAAATGACCCAAGGAACCTCCGATTTCCCGCTTACGCAGTCGTTTTGGGATCCCCTGTATATACAGGGTGGGGCATTTTAAACAGGTCACCTGAATAACTCGCTTGTTTTTGAAGATAGGAGAAAATGCATTAGACCAAACTTACTTGGTATCGGGGGGGCTCATAATCTGGTATTACCAATTTTTCTGTAGGTGGAGGCGTCAAGGTGATATAAAGGTCAACTCTGTTTTTTTAAACGGAACAGTATATTTTTTTGCTTACATTCTGATAGAGTGTTTCAAGACGAATACAATGACCTATTATGAAGGTCATTCAAGGTCACGCAAGGTCAACTGCAATAGAAAATAAAATGTCTCAAAGCACTCTTCAAATACTTTTGTGTCTTCTCTGGTTGTTGGCATACTGCTCTTCTAAGTATTGGTAAGGGTCGCAGAACATAAATAAACATACCATCACATTGTATGCTTACCTGTATCCAGAAATGTTATTAGTAGTTTGAGTACCGACTAGAGTACGGCTTCGAAATATTCAATCTGAGTGTTCAATTTTCAAGAATGCGTTATACAATAGCAAAGGAAGTGGAAATGGTTATCATTTATGGTGAATGTCATAGAATTATGAGGAAAGCGGTACGCGCGTATGGTGAAAGAAGTACCGCGAAAAACCAACAACCACAGTTGATATGCAAGAACGTATAAAAAGAGCTTGCTCTGTAATAGATACAACTGAAATTTGTCAGGCAGTATCATCAGTATTGCAACGTTTTAGATTATGTCTCAGTGTTCAAGGTCGACATTTTGAACACTTGAAGTAGCAGTGAATACGTACATAACATGTTACATGTAAATCGTCGTAGTGTTCAAAGAGTGCTTTGAGACATTTTATTTTCTATTGCAGTTGACCTTGCGTAACCTTGAATGACCTTCATAATAGGTCATTGTATTCGTCTTGAAATACACTATCAGAATGTAAATAAAAAACCATACTGTTCCATTTAAAAAAACAGAGTTGACCTTCATATCTCCTTGACGTCTCCACCTATAAAAAAATTAATGACATCAGATTACGAGCCCCTCGATATCAAGTAAGTTTGGTCTAATGCATTTTCTCCTATCTTCAAAAACAAGCGAATTATTCAGGTGACCTGTTTAAAATGCCCCACCCTATATATGTAGCGGACTCTGCACGTGGGAAAGAAAGTTCTTCCGGACGCGGAAATTCTTTCTTTCCTAAGAATGCAGCGTTGTTGGCCGGGTTGAAGGATTGGCCATAAAAACGACGATGGCCAGAACCTTCGCCAGGTCACGTAAAAATCCTTGGCAGTGACGGTTACCAGATGCGTGAATTCGAGGAAAGAACTTTCCCTGTGTCCTTGAGGGACAAGGGATTTTCCCCTATTTTAACCGTTTTCTGGGACCTCACTGGCTTGGCCACCAAGAACAGTCCCCACGAACGGCAGAAAGCTCTTGGCTGTCTTTGAATGCACATCGTTCTCAAGACATCATACTTATAACGTATCTCGTTACTTTGTTTGAGTAGAGATAGTTTGTTATAGTTATTGTTAAGCTTTCTCGTTATTGTTGATTTCTGTTAATCTTGTTTTGTTTCATTTAGTTTTGTTATTGTTATTAAATATATATTATCGTTACTTGTTACACAACATGTGGTTACATCAACATCTTTATTAACCCGTCATCCTAAATATATACAGGGTGTCCCAAAACGACTGCGTAAGCGGGAAATGGGAGGTTCCTTGGGTAATTTGAAGCGACATTTTCCTTAGCAAAAATGGCGTCCGCGGCTTTGTTTAGGAGTTATTAACGAAAAACACGGACCAACCAGAGTGCGCCTAGTCGCTCGGTGGCACGGTCAGCGCGGCGAGCCGGGGGGAGGAGACAGACAACAGTTTCTCGATTATGTCCCGATTTCGATGAGCTTTGGATATGTTGTAAAGACCACGATTCTGAACAACATTTCCCTTTAGACTTTTTGCCTCGCGTCTTTAGTTTAGAAAATATTTGTAAAAACTTGTAATTGAAAATGCTTCGAAATGTGTGTCACTGTCACTGGGTCATTCGGTGACGAACTGCACAGATGTCTTCAGGTGTACGACAGTAGCGAAAGCTAAGGGTTGTACGGTCAGGTCAACGAACTGTACAGCTGATGGTAGATAGCAGGTATACGACAATCACATGTTTCGGTTTTCCTGCAGATTTGTACGCAGAGTCGATGGGTTACTGTTCGAAAACGTCGTCTGTCTTTCTTTTAGAAAGTTTCTTAAGGGAGGCATAGGACAATAGGGACCCTAAAACGCCACGCCGACTTGGCATTTCTACCTCTTGCTGGGTGAAAGGACGGACAACCTTTTCGAACAGTAACCCATCGACTCTGCCTACAAATCTGCAGGAAAACCGAAACATGTGATTGTCGTATACCTGCTATCTACCATCAGCTGTACAGTTCGTTGCCCTGACTGTACAACCCTTAGTTTTCGGTACTGTTTTTACAAATATCTCGTAAACTAAAGACGCGAGGCAAAAAGTCTAAAGGAAAATGTTGTTCAGAATCGTGGTATTTACAACATATCCAAAGCTCATCGAAATCGGGACATAATCGAGAAACTGATGGTTGTTACGACATCGCAGCGTACCGACAACACTCTCCTCCCCCCGGCTCGCCGCGCTGACCGTGCCACCGAGCGACTAGGCGCGCTCTGGTTGGTCCGTGTTTTTCGTTAATAACTCCTAAACAAAGCCGCGGACGCCATTTTTGCTAAGGAAAATGTCGCTTCAAATGTCCCAAGGAACCTCCCATTTCCCGCTTACGCAGTCGTTTTGGGACACCCTGTATACAGGGTGTTCGACTACAGGTGGGAGAAAATTTAAGAGGTGGTTCTCCGTGACAATATAAGTCGAAAATGAAGAATAACAAATTTGCGATTTCGGCTTCGTGATTTAGTTATTAACAATTAAATATCCGCCTAAAATGCGGCAACCCGACCAACGAAGGTACACGCCGCGGACGTCACAGAGGCGCGCGACAGTGACGTATCAAGTGACAAATACATGCTTACCTTGGTTCTCATTTGGGCCCCCAGCGAGGTGAAAATGTTTAACAAATTGATCGATGCACGACATTGAACCTGCCTACTCGTTAAAATCCACAAGGCCATTTCTAATGTCCGCCGTATGGAATTATCGAGCAGATGGGATCACTTTCACTTTCACTTTCTTGTATAACCTAATTAATTTACTCGAGATCACTGTAAGGTGGTATCCATTGTGTCCATAAATGTTGAATGGAATCCTCACAAGTGCAAGTATTAACAAAAATGCACATATGCGATATGTGTACTGGAATCCTGCACAACTAATTTGCGTTTAATACACGTCAATTCGACTTTCGCACACGGAGAATAAAATGTTAGTGTAATTAATGTGAAGTCTTTGAGTGTACACAGTTAAAAAACACCTTAATTCAATGTTTTAAGAAAATGTGTTTTTGCAAGAGGAATCGTCCGTAGACATTTGTGTTCATATGCATAGTGATTCGCGAAATTCGTGAAAATAGGATAGACAATGCATTGGTATAGCAACGCGCGATGTTCGGGCGGGAGTTTGCTGTAGATCTTCATTTGTTTCATCGATCAGGCATTGACCACATCAGCTGTCTTTAATCAGTGTGCATACGAACGCAAACTTGTACTTCTTAATAAAACATTGAATTAAGATGTTTTTTTATGTGTGTGCACTCAAAGACTTCACATTAATTACACTAACATTTTATTCTCCGTGTGCGAAAGTCAAATTGACGTGCATTAAACGCGAATTAGTTCTGCAGGATTCCAGTACACATATCGCATATGTGCATTTTTGTTAATACTTGCACTTGTGAGGATTCCATTCAACATTTATGGACACAATGGATACCACCTTACAGTGATCTCGAGTAAATTAATTAGGTGATACAAGAAAGTGAAGGGGCATTGATCCCACCTGCTCGATAATTCCATAGGGCGGATATTAGAAATGCCATTGTGCATTTTAACGAGTAGGCAGGTTCAATGTCGAGCATCGATCAATTTGTTAAACCTGTTTATCAATTTGTTAAACATTTTCACTTCGCTGGGGCCCAAATGAGAACCAAAGTAAGCATGTATTTGTCACTTGATACGTCACTGTCGCGCGCCTCTGTGACGTCCGCGGCGTGTACCTTCGTTGGTCGGGTTGCCGCAGTTTAGGCGGATTGTTAATTGTTAACAACTAAATAACGAAGCCGAAATAGCAATTATTTTATTCTGCATTTTTGACTTTAATTGTTATGGAGTATCAGCCCTTATATTTTCTCCCACTTGTAGTTGAACACCCTGTATATTACATATTAAAATTTAATATATAAGTACATATGTACACATAGTACGCTCGTTTCGCGTCTCGTCCTGGTCTCTCATAACACTTTCCCGACAATAATAGTTCCCCACTACTTTTCTCACACACTTAGACGTAGGTACGCTCCTGTTTTTGGTCGCGTATGCGCATGAAAAGCGCCCAATATCTCTACGCTGGTTCGGCGCGCCAGGAGATTCTACTGTTACGAGCGTTAGCGGTGCCCCGCGACGGGGCATCGAGCAAAATAAGGAGCAAAAATTGAATGGATTGAATTAAACACTCACTTATTCAGCCGTAAATGCACTTGCTGCTTCGAAATGTGTGTCATTGGGCCATTCCGAGACGAACTGCACAGCTGGCTTTAGGTATACGACAGTGCCGAAAGCTGAGGGGCGTACGGTCAGGTCAACGAACTGGGCTGAACTTGCTCTTGGAAACCCAGAGATTTTCGAGTATTATATGTCTAATCCTGTTCATTTTGTCGAGAAAACTCCAAATATCGAAGTCCCAACCTGCACAGTGCACTCGTTAAAAAGTTATGAGCGTCTAAAGTTCAGTAATTTTCATTGTTTCTGACAGGTAAGAACGCCGCCATATTGGTAAGTAGGGAGTTCTTCCGTATAGTGACTCAGTGGCGACACTAGGTGGCAGCACTAGCGCGCCACCTGATAGTAGCACGGGCATCTTGAAGGGGAAATTCGAATTTCTAGTTTTAGAGTGCACCAAAATGTCTACGGCACGCTTTAATTTTTCGAGCTTGCCAAGAAGCGAAGAAGAAGCCGTTATTTTTATAGCCGTTATTATTAAAAAGTGTCGTTTTCACCGTTGTGATATGATCCGAGGTGACGTGATCGAGGACGTAAGATTGCAGTTATGCAAGGCGATAAAGTAAGTTTTGAAGTTTTGATGTATTTGTTTAATATAATTTAATGATTCGTTATTTTTAAGATTGATATACTGTTTCTCGCGGGATATGTCTTATGATGACACTTGTCACGAGTTGCGTGACTTGTCGTCAGAAGACGAAACGTCATCGGCGTCCAACACGATTGCAGCGTGGTTCCACTACTGTCGTGAAATGATCGTGGATTATTTCACGAAAATACAGTCAGATAAACCGAAATTAGGGGCGATTGAGACTCCGATTATAGTTCAGGTAGAGTATACTGAGTTGGTCTGAGTTAGTTTTTTGGGGGATCTGGGGGGCGTAGCCCCCCAGCGATATCAGCGAATAAGTTGTTGTAAGTATAGTAATATGTACAAATATGGTTTTATCTGATTTTATAGATTGACGAAGCAAAATTCGGCAAGAGGAAATGTAAATGTATGTTATCGGCATTACAGAGTTGTGGCGCGATGTGCAGTGCCACGCGCCACGGGATAAAGTACCCTCAACATGCGCGATATGGTGGTGTGGATATTCGGGCCACTGTAATGACGCCTGTGGCCGCAGCGTCCACTCGATAATAGCCCGATTATTACGAGGGAACAAGTTGGTCGAATAAAACACAAAGCTGGATTTTTTCGTCCGATCACTACGGAAGCCGATGGAGCAAGAGAGCGGCGGGTAGCGGCGCGCCAACATGGCGGCTGCCGATCGCCACCACAGAACGGCACGGGAGTGGGGGAGCCCAGTCCCCACATCACTCCCCCCGAGTGAAACGGATTTTTATTGAAACAACCATATATACACAAAACAAACAAAAATAACAATAACAATAAATATATACACCTGTGCGCAAAGCACACTACCCACAAAACAATATAACCATTAACGATCTCGCGACGTGTCAACCGCACGCGACCGCGAACTTGACGCAAACGTTACGCTTTTTCGAGAGTACGTCCTCAAGGGACGTCTGGCGTACTGGACGAGCCAGACGCTTCAGTCTCCGGAATCTCCGATACGAAAAAGGCTGTATTTAGAAGGACAGTCGACACCGCTCGGTGCCGTCAACATCGATGGCATACACGTGCTCCGAGATGCGCTTCACCACCTTTTGTGTTCCGGAATACGGTTGCTCTAATTCCTTCTTCGCCATGCAACGCATAAACACGTGAGTGCAAATATGCAACTCTTTGAACGCAAACGCTCGCATATTTGCATTGTGTACCACCGGTACAGGACGCACAGCACGCATGAATCTTTTGAACTCGTCAACAAAAACGTTCGGGTCTGGCGCACAATTATCATGGAGAAAAAATTCCCCGGGAAGCCGCAAAGTAGTCCCGAACATAAATTCGGCAGGCGACGCACCAACGTCCGCCCGCACGTGTGCTCGCAACCCTAACATAACCGTGGGCAGTACCCGCGTCCATTCACCACGTGTGTGGCGCATAATAGCGGCCTTGAGCACACGGTGCCACCGCTCGATCATACCATTAGATGCAGGGTGATACGGAGTTATCCGTATCCGATCGCAACCAAGAACCGATAATAACTCGAAAAATAGCCGCGATTCAAATTGGGCTCCTTGGTCGGTAGTCAGCACCTTCGGTGCACCGTACCGGGAGACCCAGGTATCATGAAATTCTCTCGCGACCGACATCGCGGAAACATCCCTGAGCGGAACCGCCTCTACCCAACGGGAAAATCTATCTATTAAGGTTAAACAATACGAAAACCCTTCGGATGGCGGCAAAGGACCGACAATGTCCAGATGAACATGGTCAATCCTGCCAGCCGGAGCAACAAAATGCTCAGGCAAATGCCGGGAATGCCGCCACACCTTCGAAAGTTGGAATTTGATGCAACTCCTACACCAAAGCGCAATATGTTTTGTTATATCCGACCAGACATAACGCTGCCGGATCAACCTATCTGTGACCTTCGCCCCAGGATGGGCCGGATTATGGAACAGATCGAAAACCGATCTGCGAAGAGAATCAGGGATATATGGGCGAATAGCCTCACCGGAGATCTCGCAATACACAGCAACGTGCTCCGGTCCCCAAAGCAACTTTTTTAATTTAAGAGGAAAATCAGGAGAACCGCAAATAAGCTTTAACTGCTCATCCGCAGCCTGCTGCTCAGCCACATCTTCCAGGCTGACCTCGAGAGGTAAGCGCAGCGCGTCCACTCTGGACAGCACATCCGCCACAACATTATCCGGACCAGGAATGTGAGAGATGGAAGTAGAGAATTGCGCAATATACGACAATTGTCGAATCTGCCGAGGAGAGGCTTTCTCAGGACGCTGTACGAAGGCATAGACAAGCGGCTTATGGTCGGTGAGAATAGAGAATTCTCGACCCTCGACGAAATGTCGAAAATGCCTTACGGCCTCGAAAATCGCTGTCAACTCGCGATCGTACGCGCTGTAGTTGGCCTGAGCCGGAGAGAACCTCCGCGAGAAGAATGCAAGGGGCTCCCACATGGCATTGAGCGTCTGCTGCTCTAAGACTGCGCCCAACGCAAAACCGGACGCGTCCGTGATGACCTGCAGCCCTGCACCTAAGCGCGGATGGACCAGTAAGGTCGCTCCAGCGAGAGCTTCCTTCATCCCCGCAAATGCCTCCCTCGAAACCAAGGACCAGGAAATTTCCCTAGTATCATTCTTCCGCGAGTCGCGGAGAAACTCGTTAAGGGGGGCTTGCAGATGTGCCGCTCGAAGGATATTTCTCCGAAAAAAATTAACCATTCCCAGGAACTGGCGAAGGTCTTTCACCTTCTTCGGCTCCGGGAAATCAAGGATAGCTTGGACCTTGGACGGTAGTGGCCTAATGCTAGATGAATTTATCGAATAGCCGAGGAATTCAATTTCCAAGACACCGAACACGCATTTGCTGGGATTGACCCGCAAATGGTGCTCCACGAGCCGCTTAATAACCAACCGCAAGTGGTCCGCATGCTCCTTCTCGGAGGAAGAGGCAATCAAAATGTCGTCAATATAGACGAATACAAAGTCCAAGTCTCCCAGGACCCGATTGACGAATCGCTGGAACGACTGGCTGGCGGTCTTTAACCCGAACGTCATAAATAAAAACTCGAACAACCCAAAGGGCGTTGTGACTGCCGTCTTTTCTATATCCTCGGGGGCCATAGGCACCTGATTATACGCCCTGAAGAGGTCCAGCGAAGAGAAAATCTTTTTACCATGCAAATTAGAAGAAAAATCGTGTATATGAGGAGTGGGGTATCTGTCCGGAATGGTTCGATGTTTAACCCCCGGTAGTCCCCGCAAATACGCCATGTGCCGTCCTTCTTGAGCACCATATGAATGGAGCTCGTCCAAGGGCTAGAAGAAGGACCGGTGGTAAGGATGTGGTGATAGACATCGGCCGACTTCAAGGGGCGAAGTCTGGACGCCCCGGAAACATCCGGGAATTCCGCGTGGACATCCGCAAAACGCGAGGACGGCAAGACAGTTCCAATAACACAACATGGACTGTAAAGAGCGGTGGCAACCATATAAACATTAGTGCCCGAATCGATAAGCCGCCGGGCTCGAAGGTCCACGAGCAGGCCATAATGTCTGAGCAAATCAGCGCTGATGATGAGACGAGGTACCGCCGCGATGCAAAAATTCCAGTTTAACGGTCTACGCAACCCCAAATTCAAGGACCTGAACGATTCACCGAACGTGTCAATGGTAGACTCATTGGCAGCAATCAATTTAAAACCAGACGGTTTACCGCGGATTTTGGGGTTCGCAGGGACCAAGGATAGGTCTGCCCCTGTAGACCAAATATAACACCCCCGACACGCGGTCACGAACATGGAGACGGGATGTAACATGCGACGCCTCCGCCCCCGTCTCAGCTACGGAAGGCCCCTCTAGTTACCCCGCTTGAAAGAACCGTACTTACTGCACCACGGCTTACAAGACGTGGGTGTCAAAGGAAACTTCCGATGCGCATAACATAATTCAGGTCCCCGAGAGGGATTATGCGACTTGTCACGCCTCCGACGAGCCGGCGTAACAGAACGCGGACGCCGACGCAGCAGCCCGTCAACGTCGATGCGGAGCCTACCGAGTTCCGCGGACAACCGCGATAGCTCAGCCGAATTGCGTCTGAGCTCTTCATAAATACTTTTGAGGTCGGACCCGTCCACGCCAGACGAGGGCTACGACCTCATTACCGATGCAATACTATGGTCGGAAGGACCCGATGACTCCGCAATTTTGTCGGCTATGTCAGCCAGCTTATCTAAATCCATAACACCGGTGGACGCCAGAATGGCACGATGCCCCGCAGGAAGGTGTTCTAAAAACACAGATCGAATAACGGCGTCGTCGCTCGTGCCATCATTAAGATTTCGCAATCTATTGAAAACAAGTGAAGGTTTCCCATCCGAAAGGACCTGACCTTTTAACAATTTGCGAAGATTGGTCTCCGCCGAGGGACCATATGTCGCAATAATACGACGTTTAATCTGTTGAAAAATGTCGCCAGGACCCGGCTTTATCAAAATCAAATCTTTCGCACACGCGGCCACGTCGAAATCGATCGCCCCGATCCCAATATCCGCCATAGTCGCTTCAGACGAAATTCGGGACGCGCTCAGCGAGCCCTCAACCTGTGCGAACCACAGCACCGGGTCGCTCTTATAAAACGGAGGGATTTTCGGTATCCTATAATTCTCGATGTATCCCCGTGGTGAATCCGCGCACCCACTCCCCCGGGAGTCGGTGACTCATCACGCTTCGCCATTATAACGCGCGAAAACCAAGAAACAATATGGCACCGGACACACAGAACCGCGTACCAAATGGCGTCGACCAGAATTCAAACGCCGCAACGAGCCGTACTGCAAAGATCGAACGTTACGACACAGGACACGCTCAGCAGGAGTGACCCTACAATGCGACACGCGGCACGCGATCGCATACAAAGGAAACGCGTCAACAGCCCAACAGAGACGCGCGGAAACGCAACAAGGAAAGCACGCTACATGTGACGACCACGCTCAAGGACACACCAACGAAATCACACTCGACAGAGCCCGCGGAAACATACAGACCGCGCGCAGACACAGGCCGAAACACGGGCCATAAAACAATGCGCGGGAAAATCCCACGCCACCGTTACGTCCCGCGGAGACACTTCGACCGGAACAATGCCACGAGAAAAAAAGGCGCCGGTGACGGTAGCTTCACGCAATCCTCCCTGCTACCGCCTCGTTCCCACGATAAAACACCGCCGGGAACCAGGGAAGAACCAAATCCGGGTCCAATGCTGCAGTCAGAAAATGGCGGTCCCACATAAGATTCCAGTCACATAAGACGCAGTCTGTTTGGTGAAGAGTATTCAATGATTTGTCATAACAATATAAAACGAACATTAACTAGTGTAAAACCATTAAGATTTCAGGTTATGTTTGAAAATTTTTACTGAACTCGCTAAACGCACGCTACATTGTATGTACATTGTACACACAGTACACACAAACCGAATCGCTGCGCGGTATTTTTCTCTTTCTTTTTCTTTCTTCTTCCCTACAATGCACAAACACCAGCTGTCTTTGTAAAAATCTTTTCACCGCGCGGCAAAAAATCATAGTGTGTGTGTATCTCCCTCTCTCCCCCTCTCCCCCCACTGTTGAACCTCGCCCCTCTTCTTATGTGCATTAAAACAAATGCCACAAGGAACAGTTGACTCATACAAACACTACCACATTCATCGAGCTCGAGACTTTTCAGATTCGTCAGATCCCATATACAGTATTTCATCGATAATTAATTGTCCCAACCACGGGTCCGGCCAGGGACAATTATGTGTGAGGGATACTATTCTTTGACTTTTGCCGAACGTAAAAACGGATAGCGAAGCCCGAGAGGCCTCGGCCGCCGAGAAGTGTAACATGATACGGGTCGGGTATATCGGTGTGACACCACTACTAATCCAATAACAAAACTTCTTTATTTTTCATTATTTTTTTATGGAACTTTCACCATTATATTCTTGACATTTTTCTAATGAAATTGATACCAAAAATGATATAATTCCGATGATATTTACGTGTGTAATGAACGATAGGAGTTTCGAGCGCAAGGAAGGACAGCGTATGGGAAAGAAAGAGGACGCGGAGAGTCGCAGTCGCCGGCACAGTTCAAAGGCCCGCCGCGTACTCACAATGTAATCCCAATAAAAAACTTTTTTATTATTACTTATTTTTGTATGAGACTTTCACCAATATGTTTGTGACATTTTTCTGATTAAAATGATACTAAACACGATAAATTCGGATCTTATAAAGGTATGTATATGGACATTTACAAGTCGAGTACATCGGTGAGGCAACTTGTCTCGTCAACTTCACCCGTACAAGACACACTCTCTTGACTGAGTGAGACATTTAGCAACTCTTAAACTCAGCAAGAGGGTAGAAGCTCAGCTATAGTAGTTAAGTAACCAAGTTTATTTCACCATAACTAGAATTTATTACCGTACAAAATATAAAAACTATAAAAAATATACAAACTACAAAAATATTCAAAAATACAAAATATACAAAAACTATAAAAAATATTTTGGCCTTCGAATGGTGATGGTCGTCATCCATATTAATCGTCTTGTCTTCTCCGTATTAGTCGATCGTATATATTGCAACGGATTGTTGTACGCTGAATTTATGAGACCTGACTTCTAAATGTCCATATACCTTTATACCTTTATAAATATTTTTGTATTTTGTATATTTTGTATATTTTTTATAGTTTTTATATTTTGTACAGTGATAAATTCTAGTTATGGTGAAATAAACTTGGTTACTTAACTACTACAGCTGAGATTCTACCCGCTTTCTGAGTTTGAGAGTCGCTAAATGTCTCACTCAGTCAAGAGAGTGTGTCTTGTACGGGTGAAGTTGAAGGGACAAGTTGCCTCGCCGATGTACTCGACTTGTAAATGTCCATATACATACCTTTATATGATCCGAAGTATAGCGTGTTTAGTATCATTTTAATCAGAAAAATGCCACAAATATATTGGTGAAAGTCTCATACAAATATAAGTAATAATAAAAAAGTTGTTTATTGGGATTACATTGTGAGGACGCCGCGGGCCTTTGAACTGTACCGGCGACTGCGACTCTCCGCGTCTCTTCCTTTGTCATACGCTGTATTTCCTTGCGCTCGAAATACTTATCGTCCATTACACACGTAAATATCATCGGAATTATATCATTTTTGGTATCAATCTCATTAGAAAAATGTCAACAATATGATGGTGAAAGTTCCATAAAAAAATAATAAAAAATAAAGAAGTTTTGTTAATGGATTAGTAGTGGTCTCCTGGTCTCACACCGATATACTCGACCCGTATCATGTTACACTTCTCGGCGGTCGAGGCCTCTCGAGTTTTATGGCTCCTCACGGGGTATACCCCGCAGGAGTGGGGATAGTTCAGGGACAATTATGTGTGAGACATTTGGGACATTTATCGATGAAATACTGTATGCTTGTATGAGTCAACTGTTCCTTGTGGCATTTGTTTTGACACACATAAGAATCATCGTAGCTAAATATATATGTATAATCGAAGAATACTGGGAATTGAATCGAGAAGAAACGTAAATAGAAATAAATAAATCATGGGTCACGTTGATAAAATTTTAATTAGAATTACTAACACATGAGTAGAAACAAAGTTTATATTATATCTTTTCAATCAAATATGTATATTATATTATTTCTTTATATATGTATTCTGCATAAAGCAATTTATATTTGGACAAACTATCATTGCATAACAAAAATGAATACAATTAATTACAACTTAAATTGTTAAAATGTAGTGAATTTTTATTTGTGTAGACATAAAAAAAATGTAAGCACAATCAGGCTTATAAATATTATTAAACTTGCAAGTACTTATTGTAAAAGAAAGAAAATAAAAAAATAATAAATACAATGTGTATACACATTAAATAATTGCGAAGAAAGTAGATCATCAGTTGAAAGTATGTAAAACTGTTGCAATATATTTTCTTTAATGATACGAGCAATAAACTAAAATTAATTTTACTATATTTTATATTATTTATAAATACTATTTCCACTGTTCAAATACACGCTCCATATACATTTGTATCCTCCAAATCATATGAAGCAGCCTTAGCATAAATGAAGTACACGGAATATTTATAATAGGTCTTACTAATGCGCCTAAATCCGCGAATTATGGGTAACATTGGGCGCGACACCGAAATGGTACGGGGGTCCTAGAGCCCCCCGAAGCCTAGACAAAAGTCCATAAGCTGCAATGTCTGTACTGATCTTAAGTCTGTGACTTATCTTAAGTCTGTGGGGATTATGGCGCTAGCATCGCCATTCCCCTAGGCCGCTCCTAGGGCGACACTATGGTATGAAGTTGGCTACACCACTCCCCATGGACATGCAACAAATGACCGTTACGCGACGCGTCCCTCGCGTCCTCAGAACTAGTCGAGCTCTCTGACTAGGCAGTCGTACTGCAATTGTAGGTCGTTGGTGTTTGTGTGGTCTTAAGCAATAAAGAATAAAGTTTAACACCGTGTTCACATTGAACAACAAGTACAGTGTCTTATTTATAATAGTACCACCTCCTACACTACATACCAATACGGCGTGGCGGCGCCCTTACCTGTGAAAAACAGTGAAAATCGCTGCACTTTAAACACTCATAACTTTTGAACCAGTGAGTTCCTAAGATCAAAACTTGGATTTTCGGCATTTTATCGTAAAAATCTACAGGTTTGTACAAAAAAAGTTAAGTTTCCCCAGATGAAGTTTAACCCAGACATTTATTGCAATACACGAGTAATTGAAAAAAGTTAGAAACTTGGAAAATATGTTAGGTGCATTATCCTTCTGTAGAATAAAATCGTATGCTATCAGATTTAACCACTCATTTGTTAAATACTTTTTTCAGACATTTTCTCATGCCGACTTTAAGGAAAGAATGCGAGCATCAAACAAATCTTTAGTACCCGGCGGCGAAGGGTTGTTATCCTTGGAATATGGTTACAATTTGTTGGTTAGGAATGGAGTCAAGCGCAGACGAACCTGATACGTAGTCAGGGAGCCACTAGGATTGTTAGTAGGCCTCGTAAGTAGTATAACACTGTCCAACAGCCAAAAAGGTTTTCGATTCTTACTATGAAATTCTTATAGAGTTTTTTGCGCTGATTCCGAATCAGTCCTTAATTTTTCTCCTAGGCGCACAGTTTTTGAGAAATTTGAGTTTGAAAAAAAACATATTTTTAGACTTTAAACCAGCGATGGGCACGGTAGGGGCCCCTGAGGTGCTGGCTTCCCCCACCAACTACTCTTTCGTGCAGCGCGCACCTTCGCCGCGGAGCGGTGCCCCGCGCTCTTCGTTTCCCCCCTCGTACGAAAGAGTAGTTGGTGGAGGAAGCTTCTTGACTGCCGCAGTCATAGCTACCCATCACTGCTTTAAACAAATATTGTGATGAAATACCAAATAGACTTTATGTCGAACTCACAAAGTCTGTAAGGTTAACTTTGATCGAAGGGGAACTTTAGCCCGATCTCACTAGACGTGGATTCTAACGAATGCAACACGACGTGACACTACTCGTGTCTAGACTAGTACTAACCATCGAGAGTAAAAATGTAAGGGTTTTATATACCCATGAAATGAATGGGGTGGTCTGTTCCTAATCTGCGATTACATAGGGTTGCACTCTCGTTTTTTGTGACTTTCTATTAAATCGGGCCAGAGCTCGATCTTCGTTAAAAGGGTAGAACTTAATAGGAAAAGTTATCTAGGACGCTTCATGCTCTTCATTAAGAGAGTAGAAATTAACAGGGAAGGTTATCTAGGACGTTTCCTGCCAGAGACGTTCTTGAAGAGATTTCCATGAGAAAGTCAAATGGAAACTTTTCTCATACCGTAACAAAGAGTAAGCTGGAATATTGACGCGTTGGCATGTTCCACTGTTTCGATTACGGCACTAGTCGGGCAGCGAATACCCCAGATAGAAAACGACGTCTTAAGGACGTCCGTTTTACGTCCATATTAGGTCTAAAAGTCTTACGTCCTGAAAAGACGCCTTTTCCGAGACGTTGTTTTAACGTCTGAAATAAGACTAAATGCAATAAATTTTTTGGAAATGTTATGAGATGTTAGTTTACTGTACAATCACTAAAGTACTTTTGTAACTTTTGAGATGTTATGAGATGTTAGTTTATTGTACAATCACTAAAATACTTTTGTAATTTTACTATTACTTGGAATGACAAAAAAAATAAAAACTCACTTTTTTTAACTTTCTCATCTGAGCTTATTTATAAAATTTCATCGAAATCAGCATTGACGTTGTATGAATTACAAACAGTTACAGATCGCGAAAATCGCAGCTTTTCACGATTTCTGACACTTTCGACCGATAACTGCAGTTTGTTTTCAAAAATTGCAATTGTTTGTAGTGACAAAAAAAAGACTAGGCTCCGATTAAAATGTTAAGGATGCGCAGGAGCGAAAGTGGTGCCACTATCGGCGTAGTGCTAAACTAAAAATAAACTAGGACAAGGATAGAGATATCTTTGTCTCTCTTACAGAGCTGTCACAGAGAAGGAGACATGTCACTCGCATGAGAGACAAAGACAGAAAGTAACCGCGTGACTTGAGTTTTCGATGAACTTCCTGAACTTTTCAACAATTTTCTGAAGCGAAGAAGCAATATTTTCTCACGATTTTTCTGTAGAAATATTCTTTGTTCTATTCTAAATCTCAACACAGAGCCCTTTTTTGCAATTGGGCTCTTGAAATTTTATAAAAAAAAAAGTGTACGTTTTTATAGAAAAATTTTTTTCTGTACACTTTTTTCAAAAAAGGGCTCTGTGTTGAGATTTAGAATATAACAAAGAATATTTCTACCTAAAAATCGTGAGAAAATATTGCTTCTTCGCTTCAGAAAATTGTTGTAAAGTTCAGGAAATTCATCGAAAAATAAGCCGCTTGGTTATCTTTCTGTCTTTGTCTCTCTTGCGAGTGACAGTCTCCCTCTCTGTCACAGCTCTGTAGGAGAGACTAGGATCTCTCTATCCTTGTCCAGGAGCTTCTTACTTTCTCCGCATCTGTCGCTGAATTCCATTCTAAATTCTGTCTGGCTCCTGCGCACCCTTAAGAAACGTGAGTTTTTTTCTTTTTCTTGTCACTCCAACTAATTACAATTTTTTAGCCATTGTCTATAGAATTTTTTTCAGATTTTTAAGTCCAGGGCATCGTAGTTAAAAAAAATAAAAACCATATTTTTCGACCGTTTCTGCGTGAAAAACTAAGCTAACCTTGAAATTGTTAAGTTTTATTTATTTTATAAGTCTATTAAGCACTGATAAACCTCGAATATTTCGCAGGAAAAATTAAAAAATAAAATCAACTTGATTAGTATTTCTACTGCGTCAGCGCATTACATCTGAAAGTATTAATCATGTTTCGAACAGCCCGGTTTGGTCAGCGCATTAGGTGTTCGACTGTGGACGTGCTTATACTTTGTTCGCGTCCGGTATACGTCTAACTTTTTTTTGTTTGATAAAACTATTGGATTATTGGGCAAAAAAACTATAGAGTCTATTGAAAATATAAAATAGAATTTATTTAACTTTATATGTTTGAAAACACGCGGAGGGACACGTCTTTACACTTCGACAAAAAGGACGCGAATAAGGATCGTTCTGGAATAAACGGACGACGATCTAAGAAACAAGACAACATAGATACGATATATCTTCGAGAACTTTCGAAAGACAAAAGCAATAGAATTTTCTACTAAATAATAGTAGATCAATTTTTGTCAATTTGTTTCTTAAATGAATTCCAACAAATATACGACTTTTAGACGTCGAATAGACGTCAAACAGACGTCTTTAGATACCGCTTTAAGACGTTTCTGTGCTATCTAGGACCTATTGACAATTTAACATACATCATGGCTCGGTATCCAAAGTTGTATAAACCAGATACTATGTGAATGTGAATGCGAATGCGAATGCGAATGCGAATGCGAATGTGAATGTGAGGAATGGCAATTCTACAGATATTCGCGGCGGCGCGGCGCGACGACTGGCAAAACGTCGACAATAAGAGAAAGTCTTGGTCGCCTTTTACATTTCAGGTTTACGGGTTCGTATAACGAGAATATTTACGTTTTCTTTTTACGTTTGCTTTCTCATTTGCAAAATGATCAACGGTACCTGTATGTATACTTTACATCGTACATTTTACACGCGGAGCGATTATTATTATTATCAATCCTCACAAGAAATTTAAATGATTACGCGATTTGGATGCAATCCCATGGCTGTATTAGAAAGTTAAGTTTAGAGCGAACGACTTGCAAGACGTACCTTTCACTTGTGTAAAAATTCACTGGACTCGATTAACGTGAGTTCACCTATGTATGTATGTATAATAATAATAGTTTGTACCTACAATTGCCAATATAGAGAAAAGCGATCGTTCGGATGATCTTTGAAGATGATTTTAATAATAAATTTTTTAAATTAATAATTAATCGTACACGTGTACGGTGATCAACATAATTATTCGAAAATTTCCCCATTGACGACCTGTCATTTTATTCTTAATAAACGAAAGGACAATTTTTGGTAATTATACAGAAAAAAGTACACCCTCACCGATTTTAATGAAACTCAAATATGATGTAGAATTCATAATTCTAAGCAACTTTTTCCTGTACGTGTTAGCGCCGCTCAGTCTTTCGTGCTCTTTCGTTTGGTTTGAGTTAGGTCTGGGTTTATTTTCGTCGTATCATAGTACAATGCCTTTAAATGTCTCACGTATCAGTTTGTAAACACAACTCCAGTTTGCAAAAAAAATACAACTTACAATTACCTTTGCTATTCCAGACCGTATATTTCAGTAAATGTCAAACCTCTGTTCTGTCCATTTAGTAATAAGAGTATATACTATACAATGAAATTATACGAATTTTTAAATATATGCAATAATTACAACGAACCGAGATTGAAAAGATATGTAGACGAGAAAAAACTGGAGGTGAATGTAAGAAAAACAAAGATGATGAGATGTAAAAAGGGAGGTGGGAGGAGAGGGAGGAGGAAATGGTGGTGGAAGGGCGAAGAAATAGAGGAAGTGAAGAGGTTTAAGTATCTGGGATATGTGATGATGGCGAATGGGAGGAAAGGGGCGGTGGCTACGAGGCAAGTGAGGGGAATAGGAAAAAGGAGGTTTGCAAGGTATTGGGGTAGAAGAATATGGTTGTTTGATAGACTAGGGTGTGCAGTAATGGGTTACGGGGTGGAAATATGGGGATGGAAGGAGAGGAAAAAATGGAGAGGATACAAGAGAGGTATTTCAGATGGGTGTTGGGAGTAGAAAGAAGTGTGCCAGGTTATATGATAAGAGAGGAATTACAGAGGGAGTTACTGGCAGGAAGGGCTGGTGTGAGGGCGTGGGAATATGAGAGGAAGCTGAGCGAAGGAAAAGGGGGGTATTTAGCGAGGAAATGCTGTATGGACGTAAGAGAAAGAGCAAGGAGAGGTAGGGCGTTGGAGGGATGGGAAGAGAGGAAAAGGTTTTACGAGAGGAAAGGATGGAATATAGAGGAAGTAGAGGAGTTGAGGGATGAAGGTCAGTTGAGGGGGGAAGAGCTGATAAGAAAGGAGAAAAGTATCGAAAGGGAGGAAAGGTGGAGAAGGATAAGCGAGTCGAGGTACAATAGGTGGTATAAGATGGTAAAAGTAGAAGGTGTACCAGGGTACTTGAAGAAGAATTGGGAGGAAAAGAGGTGACAATTCGTGGCGGGATATAGATTAGGGAGTAAAATGAAACGGGGAAGGTATTGGGAGGAGGAAGACAGAATGAGTTGTAGAATATGTGGAGTGGATCTGCGGGTAGAGTCGTGGGAGCATGTATGGGAGGAATGTACGGACTGGGGGACAGATAAAGGGTGGCAGGAAGTGGTGGCAGAGGTGTTAGGGGAGGAAGGAGAGGTGGAAGTATGGATGAAGAGACTGGAAGAGATGAGAGAAAGGATGAGCAGCGGAATTGGGGGTCCAGAGAATGAATGTGTGAGGAATGAGTGAGCGGTGTGCTCTCTCTCTCTCTCTCTCTCTCTCTCTCTCTCTCTCGGGAGATAGGAAATGTGGAGTTTGTAAGCGGAGCGGAGGTCCGCGTTTGTACTCCGCAATGGGAATAAAATATTATTGTTGTTATTAATTACAACGAACCAATCCATTTCCTAATTCATCAAAAAGTGATTCATGGCAGAATGAAGTGTATTAAGTGTAACAGTGAAATGCAATTTGATCGTAATTCGCTAGAATTTGAGTGTCCCAAAGTGTCTTATGTTAAGAACAGAAATAAGAAACGCATAAACCAAACTTGCAATTACTAACCCAAAAACTAACTCCAACCAACTTGAATGATACCTTCTCCTTGAGATCTTGTATGTGATCCTGCATATTCGTTATTAACAAAGTAATTTATGTTAATCATACCTTGCATTACCCGGAGCTGTTGCTGACGGTATTTTTTTAAGTCGAAATTCGAAATACAATGCAATACTTGTTTTGAACAGGAATTAGGTTTATCTTCGGAGAAGCCTGAAGAATCTGATCTTAAGATTCAGCAGAAACTGTGTTATAAATAAAAGATTTTGTGTAAAAATGTAAAATCATGGACGTGTATTAATATTGTTTAATATTGTAGTTGATAATTTCTATAATTATTCCTGTTGAACTTGTTAATTTAATACAATGGATCCTTGATGTTACATGAATATTCGAACGATAGTAGCGTGATTGCCAGTAATGTTTTCTTTAAATAGTCCTCTTATTTATCGTATACTATACTCTTCTGTAAGAATCTTCCGTTCAGTATTCTAATCGCGACATCTGTTGATTTTTGTTATTATATTGTAATGAGCATGCCGCTCTAGGTACAGCGACATGCGTGTATGTGTTCGTGCCTCGCCGCACTCTCGTCCTTCTCTTCTATGTTAGACCTTCGTACGGTACACACGTGTTTACAATCGCTCTTAATATATTTAGTTCAGAGACTACGCATTAGTACAAATTACTAATTTCCACTCGTTCCAACAAATAAGGTTATGGGCCCAGTGGTTCCTGGATTAAAATTTAATCATAGTGAGTTGATAAATTCCATAAAGTCTTGTTATTCACAATCTAAAGAATCAACAACTGGAATCGGCGAATTGACCACGTGGCGTGAAAACAAAATCTGTAAGTTTTCATGCAAAAATCTCTATTATTACTAATTATAATACTATCAGAGGTTCTAGAAGAGCAAGTCCTTAATTACACAAAGTTTGAATTCTTTTTTTTTAAATAAAGAAAAATAAAAGAAATAGTCATTACTAAACTATTCTCGTTCATACGTTGTAACGTACAATTTTTTTTGAAATGGCTCACGGAATGGCCGCCAGTTCTTCTCCTACGACTACAGTTAATCTTATAGGAAATATTCCTACAATCGATCCGAAACTAGATGGCTCAAATAATTATGCATCTTGGAAATTTCTTATGCGTATGACACTCATAGGAATGGACCTTTGGAATTGCGTAACTAGTACAGAGGCTGTAGATGTAAGAAAAGACCAGAAAGCATTAGCAACTATATGCTTAAATGTAAATTCACATTGTCAAGTACATTTAAGACAAGTTAATTCTGCTAAGGATGCTTGGACAATTCTCAGCCAAGTCTATGAAGATAAAGGATTACCTCGTATTTTAAATCTCATGCGAGCTCTCCTAAAAATCGATTACAATGATTTTCACAATATGAACGAATATATTGCAGAAGCACTTTCTTTGGCACAAAAATTAACAGACGTCGGCAATCCTTTAGAAGACAAATTGCTAGCAGTAATAATCTTGGCAGGGCTTCCTGACGAATACAAGCCCATGGTAATGGCACTTGATAACTCTGGAGCCCAAATAACTACGGATTTAATAAAAAATAAACTGCTACAAGAAGAGGTTAAAAAAGGGTCCAACTCTATGTCTTCAGAAGTCGCATTTGTTTCGAATTCGCATTTCAAACGATTCGGTAAAAATTCTTATAAAAAACAAATACGATGCTTTGCCTGTAATGGCATAGGACACACTTCGCCTCAGTGCAAAAAGGTGAAACCCAATTACTCCTCACATGTCTCTAAAAATTCAAAAAATTGCAGCAACGGAAACTGGAGCCTACTTAGCGTGTCCTCGTCCAGCATGAGTCAAAACAATTGGTACATTGACTCAGGAGCTACGACCCATATGACCCACAATCGGGACTGGATTCAAGATTTCAAAACAATTCAGAACCAAACGATCACTGTGGCAAATGGATCGACACTCGACACAACAGGTAGCGGACGTGTTGCCATAAAACTACAAGGTCAGTCAGATTACAAAGATATTTCGAATGTTCTACACGTGCCAAGTTTAAACTCAAATTTAATATCAGTAAGTGCAATGGCAAACAAAGGATATTATATACTATTTGATGACGCCAAATGCAAAATATATTCCAAAAATAATTTCAAAATTTCTGGAAAGCCGATAGCCACCGGTTCTAATATGAACGGTTTATACAAGCTGGACACGAATCCGAATCTAGCATATTCTGCGACAAACAGTTCGGAAAGTCAAGACCTTTGGCATAAAAGACTGGGACATCTAAACGACAGATCAATGGCATTATTACGCAAAGGATTAGCCACTGGAGTGAATTATTCATTATCAACCAGGACACCTTGCATTGCCTGCATAAATGGTAAGCAAACCAAAAAACCTTTTAGCCACGAAACTAGACAAAGAGCAAATGATTTTTTGGAACTATTACACGCTGATCTGTGCGGACCAATTAATATTCCCAGTTGGTCAGGGGCTCAATACATATTCGTTATAGTTGACGACTTCTCCGCAATGACGTTTGGCTATCTTCTTAAAAATAAAGATGAAGCTTTAAAGGCCTTCACAGAATTTGCAGCTTGGGTTGAAAACGAGAAAGGAAAAACAATAAAAACGATCAGAACAGACAATGGAAAAGAATTTATTAATGAACAAATGAGTGAGTATTTAAAAATAAAAGGAATAAGACATCAAACAACTGTGCCGTACACCCCACAGCAAAATGGCGTGGCAGAAAGAGCCAACAGGACAATTGTGGAAAAGGCCCGTTGCATGCTGAATGATAGTTCCTTAAATCCAAAATTTTGGGGAGAAGCAGTACAAACTGCGATTTATTTAAAAAATCGCTCTCCTTCCAAAGCTGTGAGAAACACAACTCCATATGAAGTTTGGACTGGAAGAAAGGCAAACTTGTCTCATTTACGAGTTTTTGGTTGTAAAGCTTATTTACACATACCCAAAGAAAAACGTAAGAAATTTGATGCAAAATCCCAAGAATGCATCTTCGTTGGATACTGTCCGAATACAAAAGGGTACAAACTAATAAATCCAAACAATCCAAGAAGAATACTCAAAGGGAGAGACGTGATTTTCGTTGAACATAAGACTGAAAATAAATTAATAAAGAATACTTCGAAGACGAACTCTTTCGATCTTGGACAACACATTTTCCCACATCAAGATGTCAATACTTCACAACATACAGAAGAAGATCAAAACAGTGAATCAGAGGGAACTGAAGAAACAAGCTTCAAGTCTTCATCAACAAATGATGATGTTTTTTTAGAACCACGAACGGATACTTCTGTACAAAATGATTCAACGGATGAAGCACTCATTCAGACTTCACCAGAAGAAAGAAGATATCCACAAAGGGAACGGAAAAGCAGAGAATTCCCAGGAATGATTAGACACAAAGCATTCCTGGTGCCAGCCGAAAATCCTGAAAGCGTGGAAGAAGCATTAACTTCAGAAAATAAAAATCAATGGAAACTAGCAATGGATAGAGAATATAATTCACTATTAAAAAATCAAGTTTGGGAATTGACGAAACTCCCCCCAGGTAAAAAGTCAATTAAAAACAAATGGGTTTTCAAGGTAAAAAAGGATAGGAATGGTAAACCGTCCGAATTCAAAGCCAGATTAGTAGCTAAAGGCTGTTCGCAAAAATATGGTTTAGATTTTAATGATACTTTCTCTCCTGTTGTTAGGTACTCTACTTTAAGATTACTAATATCTCTAGCAGTACAAACAGGAATGCAGATTGACCATTTAGATGTAAAAACTGCTTTTCTCAATGGAGAATTGAAGGAAGATATTTACATGGACCAACCAGAAGGATACGCCAGTAATGTAAATGAGGTCTGTCGATTGAAACGAGCAATATACGGACTCAAACAGGCATCAAAAGTTTGGTATGACAAGGTTCATTCAGTTTTCATCAAACTAGGATTCAAGCGCAGCGTGACTGATATATGCGTTTATCATAAAGGAACAGCAGATTCAAAAATTATTGTAGCGATTTACGTAGATGATATGTTCTTGTTTACTAAAAACTCTCGAGAAAACAAAATCCTAAAAAAACAGTTAAGTTCAGAATTTGATATTAAAGATTTAGGAAAAGCAAAATCCATTTTAGGAATGAAATTAACTTATGACAGAAATAATGTTTATTTAGATCAAAAATCATATGTCGAGGAACTACTGCATAAATTTAATTTAAACGATTGTATACCTGCAGACACTCCCTATGCTGCAGGGAACAAATTAGAAAATGCACAAGCAGTCAGTGCACACCCTTATCAGGAGCTCATTGGTTGTCTTAATTTTTTGGCAAATTGCACAAGACCAGACATAGCTTACACTGTAAGTTACCTCAGTAGATTTAATAATTCTTACGGGGAACAGCATTGGACTGCAGCAAAGCGAGTGTTGCGATATTTAAAACGCACTATTGACTATAAACTTTGTTACCAAAAAACGAACTTAGAAATCACAGGTTACGTTGATGCTGACTTTGCAAGCGATGCGATAGATAGAAAATCTTATACTGGATTTGTATTCATGTTAGGAAACGGTGCGATCTCGTGGTTAAGCAAAAAACAATCTAATGTAGCTATTTCTACTAGCGAAGCCGAATATGTAGCTGTTTCAGAAGCATGTCGAGAAGCGAAATTCTTAAAGAACTTCATACATGAAATCACTGATAAAGACTTATGTATAAAGTTGTTTAACGATAATCAATCAGCGTTAACTTGGGCGACAGAACAAATGTCTTATAACAGGACTAAACACATTGATATAAAAAGCCATTTTGTACGCGAAGCCGTAAAGTCTTCTATTGTAAAACTAGACTATATGTGTTCAAAGCAAATGATTGCTGACATACTTACCAAACCATTACAAATCAGTAAACATTTTTCATTTGCTAAAGCATTAGGATTAAGCTCAAATCCAACAGTGTAGCGATTAAGAGGGAATGTAAGAATCTTCCGTTCAGTATTCTAATCGCGACATCTGTTGATTTTTGTTATTATATTGTAATGAGCATGCCGCTCTAGGTACAGCGACATGCGTGTATGTGTTCGTGCCTCGCCGCACTCTCGTCCTTCTCTTCTATGTTAGACCTTCGTACGGTACACACGTGTTTACAATCGCTCTTAATATATTTAGTTCAGAGACTACGCATTAGTACAAATTACTAATTTCCACTCGTTCCAACATCTTCAACTACAGATTTGCGCGTAATAATGTAATTGTTATGTACATGAAAATTGATCGTTATTTTAACCCTACAATTCCTGAGTAGCGGAAGCTTAATTGGAACATTCCTCAAACCAATACGTCTTGTGACCTTTAACCCTAGGTTTTCGGAACACTGAAACTGACTATGTTAAATTATTTTAAACTAAAGCTAAAAACTGAAAATAACAAGAATATTGATATCCAAATTTTTAGCCATTTTTGTATAATATATGAGTACCCAAAAAAAAATTTGTTCAATAATTGTACGATCTCAATAATTATTTACATCAACAACAATGTTTCAGTGTTTACATCAACGGAACCCTAGTAGACTGCGGTAAGCATAAACAAGGCCTTCGTACGTCAAGTTATGCTTTTTGAAGAATAACTCCTTCGAGGGTCATTTGAAGGTCAACATATTACACACGGTTGAATTAGCTATAATGTTACACTAATCGAAATACGTCGTTCCATTAAAAAAAACGACGATGACCTTGAAATGACCTTGAAGAAAAAAACTTCTCCGTCACAATAATTGCCTCACTGAACTAAACATTTTCTTTTATTAAAATATATCCAAATTATCGATCGTAAATGTTGAATATCTAATTTGAAGATGCTTTCGGCGCTACCATTTCGATTAGTTAATAACAATAGCAATTTTGCAAACAATTATAACGTTTCGGTTCTGTTTTGAACCTTTTTCAAAGGTAGAAATTTGTGTCTACAAAAAAATATATATATTGTATATAATACAGTATAAAGAATAGGTGAATTGAAAATAATCAAAACTGGTGTTGATACGTACTTGCTATAATAACTTTGGTTATGTAAAATTAAACATTGAGAATTTGATATGTCCACCTTACTGGTTTGTAACATACTACGGTCAAAGTGACCGTTTGAAAAGAGTCCAAACACTGAAGACATTGAACAACTGAAACCATATACACAAACATCCGAACACAAAGATCGACACGCTCATAAATCAATAAT
Source organism: Lasioglossum lativentre (assembly GCA_916610255.1). NCBI lineage: Eukaryota > Metazoa > Arthropoda > Insecta > Hymenoptera > Halictidae > Lasioglossum > Lasioglossum lativentre. The sequence goes on along the minus strand of OU744359.1, from coordinate 22,025,271 downwards.
TGTACTCAACACATGTTATTATACCACCCGCAGGTGGTAGCTTTAGAAATCCACATTCATGAATAAGACCAGCAAATAGAATGTGATTTCTATTTATATATAAGAGAACAGATTGTGATATAAATGGGGTAGATCCAATTATAAAAACTATTAAATTTAGAAACTTCATCATAACACATTACTGGTTCAGTAATGTCGCGTAGTAATCATGAATCTTAGGTGTTTCGTACCTAAGATTTACGCTATGTTGTTTAAGAGGGAAGGGTAGTCACGTGACTTTTCAGGATTTGTCCCTAGAATTTCCCTAGAATACCCTAGAAATCTGGTCGAAACTTGGGTTTGCGGGAATACATTTTTCGTCCTTATACGTGCATATTTTGGGCTGGGTGAGGGCTCAATCGAAAGAGGAAGGTTCAGCGCATGGTGCGCTGGTCATGACGTAACGAGATTATGTTGATATCTAATAATATGAGTGTCCAAAGTAGGGAAAAAAGTCGAGAAATCACCCGCAGAATCCCAATGTATTTTTCTGTTACAAAAAGAGTTTTTGACTGCTGTCATAACCAGCGCACCATGCGCTGAACCTTCCTCTTTCGATTGAGCCCTCACCCAGCCCAAAATATGCTCGTATAAGGACGAAAAATGTATTCCCGCAAACCCAAGTTTCGGCCAGATTTCTAGGGTATTCTAGGGAAATTCTAGGGACAAATCCTGAAAAGTCACGTGACTACCCTTCCCTCTTAATCATGTGAATCGTTTCCAGTAATAACCTCTTTTGTCGGTTATGTTCTCTGTCAATTACTTTGGTGTTGTCAAAGTCAAATGTATGGTCAAATTCAGTTGAATGCTTAGTCAAAGCAGTGTGTTGTGTTGGAGATAAGAATATATTGCGTCTATGCTCAGTGATACGTATGTCTATTTTGGTGCCTAGATGTTTGTCCAATGTATTCATGGTTACAATTCTTACAAGGTATTGCATATACTACATTATAACTTTTTAACATTGAAAAATTGTGTCCCACCAATTAAAGATAAAATACCTATGTTAAAAAGTTTAATAAAATGTTTAATTTTACATAACCAAAGTTATTATAGCAAGTACGTATCAACACCAGTTTTGATTATTTTCAATTCACCTATTCTTTATACTGTATTATATATATATATTTTTTTGTAGACGCAAATTTCTACCTTTGAAAAAGGTTCAAAACAGAACCGAAACGTTATAATTGTTTGCAAAATTGCTATTGTTATTAGCTGATCGAAACGGTAGCGCCGAAAGCATCTTCAAATTAGATATTTTCTTTTATTACTAAAAATAACGGAGATATTTTCGGTGAAAGTCTTCACCGAATGTGAAGAGATGCCTCACCCGGTATAAGAAATATGGGACTAGACAATTGTTTTGTTTAGCGTATCTTATAGTTTTGAGGAACGAGTCTGGACAAAGAGCGTCTCAATGATATTTTGACAATTGTTGAAAATTGAATTTTTAGAAGTTGTTTTCACACGTATGAATCTGACAATAAGTTTAATAAACATTTATAAGTCGTCACTAGAACTACCGACTATTATCATTAGACTGCGGATCTTTCTGCAAAATAAAAATTTTCTTCGTCAATTACAAGACGCAGGAACTGTATAAAAATTTCTTCCTATCTTTAACAATTTTAGTAAATTGAAAATAACATATGAACGTTCTTAAATCGTCTTAATGTTTTTACTGTTTTAAATTAAACAGACTTTATTCAGATCTTACAGTGTCGAGGGAAATACTGGTGGGATCCGGAATTAGGAGAGAGAGAGAGAGAAAGAGAGAATTTGATAGGATGTAAGAGGAGAGAAAAAGCCGAGTGAAATGACGCTTTCCAATAGCACACAAAAATTGATCATATGATGCAGCACACTAAAATAAGAAGAAAAGTTCACTTAAACATATTTACGACCCCTTACGACCTTATTTTCGAGTTATAGCTTATTTTGTGTATTTTCAATTTCCATAGATAAAATACATGCCAGTTAGTTCAAAGTTGGGATAGCTCATTCTCAAGATGCAATGCGCCATCTTAGAATAATCGTCCCTCACTGAACGTCCCTTTCGTATTAATTACTGTAACCATTTTTGCATAATATGTCATAATACATATTTACATGACGCTCAAACAATGCAGAAAAACATTGTACTAACATGCAATTCTGATGTATTTATGATTGTTTATTAATGATTGTTGTAAAATATGTAAAATAAGTCGGAAACAAGGTCGAAAAGGAGAAATACAGGGTGTTACCGATCTGGTGGTAGAAGTTGAAAGGAGATGAATCCAGATGAAAAAATAAGTCGAGAAAAACAATAAAATTTTTTCATTGAAGCCGTCGTTTTTGAGTTGTTACCGATGGCGAACGAATGTTCGAGATCGTCTCTGACAGGAACCGTCCTAGATAAACTCACAAATCTAGCTGTTTAGTGAACCCCGCGTGGCCAGTGCGTTAACACCGAGCATCTTAGGTAATAATGTATTCAATTCTATACTACATCATCACAAGTTCAATCGCGACACCACCATTTGTACATACACATCTTTTATCAGAATATATCTGTGTTATTTGGTAACTCGTGCAATTCTTAAACACTTAATTATCCTAAATTATCTTTATCTATACTTAATTATCTTAATTCCCACACGATACAATCTTACCGCTCGGATTGTATCAATTAAATTATACTAGTTACGAGGCCTACTAACAATCCCAGCGACTCCCTGATTTCGCATCAGGTTCGTTCGTGACATACCAATAGTCGAAACAGAGATTTACCCAACCTACTGACTCCCCACTTTCGCACTGGTTCATCCACGAAAACTGTACCATCCTAGCGGCTCCCTGGTTACGCACCAGGTTCGTCCGCATCCTAGCAGCTCCCTGATTACGTGACTACGCATCAGGTTCGGCTGCGTTTCATCCAACCTCCCAGCGACCCCCAATCTCGCATTGGGTTCGTCCGCGCTGTTCTACAACCTCCTAGCAGCTCCCCGATTTCGCAACGGGTTCGTCTGCGCGTCTCTCTTTCACCTTCCTAGCAGCTTCCTCATTACGTGACCACGTATCAGGTGCGTCTGCGCTTGACTCCATTCCTAACTAACAAATTATAACCATATTCTAAGGGTAACAACCCTTCGCCAGCCACTCGCGCTGCTCGCGGCCCTGGCTCGTAACAGAGTAAATCAATTTGTACACTTCTGGTGAAATATTTCATATTATGATTTTACTTATGTTTAAGTCTGAAGAATATAATCGTGCTGTTCCAATTTCCGTTCCGACTTCTTACATTAGACACTAACTAAGTAATAAATATTGTGCAATAAAATTATTTTCATTTCTACTTTTTTTATTTCCGCAACGCGATGAGAATCACCAACATATTCTCTGTTGTTGTATGTTGCCATATCGACAGAACGATACAGACTGGAAGTTTGTCACGGAACTAGCAACAAACCCTGACATTGATGAAGCTCGTGTATATGTACAGAGATATTTTTTTTTAATTAATGCAATTTGAATCTCAAGGAAGAGATTATTTTGCAGTACTGTTTGCAGACGTTTTAATACATTATATTACTCTACATAATACGATAAAGATTATAAACATTCGTATGCCTGCTAAACAAGCAGTATAAAGATGTATTCTTTTTTTTTTTAATCTTTATCTCACAGTCATTCAGAAATGAGTAGGTCACTTTACATATCTCCGACGTAGGTCTGGAGAGTAGAACATTACATGAGAGCGGAAGAAAAAGATGTAGTTTTTACAAGTGTTTGATAAATTTTGATGTCTGTTCTTCAAATGTGGGACATTGGCATAGTACAGTAATCTCTCGATAATTATCCAAACCACGGGTCCGGCCAGGGACAATTATCGTCCAGGGATACTATTCTTTGACTTGTGCCGAACGTAGAAATGGACTGAGAAGCTCGAGAGGCCTCGGTCGCCGAGAAATGTAAATATAATACGGGTCGGGTATATTAGTGTGAAAGCACTACTAATTCGATGACAAAACTTCTTTATTTTTCATTATTTTTTTATGGATCTTTCACCAACATATTCCTGGCATTTTTCTAATGAAAATGATACCAAATATGATATAATTCCGATTATATTTACATGTGTAATGGACGACCCCGCGTAACTTCTCATTGAAATTATATGTTGTGTTTAGTATCATTTTAATCAGAAAAATGTAACAAATATATCAGTGAAAGTCTCATAAAAAAATTAGTAATAATAAAAAAGTTTTGAAGTGAAACTTGTTTGCTGAGTGTAACAATTTTCTGATGTTACGGAAGTCAATGTGGCGCGAAAATTTAAACGGTTCGGTTTAAATCTTACAAGTATATTATTTTCAAATTATTTTATACTTTTTACTCCATTTTAAAAACGTGGTATTATAAATAATTATTATTTTTTAAATTATTATTTATGACAATTTCGCATTCATCACAAGAAAATTTGAAAATGCTGCAGCGATAGGATTTTACCGACGCTCAGTAATAGGATCAAACGAAAAGGTTAGAAATACATGGTTATGTTATGACAGCACGTGCAACTACGTTTACATTAATTAAAGTCAATATAATTAATTATATTACAGAGAGAAGAACACTGGACCATAGCATAATTTACATATCTATGATTTTCAAAACCTACCGTGTGTGGAACAGAAAAAATAACTATGTAAAAGAAGAGGCATATACATATATGTTCGGGAATCCGTCACCGAGCGGCACGGTTGCGTTTTAAAACCGAAGTCAACCGTTTGCTAGCAAACGGACGTCCCTCGCTCCCCTGGTTTCTCAACCTCGCGCACACTGGCGCGAAGGTGAGAAACGGTGAGGCGAGTTAGTTCGAATTGAGCCTCCAATACATACAGTAGCAAACGATCGGTAATCCATCGCTATCCATTCGAGTTCGTTAAACCATCACCTCTCCGAGGTCGCGACCATATACACGCTTATACGTTGCGAATACAGTATATTTAAAGTCGCTGATAAATAACGAAATAAACGTGATAATTGACCCAGTGTTCAGTGTCACTTTATAGGACTCCGTTGATTCGAGTACAATTATCTTTTCCACACGACCTGTTGAGAAGCACGGCGGCGAATAAACCGAGGCAACCGAGCACGGGTCATATTTATAGACTAACGCGTGCACGGGCACGCGCCAATCACGACCGAACCCGAGCACGCACCAATCAGAGCGCGGCGCCGGGCCGCGAGTACCGATTCGGCGAGTTCGTGTCACATTCAGTATTTCACAAAGTCGTTCAATTACGAGCTCGCACAAAGTCGTTCGTCATTCAGCTCTCATTCAGCTCTCTCATCACTCCGCTCAAGTCACCTGTCTTTTTCAAGACAATTTCGTCCAATTCAACAACCCTTAATTCATTTTTAACCATTTTTAATCTGAAGTATTATTAATACAAATAGAGTCAGTGTATGTGCACCTCCCTGGAGGACAATCATAACTTGCTGAAGAAATTTAACCTGCGGGATGATCCATCCTCTCAACCTCCTGCATCACGCCAACTAGGCGGGAAAACCAAGATCTAATAGATTTGAAATCTTTGCCTCTGAAGCTTTCCATAAATTTACCGAAACTAATTCAACTACAAATACACCAAAAGCATCTACTTCTCAAAAAGTTTCTAAAGAAACTATTGTCTCTTCACATCCTCCCCCGCCAATCTATCTAAGAATTGACGAGAAAAACGTTGTTATTTTCTGCAACTAACTGGAAGCGGAATTCGGTAAGAATTTCTATATTAAATTCCTGGGAAATCAAATCAGAATCCATTTTAATGATAGAAATTTGTTTTCTAAAGCTACTTTTGCCCTCCCTGAAGAAAAACCTTTCACGGCAATTCTAAAGGGTTTACCCCTAATAGATACTGAGGAAATTCTCTCTGAGCTGACAGCTCAAAACCTAACCCCAAGTGGTTGTTCAGTTTTTAAATCATCTCATAATAACTCAATCTTTAAAGTCACCTTCCCACCAGGTACAAAACTTGCTCAAATTAAGAAAGTTGGTTTTTTGTACCATTGTCGAGTATATTGGGAACGGTTTATAAAAACCAGAAACTTCACACAATGCTATAGATGCCAATCCTTTGGACATGCTAGCTCAAATTGTTATAAAACCCCAAAGTGTGTAAAGTGCGGTCTTGAGCATTTCACTAGGGATTGTACTAAAACTAATGAAACCCCTGCTAAATGTGCTAACTGCAATGGTGAGCACATTGCTAACTTCTCGAAATGTCCCAGCTTGGTAGCATACACTAATAAAAAGCAAACTCCAAAAAATCAAGGTGGTTGGTCTACTGTAAAACGTACTACAAACACTCTTCCAGCTTCCCATGTTACAAACAATGTATCTTATCGTGACGTGGTTAGGGGTTTCTCCCCTACCCCCCCTTCTTCTTCTTCTACCAATTCATTTACGAATGGAATTGATCCAGCTGCTGCCTCTGAAACAGGCGAAATTCTTAAAGAAGCTTTCTCATTTATCAAAAAAGCCATCCCAATTTTCAAAGCTGTTAAACCACAACTAACTGAATGTCACACTATATTTGATAAAATAGAGGTAATATTTAATGCTGCGCAACAACTGTTTGACTAAACGCGTTCACCCCCCTACTAGCCGGTACAATCATGACGTGGAATGCATGCTCCATTCGCACTAAAAACACTGAGCTGGAAGTTTTCTTAGCTGCTAATAATATCCTAATAGCCATGATACAAGAAACTTGGCTTAAACCTGAGGATAACTTTACTATCCCTAATTATAATATTATTAGGAAAGACAGAAACAATGGAAAATCTGGTGGTGGCGTAGCTATCATAATACACAAAAATCTCAGATACCAACCACTCAGGCTAAACTCTCCAACAAACATTGAGGCAGTTGCCATTAGACTCACAAACCCTAAAATCATAATCATTTCTGCTTACTGTCCAAACCAATCACTCGATAACACTGCCCTAGACTCCATCACAGAGTTCAATTCCCCATTTATAGTTGGAGCGGATCTAAATTCAAAGCATGTTTCTTGGAACAATAGTCACGGGAACAAGAATGGGAAGACGTTGGATGACCACGTGTTATCCAGCTTCCATTCTCTTATAATTCCTCCCTCGCATACTTACTTTAAGCTTAGAACTCTCCCATCCACTCTGGATCTGTTTATTGCCAACACCTTCCTTGATCTGCAGTGTGTAGTCTCGCAAGATCTCACGTCCGATCATCGTCCTGTCCTATTATTACCAAAAGAAAAACACTCCTTTGCTACAGCATCACCCATTACAAATTGGGAATATTATTTTTCCCAGGCTGAGAAAATCCCTCTCACTAGCAACTTCTCTACCACCTCTGAAATTTACTCTTGCATTGTAAAAACGCAACGGTTCCTCAAGAGATGTTTCCATAAAGCAACTTCCTTTGTTAACACTCCTAACAAATATATCATGCCAGACAAAACACTTAAGGCATTGATAACTCTGAGGAATACTGCTCGAAGGAAATGGCAAAAAACTGGAAACCCAATACATCTAGAATTCTACAAGCAATTAACTGGTGGCATCCGAAAGAGAGTCTTTCTAATTAAAAGTGAAAGAATAAAAGAGGAAGTTTCAAAAGCAAATACGCATACATTCTGGCCTGTTTATAGAAAGGTTACGTTCAAACCAAACATTATCCCTCCCCTAATGGATGACCTGGGTCATTATCATGACCTTAACACTGAGAAAGCACAAATGCTAGCTGATAGGTTTCGTAAAGTGTTTGACGATGCCTATTCTGAGGTATCACAGCTACAGTCAGCTGTAAACCTTGCGTTGTGTAAATTTCATTACAATGAGTATCATTTTCCAACCCCTTGTGATGAACTTTTCAGATCTCTCTCTCCCAAAATAATCTGGGAAGTCTCTAAAAAACTTAAAACCAACAAGGCCTGTGGTTGGGATAATTTTTCACCTAATCTAATAAAAAGAGCCCCAAAGAAAGTCTTTGTTCAACTATACTACATCTTCCGTGCCTGCGTGCTGCAATCCTATTTTCCTGAAACATGGAAAATTGCTAAAGTTGTTCCAATCCCTAAACCTGGGAAAAATCATAAAATTCCCGAAAACTACAGACCAATCAGCCTTTTGCCTATCTTGGCAAAACTGTTTGAAAAACTGATCTACAGTATGATCAAGGAACACCTTGACGATAATAATATTCTCATTGAATCACAATTTGGTTTTCGTGCCCGCCATTCCACAACTCACCAACTTCTCAGGGTAGCTCAGTACCACATTCACCATGCTAATATCAACAGGTTTACAGGCATGGTCCTCCTTGACCTTAATAAGGCCTTTGACTCGGTGTGGCACAATGGCTTGATCTATAAAATGATCAATCTGAAATTCCATCCCAGATTGATCAAACTCGTTCATTTCTATCTTGAAAAAAGGAAATTCTTTGTACATATTGGTGGAAAAAACTCAAATCGAGAGCCCATCAGGGCTGGGGTTCCCCAAGGCTCTGTTCTGGGCCCACTGCTCTTCCTAATTTATATCAATGATATACCCCAATCTAAGAATTCAACTCTTGCCTTATATGCTGACGATACTGCTATACTTAGTCACTCCTTAAGCCACATCAGGCTTGTTGATCTACTTCAAAATCAGCTAAATACTATCATAGAGTACTTCAATAAATGGAAAATGAGACTAAATGGAAATAAAACTCAGGCTATAATTTTCACAAGGAAAAGAAAGTATCTCAAGAAAGGGGTCCCTCGACTAACTATTGATGGTGAAGACATTGAATGGAATAAATCTGTAAAATACCTAGGAATCATTTTTGATGAAAAACTCAACTGGGGTCCAGCCATACTTGACAGAAAGAAAAAGGCTGTAGCAGCTTTAGCAGCCTCTACTTCACTTATCGGGTCTCAATCCAAACTTAAGTTAAAACTGAAAATCCTGATTTACAAAACCTGCATAAGCCCTGTGCTAACGTATGGTGCTCATCTTTGGCATGTTGCTGCTAAAACGCATTTACTCAGTCTGCAACGCATTCAGAATAAGGCTTTGAAGATTATCCTATGTCTCCCCAGAGACCACTCTACCATGGATATACATTCCAAAACAAAAGTTCTAATGTTGGATAAAACTATTCTGAAGCTTTTAAAAAACTACATCACTGATGATCATCCCAACCTCCTTATCCAAAGAACAACTACATTCAGAAATGAACTTCTTCCGTACACACCAAAAATCAAATTTCCCTTGAATATCTCCAAGGAAAACAAGGAAAACTCTGGTGAGCAACCCGGAGCAGCACCTCCTCCTGGACCATCTTCCTCTTCTGGACCGCCAACAACTGGACCTCAACGCCTCCGACCATTTGGACCTACAAATCGTCGTTGGATACTCAACAGAAGAGGCTGACGTGGAGTGGCATAATTACTACTGAGGTACCAACCTCCAAAAAATCCCAGAGCCGAAATCCCCTCTGGATCTCCTACATCTCTGACTAGATACCTCATGAAAAGCGGCTAAACCGCTTATCTCCTCTTAGCAAGTTATTTGAAAGTTTTCTTGCTTAAACATTAAGTTGTTAATTCAGCTAACCCTCAAAACATAAACCACTATTCAAATGTCAAAAGTATAGAGAGCACCTGCTCTAGGAAGCTTTTATCTGACAATCAATTGTTACTATTGCAGGTCTTGCCTGAAACAAAAAAAAAAAACCGATTCGGCGAGTTCGTGTAAAACACATGAGCAGTTTCTGTGTGGCGAGTTTGTTCCCACATTCAGTCAATTGACGTTCGGAGTTCGCCATCATTCGTTCTCGAAAAACACATTCATTCGACACGACTCGACAACCCCAACATTCGGTCGCGAGCAGTCGAACGCTGCACATCGTGGTCTCGCTCGTATCCAGTCTCTCATAAAATTATTCAAAGTGTTTTTTCCGGTAGTGTCCTCAAGCTTCCATCCTTCACCTACTTGAGCGCAGGAAGCGGTTTTTTTGTTCCGCAAAACTGTCTTTTTCAAGACAACCAACACGTCACTGTGGCACTGAAGCAGAGGGGAACCTCCCCAACCATGGTGACCGACAAGTCGGTGTGAAGCAAAAACTTGCAGATGACATTAACAACAATAGTGCTTTAGTGGATCCTCTCTCTGGACTGGAGGCCGGCCCGGCCCCTACCAAAACTAGACGGCTTTCTGTGAGTGATTCCTATCTAAACAACATGAAGTCGAATAACGCTAACGTGCCCACTTCAAATAGATTTGAGATTTTCTCCTCCGAAGCCTTCAAAAACTTTGCCAAGAATACTGGCCATTCTTCAGACGACTCTAATTTCCTAACCTCCAAACCAGGTACCTCCTCACAAAGGGGGAAAAAAATCCAGTTAATTCAGTAGTTTCTGAAACTACGATCCGCCCCCCCCCCCATTTACATTAAACTCGCTGAGAAAGAAGTTGTTAAATTCAGCCGCGAACTCGAAGCGGCCATTGGGAAAAATTTTTACATTAAATTCCTTGGAAACCAGATTCGGCTACACTTTAGTGACGTGAAGGTATTCTCCGAAGCTAAGATCGCGTTTAAAAACGCAGGACTTGCATTTCACACCTTTGCCCTCCCTGATGAAAAACCACTTACGGTTATCCTAAAGGGTCTTCCGGCGATAGACACAGAGCTAATCACTAGCGAATTAAACTCGCAAAACCTATCCCCGTTAAACGTTTCACTTTTCAAATCCTCACACTCTAACTCACTTTATAAGGTTATATTCCCGCCTGGCACTAAACTTGCCCAAATTAAGACGGTTGGTTTTGTCTACCATTGTCGAATTTATTGGGAGCGTTTCATTAAAACCCGAAACTACACCCAATGTTACAAGTGCCAAGCATACGGACATGCTAGTGCAAATTGTTTCAGAACACCGAAATGCGTTAAGTGCGGTCTCGAGCACATCACTAGCGAATGCTCCAAGACAGACGAATCTCCGCCGAAATGTGCAAACTGTAACGGTTCACACACGGCAAATTATTCACAATGCCCAAGTTTATTAACATACTTGGAAAAGAAATCCACTTCCCGTCTGTCGCGAGCCACTCAACTTCACCGAGTCCCCGCTCAGACGAGTACCGTCTCTCACTCGTTTCCCACAGTCACTAATGGAAAATCTTTCAGCGACGCGGTAAGAGGCCAACCTTCCCCCACCTCTCAAAATTTCTCTTCAGGCCCCACTGATTTCTCCGAAACTAACGAGCTATTCAAAGAAGCTATATTATTCTTCAAAAGAGCAGTCCCCATTGTAAAAGCCATCCGTTCTAAACTAGCCAATTGTACTTCAATGTTCGATAAACTCGAAATCTTATTTGATGCTGCCCAACAGCTTTTTACGTAAATCATCTTCACCCCACAGCTCCCGGGAACTATTATGACATGGAACGCTTGTTCCCTACTTCCCAAATTAAATGACCTAGAAATATTTATGCTCGCGAACAATGTACTGGTCGCGATGATCCAAGAGACTTGGTTGACGCCTACTAGTACCATTTCCCTGACCAATTACTGCATTGTCAGACAGGACAGGGCAGATGGGAAACCTCGTGGCGGAGTGGCTATCCTGGTCCACAAAAACCTTCAATTCCACCGTATTCACCTTGCAGCGGTAGGTAAACTAGAAGTTGTAGCAATTAAGATCACCAATTTAAATTTAATAATAGTCTCGGCCTACTGCCCTGACCAATCTCTCGACGCTGTTGCGTTAAATTCTATCACAGATTTCAACCTCCCCTTCATCACTGGTGCTGACCTAAACGCCAAACATCCGTCATGGAATAATAGACGGAATAACGCTTACGGCGGAACCCTCGACGGGCACATGATAAACAATCGTTATTCCCTAATCGTGCCACCCTCGCATACCTCTTTCCGTCCTGGCTGCCTTCCATCCACTATCGACCTATTCCTGGCTGACACTTTCACGACCCTCCAATGTGAGGTCTCCGAGGACCTTTCCTCTGACCATCGGCCGGTCTTGCTCCTGCCTCTCATCAAGCACTCCTTTGCCACCTCTTCGCTAGTCACTAACTGGGAAAAGTACCAAGAGCTGGCAAATCAAATTAAGATCTCTCCCAACATTACCAACACCGACGACATTGACCTGAAGATTTCCAAATTGCAACGTTTCTTAAAATCATGTTTTTACAAGGCTACCTCTTATATTAATACCCCAGACAAATTCATCGCTCCTGACGATAAGCTGAAATTCATGATTCGCATACGTAATACAGCCAGGAAGAGATGGCAAAAAAACCGCGATTTAATAGCACTTGAATACTGTAAACATTTAAACAAAAGTATCCGTAGGAGGGTTAATATCCTTAAGCATACCCGGGTCCAGGATCAGATTAGGGAGGCAAAAAATTCACACACCTTCTGGCCGGTCTTCCGAAAGATTATGAAAAAACCTAATGATATCCCTCCCCTGGTTGATAGTTTGGGAAACTATCAGGACCAGAGTCCCACAAAAGCCAAGCTTCTGGCCGAACAGTTCGGGGGGGGGGGGGGGGGGGGTCTTTGATGAGGCCTACAACTCAAAATCTCGACTCCAGATGCTGGTGAACCAAAAGGTTATGAACTTCCATCTAAAGGAGCATCTCGCACCTTCCTCGTGTGATGACCTGATCAATCTCCTTTCTCCGAGAATCATCAGGGAGGTCGCTGTTAGCTTAAAACCGAGAAAGGCCTGTGGATGGGACGGTTTCATCCCAAATTTAATCCGTAAGGCGCCTAGAAATACCTTCGTTCAGCTCTTCTACATATTAAAAGCATGCCTCCAACTCGCGTACTACTTCCACCGATCATGGAAAGTTGCTAAAATCATTCCAGCTACAGACCAATAAGTCTTCTTCCCATTTTAGCCAAACTATTCGAAAAAATCATTTACGGATTCCTCAAAACTCACATAATTGAAAATAATATCCTCCTTGACTCTCAATTTGGATTTAGAGATGGGCACTCCACCATTCACCAGCTGGTTCGCACTGCCCAGTTTCATACGCATAACATGAACATTAAGTGATATTCCGGTATGATCCTCCTTGACATGAATAAGGCATTTGATTCTGTGTGGCATAATGGCCTTGTAGCCAAATTGATCGATCCAAAATTCCACCCCAGACTGATCAAACTTATTCATCTCTATTTGGAAAAACGAACTTTCTTCGTCCACCTTTTTGGCGGAAGATCCGAACCTGTCACCATTAGGGCGGGAGTCCCGCAGGGATCCGTCTTGGCCCCTCTTCTTTTCCTTGTATATATTAATATCTGCCTCAAACTGATAACACCTCGCTGGCCCTTTTTGCTGATGACACAGCTATTTTGGCAGCTTCCCTTAGCCATATCCGCCTAGTCAAGCTTCTCCAGGAACACCTTAACCTCATCGGAGAATTCCTCACAGACTGGAAGTTAAAAATGAACAGCTCCAAAACCCAGGCCATTATATTTACAAGAAGACGCAAACACTTGAAGAAGGGTCTCCCCCGTTTAAAAATAGGATGTGTTGAGATCGAGTGGAGCAGTGAGGTTAGGTACCTGGGTGTCGTCCTGGATTCGAAGATGTTGTGGGGACCGGCGGTATTGGACAGAAGAAAAAAAGCGGTCGCCGTCCTGGCTGCGGCGTCCGTCCTGATAGGAGCAAAATCCAGGCTAAAAACTCATTTGAAATTTTTAATATTCAAAACCTGCATCCGCACAGTTCTAACATACGGCGCTCATCTCTGGCACAACGCAGCCAAAATCCACCTCCTCTCCCTCCAGAGGGTTCAAAATAAAGCCATTAAAACCATACTCAAGCTTCCACGGGACCACTCAACCCTCGAAATCCACCTCCGAACGGGCCTGCCTAAGTTATCCGAGGTCCTGCTCACCCTCATCCGAAGATTCAAGCCAGAGGGTCACCTAAACCCCCTTATACAACAAACAGCCTTTTTCAGAAGGGATTTACTCCCCTACACTCCGAGGATCCGCTTCCCGTTGGATGTCCCCCCGACGGTTCGGGATCCGGCCCCGCTGAACCGGGCCCCGGCCCCGTCTCATCCTCCCCCCAGGATAGGAGGACTCCTCCAGGTCATCGATCAGCTGGGCGACGTCTGAAGATCACTGCGGGCCTGGACGTGCCCCACCGAGGGACTTCCTACGGGAGGCCTACGAGCCCTACGGGACGGCGAGGCCCTCGTGGCCTGGGGCAACAAACCCACCACCACTTCGTCAAGCGGACCCTACACCAAAAAGAACCGCAAAATTAAACCTAAAGTTGTAAAGCTCTTTACATTTTTTCTTAATAAGTTTTTTGAAAATTTTCTTGTTACGTAATTCACGATAGCTTTGCTAAATCTATCTCTATTTGCCAACCAACATTCTCATTATAGGGGATAGAGAGCATGAGCTCTAGGAGCCTCTAAAATAACCCTCATGTTCTTAATCCTGCAGGTCCGACCTGCTTAAAAAAAAAAAAAAAAAAAAACCGATTCGGCGAGTTCGTTCGCAGGAGTTCTTTTCAGAACTTGAACTCTCCCTCCAGCGTAGCTCCAGTTCCTCGCTACGGTGACGAGCTCGCACATTCGGGTGCTTCCGAACGCGAACGCTCGATACCCTTTCTTCGGGTGCTCCCGGGGAAGAGTATCGACGTCCCAAGCCAGAGAACTGCGGGGAATCCCGTAGAATAGACACCTCGAACCTTGTCCGTTCCCGGCTGCCGTTAGCATCACCGTCCTGGAACGAAACGAGAACCGTCGAGGCGGGCGGCGAGCGCGAAGACCTCGGGCGCTTCCGAGCGCGTGCGAACCGTGACCCTTCTGTCGGGCGCTCCCGACGGAGAGTCACTGAGTCCCCGCCTCCTCGGCCCGTACGGACCAGAGCACCGATCCACGGTACGCCGATCCTGGCTGTCCGCCGATTCCTGACGACTCCTCAAGCCGTGTCGATCGCCAACGGGAACGGGGAGTGCGTATTCCCCGGGCGCTTCTGGGCGCGTACGATCTCTGCCCTCCTACGGGTGCTACCGTAGGAGCACGGAGACGCCGTTCCCCGCAGCAGGACAATACGGTCCGGGTCTGTCCGTCCGGCACGGCCGACAGCGGCCCCGCTCCCCCCCCCCCCCCCCTCGGGGCGTGAACGCGCAAACCGACCGCCGCGAGCGTCGAAACATATCGCGATGATAACCGTACCGTAACGTTGATTGTACCGTCTCCGACCTGTTTAGACCGAACGTGGCCCAGGGCGAACCGACGCCACCGCTGCCCGGACGCTGCGACAGCAGCTCCTCAGATCCTTGCCGAGGAAACAATAAATTATAATTACGCTTAACTGGTTATTAACGTTCTTTCACTACCTTCCCGTCACCACACTCTCGCAAGGACCCTGGCTCCCTGAGCATCCCGCGAGAGGTTGCCGCGGAAGCGGAACGTTACAACTGCATCGAGAGTTGTTCTCGATCTTGTTGTCGCTTCATTAGGATTATTTACCATTTCTAATCTTAATTTACTTAAACATTACTTGACTGCAAGAAGTTTACTTCTGCCGCGTGTGGTTTTCCACGCGTATGTTTTTTAAATGTAATTTTGTAATTTATATATATACCTATTCTTTTACTTAAAGGAGAAGGCAAGGCCTTCGGGTCACCGATTTAGTTGAGATTTTGTATACTTATAGATTTCGATCTCCCATTTACGAATATATACCATTATAGGGGCAACTACTCAATAATTGTTGAGATATTCATAAACAAAGTCTCTATTAGTGTGAAATCTAAAATTGTAGAGAACGTATACATCCAACAAGCCTTGGTGGAGCGCTAACGTACAGTGTCCCTCGAACCCTCGCATGGGTAAGACGTGCCTAGAGAGCCTTCAACGACTCAGGTACCCGAAGGGTATCCACAGTGTAGCAGGCAAACATGCGAATAGTGAGCGAGAGTTCCGGAGTTTACTCGCGCCGTGACGCATTTAATTCGAAAAGCATAGCAGTGAGTAGCCGTGTATTTCGTTAAGTGAGACGACAAACAGTGTTCATAAAAAGTGAACATCAAAAAAACAATAGAGCGCGAAAGCGCCGATCAATGCGGGGCGCTCGCCCCCGCAAACACAACGACGAGCCAACCGGCTCAACAAAGTCCAATTGACACGTACAACCAACCATCAGGAACACCAAAGGATAAAACCATACTCACAAACACTCTGAAAATATTAAGAGCACAAATCAACAATGCAGACAACAATCTCGAAGACCCGCACACGACTCAGATGTTAAAACAGCTTCTAAGGAACAAGAAAAGCACAAAACGCCATGACCCATCACCGAACCTATTAAAAAAAAACATCAAACTAATAACAGACCCCGACTCACTAGAGATGGGAAAAATAAAAAAATCAACCACCGACCAACAATCTCCAAATGAGGAAACCCACTCCATGGACGCCAACAGTGACAACAGCAGATTCGACGAGCTACTAAAAACGATAGAAAACCTCAACAAAACTATAGCAAATCTATCCCGCCAATTGGAGGAAGAAAGAAAAAGAAATCGATCAGCAATCCAAAGCAGCTTCGAGGACGAAAACAGATTTGCCGCGCTGGACGTAGACGAACCGTTTCCAACATCAAATTCAACGGCCTCCCTCAAAAGACAAAAGGAATCGACAACTACCGCAGGTCAAAAAAGACCCCACGAAAGTAAGGAACCCCAAGGAACTATAATAAAAAGGACAACACTATCCAACCAGCCACCCCTACCTACTCCCCAGCAGTAAAAGGCACATCCTTAGCCGCGGAAAGGACGGAAGGCCTAGGAAACCAACCACCACGGATCGCCGCCCGACTCAGCAGCAACATTGTTTTACAACCTCACCCCCCGCATCAGTCAAAGCCGGGGACTTCACTCCAGTCAACAGCAGGTCAACACAGCAACAAACCCGAGCCCCCTTCATCGGCATCAGGTATAGACAATAAGAAACCCTCCCCGCTAGAGAATGTCACTCCCCACGAAAAAACACACACATCTAAACTACCACCTATAACGCTCCACACGAACGCGGCAAAAGACACAATATCCTTACTTTCACAAAAATTAAAAGACTTCAATATAAAAAGAATTAACAATAACAAACACATTCTTCAAACACACTCACTAGACACATACAAAATAGCGTGCGAAACGCTAAAACAGCATCAAATACAATATTTCACATATACGCCGAAACAAGAGAAAATCATTACGGTTTTACTAAAAAACATAGAAGGAAACTTCGAACCAGAAGAAATTCTGGAAGACCTGAAACACAAAAACGTGGAAGGAGTGACATTCCTGTCTTTAAAAAGATTCGCAACTAAAAGAGCCACGGAAGAAGGCAGAATATTGCCAATCTTCTTAGTGCAATTAGCCGCGTCGAGTAATATTAATAACCTGAGCCAGATTAAAACAATCCTTCACACATGCGTGAAATGGGAAAAATTAGCAAAGAAGGACCGCATCCAATGCAAAAGATGCCAAAGAATCGGACACGTAGCGGCAAATTGCAACCTTAATTACCGCTGTGTAAAATGCGAGAATGAACATAGTCCTGGTGTGTGTCCCCGCTCCTCCGCATCTCCATCAGAAATAGAGAACAAACCACCCTATTGTGTTAACTGCAAAAGTTTCGGACACCCAGTTTCGTTCAGGGGTTGTCCGAAACTTAAAGAAATCAAAGAAAAAATTCAGCTCATTCAGCTCAATTGTAGCTAACAACATTTCAGAAAAAACCCCAGTACCACAAGAAAACACAGAGCAAACCCAACCCACACACACACCACTGAACCAACATACTCAAAACGCATTTCTAACTCAAATCAAACAAACAATAGAAACAATTCTCAACACAAAAACAACACAACTACTCACACAAATTAAAACAAACAGCAATAGAATAAACATGATAGCGCAAGCTCTAGAAATAGAAATTTAAATGTATCCGCAATCACACCACAAGCACAACAGCCAAAAAACCCCCTCAGGATCAATACCTCACCAGGATTTAAAAATAATAGAGATAAATGTCAACTCACTCATATCAAATGAGAAAAGAGCATCTCTCACGGACTTCCTCGCAGAGCACGAACCGGATGCGGTCCTTCTCTGCGAAACCAAGCTAAACGCTAGACACAATGTTTCCTTCAAAAAATATACATTTATAAGAACCGACAGACCAAACGCTAAACAGGCTGGAGGAACCGGAATATTAATAAAAAATAACATCTGCTTCAAAACCATCCAGCTAAACAGCACGCAATGTGCAACACTCGAACATACGATAATTCAACTAAAAGGGCAGAATAATAACCGATACCTAATAGCAGCCTACGCACTCAGCAGCTCCAAAAAAGAATTCACAGCAGAGTTAAACTTAATTTTCGAAAAACTAGAACTTCACAAAACCCATAACTTTTACCTAATAGCCGGCGATCTAAATGCAAAACACACAGACTGGCACAACCAACAAAACAATAACAGAGGCACTACACTGAAAAACTAGCTCGCTCATAACCAAATCCAATACAGAGTAACACTATTAAACACCGAAACACCCTCCTTCCCCTCAAGCGGCGCATATATCGACATTTGCCTGACAAACAACAGAATCAAATTCCACAGACTCCCCACCCCCGACAGACTAAAAACTCTTGACTTCGACAGCGACCACCGAGCTACAGAAATGTTTATCTCCATAAAGAAAGACGAACCCATGCTAATAGCAGAACCAACCCCAATCACCAAATTCAACTTTAACAAGACAGACTGGCATAAATTCCAAACCGAACTCCTACGCATAGATCAGACAGTAATTCCAAACAACAGAAACTTATCAATAGTTGAAATCGACAACCACGTAGTCAAACTAAACGAATGCATTAACACAGCCATAGAACATACAATACCCCGCATCACAAACGATTATAACACGTCAGACAGATACATCACCCCGCACATAAAAAACCTAAAAAAACTAAAAAGCCACCTCCTCACAAGACTAAACAGACTAACCTCAATCACCAATTACTCCAGCACAAACGACCTTCAAATAAAGCTACTAAAATTCACATTAAAAAAACTGAAACAAGAAATCAAAAAAGCCTTCTTCAACTCCGTAAACGAATACTGGAAACAAAAAATAGCAAACATCTCAACACATAAACCAAAGGAACTATTCCCCTCAATAAAATCAATCTTCCGCACAAAAGAAACAAACAACATAGACACCCTAAAAATCCACAAAGACAAAACAGATTCGCTAAAAAAAACCAACATAAACATTAACAATATACAAGTAGACGAAGACGACAACCTGCAAATAACAGACATTAACGATAAATTAAATGCCCTCGGTTCTCACTTCGAGGAAACACACATGCAAAACACACACTTGGGCAAACCCCAACTCACGCACATAATAGAACAAAAAATAAACAGCCTAAAAGCAGAAATGGACGAAGACAAACGAAACGACACAACAGTATGCACTTTCTCAGACAACAACAAAGCAGAATACCCAAACTCAAACGAAACCCCACCAGACTTTTTTACATCCTATTACGAACTACGCCAAATATTAAAAACCCTAAACAACAAAAAATCCTCAAGCTTTGACAACATACCAAACATCATACTGAAACACCTACCGCCAAGATACATCTACAACTACTCAATAATATTCAATAACTGCCTAAACAGAGCGTATTTCCCCACATCCTGGAAAACAGCAAAACTAATCGCGTTAAAAAAAAAAGGAAAAGACAAAAACGACCCGTCCAGCTACAGACCAATAAGCCTCCTGCCAAACATCAGCAAACTGTTCGAAATAACAATAAACATAGCAATAAATAATTTCTGCACCAGCAACAACCTAATCCCCGACACACAATTCGGATTTAGACGCAAACACTCCACCGTACACGCCATAAATAAATTCACGTCGGACATCTGCTGGGCTAGAAACGCAGGTGATTGCGTAGACGTAGTTTTCATTGACCTCGAAAAAGCCTTCGACACGGTTTGGCTGGATGGCCTCTTCTTCAAATTATTAAAAAAAAACTTTCCCACACACCTCACCAAAATGATTTGGAGTATGGTTCACGACAAGAACTTGAAGGTCACCGTAGGCCCGGACACATCCTTCACATTGTTCTCAATAAGAAACGGTCTCCAACAGGGGGCGGTAAACTCCCCCATCCTGTTCAGCCTATATATAAGCGACCTCTTAAACATGTACGACCTGAACAACGACAGACAGAAAGGAGCCATAGCCTACGCTGACGATCTACTGTTATACGTAAGCGACAACAAACCTTCGATAATAAAAACAAAGCTACAAGATCTATTCAATAAATTGCTAGAGCACTTCAATACCTGGAAGTTAAAAATAAATATAAACAAATGCGAAACGATACTGTTCAGACCATATATTTCAATGAAATTCGACGCAAACCAGGACGTACGAAAAAAACGCGAAGCACTTTCACCTACAGGACAACAGCAACACAAACAACAGAATACCGCACAAACAGGTCGTCAGATATCTAGGTGTCTACTTAGACTTCAGTCTTTTCAACGAACACGTAAACATCCAAATAGACAAAGCCCAGAAGGCATTTGCAGCGAATAAGAGAATCTTCTATTCAAAATACCTCAACACAGAAGTCAAACTTCAAATTCTTAGGATTTCAATTTCAGAAAAACGGAAGCTGCGAAGCACATATAAGAGAAACAACGAAGAAAGCAAGAATAGCTATGGCTCAAGTATGGGGAATAGGTCAAAGAAAGTTCAGGAACAACTATGAGAGACGTATGAAGATATTCAACAGCCTAGTTAAAAGTATTTTACTGTACTCGGCAGAGATATGGGGATGGATGGAGGCTGAGAAAATTGAAAAGCTGCAGGAGAAATACATACGTTGGACCTTGGGACTAGATTTTAATACACCTGCATACCTATTATTAGAAGAAACAAAAACGGACAAAATAAGAATTGAAGCGGGAAGAAGAGCGATAAAATACGAGGAGAAAACAAAGAACCAGAGCAGCAACGCGATTCTAAGAAACAAGAAAAAAAGAAGTCAAAATGGGAAAAAACAAGAGAAACATTCTACACTAAAAAGGGAATAGACATGGAAATAATGGAGTCGGAAAGAAGAGAAGGTAAAAAGTACGAGGAAGTTCTGATATAAATAGATAGAGACGAACAGGTACAATGGCAACAAACAACATATAACAAATATTATAGAGAAATTAGGGAGAATCAGATGGCAGGATACCTAGGCAAAGCATACGAGGGAAGAGATCAAAGTATGATTGCAAGATTCAGATGCGGGAATGAGGAACTGAATAATAAATATTGGACTAAGGAGAAGGACAGAGCCTGCAGACTATGTAAAGAGAAGCCAGAGACCCTAAGCCACATGGTAAGAGAATGCAAAGAGCTGGAAAGAACGAACAAAGAAGTGAGAGGAATTCTGGAAGGAGACAAGGAGGGCACAGAGTGGATGAGGAAAGTCATAGAAAAAAGGAAGAAGAGTAAAGATAGTATTTAAATATTCAAATAAATATACACTGACACAAAAACACTTGTATCCCCCATTTTAAGGCCGAAAGGCATAAAATAAATCTACTTACTACTACAGGAGGGTACAATAAACTTTAACACTAAAAAAAGTATAACAATAATATAAATTTTTAGAAATAAACTAAAGTTTATTTGCACTTATTGCTACGACTATTTACTAAATCTAAGTGTGGGAGTACTTAAGCTATATTATCTTGATTTGTACAGAAAGGGCACGGGGGGTAAAAACTGTACATTTGTTCTTTGGCTAGGTTATCGGTATAAGATGTTTTAGTGATTAGTGTCGCAAATTGTGTGTCGATCCTAATCTATTCATTGGTATAAAGTATATTCTTCGCCCGGAGGATTCTTGTTAACTTATAGTTCAGTAGAGTTCAGTACTCATAGTAGAGTTCTTTCTGAGCCAGATAAGCTTAGTGATTAACTTAAGTATTATTTCTAGTACTAGATTGCACGGTTGCTTATGCTACGTTTCTTTGGCAATTATGTTGCACGTCTATTTATTTTTGCTTAACAATACGCTTTATGGATATATGGGGTTACGGTGATACATAAATTCTTAAGGAAAATAAGTTAAAGAATTGCTCGCAGGCAATGGTTTCTTATGTTAGTTTTATGGGTTTAACCATCAGTATTTCTCAGTATTATTTCTGTGTTCGTCATCCGTGTCGTATTTGGTGAGTCTGTAACGAAATCTCATGTCTTGATTGTCTAGTTTTATGTTGCTGTTGTATGTTATTGTTTTGTTGTTGTTTTCTCTGTTGTAGTGGTATATTAGTGGGTGTCCCTGCGCGTCTTGTATGAGTCCTGTGTTGTCTAAGTGTATGAATGCTTCTGGTGGTATGTGTCCTGAGCAGGGCTGGGTAAAATAGTATTTGAAATAAAAAATAAAAATATTTTCAGAGATTATTTCCAAAACTATGTTATTTTGAATTATTAGAAATATCTATTTATTTTTGTATTAGTGGAAATACTATTTGAAATATTTATTTAATCTCCCAAGTATATGAAATATGTATTTCAATTATGTATTTCTCAACACGAACTTAAAATAGATACTTGAAATAAATATTTCTGCCATTATTAGTGGAATGAAACTTCAGCACTACCTTTCACCGAAATAAGCTATGGATATATCTAGACATTCATAACTATGCTTATACATTATACCTAGAGTAAGTAAGTGGTTAAAATCCACAACAGAACCATTTCTCAGAAATCATTTGTGTGTGCTATCACCCGACTGCCGCGATCAGATTCCGTTTGTGTGATATTACTGTAACTCGTGTTTACGAATCAGTTTAGTTGTAACGTAGAAGTGAACAGGGAAACTTATTGTACGACATGACCAGTGAAAATAATATTCTAAATACAATTGCAAAAGTGCCGGCAATTCCGGCGATGGAAAATATTTTACAGTTATATCAAATAAAAATGATGGAAAAAATGTCTCGGCAACATGTGTTAGCTGTAATCGTAGTTTTAAAGGAAGTTTGCGTGCAACATCAAATTTTGTACTTCATCTTAAACGCAATCATGAAGAAATATTAAATGAATATAAAGAATATAAACGTCAGAAACAATCAGATTTATCAATGCAAAGATCGCAAAACTCTGTATTAGAAATTACATCTGATAGTGAAGTACCTTGCAAACGCAGGAAATTGTCCGATCAAGAGCAGGCTAATAAATTAATCATAAAATATATTACAGCAACAGGAAAACCACTCTGTACTGTTGAAGAAAAGGAATTTATTCAGTTAGTTTCAGGTTTAAGTAAACTAAAAACTGAAGTGGCTACTATGTCTAGAAAAACTCTAAAAAAAAGAATTGAAAATTAATACCATGAAATGATAAATAATATAAAGAAGGAAATATCAAGTGTGGATTATGTTTGTACAACTGCCGACATTTGGTCTTGTTATGGTCGAAGTTTTTTAGGAATGATAGTACATGGAATTAGCAAAACATTAGATTTTCCAAGGCTATAGATTGCCGTCGATTTAAAGGGTCGCATAATTATTTAGCTGTAGCAAAAATAATCAATGAAATTCATGAGGCATTTGAGTTAGATGAGAGTAAATTGGTGTGCACAATAACAGATAATGGCAGCAACTTCATTAAAGCTTTTAAGGAGTTTCATTTCCATTCTTCTATCGATGGAGAAGAAGATGGTGCATCAAGTGAAAATGATTCAGAAATCACATCATTCGATAATATACGTGAAATCATTCCTAATACAGTACCTTCGCCTTATTCACTTCCACCACATATTCGATGTTTTAGTCACACATTAAGCCTTATTGGTAGTAGCGATTCTAAAAAAGTTGTTAAAGAAAATCTATTATACAGAAAATTATTTGAAGCTGCTATGATAAAGTGTTCTAATATATGGAATAAAGTGAATCGTTCTAGCAGCAAATTAAATAAAGCTTTTCGAAATATTGCTGGTCATGCACCAAAAACTCCATGCCCAACTCGTTGGAATTCATTATACGATAGCATTATATGTTTATTAAAAATAGAGGATAAACTCAACAAAATCTGCGATGTATTGCAAATACCAGGTTTTGGATTACAAGATATGGAATTCCTACATGAATATGTTAAATGCTTGCAACCTGTAGCATTTTGCTTGGACCAAATGCAAACAGAAAAGGATATTTATTTGGGTAATGCCCTACCTTGGATAATTGGATTACATTATTACAACATAATTTGAATGATATTGATAAACCTAAAGCATTTAAATACTGTCAATCACTGAAAGAATGCCTTTTGAAGAATATAAATACTCGATTTGCTAATATGTTAGACTTTAATAGTGCTGAAAATAGTTATATGATTGCCACAGTTACTCATCCTAAATGGAAAATGCGATGGTTGTCCGGTAATAAATATAATGAAAATAGTCAACGCATTAGGTGTATTGTCTTAGATTGTTTGCAAAATCTCACATGTACTTCAATATCCAAAGAAAAATTACCTCCGACTTCTGGAAGTAAAGTGGAAGAAAATTTCTTTAGTTTTATGGAAAACACAGTTTCTACAGAAAATCCGAATGACGAATATGAAATGGAATTTTTACGATATTTAAAAGATCCGAATACGTCTGTAGCAATGCTCAGTAAATACGATAATGTGCGAAGATTATTTTATAAATTTAATACACCAATTCCTTCATCGGCCCCAGTTGAACGATTATTTAGTTTTGCGGGACTAATTCTGAGGCCACGCCGAAGTTGTCTAACAGATTCTTGTTTTGAAATATGTACGTTACTGAAGGCAAATAGCCGAAATACATAAACATTTTGCATTCTTGCATACTTTCTTAATCACATTCTTCCTTTAATAATTATAAAACAAATTAATATTTCAGATGACTATTGTAAGTAAAATACTATGAAATACTAGTTGAAATAATTAATTTTCATATGTCCTTAAAACAATATTATTTCAAATATTTATTCCTAATACATTCTACGAAAACTATTATTTCAAATAATTATTTCTAATACATTCTACGAAAACTATTATTTCAAATAATTATTTCTAAAACATCGGACAGCGAATATTACTTCAATTAATAGCTTCTATACATGTGTAATAAATAGATATTTTCAACTATTCTTCTATGTAGAACTGAGAAATAAAATAAATGCTGAAGTACTACTTTATTTGAATTAAAGTATTGTAATTACTAATTCCAATACTTTTTATTGGAATTGTCCCAGCACTCGTCCCGAGTATCTTGTTTTTTCGTGGTAAAGTGGGTTCGGGTATGATGAACTGCTGATTAGACTGTTGTTTTCTATTTTTCTCGAGTTAGCCCAGTAGTTTCTGATTAGTTTTAGTAGGAAGAGGTCTATGCGTATGATTTTTGCTTTGTGTAGGAGTTTGTGGTTGCTAATGTATTTAGTGTAGTTGGATTCGGGTGATCTATAGGCGTTTAGGCAGGCTCTGAGGCATTTTCGTTCGAGTAAGCGAATCTTCTCTTTCACTTATGTTGAACCATATGGGGACTCCGTATGCTAGGATAGGTCTTATTAGGAGTTTATAGCACAGTAATTTGACTTCGGTGTTGAGGTTTTTGAGCGTAGAAGATTCGTTTATTCGCCGCAAATGCCTTTTTAGCTTTGTTTATTTGGGTGTTTCATTATAGTTTAGGCTGAAGTCTAGGTAGACTCCTAGATATCGAACTACTTGTTTGTGTGGTATTCTGTTGTTTGTGTAGCTGTTGTCCTGTAGGTGAAAATGTTTCGAGTTTAAGCGTACGTCTCTGTTTGCGTTGGATGTCGTTGAAATATAGAGTCTGAACAAAATCATTTCACATTTACTGACGTTTATTTTTAGTTTCCAGGTGTTAAAGTGATCCAGTATTTTGTTGAATAGCTCTTGTAGGTTTGATTTTATTGTGGAAGGTTTATTGTCGCTGATATACAGGGTGGGGCATTTTAAACAGGTCACCTGAATAACTCGCTTGTTTTTGAAGATAGGAGAAAATGCATTAGACCAAACTTACTTGATATCGAGGGGCTCGTAATCTGATGTCATTAATTTTTTTATAGGTGGAGACGTCAAGGAGATATGAAGGTCAACTCTGTTTTTTTAAATGGAACGGTATGGTTTTTTATTTACATTCTGATAGTGTATTTCAAGACGAATACAATGACCTATTATGAAGGTCATTCAAGGTTACGCAAGGTCAACTGCAATAGAAAATAAAATGTCTCAATGCACTCTTCGAACACTACGACGATTTACATGTAGTAACATGTTATGTACGTAGTCACTGCTACTTCAAGTGTTCAAAATGTCGGCCTTGAACACTAAGACATAATCTAAAACAGTGATGGGCACGGTAGGGGCCCCTGAGGTGCTGGCTTCCCCCACCAACTACTCTTTCGTGCAGCGCGCACCTTCGCCGCGGAGCGGTGCCCCGCTCTCTTCGTTTCCCCCCTCGTACGAAAGAGTAGTTGGTGGGGGAAGCTTCTTGACTGCCGCAGTCATAGCTGCCCATCACTGATCTAAAACGTTGCAATACTGATGATACTGCCTGACAAATTTCAGTTGTATCTATTACAGACTATTACAGAGCAAGCTCTTTTTATACGTTCTTGCATATCAACTGTGGTTGTTGGTTTTTCGCGGTACTTCTTTCACCATACACGCGTACCGCTTTCCTCATAATTCTATGACATTCACCATAAATGATAACCATTTCCACTTTCTCTGCTATTGTGTAACGCATCCTTGAAAATTGAACACTCAGATTGAATATTTCGAAGCCGTACTCTAGTCGGTAGTCAAACTACTAATAACATTTCTGGATACAGGTAAGCATACAATGTGATGGTATGTTTATTTATGTTCTGCGACCCTTACCAATACTTAGAAGAGCAGTATGCCAACAAACAGAGAAGACACAAAAGTATTTGAAGAGTGCTTTGAGACATTTTATTTTCTATTGCAGTTGACCTTGCGTGACCTTGAATGACCTTCATAATAGGTAATTGTATTCGTCTTGAAACACTCTATCAGAATGTAAGCAAAAAAATATACTGTTCCGTTTAAAAAAACAGAGTTGACCTTTATATCACCTTGACGCCTCCACCTACAGAAAAATTGGTAATACCAGATTAGGAGCCCCCCGATACCAAGTAAGTTTGGTCTAATGCATTTTCTCCTATCTTCAAAAACAAGCGAGTTATTCAGGTGACCTGTTTAAAATGCCCCACCCTGTATATTAATAAGTCGTCTGCGTACGCTATAGCTCCTTTCTGGATGTTGTTGTTTAGGTCGTACATGCTTAGGAGGTCGCTTATGTAGAGGCTAAACAGGACGGGGGAATTCACAGCCCCTTGTTGTAGTCCATTTCTTATTTGAAATGTCGTGGTTGAGGTGTTAAGGCCATTTGTGACTTGGAACTTTTTTCCATGAAAATTTTTTTTTATTATTTTAAAGAACAGGCCATCCAGCCACACCGTGTCGAACGCTTTCTCTAGGTCTATAAAGACTGCGCCTACGCAGTCACCGGCGTTTCTTGCCCAGCAGATGTCGGAGGTGAATTTATTTATGGCGTGTACTGTGGAGTGTTTTCTTCTGAATCCGAATTGTGTGTTTGGGATTATGTTATTGTTGTTGCAGAATGTGTTTATCGCGTTGTTTATTGTTATTTCAAATAGTTTGCTAATATTGGGCAGAAGGCTTATTGGTCTGTAGCTGACCGGGTCGCTGCTGTTTTTGTCTTTCTTTTTTAGTGCTATGAGTTTTGCGGTTTTCCAGGCTGTGGGGAAATACACTCTATTTAAGCAGTTGTTGAAGATTATTGTGTAATTGTATATGTATCTTGGGGGTAGGTATTTTATTACTATGTTCAGGATGTTATCGAAGCTTGCGGACTTTTTGTTGTTTAGTTTTTTTTATTATCAGTCGTAGTTCGTAGAAAGAAGTGAAGAAGTTTGGTGGTGTGTTGTCTGCGTTTGGGTATTCTGCCTTGTTACTGTCTGTGAAAGTGCATACCGTTTTGTCATTGCTTCTGTCTTCGTCTATTTCTGCTTTTAGCGTGTTTATTTTTTGTTCTATTATGTGTGTGAGTTGTTGTTTGTCCATGTGGATGTTTTGTATGTGTGTTGCCTCGAAGTGTAACCCCAGGACATTTAGTTTATCATTTATGTCTGTTATTTGCAGGTTGTCGTCTTCGTCTGTCAGTATGTTGTTGAGATTTAGGTTGGCTCTTTTTATCGTGTCTGTTTTGTTTTTGTGTATTTTTAGCGTATCTATGTTGTTCGTTTCTTTTGTGCGGAAGATTGACTTAATTGACGGGAAGAGTTCCTTGGGTTTATGTGTTGATATGTTTTCTATTTTTTTTTCCAGTGGTCGTTCACGGATTTGTGAAAGGCTTTTCTGATTTCTTGTTTGATTATTTTTAGCGTGTATTTTAGTACTGATATTTGTGCGACGTTTGTGCTGGTGTAGTTTTTGATTGAGGTGAGTCTGTTGTATCTTGTTAGGAGGTGGCTTTTTAATTTTTTTATGTGCGGTGTGATGTATCTGTCTGACGAGTTAAAGTCATTTGTGATACGTGGTATTGTTCGTTCTATGGCTGTGTTGATGTGTTCGTTTAATTGGTCTATGTGGCTGTCTATTTCGTCTATTGTTAGATTTTTATTGTTTGGAATTTCTGTGTGGTCTATGCGTAGGAGTTCCGATTGGAATTTGTGCCAGTCTGTCTTGTTGAAGTTGTATTTGTAGAGTGAGGTTGGTTCGTCTATTAGCATCGGTTCGTCTTTGTTTATTGTGATTGTCATTTCTAATGCTCTGTGGTCGCTGTCGAAGTCGAGAGTTTTTAGTCTACCTGGGGACGGGAGTCTGTGAAATTGGATTCTGTTATCTGTCAGGCATATGTCGATGTAAGCTCCACTTGATGGGAAGGAGGGTGTGTTTGTGTTTAGTAGCGTTACTCTGTATTGTATTTGGTTTTGCGATATCCAGTTTTTTAGGGTGCTGCCTCTGTTATTGTTTTGGTTGTTGTGCCAATCTGTGTGTTTTGCGTTTAGATCCCCGGATATTATGTAATAGTTTTGTGTTTTTTCTAGTTCTAGTTTTTCGAATATTGTATTTAGTTCTGTTGTGAATTCTTTTTTGGAGCTGCTGGGAGCGTAGGCTGCTATGAGGTACAAATTGTTCTGTTGCGTTTTCAGATGTATTATAGTGTGTTCGAGAGACGCGGATTGCGTGCAGTTTAGCTGGATGGTGTTGTAACTTAAATTGTTTTTTATTAGGATGCCTGTGCCCCCCGCCTGTTTAGCGTGCGGTCTGTCGGTTCTTATGAACGAGTAGTTTTTAAAGGAGACCTTGTGTCTTGCGTTTAGTTTTGTTTCACAGAGAAGGACCACATCCGGTTTATGGTCTGCCAGGAAGTCTGTAAGTGCTACTCTTTTCTCATTGGAAATGAAAGAGTTGACGTTTAATTCTATAATTTTTAATTCCTGGTGAGGTATCTTTCCGGCGAGGGTTTTGTGTCTGGAGAGTTTGTGGGCAGTGAGTTGAGCCATTTAAATTTCTATATCTAGAGCTTGAGCTATCGCGTGTATTCTGCTGCTATTTGCTTGTATTTGTGTGAATAGGTGTGTGGTTTGTGAATTTACTACTGATTCTATTGTTTGTTTGATTTGTGCTAAGAATGTATTTTGTGCTTGTAGATTTATTGGTATGAGTGGGAGTTGGTTTTTACTATTGAGCTAAATGATATGCCTGGTTTTAAGAAATTTTATTTAATTGATAGTTTTTTGCTTTTTTCACTTTGGATGGCTGCGTTTCTTGCTGCTATTTTAT
Source organism: Lasioglossum lativentre (assembly GCA_916610255.1). Taxonomy (NCBI): domain Eukaryota; kingdom Metazoa; phylum Arthropoda; class Insecta; order Hymenoptera; family Halictidae; genus Lasioglossum; species Lasioglossum lativentre. The sequence continues at coordinate 21,995,217 of OU744359.1, read as the reverse complement.
CTTTTAATTCGATGAGTTTTGGGCAGCCTCTGTACGAGGCCGGGTGACCGTAGTTTTTGCAATTTACACAGTAAGGCGGTGTGTTTTTTAATTCGTCGGGTGACGCGGAGGAGCGAGGGCATTCACCAGGATTGTGTTCTTTTTCACATTTCACGCATCGGTAATTTAGGTTACAGTTTGCCGCTACGTGGCCGATTCTCTGGCATCTTTTGCATTGGATGCGGTCCTTCTTTATGAGTTTTTCCCATTTTATGCAATTGTGCAGGATTGTTCTTATCTGGCTCAGATTGTTTACATTGCTGGATGGGTCTAGTTGTACTATGAAGATCGGCAGTATTCTGCCGTCTTCCTCGGCTTTTTTAGTGGCGAATCTTTTTATTGAGAGGAATGTCACTCCTTCCACGTTTTTTCTCTTCAGTTCCTCCAGAATTTCCGAGGGTTCGAAGTTTCCTTCGATGTTTGTTAGTAGTACTGTGATACTTTTGTCTTGTTTCGGCGTGAATGTAAAAAACTGTATTTTGTGCTGTTTTAGTGTTTCGCACGCGATTTTGTATAAGGCTAGGGATGGAGTTTGTAGTGTGTGTTTGTTAATTCGTTTGATGTTGAAATCTGTTATTTTTTGTGATAGTAGGGTTATTAGGTCTTTTACTGTGTTCTATCGTGAGGAGTGACATTCCCTGTTTGTGTGTGTTTCGGGTTTGGTATACCTGGGACCGTTGGTGGGGGCGCTGGTTGACGGGAGGGTCGGCTGGCTGGTTGGCTTGATGGCCCTGGCGATGTCTGCTGCGTTCGGGGGGGAGTTTGTGTTGGAGGGCTGTGGGGCCCTGTGGATGTATGGGGTGGCTTGTCTTCTTGACCTTCCGTCCTTGAGGCGATTGGATTTTTATTGCCTGGCTCGATTGAGGTGTCGTTGGCTGTAGTAGTATGGTTGATGTCCTTCCTCTTCGTTAGTCCTTGGGTTTCCTTGTCCGAGCTGGGTCTTTTATGGCCTGTTATTGCCGGGGATTCTCTTTGGCGTTTATGTGGTATTCTTTGTCGTAGTTCCGGGAACGTTTCGTCGACTTCTAGCGCTGCGAATCTGTTCTCGTCGCTGAAGCTGCTCATGTTTGCTGTTCGGTTTCTGCTGCGCTCTTCCTCCAATTGTCTTGATAGATTTTCTATTGTTTTGTTTAGATTTTCTATCGTTTTTAATAGCTCTTCAATCTGTTGTTATCCATGGTGGTGGGACCTTCTTCAGGGCTCTGTTGAGCCGTTGGTTGTTTTTTTATTTTGCCCATTTCTTGCGAGTCACTTAGTATTTTTGTGTCGCTGTTTTTTTTTTGGCAGGTTTGGAATTGGGTTATAGCGTTTTGTGCTGCTTTTATTTCTAAGAAGTTGTTTTACTATTTGTGCTGTTTGCGGGTCTTCCAGATTTTTGTCCGCACTGATCACTTGTGCTCTTAACTTTTTTATCGTGTTTGTTATTATATCATTATTTGGTGGAATGCTTTGATTATTTGTGAGCATTCTCTCATTCAGTATCTGTCGGTGCGGTGCTGAGTTTGCGGGAGCTTGCGCCCCGCTTTGGCCGACGCTTTCGCGCCCTATTATTCGTTGATTTTTCACTTTCTGTAACTTATGAATGCTGTCTCACTTGATTAACTACACTGTTCACTGGTGATTTCACTGTATGTGCGTTGCACTGCGCGGGTATGTCTGGATTCTAATGCCTTATGCATACTTTAACGCGCTAGGATGAGGTTTCCCTTCAGGTACCTGATTCTTAGGCGGCTCTCTGAGCACGTCTTGTAACCGCTCCACCAAGCCTTGTTGGATGTATACGTTCTCTACAATTTTAGATTTCACACTAATAGAGACTTTGTTTATGAATATCTCAACAATTATTGAGTAGTTGCTCCTATAATGGTATATAATCGTAAATGGGAGATCGAAATCTATAAGTATACAAAATCTCAACTAAATCGGTGACCCGAAGGTCTTGCCTTCTCCTTGTTAGATGTTTATTCTGTTCCACAAACGGTAGGTTTTGAAAATCATAGACATGTAAATTATGCTATGGTCCAGTGTTCTTCTCTTTGTAATATATTTAATTATATTAACTTTAATTAATATAATTAATTAATGTATTTCTAACCTTCTCGTTTGATCCTACTACTGAGCGGCGGTAAAATCCTATCGCTGCAGCAGTTTATTCATTGCGATATATACCAAAATTTTCCCTATCATTCCAAGATCGTTGGTTGTCCAAGCGGTTAAGGAGTTGGACTACCAAGCGGTTGATCGGGGTTTCGAATCCCGTCGGTGTTAGAAATTGTTTTTCTCCGTTTATTCTCCGTTTAAATTTTCGCACCACTCTCGACTTCCGTAACATCAGAAAATTATTACCGTCAGCAAAGAAGTTTCACTTAAAAAAAAAGGTTGCAGGAGGGAGCTTCATAGCTCCGTACGTAAACTATTGTTATCTCTCTTCTACAACATCATGGAGATAAAAAACGTTTCTGCCACTTGGTGAAACTTCATCACACATCCTTATATTATACGTAAATTATACATATAAAATTCTTCTTAAATAATTTATCATTTCATACGCAAATGTGACTTCTTAATGAAAACATTAGAAATATCGGTAAATATTTACTTTAAGGGAGGCATCTCCTATGAACTTGATCTTGACATATGTTGTCAAGGACAACATTCTGAACAACTTTTGTCATTACAACTACCCGGCGCTCGGTCTTAGTTTTCGAGATATTCGCGAAAAGAGAGTGATTGGAGTAGGTTTCATTGGGATGGATGGAATGTATGGTACATGGTTATTGTACAATTAACAATTTCAGATATTAATTAGTTTTCAAGATATTCACAATTTCGTCAGCGTGGTCGGGCCGGCCTGACGGCCGGTCCTCTTCGCGCACCCCCCCCCCCCCCCCACGACCTAGTAGTAGTAGTAGTAACGGTACGCTGGGGAAGAGCGAATCGGTCACTCCTCGCCTCCTTAAAGCAATGCGCATACCGAGTTTTTGCCTGTCAGGCTTCTAATATAGTAATGGGCTTTTGTATCTTACGCGCATACCGAGCTTTCGGGCAAGTTCCCTTTACCATACTTGGTTTTGGTAGGATCCGGAGTTTCAGCTCGAATTTCGACCTGGCTTTTCGAGAGAGGGTCGAGAGTCCCTGCTGTGCATGGCACAAAAAAAAGGTTGCAGGAGGGAGCTCCACAGCTCCTTACGTAAACTATCGTTATATCTCTTCTACAACATCATGGAGATAGGAAACGTCTATTGCAATTTCATTATTTTGTTATGAAGGAACAATTTTCAATCACGAAAGTATTCTCCAAAGTGTACAGATTAACACAATATGAAGAAATAAGCATAACTTTTCGGGCTAATAAATACCCCACTGTGCATCGTCTTTTTTTTTAAATGTTCGAATATTGTACTCTGCCAGATAGTAGGTGGCACAAATTTACTAAACATACATTTTAAATTTTCCTTATAGGTTTACATAAAGAATTTGTAAACAGCAATGTTCATAATTTTCTCTAGAATTCGTGACAGATAGGAATTTAAAAAAAAATTGTAAACACGCCATTTAGTAAAATGATTCTTCTAAGTTGTTGAAGAAACTCATCGTCGTTTAGGTTTACTTTGAAGGGTATACAGAGACTTTTTCCGATCATCGATTGTACGTAGCAGTCGCGTCGATCTGCAGGTGGTAATAAATCTTTTTTCGCCGCCAGAATTGCCGTTTTGCCTGCGAAGGAAGCAATGTTCTTTGCATCGGTTTGTTTCTCGCCGTTCCAAGGAACATTTTATTGGAGGGATATTTTCTGCGCGTACTCCGTCAACGTTTTTCAGGACGGCAAAGAACCAGAACGTTCAGAACCTCCGCCGTGTTTAGTTGAGTTGTTTGACGAATTGTTTCACCGTAGTAGATTGTCAGATGTATATTCTTTTTTTTTCGTTATTCTTTCTTATAATGTTTATAAATTCCTTAACAACGTATTCCCCACCTTAAAATACCACGAAGAACTCCAAAAATTTCTAGTCTATAGCTATTTTAAATAAACAACGCCATTTGCCGGACAGAAAAATAGTCTTGAGGCATACTTGGCTAAGCACTTGTCCGGCTCTAGCAAAGGCATCTCGGATTTTGGGAACCCCTAGGGTTTGGGTAGCAGACGTCACGCTGTGCCTTTCTTCGTCGAGCATCTCGAACCCTCTTAATTGACGTTCCAAAAACTCGGTATGCACTAGTAAAACGGTGTCAGGTATCTCCGGCTTGCTGGAGACTCCAGGGGGACGGCGCACTAATACCATCACCACTCACTCATCGCTAGATCCCCATATACGTATACGCAAATGCAAGGTTTTACGGGGGCTCGTATTCACGCCTGAATATTGCAATGAGACGTTCAAAACTGGTCGATTATGTTTCCTAAAAGTCCAATCTAGGATTATGCAGAGCCCAAATTGTCAATTTCTACGCTATCGTGGAGTTATTTGTAATATTCGGCGATTTCATGCCGTTCGAAGCAAGTGTGACGTCACAAGATGGCCGCCATTGACAGATTTTCTTAAATATCAAGAGATTTAGCTTTCGTATCGAAAAAAACGCTCTGCATAATCCTAGAAAAAAAAATTACGAAGACGGTGGTATGCATTATCAGTTGATTACTTATTTGTTTAAACACGAAAAACGACCCCTCCTAAAAACGACATTTAGGCCTCTTGAAACAGCATCTCGAACTTACGATATTTATCACTACGAGCGCCACTGTCGCTTTCCCAGCAAAAATGTATGTGACGATAAAGTAAGGTCGATAATGCAGGTCGACAATTCAGGTTTTTGTATGTATCATTTTTATTAGACTTCGAATTATGCTTTAATTAAAGAAGTCTGTGGTTGAGAGAAGGTGCATTGTTCAATGCGAACGTAAATTTATTCATCAGAAACTCTGGCAACAGGCAGCTATCTCGAAACGTCACGCTTGCTTCGGATGCCTCGTGGCAGACAATATGCTGCCGAATGTTACAAATAACTTTACGACAATGTAAAAATATGAATTTTGGGCTCTGCACAGTCCTAGATTGGACTTTTAGGAAACATAATCGACCAGTTCTGAACTCGTTATTGCAATATTCAGCCGTGAATTTGGGCCCCCGTGAAACCTTGCAAGTTCGCGTACAAATCTCGTGGCAGACCAGTATGCTGCCGAATGTTACAAATAACTTTACGACAATGTAAAAATATGAATTTTGGGCTCTGCACAGTCCTAGATTGGACTATTAGGAAACATAATCGACCAGTTCTGAACTTGTCATTGAAATATTGTGATGTCAGTTTGGGCTCCCGTAAACCCTTGCATTTGTGTATACGCGAATCGCGAAACTGCGCTTGCTGCGGACGCCTCGTCACAAGCACTACGCTGCCGATTATTACAAATTACTCCTCGACAATGTAGAAATATAAATTTTGGGCTCTGCTCCCCCCTAGATTGGACTTTCAAGAAGCATAAGCGACAAGTTCTGAACTTCGCATTGCAATATTGACACGTCAGTTTGGGTTCCCATGAACCCTTGTATCTTTTGTATACGTATCACCTGACGTCACGTATTGAAAATTGTTTAGTTGTTACTTTTTTATTTAGTATTTTTGCACATAAGTTAAAGCACCGATGTCTTTGGTTATAAATTTCTCTGTACATATTACTTTAAATATTCATGATATGAAAAATAAATGTCAAGAAATACAAGGAAATTTATAACTAAAAACATCGGTGATTTAAATTATCTACAAACATACTAAATAAGTTACAACTTAACAATTTTAAATATTATTTTAGGACAATAAAATATAAACAATCAATTAAAAAATCATTAGAAATATATATATTTATTACGATAATTATCAGTAGATAGAAATAATTTTTTTGATAATTTGATAATTTTTTCATCCCCCATATTTCTTATGGTTCTAGAGTTCTAGTATAATATTGCCTTTCTCGATCTAAGCCACTGTGTGCGCAGAGTTGGGCAATATATCTATCTGAATAAAAATTTTGAATAACATAAATTATTCGTTATTCGAGGGTTCGAATAAAAAATGTATCTTTATTTGACGAGTATCTAATAAATAAAGGGTATAGCCGGATAAGATGGTCAAAAATGCCCTTGAGCCGAATAATATCGGGGATGGGCCATTCGATAGGGCATCAAAAAAAAACATACCGTGTAAAATTTTAACCCTCTACCTCGATCGGGAGGGTAGTTATGGGGTAAAATCGAAATATCAGTTTTAGGCCTATTTTCCCTAGTTAACGATGTTTAGAAATTCTGAAAGAAATCTGATACATGTCAAGTACCCGAATACATACTCTCCATTTGGTTTCAGATTTTTAAATTGAAAATCCTGCTTGTAAAAAATCAAAAACCTCAAAACAATCGAAAAAATGCAGATTTCACATGGAAGTTCTAGTTTGGCAAGATTTATATTTTTACAGTAGCAATATATTCTTACAAGTATTGTTCATGAATTTTTTCAGATTTTTTGGTTTGGTGCGCCGTTGTTAAAAAAAATAAAAACCGATTTTCTCGACGTTTTTTCCGCGAAAAGCTAAGCTAACCTTCAAATTGATACATTTTATTTATTCCGTAAGCCTATTAAACACTGATAAACCTTGAATATTTCACAGAAATAATTAGAAAATGGAATTAACTTGATTAGTATTCTACTGCGTCAGCGCATAACATCTGAAAATACTAATCTTGTTTCCAACAGCCCGGTTGGGTCAGCGCGGTAGGCGCTCGTCTCTCAACCTACGTATACTAGGTTCGCGCCCCGTCATATACGTACTTTTTTTTTTTTAATTAATTCTTTTTTTTTTATTTCTAACTATGTAATAATCAATACTACTTTTGTAGATTACTTTTAGAACCAATATTTAATAATATGTAAACCACTAGATACAGTCCAAATTATATCGTGTTTAGTGTCATTTTAACCAGGAGAATGATACGAATTAGTTGATGTAGGTCCCATAAAAAACAATGGAAAATAAAGAAGTTTTGGAATTGATTTTGTGGTGGATTCACACGCATATACCTGACCCAGTGTCGGGTTACCCGGTCGTGTTTATTGTACTACTCTGCGACCGAGATAGCTCGTGCTACTGGGCCTAGGCAGTCGGTGCTCGCCGCCGTTTCTTCGAGCAGACAGAAAACTGAGCAAAGCCTACGAATAGCCCCACGGATAACACCACTAGATACAGTCCAAATTATATCGAGTTTAGTGTCATTTTAATCAGGAGAATGCAACGAATTAGTTGATGCAAGTCCCATAAAAAAACAATGGAAACTAAAGAAGTTTTGCAATGGCATTGGTAGTGGATTCACACCGATATACCTGACTCAGTGTCGGGTTACCCTGCTGTGTTTATTGCACTACTCTGCGCCCGAGGCAGCTCGCCGAGTGGTGCAATAAACACAGCAGGGTTAGGGCGCGTGCACAGTACATCCGACGTCCGACCGACTTGGTGACGTCAGAGGCTTCGGTCCGACATTTCCAATGTGTAGGTAGGCCCGTCTGTGTGACCCTTCGAGTTTCGTCCGACGTCGACCGACAGGACGGCCCTCGTGCGATATATTTCGGTGCAGCGTTCACTTCAAATAATTTTCATGTCGCCAATTTTGAAGTATCCGTATTTTTAAAAACAGGTCCGTAAAAAGGACACTTGGGGCTATATTATCATTATTTTTTTTTTTTTTAATTTTCTGGTGCTTTGATAGCAATGCACTTGTTTAAAACAATTGCAAAATAAACTATGAAAACAAATATTTTCTGAACTGAAATAATTTTTATTAAATACTCTGATGGATTCACTATGAGTACCCAAAACTAAGTTTCATCGTTTTGTTAGTTTAGCCGTTATAATTTAATGAAAAACTTGTGACTTTGTGTATTCGGAAAGTGTTATCATTTTCTTACAATTAGTTTTAAAAATCTTAAGCTTAATAAATGTGGATTCGAAAAAATCGTTTGTCTCGCTCTTCCCAAAACCATTGTTTAAACATGTTTAAACAATCATAATGTATTAATATTGGATATCACTGTATTTGGGAAAGTGTACAGAATCTTTTGCTGCAAAGAACAATTCAATATCTTTTATAATAACATTACAATATTTGCTAAATGCATTTAGTTCTTTATTACTTTATTGTCGGAGCCACGAAGATAGACTCTGAAATCTTCCTTTGCCTCAATGGCAATTATGTGTTATAAACCTTGCAGACCTCCACGGTCAGTTGTAGGCTGCAGCTATTCATTTTTGGGGTTTCCCGTCAACCCGCACACGTGTACAGTGACTCTTTTATCTATCTTCCACCTCCATCGTGGCCAAGTTGGGATGGGACACCTTTCACGTAGTGAAAAAACATTTTCAATTTGTTTATGTCCAACAAGTAGTCCAATACATTTCCCCGTACTAGCGATAGCGGAACAGCAATGGGTTAAGATATTAAACCGTTACCGCCCACTATTATGCGATTGTAGGGGGTGGCAAGGCGCCATCTCGTATGGGTCCGAACTGGTGACATTGTATTGATGCGAGCGTGAGAAGAAGGTTCCCAGGCAGGACTAGGGTGACGTGTTTCTAGGTACCATGCGCGCCCAATTGGATCAGAGTGGAGGAGGCAGGCCTTGTTTCACACGCATTTTCGGCTGTGTCGAAATATTGGCTACGGCGGCCACACATATCATGTAGCGTGCAACGTCGAAATCGAAACATTGGGACTACGGGCGCGGCTGTGGTGGGGATAGGCAGACCTAGCGATGATAGGCTCGATTTGTTTATGTGCCGTTCCCGGGGCTGTTCTCTGTGGAGAGGTTTATGACATGTCATTACTATTGAGCTGGAAGTCGGCACTTTCTCGGACAATACCTGTTGACTGTAAAGTAATATTTAAATCACCACCATTATGAATTGGGCGCGCTAAAAACAGCTTCGCTGTCGATCGCCCAATAATGGCCCGATCATTTGCACGCTCAATGTTTTATTGCACGTGCTGATAGTCGCTACGCTATCGTACGTCGCACAATGGTACAAAATCCCCAAGACGTGGCAATAATTCGTTTACTATGGTAACGTCATTTTAAGAAATCTATGTATTGAAATACATTTCAGTATTAATACATCGATCATAGATTATAAAAGCACTTAAGCTGTTGCAGTCTTTATTAGTAAAATATGAACGTATCTCAAAGAACTCTTTGAAATCTTGAAAATTGATGGTTTTACGCCGACGTGTAATATGAGGTGTCACAAGTTATTCATTAAATTATAACGACCAAACTATAACAAAACGATTAAAATGAGTTTTGCGTGCTCATAGTGATACCATAAGAGTATTTAAGAAAAATTATTTCAGTTGAAAAAATATTTGTTTTCATAGTTTATTTTGCAATTGTTTTTTTAAACAGGTGCATTGCTATCATAGCACCAGAAAATTGAAAAATGAAAATAATGATAATATAGCCCCAAGTGTCCTCTTTACGAACCCGTTTTTAAAAATATGGATACTTCAAAATTGGCGACATGGAAATTGTTTGAACGGAATGCAGCACCGTCCGATGTCGGACGAGAAACAAAATGGTTTGGTTCTCCTGCGACCATCGTCCGACGTCGGACGCTATGGGGTTTGTCCCATTGAAACCCTTCTCGAAGCACTTAAAAAGGTTTCGCTGTCGCTAGCCTCGACCGTTTCGTCCGATGTCGGGCCCACTGTGAACACCTTGTCGGACGAAATCGGCCGTAGCGGCACCAACACATGCCTCCCGAAGCGCTCGAAATGACGTCGGTGTGCGCCGAAGTCGGACGTCGGACGAAAAACGGATCCACTGAGCACGCACCCTTACCCGACACTGGGTCAGGTATATCGGTGTGAATCCACCACAAAATCAATTCCAAAACTTCTTTATTTTCCATTGTTTTTTTATGGGACCTACATCAACTAATTCGTTGCATTCTCCTGATTAAAATGACACTAAACTCGATATAATTTGGACTGTATCTAGTGGTTTTATCCGTGGGGCTATTCGGAGACTTTGAACAATTTTCTGGCTGATCGAAGAAACGGCGACGAGCACCGACTGCCGAGGCCCACTAGCACGAGTTGCTTCAGTCGCCGAGTGGTGCAATAAACACAGCAGGGTAACCCGACACTGGGTCAGTTATATGGGTGTGAATCAACTACCAATCCAATTCCAAAACCTTTTTATTTTCAATTGTTTTTTATGAGAACTCCATCAACTATTTCGTGGAATTCTCATGATTAAAATGACACTAAACACGATATAATTTGGACTGTATCTAGTGGTTTTATTCGCAGAGTTATTCGAAGCCTTCGAATAAACCCACTTCGAATAAAACAATTATCTGTATTCGTCGCTCAAATATCTCGTCGAATAAATTTATTTATTAGATACTCGTCAAATAAAGATACATTTTTTATTCGAACCCTCGAATAACGAATAATTTATGTTATTCGTGTTTATTTATTTATGTTAGATCGAGAATGGCGATATTTTACTAGAACTCTAGAACCATAAGAAATATGGGGGATGAAAAAATTATCAAATTATCAAAAAAATTATTTCTATCTACTGATAATTATCGTAATAAATATATATATTTCTAATAATTTTTTAATTGATTGTTTATATTTTATTGTCCTAAAATAATATTTAAAATTGTTATGTTGTAACATATTTAGTATGTTTGTAGATCATTTAAATCACCGATGTCTTTGGTTATTTTCCTTGTATTTCTTGACATTTATTTTTCATCTTGAAATTTATAAATTTATAATCAGAGAAATTTATAATCAAAGACATCGGTGCTTTAACTTATGTACAAAAATACTAAATAAAAAAGTAACAATTAAACAATTTTAAATACGTGACGTCAGGAGATACGTATACAAAAGATACAAGGGTTCATGGGAACCCAAACTGACGTCTCAATATTGCAATGCGAAGTTCAGAACTTGTCGTTTATGCTTCTTGAAAGTCCAATCTAGGGGGGAGCAGAGCCCAAAGTTCATATTTTTAACATTGTCGAGGAGTTATTTGTAATAATCGGCAGCGTAGTGCTTCTCGACGAGGCGTCCGTAGCAAGCGCAGTTTCGCGAGTCGCGTATACACAAATGCATGGGTTTACGGGAGCCCAAACTGACGTCTCAATATTACAATAAGAAGTTCCGAACTTGTCGATTATGTTTCCTAAAAGTCCAATCTAGGACTGTACAGAGCCCAAAATGCATATTTTTACGTTGTCGTGAAGTTATTTGTAATATTCGGCAGCATACTGTCAGCCACGAGATTCGTACGCGAACTTGCAAGGGTTTACGGGGGCTCAAATTCACGCCTGAATATTGCAATGAGAAGTTCCGAACTTGTCGATTACGTTTCCTAAAAGTCCAATCTAGGACTGTGCAGAGCCCAAAATGCATATTTTTACATTGTCGAGGAGTAATTTGTAATATCCGTCAGCATACTGCATGTCTCGTGGAGGCTTGTGAAAAAGGCTACCTAAGTGTACTTCGTCCAAGAAAATTAGAACCACACCACCTATCGGTCGAAAATCTTACTAATCAGCTTCGTCTACTCTCCGTTCGCAAGACTATAGCGTGACGATCGATTCCTCAAGGTCAAACTACTCGTCCGTCCCCCTTAAGGCACACCGGATCGATCATTCATCACCAGTTTCACGATTGGCGCTACCGGGAATCCGCCCATTCGGGTTGCGTTTATCCTTCGTTTTTCCACCTCGTTTCTGTTTTATTTGGCCCGGGCCGCTTTCAGAAACGTCGACGTACTAGACGGGCCGGTCGTCATTGATGAGATGGCCATGCTACCTAGTTTTTAGTGTTTTTGAGCTGTTTTCGGCTTGGTGTGGATGTCGGACCATCTCATCTTCGGACCTGCAGGGTGTGTCGCCTGCCCTTTTAGACTCCTCCCACTTCACCGTATTTCCATGTTGAAAGCGTCAAGTTTTATTTTCCCGTCCCTACTCTATTTCCAGATACTCCAGAAATTTGCCCACTCCCTTCCCCTGACACCTCTCTCCACGACCTAACCCAGACCTCACTCTGTTCGCATGATCTTTGCATTATAGTTGTCATCCAGAATTTGAAATAGTACTAGAAAAATAATGCGAACAGAGTGAAGTCTGGGTTATGTCGTGGAGTGTGTCTGACTCTCCGACTCTCAGCCAGAAGGTCCTAAATCTATGATAGGAATACCCACGGCAATCTTTTATCTACAAGTCGATACATGGTCTCGGTCAAAAAAGACAACAAATGGAGGGAAACAAGATGCCTGAAACACAGTAAAAGTTTCTTGGGAGACAACTGCTGGCCAGCCAAGAGAGTAAGAGGCATTATTAGCCTTGGAAAAAAAGAAACCAGGAGAATGGTGGAAACCATAACAGGATTTGTACCACTAAACTATCATCTGGAAAGAATTGGTAAAGCGACAACAAGTGTATGCACATTGTGCGAAGAAGAAGGCGAAACACCTGAGCATATAGTTACGAACTGCCCAGCAACTGTCCAGAAAAAGCTAACGCTGCTGAGCAAACATTCCATAGAAGGAGACATCCTGGAAGAAACAGAATGGAGGAAAATAAAAAAATACAAGGAGGATATTAATCCATGGAAAAATTAAAAAGAAAATAGGAAAAGAAACGGATACTAAGGGACTAAACAGGTGTACTGAGACTGTAAATGTCGGTGATGAGACACACACATCGAACTGGAGTCCCTTTATCCGATACTCCATCCTGGACAATCCGGAAATAATTAGAAACAACACTACATATAACAGAACCTCAAGCAGCAAAATGCAGGGTATACGAAATGCCCGGAGAGACGCGCAAAATCAAAGGAAAATAAACTCTGGGTGTGAGTTAAAAGATCAAAAACAAAAGAGGCTGACACCGCCAACTAAACTGAAGCAAGTGAAAAAGTGCCTTCGATGAGGGGCAAACGAAAAGACCGAAGAAATAGAGACATTTCAACAGGTTACAAATAACCAATCCTCTCTCCGATAAGGTCTGCGTAAAACTATGCAGTAACGTCAACAGGAACGAAGAGAAACCTTTAAGGGGAAAGTCTGGCGGACGGAACTACTTGTTGAACGCCGACCGTTAACCGAGGATGATGGTCACATCCAAAACAATCAGCCATATTTACTAGAATGCGTCAAGCCCACCACTTGAGGGAGAACCCGATGAAACCGATATTAGACCTCTAGGTAGACAAATTTCGGTAAAGTTGCCGAACGGTCCCTCTTCAACCCCATCGCGTTGTAGGTTCTCGGCAGGTAAAGACCGGATGGAATCGATATCTCGGCTCGGTCGAGATTTCGATAAAGTCGGATCGGATCTGAAGTTTGCGGGCTAGCTGCGTCCCAATGAACAAAATAATTCGTGGTCCCTTGTTTCTCGGAACTCCCTGTAGTATCACAGACTAGGTCTGAGATCTAACCCAGGGGTCTCGGGGGGGGGGGGGGGGGGGTAAATTTCTGGAATATCTGGAAACAGAATAGGGACGGGTAATAAAAACTTGATGCATTGAACATGAAAATATGGTGAAGTGGGAGGAGTCTAAATGGGCAGGCGAGACACCCTGCAGGTCTGAAGGTGAGATGGCCCGACGTTCGCATCGAGCCTTAATCAGCTCAAAAACTCGAATAAATTAGGCAGCATGGCCGTCTCTTCAATGATGACCGTCCCGTCTAGTACGCCGACGACTCTGAAAGGGACCAGGGCCATATAAAACAGAGACGTGACCGAAAAACGAAGGATAAACGCAACCCGAAAGGGCCGAGTGCCGGAAGCGCCAATTGTGATACTGATGATGAAAGATCCGGTGTGCCTTATGGAAGCGAAGGGCGGCACGGCCACCCTTCTCCGGCAGTAACATGTCTATCTATCTATCTATCTAAGTCGTGGAGGGGGCGGAGAGGGCCGGCCGTTAGGCCCGACCTCGCAGATGAAATTGTGAACATTTCGAAAACTAAAAGCGACCTCTTTATATTGAAAAAGGAAAAAGTTGTTTAAAATGTCGAAATCTATAACATATTTAAATTTGTTAAATATCTATTTGAAAATATATCAATGAAAATCCGGAAAATTCTAACGAAGTTTTTTGCAAGTATCTCGAAAACTAAGACCGAGCGCCAAGTATAATGACAAAAGTTGTTCAGAATGTTGTCCTTGACTACATATGTCAAGGTCAAGGTCATCGGGGATGCCTCCCCTAAAGTAAATATTTACCGAAATATCTTTGTTCTGCAAATTTTACCACCGGTTCAAGTGTGAAAAAATAAAAAAATATGGTCGTATTCTACGATTTCTTCGACTATGAAATTCCGTTTTTAAGTCACACAGCCTCAAAAATTTCAAATATTGGGTACTTGGAACTATTTTAAAAATATATATGATATTAAAAATTATTTCAGATACAGTGACTCCAGATACTCTTAAAAAGTCCATAACTTTTTAAATATTGGACCATACGATTTGATCTTGTTTGAGTAATTATAGTTTACTACATAATGTGCAAAAAAATTTTTTTAAAAATTGCAGTTTGTCGGAATTCTAGAGAAAATACTGAAATTTCTATTTTACAACTTTTTTATGTGGGCTTATATTGAAAATGCAGAAAACACGTTTCGTAGATCTGTATCAATTAAACTTTAAAAATGGTAAAAATTGCAGTTTTCACGATTTTCGGCCTCTAACTGCAATAAATCTAAGGATTCTTACATCTTTCAATGCCTGTTGTTTTTTCCCGCACCAACCGATTTCGATGAAACTTTCACAATGCATATAATTGACACAGATCTACAAAACGTCGTTTTTAAATTTTCAATATAGACCCACATAAAAAAGTTTAAAAATGAAACTTTTAGTATTTTTTCAATAATTCCGACCAATTGCAATTTTTGAAAAAATTTCTTTTCACATTATGTAGTAAACGGAAATGAGTTTTTAGAAGCTTATAGTCAAAACATTCGACTTCAGAATTCCTATCCATAAAGACCTACAAATTATTTATCTCCTACATTGTTCAAAATCGATGACTCCGAAAGGGAGTATTGTATTCCCTACGGAGTACCGTATTGTTATACAGGTACTTTCTCTACTGAGCAAGGTATGGTACGGACGGCAATAATGAAGGTAGAAGGTGTTGTACCAGTCGTCCGTTAGCTTAAGCCCATAAATTTTATGACAGGGAGAGCCAGATGATGATCAACTCTAAAATTGAAGGTAGCGTAAAAATTAATTTCTGCGACGAGTTCGAGTTAATTACTTTATGACCACTGTCCGACGAAAACGCGAAGGAAAACATACAGTCAACACGTGCTGGAAGGGACTTATAATCATAATATCGCACCTCCTACTCGGAAAACATAACAATAGATACTATTTTCACCAAGAAATTCCCGTGTGATTAATTCCATGATATTCGACGTCTCTTAGCAATTTCGGAACATTTTTTTGGCAGAATATTTTCTGCGCGTACTCCGTCAACGTTTTTCAGAACGGCAAAGAACCAGAACGTTCAGAAACTCCGCCGTATTCAGGTGAGTTGTTTGACGAATTGTTTCACCGTACAGATTGTCAGATGATATTATTTGTTTTTGTTACCATAGTAATAAATTGTTATTTTGTTTGTTATAACGCTTAAATTCCTAAACATCGTATTCCCCACCTAATATCGCGAAGAACTCTAAAAAATTCTAGTTAATAGCTATTTAAAATAAACAACGCCACTTGCCGGACAGAAAAAATAGTCTTGCGGAATACTTGCTAGGCACTTGGCAGGCTCTAACATAGGCAACTCGGATTTTGGGAACCCCTAGGGTTTGGGTAGCAGACGTCACGCTGTGCCTTTCTTCTTCGAGCCTCTCGAACCCTCTTAATTGACCTTCTGGCTCCAAAAACTATGTGTGCGCTAGGAAAACGGTGTCAGGTTTTCGCCCTGTTGCAGGAGACTCCAGTGTGCGCATACTTTTAGGCGGTCGACTGTCAACCTGCGTATACTAGGTTCGCGCCCGGTACACGTCTACTTTTTTAAAATCTTTTAAAAGACGTCTTAGAGAAGTCTAAAAGTCGTCTTAAAGACGCCTTTAAGACGTACAGTTTTGTAACATAAGCCGTTCAGAAGACGTTCGGAGGCCGTTCGGAAGACGTTCGGAGGACATTCAAGACGTCTTTAAGACGTGTTGAATGTCCGACAACAGACATCTTTGTGCTATCTGGGATGTTGTCAAGGTCATCATTCTGAACAACTTTTCCCTATACATGTTATCACCGCTCGGTTTTAGTTTTCGAGATATTCGTAAAAAACTTTAGTTATACTTATGTTACTAGTACACTGTATTCTGGAAAAAATGGTCACTGAATAGTGATTAAAAGAGTAATTGGAGTGGGTGAGGTTATATTTTCTGTCGGGGAGGGGGTTTTGGTTAGGTCTGGTTTCACATCACCATCTTATAGCATCTCAAGTAAAATCTTGTCTATTGTAATGGGGGAGGGGCTGCCGCCTAACCACAACCTAACCACAACCCACTCCAATCACTCTTTCTTTCCCTTTTTATATATTGTATACCTGTTATTAATTTTGGATAACCCAAACAAGCACAAAATCATAACATTTGCAAGAAGCAGAATACGTTACGAACGCTGTTAAGCGATCGCCTATTCTAAAATGATGTGTACTCGTAATCTTTTGACTAAAGATTTTTGCAAATATCTCAATAACTATGGCCGAGCGGCGGTAACATGTATAGGGAAAAGTTGTTCAGAATGTTGACCTTGACAACATATTTCAAGGTCATCAAAATTTGTGAGGAGGGCAAACTTCTAAATAATTACCAAAGCTTTAGAAAAATTATATGTATAATTAAAGAAAAAACCATGAATTTCAATCAAATCTTTAATATTTATTAACTATCCTAATTGTACACATACACTGTATTGTAATGTATACAATATGTATACATATTATACAGGGTGCGGCACCTAAAACAGGTCACCTGAATAACTCGCTTGCTTTTGAAGATAGAAAAAAAAGGATCAGACCAAACTTACTTGATATCGAGGGGCTCGTAATCTGATGTCATTAATTTTTTTATAGGTGGAGACGTCAAGGAGATATGAAGATCAACTCTGTTTTTTTAAATGGAACGGTATGGTTTTTTATTTACATTCTGATAGTGTATTTCAAGACGAATACAATGACCTATTATGAACGTCATTCAAGGTCACGCAAGGTCAACTGCAATAGAAAATAAAATGTCTCAAAGCACTCTTCAAATACTTTTGTGTCTTCTCTGGTTGTTGGCATACTGCTCTTCTAAGTATTGGTAAGGGTCGCAGAACATAAATAAACATACCATCACATTGTATGCTTACCTGTATCCAGAAATGTTATTAGTAGTTTGACTACCGACTAGAGTACGGCTTCGAAATATTCAATCTGAGTGTTCAATTTTCAAGAATGCGTTACACAATAGCAGAGAAAGTGGAAATGGTTATCATTTATGGTGAATGTCATAGAATTATGACGAAGGCAACCACAGTTGATATGCAAGAACGTATAAAAAGAGCTTGCTCTGTAATAGATACAACTGAAATTTGTCAGGCAGTATCATCAGTATTGCAACGTTTTAGATTATGTCTCAGTGTTCAAGGTCGACATTTTGAACACTTGAAGTAGCAGTGAATACGTACATAATGTTACATGTAAATCGTCGTAGTGTTCGAAGAGTGCTTTGAGACATTTTATTTTCTATTGCAGTTGACCTTGCGTGACCTTGAATGACGTTCATAATAGGTCATTGTATTCGTCTTGAAATACACTATCAGAATGTAAATAAAAAACCATACCGTTCCATTTAAAAAAACAGGGTTGACCTTCATATCTCCTTGACGTCTCCACCTATAAAAAAATTAATGACATCAGATTACGAGCCCCTCGATATCAAGTAAGTTTGGTCTGAAACTTTTTTTTCTATCTTCAAAAGCAAGCGAGTTATTCAGGTGACCTGTTTTAGGTGCCGCACCCTGTATATTTTATACACCTAGTAGTTAGGAAATAAAATACATGCACATATTGATATTCAAACAATTTTTATTAAATAATTGAAATATATAACTTTGATAAAACTATCTAAAAAAAATCTTTGCAAAGAAGATGTGTAAGATAAAAAATATTAATGTTCTCTTATAAACTGTGAACAATTAAAATAAAAAAATTTTAATGATTTATCTATTTTATTTTTAATTATATCTCTAATTTCAAATAGGTTTTTAAGAAGCACAAAGCATCTATCGTTGCATTTGCTAGTCGAGATCTTTTCTTTGTAATAAAATCATTGGCAATTGAAAAATTGCGCTCATTTTGTATGGAGGTCGGTGTAATTTTGATAACGCATCAAAAAATTGTTGCAAAATTTTTAGTTTTCGTACCAGTTGTTTCAAATATATTAAATTCTTTCGTTACTATCTGACATTTACTATCGTTACATTTACATTGGGATTTCTTCAGGCTTCCCAAGATTGACAATTTCAGTTGTTCCTCCAAAGATAATTCTTGATTGTTGATAGTTAATTTTTCTTCAACATTGTCATTTTCGTCAGAATCATTGTTTTTATCGATGTTGTTGTGTTCGTTTTTAAAAACCCTACATAAAATTATTTTCATTAAGTTTAAAAAAGTGTCTATCTTTTTATGAATAATACTATCAGGATTTTGAAGAAATCTCATATGAGTTTCAATTTTCGTATCTCTTCTTTTACGTTTCGAGTGAAAGTGCAATTCAGAACGCGAGCTTTATTTGAATTCTCGAGAAATAACAATAATTTCTCGAGAAGTGCAAAATATTTGGGGAGAAATGGCAAGAAATTCTCGAGAAGAAACACTAGACACAATGCATATAAATTGACCGGCAATTGTACCAAATGTACGCCATATACAAAATGGTCGTGCGCTGAATCGTGCAAGAGGAAATTGTCATCTAATCGGCTGTGAGAACTTTTCACATACCCACGAGCGATCTGGGTTATTTAGAACGACAATCTGCATCACTGGCAAAGCAGGAACCGTGTTCTCGCTTAAACGTTTCCTTATTGCGGAATCCGCTCTCGTTTCGCATCAAGTGGAGTCTCGTTAGTCACTGTGTGACAATGGGAATTTCAATCAGCACAATATAACGCGGCTTTGTTACAGCCGTGTATGTACGGTTAGGTACTTAACGTAGTAAGCACAAATGCACATATAATACGTATACGTTAGGGTGGACCTTATTTTGCGATCTACGAATTTGTTTGAGGCCACCCCCGAAAATTGTGACAATAAGTGAGAAAATGACCTGGTTAAAACTTGGGCCCGACTGGACCACGAGAAACCGGCGCGCATCAAATTTGAAAATTTGGAGTTTTTTCAATCTTAACATAAGTGTACGTTATGATAGTTTGAATTCGTTGAATTTGTCTTTTTTTCTCTTTAAGAATACATACATAGCATAAACAGTTGTTAATTGAAAAAACATCCATGACCTTGAAAATTTGAAAATATGACCTTGAAAAAAAATGTTTTTCGCTGTCACTATATTCATTTCATTGTATCCTACAACTTTTGTCTGAAGAATTTTTTTATATATTCAGAAATAATAATGATATTAAATATTTTTGTTTGAACGGCTATATGACTGGTAGAAAAGGTACATAGAGGTATGTAAACGTAGATTTTAAATTATAAATGAAATAGTTGCATTTTTATCAGTATTACAATTTCTTAAATATATAATTCATACCTGCATTGAAATGCGAGTTCTGTTAGCATTATTAAGAAGGAAAGAGTCTCAAAAGTGCAATGGGACAAGCGTTGTAGAGGCATGGAACGCTTACTTGGCGTACCTGGAATTCCATCTGGATCTGGCAACGAACAATCCTCTGCAGTATACGAATTAGTGCAGGAATGGAATATCAGCGACAAAGTGCAAGCACTTTGTTGTGACACAAAAAATGGCACTTATAGGCCGAAAATCATGAAAAATTGCAATCTTTATTACTTTTAATCGTTTATAATTCGTGAACCAATTAACCAATTTCAATGAAATTTTCAGAATTTATATAATTTATACGAGTTTAGAAAACACATCTTTTAAATTTTCGTTATTGGCCCAGCTGAAAAAGTTGTAAAATTCAATTTTTACTTGTAAAAGACGGCACGGTGGAGGCAGTACCCTCTTCGTGGTTGATAGGGGATTATTGCCATTGGCCCTCGTTACCGCAGGGTCGATTGACGAAGGCCATGAAAGCGTGCGAGGAAGTGAACAAATGCTGACCAAAACAGGCAATTAAATATTTTAAAAATGGCACTTTTGGTGAGTTAAAGATTTTATACTATGATGAAACTATAATAATTATATAAGGGCAAGGACCAAGGCGAAAGTGGTTGAGGACAGTCAACTAGGGAAACGCAAAATTTTACAACTTGTGAGCGACACCGATGAAGAATCGGAATCGGTGTTGCCTTCGCCTCCGGCACTCAAACGACGCTACGAGCTAGGTACGTAAATAAAAGATTTTATGCTATTTTATGATAATTGCTTAATTTCTTTCCATAAATAATAATTATATAGTTGTATAAACCATTATTATTGTTTTCAGGTACATGCAGAAGGACAATCGACCATATGATGAATAATGCTATTTCATTTTTGTTTCGAAGAAACTTGCCAGTGTTTTTCTTTTTAAATTGATTGTACACGCTGGTCTGTTTATTTCGACCTTTTATGTAGTTATAAATAAGTTATAAATTTTAAGTTTATATTAAAATAATTTATAGTTATAAACACATATATTTAGTTATAAATATTATATTATATTTGCTTTTAGTTATATACTTTTTTATTTTATTCGTAGATGTATATTTCATTATGTATTTAGTTATAAATATTATATTATATTTAGTTACAAATGTATATATTTATAGTTATAAAACTTTTATATGCATAAATAAATATATATTTGTATTATACGTATATGCGATTGTATTGTATTTACTATGTACCTAATTAATGTCCTTATAAACGTCCTGTAAATGCCCTGTTAACGTTCAGAATATGTCCAGCCGTACGTCCTAATAACGTCCTTATATCCCAGAATTGGTCCTAAGTACGTACCAGGAACGTCCGAATAACGTCCGTATGTCCCCAGATATGTCCCACGTACGTCCCAGATTGGTCCGTACGGAACTTTTTATGTACGTTACACTTTATAACGCGGACCTCATTCGGACAATTCTGGGACGTATCTGGGACATACATACATATATCGGACATACGGACATGATTCGGATGTCCCTGGGCCATACGAAGGTCCGATTACGGACGTACTTTGGAAAGAGATCCTTCTACGTGGGAAGATGACAACGATTTCAAAATTGGACGGGACATCACTCGACGATTAAAAGGTGTAAATGACACTGCTGAACGTGGTATGAAACTTGTGGAGGAATACAATAAAATATTATCAAAATATGAAGAGGAGAAATAGTTTATATTAGAAAATGGAAAGGCATATAAAAAGCAGTATCCTAATATCACAAAAGAGAATTCGTCACAGGATTTATAAAGGACTTTCTCTCTTGGTCAATACCTCCTTGAGTGCCAATTTAACATTGTTATGTATTATGTAGTATAAGTAAAATGTGAATTATCAATTGTTAATATAGAATTTTCATTACTTTTAACTGTGTTAATTATAAGTGTAAATAAACTAGGATAAAATTGTAAATATTTTCATTTTTACTGTGTATTGTATACATGCATGAACGTTTAAATGTGACTTCTCTAAATATCTTAATTATTTGTAAATGGGTGAAAAAATTCTTTAGACAAAAGTTGAAGTATTCTATGAGACAAATATAGTAGTAAAGAAAAAAGTTTGCTTTTGAAATGTCAAAATTGTGATGTTTTTTTTTCATATCATATTATATTTTGTTTTTACATTTTTATAGAGCGTAAGCGTAAAAAGACAAATTCAGCGGTGTATGAAAATGTATAGTTACGATGTACTATAATGGAGAAGAACGATTTTCTAAAATAAAATATTTTTAAATTTGATTTGCGTCGGTCCTCGTGATCCAATCGGGCCCAAATTTTTCCCAGGCAATTTTTTCAGTTATTGTCACCATTTTAGTGGGTAGCAACAAACAAATTTAAAAAGAAAATTTCATCAGGTATGGCTAAGGTCTACCCTAGTATACATACATGTGCAAAAGCATTCAAATGATGAGATGGTACATTCATAATTCACGTAGACAAAAACGTACCTGACACAATTCACATTTGGAAAATACTTTCAGTATTTGTGCGGGTTGCGAGAGAGGCGCACACGAAAACAATTTGCTAGCAACACATTTGCAAGTTGCACAGTTTTTATTTTATTGTATTTATGTTATAAGACAGGCATGTCAAACTCGTTTACCACCAAGGGCCTCGTTAAGTATTATAAATTAATTCGGCGGCTGCAACAAAAAAAAAGACTCGAAATAAAGAAGAAACACGTCTTTTTATTAAGCATACGTACGAAATACATATGAAGTATAAAAGTTGTTTTTTTCTAAAGTTTACTTTATTTGTGTTACGAGCCAGGGCCGCGAGTAGCGCGTGTGGCTGGCGAAGGGTTATTACCCTTGGAATAAGGTTACAATTTGTTAGTTTGAGGAATAGAATCAAGCGTAGACGAACCTGAACAGTAGTTACTGCGTAATCAGGGAGCTGCTAGGGGGTTGTAGAAGGGCGCGGATAAACCCAATACAAGATTAGGTAGCCGCTAGGAGGTTGGATAAAGCGCAGACGAACCTGATGCGTAATCGCGTAAACAGGGAGCTGCTAGGATGCGGACGAACCTGGTGCATAACCAGGGAGCCACAAGGATAGTATAGTTTTCGTGGACGAACCCAGTGCGAAAGTGGGGAGCCACTAGGTTGGATAAATCTTTGTTTGGACTATTGGTTTGGCGCGAACGAACCTGATGCGTAATCAGGGAGTCGCTAGGATTGTTAGTAGGCCTCGTAACTAGTATAATTTAATTGATACAATCTGAGCGGTAAGATTGTATCGTGTGGGCACGTTCAATTACTAGATTAGGATTTTGGTCAATAATTAAGGGTTTAAGAAAGTTGCACGATCTACCAAAATAACACAAGTATATTCTAATAAGGAATGTGTATGTACAATGGTGGTGTCGCGACTGAATTGAATAATGTGTATGTATAATATTATTACCTAAGATGCTCGGTGTTGACGCACTGGCAATGCGGGGCCTGATAGTACTAATAATGCCAAATAGACTTTAAACCGAACTCGCGGAGTCTTTAAGGTTAACTTTGATCGAAGGGGAACTTTAGCCCGATCTCACTAGACGTGGATTCTAACGACTGCAACACGACGTGACACTACTCGTGTCTAGAAGAGTACTAACCACCGAGAGTAAAAATGCAAGGGTTTATATACCCCAAAAATAGGAGGGGTAGTCTGATTTTAATCTGCAGTTACATGGGACTGCACTCTCGTTTTTTGTGGGTTTCCATTAAATCGGGTCAGAGCTCGATCTTCGTCAAGAGGGTAGATTCTAGAAGGGCCTGTTATCTAGGACGTTTCCTGCCAGAGACGATCTTGAAGAGATTCCCGTGAGAAAGTCAACGGAATTTCTTCTCATACCGTAACATTTGAATAAAAGTATTTCATTTTTGTTTTCAAGAAACTTGGCAACGGTTTTCAGTAACCGAATTTTCAAAATGACCTAAGCTTTATTGTTCATAATTTAATGGAACAGTAATGCTTAATGAGTTAATGAAAACAATCAATGATCAATCTATGTCAATAATAATGATCTACCGGCAATTATAATTATTCCTTCATTTTTGGAGAATCGGCATTTTTTAATAGACCTGCGATCGCTTTTTACATTTTGTTTAGCTCGGCCCATATTGAAAATTTCAAACATCCTTTCGGTACACTTGTGTCAGTTATATACATTCTAAAAACTTCATCGAAAGCAGTAATTTTTCCGCTTACAAAACTTGACATTTTTCCACTTCCGCTACCATCTCGCGTCCGTTTTCCCCGCTCGTTTGGACGGGAGACGTCGCACGTTTTCTGTCCATATCAAGAGCAATATACAGGGTGAATCAGAACATGTAGGAAGTGCTGCAGGGGCTGATTCAGCACACTAAAATAAGAAGAAAAGTTTATGTAAATATACAGGGTCATACCTATTTGACGGTGCAAGCCAAAAGGAGGTGAATCTACATGAAATAATAAGTCGAAAAGAAAGAATAAAGTGTAAAACTGGGATGGGTATTTGTCTCCCAATCGAGATAAAAACGTTCCTACCATACCGCCCACTGTCCCCCACCAGCATCCGCCGTTACCATGAAGGAAGGACACGGTTCGTTCGTCGCGAGCAGTGCGCAGTAGTGCGCAGGCCTCGTGCATTGCGACGAAGGCGCGCGCTGCATGAAAGAGAGATTGGTGGGGAAGCAAGCGTTTGAGGGGCCCCTGCCGTGCCCATCCCGTAGAATCCCGCTGTGGTGATCGTGACATATAATTTCTTTCCACCCTGTACATCGTAACCGCGAAGAACATCAACGATATTCACCGAGCTTATATCCTGTTTCCCAAAGTTAAGCGTTTGCTCTTTGCACCGTGTAGCTTCAGCATTTTTCATTGAACATTACAAAAGTTTTTTCATTTACGGCTTTGTTTTCAAGTAAATGGATATTGAAGATTCGTCAATATCTCTGTACATATACACGAGCTTCATCAATGTCATGGCTTGTTGCTAGTTCCGTGACAAACTTCCAGTCTATGTCGTTCTATCGATATGGCAACATACAGCAATAGAGAATATGTTGGTGATTCTCGCGTTGCGGAAATAAAAAAATAGAAATGAAAATAGTTTTATTGCACAATATTTATTGCTTAGTTAGTGTTTAATGTAAGAAGTCGGAACGGAAATTGGAACAGCATGATTATATTCTTCAGAATTAAACATAAGTAAAATCGATTTACTCATAAACAAAATCTTACTGAAACGAAAAAATCTTATTCTTTCTTCTTATTTTTCTTCTTCTTGTTTCTTATTCTTCTTATTATTTCATATAGATTTATCTCATTTCGACTTCTACCACCAGATCGGTAATACCCTGTATATGCCCCTTTTCACCTTGTTTCCGACTTTTTTTTTGTTTTGCAACAATCATTTACATAAATATGTCAGAATTACATGTTAGTACAATGTTTTTCTGCATAGTTTGAGCGACAAAGAAATATGAATTATGACATATTATACAAAAATGGTTACAGTGATTAATACGAAAGTGGCGTCCAGTGAGGGAAGATTATTTTAAGATGGCGCATTGCATCTTGAGAATGAGCTATCCCAACTGTGAACTAACTGGTATGTAAGTACATGTGCCGCGACGCTTGATTAAACGCAGTGATATTTTTCCTGTATTGGTATTACTAGACTCCGAATTAATATTTTCTATATTTCTACAAACAGTAGGTGTTATTTAATGAAGATGTATACATTCAAGTTGATACATAAAATACTCAATGTAAAAATTCTCTGTTTTTTTAAATATAATTTTTAAATATAATAGTTTCTATAGACGAACTTCTATAGAAACGTATAAAAGAAAGTGTTTATAGAAACAAAAATAGAAAGGGCACGCAAAACAGTTGAGTTCCGAAGAAATTGGAAAAATTAAAGTATTAAAAGAAGAAGGGTATTCTAATAGACAAATTGCTAGGAGATTAAGAAGAAGCGAATTTGTAATACGTTCTTATCTAAAAAATAGGCAAAATTATGGGAAGTTGTACAAAGGCAGAACGAAACAAGCTGTTATTATAGCAGGAAGCTAATATTTCAGCTTCTTATGCACAGTACAAAGATTTTTAAAAAGAACGCCAACACTTAAAAGAAAGCGTTTGAAAAGAAAGCCATGTTTGAAAGGACATCATAAAGAAGACAGACTCAAGTTTGCAAACAGCATGGGTTGGGTTAAAAAATGAGGAAAATTTAATTTTGATGGTCCCGATGACTATTCTTTTTATTATCACGATTTGAGAAAGAAAGAAAAGATTTGATCACGTCGCCAACATGGTGGAGGATCTGTCATGGTTTTGGAAGCAATTAGCTCGAAAGGAGTGATTGATTAAAAAAATCTGAAAGGACGGCAAGACTCTAAAAAATATCTGGAGACTTTAAAAGCAACGAAAATTAAGATTTTTGAAATTTTTCACTGCGAAATTAATTAAAACATGGCATCAAAGGCAAGAAATAACTTGTTTAACATCGGACGAGTATACATACAGGGTGTCCCAAAACGACTGCGTAAGCGGGAAATGGGAGGTTCCTTGGGTCATTTGAAGCGACATTTTCCTTAGCAAAAATGGCGTCCGCGGCTTTGTTTAGGAGTTATTAACGAAAAACACAGACCAACCAGAGTGCGCCTAGTCGCTCGGTGGCACGGTAAACGCGGCGAGCCGGGGGGAGGAGAGTGTTGTCGGTACGCCGCGATGTAACAGACAACAGTTTCTCAATTATGTCCCGATTTCGATGATCTTTGGATATGTTGTAAAGACCACGATTCTGAACAACATTTCCCTTTAGACTTTTTGCCTCGCGTCTTTAGTTTACGAGATATTTGTAAAAACTTGTAATTGAAAATGCTTCGAAATGTGTGTCACTGTCACTGGGTCATTCTGTGACGAACTGCACAGATGTCTTCAGGTGTACGACAGTACCGAAAGCTAAGGGTTGTACGGTGAGGTCAACGAACTGTACAGCTGATGGTAGATAGCAGGTATACGACAATCACATGTTTCGGTTTTCCTGCAGATTTGTACGCAGAGTCGATGGGTTACTGTTCGAAAACGTCGTCCGTCTTTCTTTTAGAAAGTTTCTTACGGGAGGCATAGGACAATAGGGACCCTAAAACGCCGCGCCGACCTGACATTTCTACCTCTTGCTGGGTGAAAGGACGGACGACGTTTTCGAACAGTAACCCATCGACTCTGCGTACAAATCTGCAGGTAAACCGAAACATGTGATTGTCGTATACCTGCTATCTACCATCATCTGTACAGTTCGTTGACCTGACCGTACAACCCTTAGCTTTCGGTACTGTTTTTACAAATATCTCGTAAACTAAAGACGCGAGGCAAAAAGTCTAAAGGGAAATGTTGTTCAGAATCGTGGTCTTTACAACATATCCAAAGCTCATCGAAATCGGGACATAATCGAGAAACTGTTGGTTGTTACGACATCGCAGCGCAGCGTACCGACAACACTCTCCTCCCCCCGGCTCGCCGCGCTGACCGTACCACCGAGCGACTAGGCGCACTCTGGTTGGTCCGTGTTTTTCGTTAATAACTCCTAAACAAAGCCGCGGACGCATTTTTTTCTAAGGAAAATGTCGCTTCAAATGTCCCAAGGAACCTCCCATTTCCCGCTTACGCAGTCGTTTTGGGACACCCTGGATTTTCAGGTGATGAAATGAAGCTCCAAAGGATGCTGGTTCAATAAAAAGATTTAATAATAATAGATGTAGAAAAGAATAGTACAGTAACGAGTGCGTGTTAAGCAATGCGTATACCGAGTTTTTGCCTGTCAGACTTCTAATATAGTAATGGGCTTTTGTATCTTACGCGCATACCGAGCTTTCCGGCAAGTTCCCTTTACCATACTTGGTTTTGGTAGGGTCCGGAGTTTCAGCTCGAATTTCGACCTGGCTATTCGAGAGAGGGTCGAGAGTCCCTGCTGTGCATGGCACAAAAAAAAGGTTGCAGGAGGTAGCTCCACAGCTCCTTACGTGTAAACTATCGTTATCTCTCTTCTACAACATCATGGAGATAGGAAACGTCTATTGTAATTTCAATATTTAGTCATGAAGGAACAATTTTCAATCACGAAAGTATTCTCAAAAGTGTACAGATTAACACAATATGAAGAAATAAGCATAACTTTTCGGGCTAATAAATACCCCACTGTGCATCGTCTTTTTTTTTAAATGTTCGAATATTGTACTCTGCCAGATAGTAGGTGGCACAAATTTACTAAACATACATTTTAAATTTTCCTTATAGGTTTACATAAAGAATTTGTAAACAGCAATGTTCATAATTTTCTCTAGAATTCTTGACAGATAGGAATTTAAAAAAAAAATTGTAAACACGCCATTTAGTAAAATGATTCTTCTAAGTTGTTGAAGAAACTCATCGTCGTTTAGGTTTACTTTGAAGGGTATACGGAGACTTTTTCCGACCATCGATTTTACGTAGCCGTCGCGTCGATCTGCAGGTGGTAATAAATATTTTTTTCGCCGCCAGAATTGCCGTTTTGCCTGCGAAGGAAGCAATGTTCTTTGCATCGGTTTGTTTCTCGCCGTTCCAAGGAACATTTTATTGGTGGGATATTTTCTGGGCGTACTCCGTCAACGTTTTTCAGGACGGCAAAGAACCAGAACGTTCAGAACCTCCGCCGTGTTTAGTTGAGTTGTTTGACGAATTGTTTCACCGTACAGTTTGTCAGATGTATATTCTTTTTTTTTCGTTATTCTTTCTTATAATGTTTATAAATTCCTTAACAACGTATTCCCCACCTTAAAATACCACGAAGAACTCTAAAAATTTCTAGTCTATAGCTATTTAAATAAACAACGCCATTTGCCGGACAGAAAAATAGTCTTGAGGCATACTTGCTAAGCACTTGTCCGGCTCTAGCAAAGGCATCTCGGATTTTGGGAACCCCTAGGTTTTGGGTAGCAGACGTCACGCTGTGCCTTTCTTCGTCGAGCATCTCGAACCCTCTTAATTGACGTTCCGGCTCCAAAAACTCGGTATGCACTAGCAAAACGGTGTCAGGTATCTCCGGCTTGCCGGAGACTCCGGTATGCGCAGTCCTTTAGCCGTTGTATGAAAGATAATTCGGGTAAGCTGTATCTTTAATTTCAAAAATGTGAATTCATACATATTGGAGTTCATTTTCTGTCCAATGTAGGCATTTTCGAGAAAAACGTGTGAGATAAAACTTTTATTATTTTTTTCATACATTCTGAATATGCAGTGAAAAATATCGGGTCCCATTTAAAAAAAACGACTTCCGGTCTGAAAATTCTATTTCCGGTTAGTACCGGAAATTGCAATTACCACCATTCGATAGAGCGTACCCGAATTAGTTATTAAAATTTTTTTAGTTTTCAATAAAAATCACTCTCCACCATATTAATAGGGGTGGACGGGTGGTCTAGGACACCCTGTATATACCGGGTGGTTCACGAGAAACAGGCCATCTAAATAGCTCCGTTAGAATTAGAGATCGAAGAAAATGTTAGAGAGGAAAGTTGTACTGTTAAAGGGGGCAAATATGGTGATATAAAAAAATGTTCCGATTGTAGTAGTTTTCAAGGTCTTTTGAAGGTCATCGATGATTTTTAAATGGCACCATATATTTTTAACTTCACAGTGTTGTAGCTGATGTCAAGACGAGTTCAATGATGTGGTACACTATGACCTTCAAATGACCCTGGACTCATAAATAGATATAGTTTGACTACTCTGTTTGATCAACGGTTTAATTTCTTAATGCGCGAGAAGTGGTGGGAATCTGGGGAATTCTGTGCGCTCTGATGCGTGCATTGAATAAAACGGAACGGTTCTCTATGCAGTCTAAGCATAGTACATGAAACGGAACGGATCCATTGTATGTCCAGTGAACCTGTTTAATAACATTTTAACACAACCCTTTCTGTGCCATACTCCACCTAAGCCTTTCTAAAATTCTTATGCCCCCAATGTAACATATACATAATTTTTAATATTCAAAAATTGAATCGTTTACTGCAGAAACTTAAATGATACTTTAAATTGCCCCTCTTAATAATCAAATTACTCGCCTCTGGGGCGTGGTCTCCACGTTGGGAAACACTGCTCTATATCATTTATTTTAATTACTGTTCGACGACAGCTTATCCCAGAACAAAATGTACATCTCAAAGATAGCCGCTCTACATTATCGACGTCACCGCTTACTTGTGCTGCCATTTTGCTCGGATCTTACTTGTTAGACCATATCAATGGGCATTATCTAAATAAAAAATTATTGAAATAAATTCTAGATAAAATACTCTGTATCTTTTTGTTTTTATTCGAAGTCAGATGAAGCGCGAGAATTTATCCGTATCTTGTATCTTTCAACTGTTTGGTTCGGAGAGTTTATTCGTCTGTCTCCCCAAGAATTTTCTAGTTATCTTCCACTTTTATTTGACGGTCGAATACAGCGCCACGATGTATCTTACGGTTGTATCTGTCGTTACTTGGTCGCAGAGTATCCGTCAGATTTTATTGAAAGAAATAGATTCATAACCTTGTGGGTTATTTGACTCCAGATGTCGTCATTTTTATTTGACTTTAAATAACTGAGATTTTGATTCGGCGTTGCCACGTCGTAAGTACGTAGTACGATTCGGAAACTCTTAGAGGATCGATAACTTTTGTAATATTGGAATATACGACTTGAATTTTTATGAACAATTAGAACAATTAGTTTAATCTAGAAGAGTTGAATGGAGAACTGCATAAATCAAACATCGTTAATTAAACGATTGCTTAAACAAATAAATTTTTATTACTTACACAATTTTTTAAACAAATCAATTTTTATTATTTAAACGATTGTTTAAACAAATCAATTTTTGTTATTTAAAGGGATGTTTAAACGCATACATTTTTATTACTTACGCGATTGTTTAAACAAATATATTTTTATTATTTAAACAATTGTTTAAACAAATATATTTTTATTATTTAAACAATTGTTTAAACAAATATATTTTTATTATTTAAACAATTGTTTAAACAAATAAATTTTTATTATTTAGACGGATATTTAAACCCATAAATTTTTATTACTTACACGATTGTTCAAACAAATCAATTTTTAACACTTACACGATTGTTGAAACAAATCACTTTTTATTATTAAAACAATTTTCGTCACGTTTTGCTATGAGTAAAAGTCTTTACAATAAATGGAAATGTCACTTGGTTTCACCATCGGTACTCTGATATTAACCGTTCATTTGTACATATTGTTACGGGTTTACCGGCACACTGGTGTTACGGGTCTGCCGGTACACCTGTTGTATGGAATTGATGGTAAATTCAGGTTGGTTGGAGTCTGGAGACAGACGTGGTTGTGGATGGACGTTCAAAAAGGCGATAATAATTCCCTTCCTTCGAGAAATTGTATATCCGAAGAAGTGTATTTATTTAGAGGCAGCGACTTCCGTTACATTGGTGTCAGAAGTGGGATTCTGCAGTTGAGCTAAGCGACTTGCGGAACGAAATGCAGACTCGGTCTGCCCGTTTGGAGGAGCGTCTCGCGACCTTGGAGGCACGTTTGCTGGAGAACCGAGCGGACCTTCGAGTGGAAAAGTTCGCGTCCATGCAGACGCAGTTAGCTGATAATCAGGCCAGTCTTTGCCAACTTACATCTCTTTTTGAGAGATTTGTGGGAGAAGGGAACCGTGAGGCTGCCGGTGACGTAGGTTTACGTGCGTCCAATCAGTGTTCGCGCTCGTGCGATGTTATTCCACCGTTTTACCGCGGTAAGCCTGCGAAATTTAACGGTTCGGGTTCATGGAGACTGTATTTGACACAGTTTCTTACACTGGCGAAGATTAATAACTGGGACGTCACCACTAAGGCTCTGGTCCTCGTGGACTCTCTTGAGGGAGAGGCCCTTACGGCCCTGACGTGCCTGGAAGAATCGAAACGTACCGATTTTGACGCGCTTGTTTCTCGGTTAAATGTCCAATACGGCAATGAGCATTTGGCTCAGTTGGACCGTTTCAGGTTCTTTAACTATAGACAGTGAAAGGGAGAGTCTCTTCGGGCTTTGGCCAACCAAATTTGTTTTCTTTCTCACACGGCTTTCCCTGACGCGACGCCGGAATTTCGCGATAAACAGGCGCATCAGAGGTTCCTCGAGGCAATCGGGGACCGCAATCTCAAGAGAAATGTCACCCTTGCTTCGATGAATTGTTCCACCCTGGACGAGACACACGGGATCGCGGTAAGGGTGGAAGCTTTAAATTTCGAAGATTCTTTGAGGACTCAGGCGCCGCCTATGCAGGAGAGTGTGAAGGTGGACGCGCACCGTTTTCGACCATACGGGGGACAGCCACGTGACTTTAGCAAGCCTTTGACTTGTTGGAGATGTGGGAAAATTGGTCATATTTCTCCGAACTGTTCCTTGCATAAAGCTAACGCATCGGGAAACCAGAAGGGATCGTTGTAAAGTGGGTTGCGAACGATCCGATTCAAAGAAACACCCTCTATCGAATTTCTTCGGTTAGTAACGTTGCGGCGGAGTCTGGTGTTAGCGTCTCAGGCCTTCTGGATGGTCATCCCCGAAAGTTCATTGTCGATACTGGTTCGCGGGTCTCACTCCTTAGGGGGACGTCAGATGAGGGTTGTTGCTCGATGTTAAGCGAAGTGCACCTTAGATCCGTTACGGGAGAGAGTGTTCAGATTTTTGGGACGCGCCGCGCTTTTGTCGAGCTCGGGAAACTTCGCGTTGAGCACGAGTTTCTCGTTGTCGATATCGAAGAAGATTGCATTCTAGGGATGGATTTTCTGTCGAAATACAGGTGTTCGGTCGACTTGGGCGACAACTGCGTGCATATTGCTGGTCTAGGTAAAATTCTGTTTAATGGGTGTCCTATCGATGCTGGGTCTCCGAAAAGTGGCGTAGACATTGCAGAGGGTTCTGGAGACCGCGTTTTGCCAGAGTTTTTGTTTCCGACTTTTAAAGATAATTCCGTACTCTTGAGCCAGAGCGAGAAAGAAGACTTTAGGAATTTTCTAGTTTCATTCCAGGATGTCTTTGCTAAGGATAAAAACAGTTGGGGAGCTGCAAGGTTGTGAAACATCGTATAGATACGGGAGATCACGCTCCTATTAAGCAGGCTCCTCGTAGGGTTTTCGTTCAGCGCAAGGACGAAATTCGGCAGTTAATTGCGGACATGTAAAGCCAGGGGGCGATTGAAAAGTCGGTTAGCTCTTGGACGTCCCCGGTAGTTTTAGTCAAAAAGAAAGACGGCTCGACAAGGTTTTGTATAGATTATCGCCAGTTAAACAACATAACGAAGAAAGACTCGTACCCCTTGCCTCGGATCGACGATACTCTAGATGCGATTGCTTTACTCCTACAAAATCACAGGTCATTTTACCACGTTTTTATTAGATCGCTTTCTTGTCTGTCTGTCTGTCTGTTCGGTACAAATTTTGCGATTGATTTTAAACTAACTTCCCGATGAGCTAGAGACTTGAAATTTTAAACATAGCTCAGAACTGGATGACAATGCAATATTTAAAACAAAATTGTAAAAAAGCCTATGCGTTAAGGACATATAAATTATTATTAATAAATCTA
The DNA here is from genome assembly GCA_916610255.1 of Lasioglossum lativentre. Taxonomy (NCBI): domain Eukaryota; kingdom Metazoa; phylum Arthropoda; class Insecta; order Hymenoptera; family Halictidae; genus Lasioglossum; species Lasioglossum lativentre. Next base: position 21,961,628 of record OU744359.1, on the reverse strand, counting down.
ACCGTTATACCCCATCGCACTACCTGTACGTCCCCACTTTACTACGTGTTCCCACTCTGACTCATCCCCATTCTGACTCATCCCCTCTCCACTGACCCGTTTCGCACCGAAGGAGCTCAGTGTGCGTCAGTGTGCGTCAGTGTGCCTTTGAGCTCCGTGCGGTGTTTACAAAGTTACTACGTATTATTTGTTTACCAAGCGAAAGAACGAGAATCTCCGTCGAACCTTTATTGAATAATATTGGTATACACCAATATGGCGGCGCCCATATCTGTCACTTTCTGAAGTGAAACAATGAAAATTACTATAAAATTACTCAACTTTACATGCTCATAACTTTTTAACGAGTGGTTTCCGTGGTCTGGGACTTCGATATAGGAGTTTTCTCTCCGAAATGAACAAGATAAGACATAATAATCGAAAATTTCTGGGTTCCGAAGAGAAAGTTTACCCTTTTAATCGATAGAAAAATTTCACACACACAAGACTAAAAAGCTGAAAATAATTATTTAAATAAAAATAAATTTTTTAAAAAATACCACGTTTTTAAAACGGACTAAAAAGTATAAAATAATTTTTCCTAGCCACGTACAGGTTCCTAACCCCATACAGGTTCCTAACTCCATACAGGTTCCTAACCCCATGCCGCATACAGATAGTCCTGAAAATTTGTGATTGTGAATTTTTAATAGCTATGAAAATACTTGTAAGATTTAAAACGAAAAACGTGGGGCGCATGCAATACATAGATAAATTGATACATGAATTGTTCACCTAATTCGCTAACAATTTTATTGCATTACAAATGACATGAACTGTTGTGTGTGTTTTCTCAACGGCAGCTACACTCTACACTCCTTACTATTATCTTGCGCCCCACGTTTTTTGTTTTAAATCTTACAAGTATTTTCATAGGTATTAAAAATTCACAATCACAAATTTTCAGGACTATCTGTATGGGGCATGGGGTTAGGAACCTGTACATGGCTAGGAAAAATTACATTATACTTTTTAGTCCATTTTTTAAACATATTTTTATTTAAATTATTTTATACTTTTTAGTCCGTTTTAAAAACGTAATATTTTTTAAAAAATTAATTTTTTTCAATAAATTATTTCTTTTCGAAGGGGCGGGGGGGAAGTGTTACGGGTTTACCGGCACACTGGTGTTACCAGTGTCGCCAGTTGAGTCCAAATCTGGACTCATTTACTCCCCTACTTTTCCCCTTCCACTATCCCATTCCAGCACCATGTCCCACTCAATCCCCGTCGCGCACGCGCAACGTGTCACATATTACGACTCTGGCCATCAGAGAGGGGGTACCTGTATTCCCCTCGATTTTCTCGACCTGGCGACACTGGGTGTTACGGGTCTGCCGGTACACCTGTTGTATGGAATTCATGGTAAATTCAGGTTGGTTACAGCATCGTTATGAAAACGACGCTGGAACGAAAGAGAGTCTGGAGACAGATGTGGTCGTGGACGGACGTTCAAAAAGGCGATAAAGGCGATAAAGAGAGAAGGAGTTTCCTTCCTCCGAGAAATTGTATATCCGAAAAAGTGTATTTATTTAGAGGCAGCGACTTCCGTTACAAGATTATAACCATAACCTGACAACGTCGCGTTGGATCAAGATGCCAGTTATTTGAAGTCAAATGAAAATAACAAATAAAGATACATGCGATTTTTATCTCTTCGAAATACTCGTCACGAATAAAACAATCGAATAAATCATTTTACTCCATCGAGCTTCGAATAACTCTCAAAGTTAGGATGAAATCGTTCCATTGAAATCTCACAGATAAACTTCCATAGCGATAATCTGACGGATTCACCGTAAGATTGGTGGCGCTACCTTCGACTCTCAAATAATAGTTAAAGATAAGCTAAAAATTCTTAGTTGTAACTCACGGATGTTGCCTCTCGATTAACTTTTCGCCGCTAGAGGCGTTGAAGAGGCGAATGAAATTTCTGACGAGTATCTTACAGATAAATTATGTTGAATATGTATTTCAGAAAAATAAGTACAAATAAAAGATAACCGAAAATTATCTTTTATTTAAAAATTTTAGATAAAAAATTGTAAGGCGACGATACGTCAGAGTGGGGAAACTCAGCCGCTCAGGGGAACGTAAACCGTGGGCCGTGGCCCACGAATATCCCATCCCTGGTTGCCAGCCATAGTTGATGGCATGGCCCGCAGCGAGAGGTCGTGGAGTGCAGTCGCCTCCTTCTGCGATAACGTTATCTCGCAGAAGGAGGTGGCAGAGAGGGGAAGGGAGGCTGACCCCTCTCCGCGAGGAGAGTAGCCTCTAGGGGACGGTCCCCTAGTGGCCGGCGCACAGTGGTCGGAAATCGCCAAAACGTGGTCAAAATAGGAAGGAGTATTCGAATTTAGTTCAAAATTGATAGTCATAGGTTTTTCGGGTCGCTGATTATAAATCTGAGGTCAAAATTACAAAAAAACAAAATGGCGGATTCAATATGGCGGAAGCGTAACCCAAAAAATTATTGGACTCTCTTGAAAATTAGTATTCCCATATTTTTCGTGCCGTTGAATATGAATCTGATGTCAAAATTATAAAAAACAAAATGGCGGGCGGTTATGTGAAAAAATTATTTATTTCCACAAATATTTAATTATTATCAGGTGACTTCAGATAGCAAAAAATGTAAGATTTTAGTGTTAAATATTGCATCCGAAGTAATTCTTTAGTACTGAAATGTAATAGAAGTTTCTCAGTTCTGTTTCGTTCAGATATTTCAATCTCTTCTAGTAAAATAAAGATATAATGTATATTATGGGAGAAAATGTTGAAAGCATAGACTTATAGAGATAGACTGCGAATTTTTTGAAGAACCTGATATGAATGAAGATATGTCATGTGACGAAGTATTGTAAAATTACTTAATTATATTGTATTTTTCATAATTGTAATTGTAATTGGCGTTTTAAATGCAATATTAACCATTAAAATCATACACTGTTGACTATCTGAAGCATTTTATTGTAATATATAACAATAATGTACCTCACATTTGTGAAAATTAGTTTGTCTACGATTTAGGGGAAATTCGCCATTTCGGAACGTTACCGGTCATTAAAGAAATGGCGATAATTCATAAGGTCTGGGTTAGGTCGCTGGAAAATGAATCGTACACTTGTTTAATAGCCTTAACAGCTTCTTTTCCAAAAAAATGAACGCTTGATCGCGATTTGTTCGGGCTCAACCGTCGGCTGCGCCCGACAACGAACGGGAGCATCGACCGAGCGACCGAAAGGACCGCCGCGGCCCGCAAACAATAAACACGCGCGCCCGGCAAAACGGTCACTCGCTCGGTTTAAATCCTCCGATCGCTGAAAAACCGTTCGACAACGCGTTCCCCGCGACACCCCTTCCCCACGTCAGGAAGGCGGTGATATACACACCTCGCACGCCGGTGCGAGGTGAGTTTGAAAGCAACTGCGAAGCGCACCTTGACGTTAGCGATCTACACTTTATACAATTCTTAAATACGAGTTTGAGAATCGCGATCCCCCGACGCGATCTCCCGCACACCGAGTTCACACGTCCAGCGTGAACGTGCATTCCGCGCCCACGCGCATTGTACATATTGTATATAGTTTCGTATTTAAATATATTGTAAATAGTCTGTGTCGTGAAATTCGTCTACGTTCTCTCGTAATCGTCCCATCGTCCTCACCGGCAATTCACCGTCCCGATACCGACGGAACACGATTGATAAGCAACTTTTTCGTTAATTAAATGTACCAGATGTGTAGATTTCTCTTTTTCATCTCGCAGAGCTTTAAAAAATTAAATAAAGCAATAAAATAAGAATATTATATTAAATTAGGACATGCCCAACAATAGCAAGAATGATAAACCAGCGTTACAGCGCTATAATAAGTCGCAGAGATAATTTCAATTATGGTTGAAAATGCCGGTCTTCTAGAACTATTAACTTTGAACTTACGTATCTCCGACAGAAGTACGTATTAAATATTGGCTGTTACAAAAAAACGTGGTCTGGAACCTTATAAATAAAGTACTATTACATAGATGTTTAAACAACGGAAAAAATTTTTTGACTTTTGGCCACGATTTGGCGATTTCCGACCACTGTGCGGCGGCTTCCGGTGAGGGGCCGCAGACGTGATGACGGCGGTGGGATTAGTTAGACTACTCCTACCGCCGACATTGGAACTGCCTTCTGGCGTCCGCCTGGGGGTTGGCCAACTGGGCGGGGGGGGGGGGGGGGGGGGCTGGGTGCCTGTAAACACCCTGCCCGCTCGCTCGGTCGGCTACACCCCTCTATTGGAGTGTATTGGGGGGTGGGTTTCACAGAGGGAAGCGCTCGCTCCCCTCCCCTCCTTCTTTTTCGTCTCTCTGTCTTTCTTTTTTAGCGCGTGCGGAGACCTCCTCCCTCGACCGGGTGGGGCCCTTTCGGGCTCGCCCGTCCGAGCGAGGGAGGGGGTCTGCGGGGGTCGCGGGCGTCCAGAGCTGAAGCTCTGGAAACTGTGGGTCAAAAATACGTGTGTCTGCGTTTGGCGCAACATCTGGAGGTCTCAAAGCGAAGGTACAATCGCAATGATCTGCGTGGAACGCCTACAGTAAGTCAACCGGTGCACGTGTTTGGGTTTGGACGATGCTCTTTCCTCTTCCTTCTCAAGTGGGAAAGAAGGAAAGACATACCAAATCGCATCGTACGAACGCAAGCTTGTGCGTCCAGACGCACAGCAGGGAGTTACGACGAATGGAGTATACAGGGTGTCCCAAAATGTCTTCAACTCCCGGAAATGGGAGGTTCCTGGGGTCATTTCAAGCGCCATTTTCCTTTTGCGAAATGTTGTCCGAGGCTTCGTTTGGGAGTTATTAACGAAAAACACGGACCAATGAGAGCGCTCCCTGTCGCTCGGTGGCACGGTCAGCGCGGCGAGCCGGGGGGGAAGATAGTGCTGTCGGTACGCCGCACAGTGGGCCAGAATCGCTAGCTAGCTGTTCACGCCTATTTCACCATTATTTCAAAACTTAAAGACCACGTTAAATAGGTCGTTGAATTCGTCTTGGCGTCAGCTATAATGTTATTAAATAAAAAATATATAGTGATAAATAAATAATCAAGGTGACCACAATTTTTTATTAAATAAAAAAAATTCTTTAAATTTTTTGTATTAGAATTTGTAGAAGACTAATTACTGATTACTTTTTGTAGGAAACATTTTTTTGTCACACCACCGGAAATGTCTGAAAAATCGTGTGAATAATAAATAATAATTGAAAACTGGCTGTTCAGGTTTTCAAACACGAGTAATCCGCCTCCTAGAAGTTAGCCCCCCACTTGTTGAATTAAACAATTTCAACAGTTGTGCTGAATTGTGCTAGGTTTGTGCTATACTGTTCTCGAATATTATCACTATAATATGAAAAGTAAGATGAAAAATTGAGAAAAACGATTTTTTGAGTAGCCCCACACTTTTAATTTTTTTCAATTTTCTCAGTTGTGCTAAGTTGTGCTAGGTTGTGCTAAGATTGTGCTCAAGTATTACTTTTAAAAAATTATAAATAAAGAAGTTATAGTGAAAAACCGTTTTCGACATCTAATTAACGTTTAAGTAGGAAACAGTTATCCAAACAGCATATAATCATATATCTGAGTTGGGCTAGCCTAGCACAAGTCAGCACAACTTTTAGATTCCCCAGCACAACGATATAAAGGGCACTTTACTCTTGTACGCGGCCCTTCGCGCTAAGACTGTATATCATTTTCCGACTTTCTGGTGATCCGACAAGGATCATATCGCATATCTGAGTCGTGCTAGCCTAGCACAAGTCAGCACAACTTTTAGATTCCCCAGCACAACGATATAAAGGGCACTTTACTCTTGTACGCGGCCCTTCGCGCTAAGACAGACACGATTAAACTGCCCTTTACATCGTTGTGCTGGGGAATTTAAAAGTTGTGCTGACTTGTGCTAGGCTAGCACAATTCAGATATGCGATATGATCCTTGTCGGATGACCAGAAAGTCGGAAAATGATATACAGTCTTAGTGCGAAGGGCCGCGTACAAGAATAAAGTGCCCTTTATATCGTTGTGCTGGGGAATCTAAAAGTTGTGCTGACTTGTTCTAGGCTAGCACAACTCAGATATGCGATATGATCCATGTCGGATGACCAGAAAGTCGGAAAATGATATACAGTCTTAGCGCGAAGGGCCGCGTCCAAGAGTAAAGTGCCCTTTATATCGTTGTGCTGGGGAATCTAAAAGTTGTGCTGACTTTTGCTAGGCTAGCACAACTGAGATATATGATTATATGCTGTTTGGATAACTGTTTCTTACTTAAACGTTAATTAGATGTCGAAAACGTTTTTTCACTATAACTTTTTTATTTATAATTTTTTTAAAGTCATCCTTGAGCACAATCTTAGCACAACCTAGCACAACTTAGCACAACTGAGAAAATTGAAAAAAATGAAAAGTGGGGGGCTACTCAAAAAATCGTTTTTCTCAATTTTTCATCTTATTTTTCATATTATAGTGATAATATTCGAGCACAATATAGCACAAACCTAGCACAATTCAGCACAACTGTTGAAATTGTTTAATTCAACAAGTGGGGGGCTAACTTCTAGGAGGCGAGTAATCCAATGAATTAAGTTTATTACGTTTAATGAAATAACAAAAATGTGTTATTTCTGTCTTATTTAAAGAATGACAAATATTCAAACAAGATTAAGTATCCTATTTTATAAAGTTACTGACTATAATCAATTCATCATACAGATTTGCGGCTTATAATTATATTTATCTATTAGTAAACAAAAATCTATACAATAATCTTATTAACAAAGATAATAACATTTTTATAAGAAATATAATACATATAATATATATCATATATTTGTAAGGATGTCCGAAAAAATATCAAACTCGACGTTTAAAAATGAATCGTTTATTTCCGAAGCCTTCAATGCGCGTTGCAACGACAATCCCGTTGCTTCTTTGCTGTTTCCTTATAAAAGCTTCCGCACCGTGGGCGGTTACTTCCTTAAACCAATCATGTATACTTAAAATTAACGCACGCCCTCTAAAAAGCGACAAGGTGAGGGAAACTGGAGGTACCCTCGCCTTGAGCCCTCGTTGCCTACCTAAAGCCCATGCTAATTCGCATTAGGCCTGCAGATGTTTTAATAGCCAAGAACAGGCGTGGAGAAGAACGGAGGTAAAGTCGGGGCCGAGAGAATTGCCAGAAGCAGAGCCTCGGCCCGATAGCTCCGACCGGAGGAGGAAAGGGGCCCCAGGAAGGGGTCCCGGGAGAGGGGTTTTAGTCGGTATTCCCGGTCCACCAGACCGGGCGAGTCCGACACTCTCCCCGGCGACAAGGCCGGGGGGGTTAGTGCGTAAATGCATTTCCCCTCCCCCTTAACAAAAAAAAAAAAAAAAAAAAAAGGCCTGCAGATGTTTTACGGTACGTCAACGGCTATTCAGACCTTTAACTAAAATACGAAATCCCTAATAAATTATCATAAAACAGAAAGTTCCCCTAAGTCTCAAAAATAGCCTGAAGTCACGTCAAATGTTCAAGAAAATACATTAATATTGCAGGTAAAAAAGTGAACAGAAAATAAAGCATATGGTATCCGCCATTTTGCTTTTGTACTTTTGACATCAAATTTGTATTCAGCGACCCGAAAAACCCCATAGTATCACTTTCGGACTAAATTGTCGTACTCCGTCCTATTTTGACCACGATTTCGATCGAACTCACCACTGTGCGCGTGACACGCGACCCTTTAAACTATGATCTTTTAGAGGAGATCTTGCCGAATATGTTCCACCTTGTTAGACCACGCAAATCAACGCAAATAACAACTTTATCCCTTGTCAAAGGTGAAAAACTTTGACGATTTTCCTTAGTTGACTGAGCATTTTTTTAAATAATAAATTATGAACATTAACGTTTAGTTCCTGGGGCGTTCTCAACATAGATATACATTACTCATAAAAAAAATTTGGGTACTTAATCTTCAGTAGGTTTTCCAGACCATCGTTATGAAGAAACGGAATTTTTTCGGTGATAAATCGTATCTGAAAAAGTTTGATCTTTGAACGCTTATTGTAACAAGAGTTTTTAATAACTTTAATTAATATTATTGTTTTCGAATGTAATGGACATTTAAGAATCACTGTGCATTGGTTAAAAATCGATATGAGGACTTTCATTTTTTAGCTCATGAACAGCTACCGAGCCTTTCTGGCCCACTGTGCGCCGCGATGTAGTAAGAAGTAGCAGTTTCTCGATTATGTCCCGATTTCGATGAGCTTTGGATATGTTGTCAAGACCACGATTGAATAACCATTGTTGTATAACCATATCAAACTTATTTGAAGGTCATTGAAATCGGTGAGGATCCACATAATCTTTACCCGACTTATGGCAACTTTACCCGAACGAGAGAAGAAGCAGAAACTGATTAAATTAAAAACTCACTTATTCAGCCGTAAATCCATTTGCTGCTTCGAAATGTGTGTCACTGGGTCATTCGGTGACGAACTGCACAGATGTCTTCAGGTGTACGACAGTACCGAAAGCTAAGGGCCGTACGGTCAGGTCAACGAACTGCACAGCTGGTGGTAAAACGACAATCGAAGGGATGCGCGGTCAAGTAAACGATCCTGGCTTTCACCTTCACTTTATAAACGATAAATAAATCGTATGTTTCACACAGATGTCATGAAATTTTTACACACTCACGCACTCGTGTTGTTACACACGCACGCACGAAGTTTTTTGTCCCGGAGGAAAGGCAAGAGTGACAATGCACGCAGATTCTTACTTTCTATGTCTGCAAAACACGTGTTGTGTTTTGAACTTTTCGCCCAGCTCAGTTTTGCTTCGTGGTGGGGTTATTTGGGGGTGGTCGAAGCATCTTCCGAAAACTGCAGTCAGTCTTCAACATCATTCTTTGTGGAGTGTGCCCCTTGGATTTTACTGCGATCGCGTACCTGTCACCAACCACCAGTGCTGCAATTCCCGGCCTGACCACAGGACTAATTTATGGACAACGAACGGGAGGGACAACACCGTATACCCGCTATGCGCACCTGGATTTCTACCTGTTTCTGGATAAAAGGACGTGTATTGTGATTTGTGCTGCAATGCAAAAAAATAGTGAAAATGTTATTAGTGCATAATGCATAGCTATGTGTTATCTGTGTGAAACAAACGATTTATTTATCGTTCGGAAAGTGAAGGTTCGGAAGGTGAAGGCCCAGATCGTTTACGTGACCGCGCATCCCTTCGGTTGTCATTTTACGATCAGCTGTGCAGTTCGTTGACCTGACCGTACAACCCTTAGCTTTCGGTACTGTCGTACACCTGAAGACATCTGTGCAGTTCGTCACCGAGTGACCCAGTGACAGTGACATGCATTTCGAAGCAGCAAATGGATTTACGGCTGAATAAGTAAGTTTTTAATGCAATCAGTTTCTGCTTCTTCTCTCGTTCGGGTAAAGTTGCCATACGTCGGGTAAAGATTATGTGGATCCTCACCGATTACAATGACTTTCAAATAAGTTTGACGTGGTTATACAACAATGGTTATTCAATCGTGGTCTTGACAACATATCCAAAGCTCATCGAAATCGGAGAGGAGATAGTAGTATGAACATCGATCGATTTTCAATTACAAGTTTTTACAAATATCTCGTAAACTAAAGCCTCGAGGCAAAAAGTCTAAAGGGAAATGTTGTTCAGAATCATGGTCTTGACAACATATCCAAAGCTCATCGAAATCGGGGACATAATCGTTAAATTGATGTTTGGTACGACATAGCGGCGTACCGACAACACTCTCCTCCCCCCGGCTCGCCGCGCTGACCGTGCCTCCGAGCGACAGGGAGCGCTCTCATTGGTCCGTGTTTTTCGTTAATAGCTCCCAAACGAAGCCTCGGACAACATTTTGCAAAAGGAAAATGGCGCTTGAAATGACCCCAGGAACCTCCCATTTCCGGGAGTTGAAGACATTTTGGGACACCTTGTAGATCGCAAAATGCTGCGCCCAGACGCACTTAGGAGATCCCACTTTAACTCGGTTGCTGTTGGTTCGAGATTTAATTGTTCGTGGGTGGCATAATTCCATGTTAATAGTTTTTGAAGTGAAACTTCTTTGCTGAGGGTACGAAAGTTTGTTATGTTGCTGAAGTGACGTTACGGAAGTCGAGAGTGGCGCGAAAATTTAAACGGTGAATAAACTGAGAAAAAACAGAGAAAAACAATTTCTAACCCCGACGCGATTCGAACCCCGGTCTACCGCTTGGCAGCCCAACTCTTTAACCGCTTGGACAACCAACGGTCTTAGAATACTTGAACACTGAACCATAATATAATTGACATATCTATGATTTTCAAAACCTACCGTGTGTGGAACAGAATAAATATCTAATTAAAAGAATAAGTATATATATAAATTAAAAAATTACATTTAAAAATCTAAAATCAAAATTAATACATATACTGGGTTGTGCAAACGTAACTTTAATGAAAACTTATTTACAAAATAAATCAAATTACATCAGATGTTGGAACTGCGTTCATTTTTCTATGATACAGAGCTGCACTCTTTGTATTAGATTTCTCGAAAGAAAATTGAAATAAAAATGTACTCAGAGTTTCTTTAATAAATCGCACTATTGGCGGACGGCTTCACCGTCAATAATTGTTTTCATTTAACGCCCACACCAGTCATCCTTCCGACCTAATGATAGGTATAGTTTATAGACTAATTTCCTACAGTATTTTAAACAATGCAGTCAGCTTTGAATCTTTGCCTCGCGTCGACATCGCAATTTCTCTTTCTTTTTCACTCGCTATACTCTCCTGTCCTAAAGTTACTCCATACCGTCAATTAAACCACTAAATACAGTTGAAATTATATCGTGTTTGGTATCATTTTAATCAGAAAAATGTCACAAATATATTGGTGAAAGTCCCATAAAAAAAATGCGTGGTATTGCGAGGTGTGGATGAAAATAACACAGGCCGGATGTTTTATAACACTTGTACGTGTAACTTAAACAATGATATGTTTATTGTATAACAAAGAATATAAAAGAACAGGTTTAAATGAAGTAATACTTAGGAGCGAATGTCGACACGTGCGTACGTCTACAGTTAGATCACAGAGTTCGGGAGCGCTTGGAGAGCCTCGGCATCCCTCTTACGGGTATCACGGAGATTACCTTCTAACACTACCTCTTAATCTCTGAGGTACATGATTACATATCAGTTACATATATTTTTAGGAACATATTAGACAACTTAAAACGCAATAAAAAATAAATGATATAATCTCTCTTTGGTATAAAACAGTCTTTGATTTTTTAAAATACTTTTAAATACTTTTAAATATTATATATATATATTATGACCTATAACTTGCAGTATTTTTCGGCACTGAAATTCAATATTTCATTTACTAGACTTTTGAATTTAAATGTTTGTTAACGGTTTCGTTAACGCGTCTGCAAGCTGCTCGTTTGATGGACAATATATAATTTTTATGTTTTTCTCTATTACTTTTTCACATATGAATTTATACCTTACATCAATATGTTTACTACGCTTATTTACCGTTCCATTTTTCATTATGTGCATTGCACTTTGATTGTCCATCAAAAGAGTGATTTTTGGTTTCGCGTCTGTTAGTTCGTATAGTAATTCTTGTATATACAGCAGTTCTTTTACGCAATCAGCCGCCGCGATGAATTCGGCTTCGGTGGAGGAGAGGGCTACCACAGGCTGTTGTCTTGAGCACCAGCTGATCAGGTTGTTTCCCAGATAGATCAGGTACCCCGTGGTGCTTCTCCTGGTTTTTACATCACCCGCATAATCCGCATCGCTGAATCCTATCAGCTGTGTAGAGTTGGTTTTATTCTGAAACACTAAGCCATTATTTGTTGTTCCTACAAGATATTTTAGAATGGATTTTACGCTGTTTATATTTTCTCTTGAGGGGTTTTCCACAGCTCTGCTGTTTATGCTGATGGCATATGCTATGTCTGGTCTGGTTTTGTTACTTAGATATATTAGACTTCCTACTGCTTCCCTGTATGGATAGCTCTTTCCGTCGCTTCCCTCTTCTGAGTTTGTTTGAATTGGTTTGGCTTCCATTGGTACACTCTTCTTCTTTGCTTCACTCATTGAAAATCTCTCTAAAACAGTCTTGCAATAGGTAGTCTGTTTCAGCGTTATGGAGTCTGCCGTCCTTGTTACTTCCATTCCCAGAAATGATCTGAGATTGTCGTATACTTTAATCTCGAATTCTCTCTTGAGACTATCGAGTAGTAGCTCAATCTTCTTCTTGTCGTCGCTGACGATCAATCCGTCGTCGACGTAGATGGCCAGCAGAATACTCCCGTCTTTATTTCTGAATATACATTTTTCGGATGGTATTTGTACCATTCCCAATCTTTTCAATGTGTCTGTAAGTTTTCTATTCCATACCATGGGAGCCTGTTTTAGTCCGTAAAGTGATTTCCTCAATTTACATATCTTTCCATTTTTTTCATACCGTTCTGGTACTTCCATGTAAATTTCTTCTTGTACTTCACCGTGTAGGAAAGCAGTTTTTACATCGAATCCTGAGATATGCAACTTCTTTTCGGCTGTCAAGGATAGAAGAGTTCTTATAGCCGTGCTATTCACAACAGGGCTGAATACCTCTTCAAAATCTATCCCTTCTCTTTGCTCGCAGCCTCTGACCACCAGTCTTGCTTTGTGTTGGTCATTTCTTTTATTTTGAAAACCCATTTATTTGTTAGTATTCTTTTATTAGCTGCTACCTATTGATCCACAAGTTCCCAGGTTTTGTTTTTTGCATGGGCTTCCTTTTCTTCTTCGATGGCTTTAGTCCATTTCTTCTTGTCTAACCCTGTGGTTGCTTCTTTGTATGTTAATAGAGCGTACTCCCCATACTTCTTTGGAGGCACACCTCGATTTTGTCTGGTCGAGCTTCTGATTTTGGATATTTCTGTTGATGCTCGTTCTTCAGGCGTTGCGTTCTCTTCAATTGTTACATTTTCTTCATCTTCTTCAGTTGTTACATCTTCTGTAGTCGTTACATCTTCTGTAGTTGTTACATTTTCTTCAGTTTCGTTTTCTTCAGTTATTACATTTTCTTCTTCTTCGGTGAGCATATATGGCTCATTTCTTACAATCCATTGATCCTGTTCGTTGTTCTTCTGCACTGCTTATTGTTTCTGTGAATGCAACGTCTCTGTGTATTGATATTTTTCTTGTTTGACTATCCCATAGTCTGTATCCATTTGGAGCGTAGCCCACCATTATTAACTTTTTACTTCTGTCGTCAAGTTTTCTCAACGTACCCAATATTTTTGCGTGAACTGTGCATCCGAACAGTCTTAGATTCGACAAATCTGGTCTGCTGCCTGTCCAACACTCATGCGGTGTTGTGTCTAGACCGCTGGTAGGACTCCTATTTATTAAATAGGCAGCTGTTCTTACCGCTTCACCCCACATGAACTTTGGTAGAGTTGATTCAGCTATTAGTGCTCTCGCTCTTTCCATTAAAGTCCTGTTCCTATGCCTTTCTTTTTGCACCAATTCTTGAAGTCGTTGTTTATGTATTCTCTCCCATTGTCGCAATGGAATTTGTGCAGTTTTAGGTTCCATTTTGCCTCGATCATCTGGATATGACTCTTTATTATTTCTGCAGCTTCATCCTTGCTTTTTAACAGATGTACCATACAATGATGGGTGTAATCATCTAGAAAGGTAATGAAATAATTAAATCCGTCCCATGTTGTTGGATTGATTGGTCCGCATACATCAGAGTGCAGTATCTGTAAGGGCCTTTTTGTCTTTGCCCTTCCATTTTCAAATGGTAACCTGCATTGTTTTGCCTTTTGGCAAAGCTCACAGGCTGACTCGAGGGCATTGTTTTTTAACTTTGGCAATTTCATCCCATCTGACATTTTTTCTAGGTTATATAGGCTTGTTCTACTCAAGTGTCCAAGCCGTCGCGTCGATGCCATGTGTCGAACCAATTGTTCTCCGTACAAACTAGTGCTTCTTCTTTCTTCTCTAGATTTACAGTGAAGAGCCCATCTTTCTTCTTCCCTTCTAATATTATTTTATTTCCTTTTCTTACCTCTACTTTATTGTTGAGAAAAATAACCGTTCCACCATTTCTTGTTATTTCATTTACTGACAATAAGTTTCTACGTAGATCAGGTACGTACATCACATTTTTTAATGTGCATTCCTTTGCTTGCACTTCACCTACTGCATTGGTTTTCATGCAGTTGTCCTTGTTCGCTGCCCCGATGTCAGCAATGAAGGGTTTTGTTGCGTAGAGTGTATTTTTGTCGTTTGTTAGATGTGATGTGGAGCCCGAGTCTACTACCCAGTCTCTTGTTTTTACTTCTGCGCAATCTGAAAGAAATGCTACGTCTGACTGTTTTTTATCCTTACCTGAGGATTCTTTTCTGTTTTTCCTGAAATAGCAGTCTGCGGTGGCATGATTTTCTTTCTTACAGATTGTGCATCTTATTGTTTCTTTCGTTTTACATTTGCTCGCAATGTGTCCTGTTCTGTTACATTTGTAACACTTCCTCCCAGATGCTTGAAACGCCACTGCTTCCTCCTTGTTTTTTTCCTTTTTCCTAGCTTCTTCGGACAGCAGCCTTGACGTCAAATTGGTCAACGTCCTATCTTCCTTCGCTGTAGATTCCCATGCGCTAGTGAAATAATTAAATTTATCTGGTAACGAGGAAAGTATTTTACTTATCAACATTTCATCATCTAGGTTTTGTTCCAGATTTTTCAGTTTGAACGCCATGCTTTCAAGTTCACTGATGAACGATGCCATGTCTGTGCTTTTACTGTATGAGTAATTAAAAAAATCACGTAAGAGTGCACATTTTTGTTGCTCTAGATCCCCTTGAAAAATGCTTTCCAGCTTTTTATACATTTCAACGCTCGTCTTACAGTTTGTTATGTGTAACAAACAGGTATTAGATACTGTGGTTATTAGGATCCTCTGTGCTTTCGCATCATCTTGAAGCCACAAATTTTTCTCCTGTTCCGTTTTGCAATTTTCTTGCTTGCTGGTGCCCTCTACGTGGTTATATAGCCCATGAGATTTTATCACTATATCAATTTGAAATTTCCATAGTTTGAAATTGTCTTTGTTTTCAAGTTTCGTTATTAGTTTTAATTCATCCAAGGTTACTGCCATGGTTTTTACTTTTTCTTTTTAGTGTTTTACTGATTTTTACTTTTTCCTGGGCCACGTGTGTTTCCTAACCTATACAGTCTGGGCCCATAACCTGTTGCGAGGTGTGGATGAAAATAACACAGGCCGGATGTTTTATAACACTTGTACGTGTAACTTAAACAATGATATGTTTATTGTATAACAAAGAATATAAAAGAACAGGTTTAAATGAAGTAATACTTAGGAGCGAATGTCGACACGTGCGTACGTCTTACAGTTAGATCACAGAGAGAGAGAGAGAGATCGTATATGTTCGGGAGCGCTCGGAGAGCCTCGGCATCCCTCTTACGGGTATCACGGAGATTAGTTTCTAACACGTGGAAAACCACGCGCGGCAGAAGTGAAACTTCTTGCAGTCTAATAATGTTTAGAAGTAAATTAAGATTGGAAATGGTAATAAATAATGAAGCGACAACAAGATCAGGAACAAGTAATACAAAAAAAAAAATAATGAAGCGACAACAAGATCAGGAACAACTAATACAAAAAAATAATGAAGCGACATCAAGATCAGGAACAACTAATACAAAAAAAATCATTAAAAAATCATAGAAAATGTTTCATTTCAAAAATAATGAACGATCAAAATTTGCGATTCAAAGAAGGAGAGCGTATTGGAAAGAAAGAGACATCCCAATCAGCACAGAGACAGCTCAAAGAGAGCTCAAAGCTGTCTGCCGCAAGACATTCAGACGTCCGAAAGCCGTCGGCGAATGTCTCCGGAGCGTCTCTGGAAGGGCTCCGGAATGTCGTTTGTTACAAATCTGTCTGTCTTAAAGTCGTCTTTAGAATGACTGTTGGTCGTTTTTCAGTCATTGTAGAGACGTATTTTTTACATCTCACAGGCCTCCAAAGGCATGTTTCAGACATCTTTCACGACTTTGTCGGGCGTCGAAAGACAGCTTTTAGACATCTTTCAAAGACATCTGAAAGTTACCTTGTAAAGACATCTTTTAAAAAAAAGTTATAACAAAAATTAGAAACTATCCATATACATATACTTTTCTCTATGCAATGCTTGAGGAAATATTCCAATTTGTCTTCGAAAGGACCTTATTACAATTCAGAAATTTCTATGCAGTTGGCGGGATTCGAACTCGGGATGACCGTTTACTTGATGATGTACTTCCTCGCTGAGCCATGCGAACCTATTGTTACTTTTATTACTTTTTATTCTTATAAAAGTTCAAATCATATGAAATCATATAATTAGAAGAGATAAACTTCTATTAAAAAATTAAATGATACGCACGAATTTAAAGTAAATTAAAAGTAATCATTTTACTTCCAATATTGAATAAAGATTTATTTTATATTTGAAACCAATATTTCATTCGTAATATGAAAGTTGTATGTCTTCCATATTCTGGAACAAATATTTTTCCATGATAAACATAAAGTATTCCCTGCATATTTAAAAAAAAAATATTCTATTTCTAATTTTAAATAAAGATTCATTTTATAACGAGAAAAAAATATTTTTTTCATAATATGAAATAAATATTATCTGTATATTAGGAAAAAATATTCTTTTTCTAATATTAAATAAAGATTCACTTTATAATGAGAAAAAATGTTTTTTTCATAATACGAAATAACAATAAATAAATATTATCTGTATATAAGGAAAAAAATATTCCATTTCTAATATTAAATAAAGATTCATTTTATAATTAGAAAAAAATATTTTTTTCATAAAATGAAATAAATATTATCTGTATATCAGGAAATAAATATTCCACTTCTAATATTAAATAAAGATTCATTTTAAATATAAATATTATCATATAAATATATAATGTTTTGAAAATTAATTTTTTTATCATTCCAAGAAATAGCAAAATTAAAAACCAGTATATTTTAGCCATTGTACTAAAAGACAGCTACCTTCAGCCGCAAAAACAACGTCTCCGGAAAAACGTCTCTCAGTCGGCTTAAAGATATCTTTTATGGAGACGTTGTTTTTACGACTGAAATGAGACGGCTCAAAGACAGCTACCTTCAGCCGCAAAAACAACGTCTCCGGAAAAACGTCTCTCAGTCGGCTTAAAGATATCTAAGACGTTCAGACGGGAAAACGCCGTGTAAGAGACAGCTTTGAGACGACGTGTGCTGATTGGGATAGTTCATAGCATTTCCCATACGCTCTCCTTCTTTGAGTCGCAAATTTTAATCGTTCATTATTTTTGAAATAAAACATTTTCTATGATTTTTTCTATGATTTTTTAATAATTTTTTTTGTAATAGTTGTTCCTGATCTTGATGTTGCTTCATTATTTTTTTTTGTATTAGTTGTTCCTGATCTTGTTGTCGCTTCATTATTTTTTGTATTAGTTGTTGCTGATCTTGTTGTCGCTTCATTATTATTTTTTTTTGTATTACTTGTTTCTGATCTTGTTGTCGCTTCATTATTTATTACCATTTCCAATCTTAATTTACTTCTAAACATTATTAGACTGCAAGAAGTTTCACTTCTGCCGCGCGTGGTTTTCCACGCATATGTTTTTTTTTGTAGGTGGGCGAATAGAGGACAGACGAAAGTCAAGTCCGTTTTTAAAATTAGAATGATACTGTTCTACAGTGACCTACGACTCAAGGTCATTTGAGATCGTTGGACGTCAACTGCGATGAAAAATATTTTACTTCGAGGAACAACAAAAAAAGATGTCGGATCGCCCTCAGAATTGGAATTGGGGATGGCTCTATTGCGCACAGATGATTGCGCACAGTGGTATGGCACACGGTTCTGGGTTACATGTGAGGTCGTGGAAGGCGGCGGTCTACTTCTGCGAAGATGTGATCTTGCAGAAGGAGGCCGCCGAACGAGCCCGGGAGAGTGACCCGGACTCGGCTAGACGGGTGTGGGCGCGGGGACGGCCCCCGCCCCGACGAATACCCCGGAGGGGGGCGGAGGATGTGGAGGCACGGGGTTTGAGCTAACTCCGGCCCCCACAGGGGAGCATGGCTCCCCTCGGGACGGACCGACTTGAGTTAGTTGGCCCGCCCCATTAAGACCACCGGGTCTTTCGGAAAGGCGTGGGGGTAGGTTGGGGAGGGTCGAGGCGTGCCGGATCGCGTCTTCGACGACCCTCTCTTACCGGTGTCGGCATCTTCTTGCCCTGGCTGGGGCGGAGACCTTCAGGTCACCCGGACCGGGCGGGGCACGGAGACCTTCGGGTCACCCGGACCAGGCGGGGCACGAAGACACCGGGGGCCGTGGGTGAACCGAACGGGGGCTCGGGAAGCCCATTCCGACGGCCCCTGGGATGGGGACACCGGGTGGGTCCCTCCGCCCGGGGTCTTATAGTGTAGGTAGTGGGGGAGGCTAACACCTCCCCCAGGGTTGTATGATAGCTGGGAAGTGTCCTGTTGAGTACTCGCGTGATCCAGGCACTTTCCATTTAGCTTAGGCGGGTGTGGGGTTTTAGTGGGTAGCCTTCGGGGACAGGAGGGCCTTCGGCGCCGCCCTCCCCGATGGTAGTCCCACATAACCCCGGCTCCCCCCTGTGGGCCGGGGTATGCGTAATGCATTTAAACCACATTATAAAAAAAGGTCTGGGTTAATAATACCGTGTCTAAAAGAACCGTGTGCCATACCATTGTGAGCAACCGTCTGTGCGCAAAAGAAGGCCTCTCTCGAAATACAATAATAAAGCATTTTATTATAACGAATAAAATGTGTGCATTAATATTGTTATGCTGACTACTATTGTCAATTCATTTATAATGTTGTACTTCAGTGGCAGGATAACGTTGTCGAGAATTGTATCGTTTCATCGCACGGATATTATATTTCGATCTACTGTTCCTCACGAATGAAAATCCCTCGCAAAAGCAGGTAACGAGATAGTTGAGGGTGAAAGGAAAAGAGAATTGAGAAGGGGGCAGTAGAAGGATGCAAATGTTTCGTTGACGATGAGCTACCGGAGTGCCCAGGCGGAAGCTGTCAGATCGGATGCCGATAGGAACGCTACGGTGCTGCTGCTAGTAACTGTGTTGTGTACATTTCGTCTATTGCGTGTACGAAAGCTGTGTTTTCACTATAACACGCTTAGACATTTTCTATAGGCTTCATGTCAGCCATTCTAGAGTTTGAAATTATTGAATCCGTAGCCAAGTTCTAACGCTCTTAGCGCAATGCTTGGGGTCATCGTCGTGTCGAAATATGATTTCATACTACCGGCATGTTTTCCATTGTTTCTGGTAAGTTTCCTTCCACAATTTCTTTGTAGGAGTACTAGTACATTATCCCCTCGATTCGATGTGACCTACACTGTATACTCTAATACACCCTCCCATCATACTCGAATCGCTGCCAAAGGCTATACCCGGGGTTTGGTGGTGAAAATTGCCCCAGGCCCAATTTTAATCGAGCTTGCACCATTCGATAGCCTACCAAAAAAGAAACCTTTCTGCCAAGTTTCAGGCCGATACCTCATCTGTAAGGGTAGTTATAGAGGAAAATCGAAAAACCAGTTTTTGGCTCATTTTCCCCTTTTAATGACAACCAAAATTCTGAAAAAAATCTGACACTTTTCGGATACTTAGCCACATATTAGGTATTAGAGCTAGAACCTTTACCCGGGTATATGAGATACCAAATTACCCGAGAACCCGTGACATACCCTGATAGAGCAAAACTACCCGCGTATTTCATAAAGATACCCATTTCACGCGTATGTACATACACGTGGTACGTGAAACGTGTAGTACGAATTTAAGAATCCTTGAATGCGGATCCGTGTACACGGATCCACGAACACGTGAATACGGATCCGTGAATACAAATCCGTGAATACGAATCCGTGAATACGAATCCGTGAATACGAATCCGTGAATACGAATCCGTGAATACGAATCCGTGAATACGAATCCGTGAATACGAATTCGTGAATACGGATCCACGAAAACGTGAACACGGATCTGCGAATACGAATCCGTGTAAATAGACGGATATGCTAACACGGATCCGTTTGGCACGTTCCATTCCGACAACTATGGCGTTATTGTTTTTCGATCGAATTCTGTTCGATTGTTGATGTTAGAACTTAGAAGTGAGACAATAATACAGTCGCGGTAAATTGTTCGAAGTTAAATCACCGTACATTAAAATGCACATGTAAAATACATACGTGAATATTTGTGAAATTAAAATACACGGGTACCTAACCCGTGTACTTAGATTACGTGGATTAAAATTTGGATTCGTTTATTGCACGTGAAGTACGGACCTATCTTAGATTTGATTCTGGAAACGCGTAGCGCAGAAGGAAAGAGACACTGAATAAATTAGAGCAGTTGTTAAAGTTAGAAGAGCGATGCGTTTATTGCGAAATAGAGAGCGATAATGACGTGAAAGAGAACAATTCAAAGAAAAAGAAAGTATTACATAGATGGACGTAAGCATGCATTTAAAGACGGCGGCAATGATGACGCGTAAATATAAACAGAGAACCTATTTGAGTAACGCCTGCGTTACTTGAGGCATGAGCGTGAACAACAAGTGTCCTGAGCTAACACTCATTTTGATAAACAAATTTTTGGGTTACAGGTAACAAAAAATAATTAACACAACTTCACGTAATAAAATTAAATCGATCAATTTTCTATTTTGATATAAAAAGACTAAAATGTTTACATTTTCTGGTAGTAAACGCGTTCTTTTTCGCGTTACAATATTTCCGGTAACTACCGTTCGGATCTATCCGATGTTGCCGGTATCGCCAAATATTTCATTGCAAGTTTTGCAATTGTCGGATATTTGTTTATCCGCGAATTCCACCACTCATATGGACATAAATCAAAACGTAATTGCGGTTCCGCAATATACCGGGTGGTTCACGAGAAACAGGCCACCTAAATAGCTCCGTTAGGATTAGAGATGGAAGAAAATGTTAGAGAGGAAAGTTGTACTGTTAAAGGGGGCAAATATGGAGATATAAAAAAATGTTCCGATTGTAGTCGTTTTCAAGGTCTTTTGAAGGTCATCGATTATTTTTAAATGGCACCATATATTTTTAACTTCACAGTGTTGTAGCTGATGTCAAGACGAGTTCAATGATGTGGTACACTATGACCTTCAAATGACCTAGGACTCATAAATAGGTAGAGTTTGACTACTCTGTTTGATCAACGAAAATGTAATTTCTTAAGCCATTAGGTCTCATAACACGTATACCATTAACGGAAGGTGATGTCTAAGCGTACACAAACAAGTTAATCACCAAACTTACGTTTTTAGAAGAAACATTGATCATATTTTTAGAAGATATTGCTTTAGATATTCATCGAGTAATGTGGTACAACACGATGGCTGTCTCGCTCATTCTTCACGTAACGTCCGAGAATTTTTGAACAAAAAATTTCCATATTACTGGATAGGACGTTCACCCGATCTAAGTCCTCTTGATCTTTTTTTATGGGGAATACTCAAAGATGATGTATATCGTGATCAACCGACTACACCAGACAACATGCAAGAAAGAATAATTAGATCTTGTAGATGAATTTCAACGGAAACAATTAAAAATGCAATTGATTGTTTTGCAAAACGTTTAAATGTTTGTGTTACTGCTCAAAGTCATAATTTTGAACATTTACTTTAATTCAAATAAAATGATTGCATATTTTGAAGTTATCATTGCCTTATCATAAATTTTCTAGTTCAAGGTCATTTGGAGATCATAGTGTACCACATCATTGAACACGCCTTGACATCAGCTACAACACTTTGAAGATAAAAGTATATGGTGCTATACAGGGTGTCCCAAAACGACTGCGTAAGCGGGAAATGGGAGGTTCCTTGGGTCATTTGAAGCGACATTTTCCTTAGCAAAAATGGCGTCCGCGGCTTTGTTTAGGAGTTATTAACGAAAAACACGGACCAACCAGAGCGCGCCTAGTCGCTCGGAGGCACGGTCAGCGCGGCGAGCCAGGGGGAGGAGAGTGTTGTCGGCACGCCGCGATGTAACAGAACAGTTTCTCGATTATGTCCCGATTTCGATGAGCTTTGGATATGTTGTAAAGACCACGATTCTGAACAACATTTCCCTTTAGACTTTTTGCCTCGCGTCTTTAGTTTAGAAAATATTTGTAAAAACTTGTAATTGAAAATGCTTCGAAATGTGTGTCACTGTCACTGGGTCATTCGGTGACGAACTGCACAGATGTCTTCAGGTATACGACAGTACCGAAAGCTAAGGGTTGTACGGTCAGGTCAACGAACTGTACAGCTGATGGTAGATAGCAGGTATACGACAATCACATGTTTCGGTTTTCCTGCAGATTTGTACGCAGAGTCGATGGGTTACTGTTCGAAAACGTCGTCCGTCCTTTCACCCAGCAAGAGGTAGAAATGTCAGGTCGGCGTGGCGTTTTAGGGTCCCTATTGTCCTATGCCTCCCTTAAGAAACTTTCTAAAAGAAAGACGGACGACGTTTTCGAACAGTAACCCATCGACTCTGCGTACAAATCTGCAGGGAAACCGAAACATGTGATTGTCGTATACCTGCTATCTACCGTCAGCTGTACAGTTCGTTGACATGACCGTACAACCCTTAGCTTTCGGTACTGGTTTTACAAATATCTCGTAAACTAAAGACGCGAGGCAAAAAGTCAAAAGGGAAATGTTGTTCAGAATCGTGGTCTTTACAACATATCCAAAGCTCATCGAAATCGGGACATAATCGAGAAACTGTTAGTTTTTACGACATCGCAGCGTACCGACAACACTCTCCTCCCCCCGGCTCGCCGCGCTGACCGTGCCTCCGAGCGACTACGCGCGCTCTGGTTGGTCCGTGTTTTTCGTTAATAACTCCTAAACAAAGCCGCGGACGCCATTTTTGCTAAGGAAAATGTCGCTTCAAATGACCCAAGGAACCTCCCATTTCCCGCTTACGCAGTCGTTTTGGGACACCCTGTATAAAAATCATCGATGACCTTCAAAAAACCTTGAAAACGACTACAATGTGAACATTTTTTTATATCTCCACATTTGCCCTCTTTAACAGTACAACTTTCCTCTCTAACATTTTCTTCCATTTCTAATCCTAACGAAGCTATTTAGGTGGCCTGTTTCTCGTGAACCACCCGGTATTTCTCATATTCTTAATTAATATACTTGGATCATTCCGCGTTCAAAAGTGTTCTATTTCTTCATCGGTTCTACTTGCAATGTCTTTCAAATTGCTTCGCATATCTTCTATATATATATATATATATATATATATATGGATGTTTGTATATATACAATATATGTATATTTTTTTTTTTTTTTTTTTTTTTTATTTTTAAATCTTAGAAAAGATTTATAACCTCGTTAGGTTAAAACAAAATACAGTAACTGTAGGATAACACCTAGACACACAGGTTACAATTTTTAAGAAATGATACAATATGGTGACAGACACCAATATTTGGCCCTGCCAAAAACAAGGAAACATCCAAAGGTAGCTGGAATTTAAGTTTATGGAGTTTATCCAAGAGCAACGATCTTTGGGCGTTATATAAGTCGCACTGCCAAATGACATGGTTCAATGTTTCACTCTCAGAGTTACACTTACATAAATGATTATCAATGAAACCGACACGAGCAAGAGAACCCGCTAGGTGGTAATGGTTCGCTCTGCAACGGTTAACAGAAACTACGAAGTGCCGAGGTAAATTTTTGCCTTTAAACCAAGGATAACGGATATTCTTATAATAATGCTCAAAATAATATTTACCCTTGAACAGTCCTAGTTTTTAATTAAAGACGAAGTACTGTTGAAGGACCTTTTCATAAAACGTTCGTACAGATCAGTGAAAGGAACCCTTGAGATGCTTGTAGAAATAAAAGCAGTAGCAATCTTAGCCAGTTCATCAACCACCTCATTGCCCAATACACCAGAATGAGAAGGAATCCAAAAGAACTTAACAAAAAATTTATGTGAGTTATAAGCCATAAACTGATTAAATTTCTTTTTAATACTTAAAATATGTGAGTTAGTCCTAGCCGCAATTTTGGTAGACTCAAGACTCTGCAGAGCACTCATAGAATCAGAAAAAATACAATAATTGTGAGGATCGTTATCAAGAATAATATCAAGTGCACTGCTTAAAGCAGCACATTCAGCCGTAAAAACAGACGCATTATTGTCAATACCAAAATTGGTATGAACATCCAGGTCGGGACAGTAGCAAGCAGCGCCCACACAGCCCGCATTAGACACCTTACTGCCATCCGTATATATAGCAAACGCAGAACAATCCCTAAGGAGATCATCCACTCTCAGTGAAGGATCACTCAAGCCTCTCAGACCCAGACCAAATTCATAATTAACGGGGATTGAAGTAAAAACGGTTGAAAAATCATGACAGAAGACGTTGAAATGGATATTGGAATCAATCATGTTAAACGAGCCGGAGAAAGACAAGGCACTAGATAATAGAATACAGTTTGAGTTGACATTTAAATTTATAGCCCTAGCTACATCGCAATAGTCAGAAATAGCTTGGAGACAAAAGGAGCTTTTGTTAGATGAAACTTTAGCAAGGAAACTGTGACACAAGTAGACAGCTCTATCTTTAAGAAAGACCAAGCCAGCCTCAGCAAGCAAAATGTTAGTGGGAGTGCTTCTTCGATAACCTAGTGCCAATCTAATGGCAGAAAATTGAAGCTTCTCGAGTCTATCACAAAGGTTAGTCTTCTTGGGAAAGTAGATGAAGATACCGTAATCAAGAATGGAACGAATGAAGCTTTTATACAGAGTGATTAGTGTGTCAGGATCAGAACCCCACCAAGTGCCACGAAGAAATTTAATCAAATTAAAGGCATTAGAGCATCTCTTAATTACCCTTTGAATATGGGAAGAAAACGACATATTGTAGTCAAAAGTAATGCCAAGAAAACGGGAAGAAGCACTGGATTTAATAATCACATCATCGATCATAATTTCAACAGAACCGGGAAGAATTCTCTTGTTGTTGAAGTGCAGGAGAGCAGTCTTGCTGGGAGCTAAGTTGAGTCCAAGAACCGAGAGATTTAGTTTGATTACTTTTATAGTATCTTGAATGACGTCAACACCAATACTTGGAGGAGAAAATTCATGAAAGACGGCAATGTCATCTGCAAATTGAGATACAGTAACCAAGCTAGAAACGTTATCACAAATGCTCGCAACATAAATGGTGTAAAGAAGAGGGCTGAGAACGCCACCCTGAGGGACACCTTTGTGAACCACCCGAAAATTGTTTCCAGTAGTAGCAGAGGAAACGAATCTCTCATGAGTGAGGAACTTAATGAAACTAACGATATTGAGAGAACAACCGATATTGGCCAGCTTAGAAAGAAGAATATCAACACAAACATTGTCAAATGCTCCCTGCACATCGAGAAACGCAGCAAGAACCTCCCCCTTAACAGAGAAAGCCCGGCCAATCCTGCACGTCAAATCCACCAAATTATCCTGACAAGACCTACCACATCTAAAGCCATGTTGCTCGCGGGGAAGTAGATTATTGCTCTCAACCCACCACTGAATCCTATTTTTTACCATTGTCTCAAAGAGTTTGCACAGGCAAGAGTTGAGGGAGATCGGGCGAACACTAACACCATCCGATTTACCGATAAAGTGTATGAAAGAACACTTCCAAGAGGGCGGATAATCACAAGACAGGAACATTTCATTGAAAATATCCAGTAAAAGAATTTTATATTTGACAGGAAGCTTTTTTAGGATCTCAAAATCAATACCGTCCATACCAGGAGCTGAAGATACTCTTTTTTGAGCCAAAGCAGCCTTAAATTCAGCAAGAGAAAAACTAGAATCAAAAAAAGAGTTGGTCTGACAGAGAGGAAGCCAGAGGGGATTCGTTTGAGCCCAAGCTGGACTTATTTTATCCAAAGCAGTTTCAATTTTTTTGACATTATCAGGACTGTCTAGAGAAAAACGGGGAGTTATCTTAACCCATTTGTTTTGGAAGATCCTGCACTTGTTCCACACATGAGTGGGATCAGTATGCAGGTTAATACTTTCAGCAAATCTTTTGAAACAGTCCTTCTTTTTAGTTTTGAAAGTTTTAATGGCGAGGGCACACAATCTTTTGTATTCAATCAAATCGACCATATTGAGCGTATGCTCCCATTTCCTGTAGGAAGCTTTTCTGAGTCTAATAATCCTGTCACAGTCGGCATCCCACCAAGGCACAGGATTCCCCCTCCTCAGACGTGAGACAGATCTCCTTGTAGGAGTGCAACTTTTAACTGTATCAGCCAAAACGCTAGCAAAGAAATCATATTTAGAACAGGCTGACAAAGCAACAAAAATCGGAGAATCAAAATCTGTAAACGAGTTCTCAAGAGATTCCTCGAATTGCTCCCAATCTGTACGAACAGATTTAATTTTAAAAGAGCGTTTTTTGTAGTGGAACTTATAACCAACATTAACACTAATATGAACAGGAAAGTGATCAGATCCCCAGGTCTCATCAGATACTGTGACATCAATCTTATCAGATAAATTAATAGAAGAAAACACTAGGTCAAGGTTAGATTTGAGAGATCTGTACAAATCAATGTGAGTATAAGTATTGCCATTGTGCAAAAATAAATTATAAAGTTCCGCCGAGGTACTGAGCCTAACCCCGTTACTGTCAGAAAGCGCACAATTCCAGTTTATATTGTGCGAGTTGAAGTCACCAACAAGAATGCAATTTCCACTGCCAGTCACATTACTGACAATAGCATTCCATTGAGCCTGAGTAAGAGTGAGACCAGGGGTTCTGTAACAAACAATTAAATCAAACGGAACCATAAGGTTAGAAAAGGTAATCCCACACATCTCAACGGATCTGTTGGGAATTGTAATATTCCCGATTTCGGAGAAAACAAGACCGTTGCGAATAGCAATAAGGATACCCCCACCTCTAGAGTAAGTTCTGTCTTTCCTTATTATAGAGAAACCAGGAAAGTAAATATTGTCAGTGTCAGATAACCACGATTCCACACACACAAAAATGTCAATATTGTTGAGACGAGCACGTAATTCTTGATCCCTTCTCTTGATACTTCTCGCGTTCCAAAATAGAATTTTGAGCAGTACCATGGACAGTAAAGTAGTCGTGTTAAGCTTCTTGTGATTCCTTAATGGATGAATCCGTACTGGAACCCTCATCCGGGTCCAAATTAGAATTGAGAATCAGTTTCTTGATAATCCTAGAAATACGGTTCTTCAAACACCGCTCGGAGAGTAGGTCTTTAATGTCGGATAACATGGAGGCAAAAGCAGAGATGTCATTGGTGTATTTAGTAGCGGTATCCAATATCTTGGGATTATCATAAGATCGTTGAAGGAACTCCACAATATTTTCAAAACTGACCGGGTATTTATGAGCGTTAGCCGAAATTACCCCCTTAGCTGGCTGCAATTGAGCTGCCAGCTCAGCACCGGAAACTTCCGACCTTTTCATTTTTTTTGCGGTTGACTTGATTTTAGGAGAGATTACAATGGAGGGAGCATCACCAGAGGCACAACTGACGGCTTGACTAGCGGATGAGGCGCTAGAAAGCGGACGCTTACTAGTTGGAGGAGGCAGAAAGATCTTGTTGACAGGAGAATCAACAAGATCCTTCTCTTCTGATGCGGAAGGACGAGCGTTAAGAACGTTAGCGATAATAGTAGGAGAAATCAAGGCGGGGATTTCTTCCTTACCGACAGAAGGTGGTAAAGTAGGCTGGCGAGTCGAGGCTTCAGTATTCTTACAAAATTTGGCGAGGTGCCCTTCCTCCTTGCTAAGAAAACACGTGAGTTTTTCAGTGGATAAATAAATCCAGTAGGTTGTGCCATCATAATTTAGTTGAAGGACCTCAGGAAGCTTAGAAACGTCCTCGGGGTGAATGTACACTTGTCTTCTGAAGCACATGATGTGAGAGAATCCGTTATCACCTATACTAGCTCTAATAAATGACACCTGCGAACATAAGCGGATATTCAAATTCTTCAATGAATCCGCCACAACGTGATGCGGAATTACTGGGTTCACGTTAGAAAGAATTATACGTTTAGCCTTAGTCAGTAAGGGACGAATCTCCAAAACATGATCTTCAATAGTGACCTTCGGGTGGGACTCAATGAGTCTATCCGTTGTTTCCTTGCTATTTAGGAATAAACACACTCTACCGTGAGAAATTCTTGAGATGAATCTTATGTTAATTGGAGTAATTATTTTAGCAATAGCAACTGCATAATCACGCACTGAGATGCCATCCACAGCATCTAGTACAATAGCTTGTTCCTTGGTTGGAAAAACTGTTTGTTGTGCCACCTTGGCATACGACAACGTAGAGGAAGAATTTACAGCTGGAGTATTCATGATTTTTTTTTTTTTTTAAATACAGAACGATGTGGGTTGAGTAGAAGGCAAGTGCCCCTGTAATCAGAGACACAAACCAAACGAACACAGAAAATGAAGAGCCAAAACGGCTCTTCAAAACACTCTTGAGCACGAAACTGCGCACTATACAACTGGCGGACGGACGTAAACACGCGGAACGAGAAACACGTCTGCTCGCGTCAACGTCTCCCGGCGAACTCCAATATATGTATATGATTAATAAACTTCAAAACTGTTTGACCGATCAACATGAAACTTGGCACATATATGTATATTTTTCATGGAGAAGGTTTTTACGCTACTCAATTTGTTGTATCTCGCCGCTGTAGATGGCGCTGCAATACATCAACTTCTATACCTGCATGTAAAAACATGCTTCTAAAAAAATCCTGAGCCACAGCAACGCGTGGCGGGGGAAAGCTAGTTTCATATACAATTCGGGCGATCGTATTATTAACGATTCTGAAAGAAAACGCTAGGAATGATTCAATGACATTAATTACTAATTACGATTATATCTTTTTATGTTTATTATTGTGGTAACACATATAATTAATTATTTACTTGTAGAAAAAGTGAAATACAGGGTGTCCCAAAAGTACTTCAACATCGGGAAATGGGAGGTTCCTGGGGTCATTTGAAGCGACATTTTCCTTAACAAAAATGGCGTCCGCGGCTTTGTTTAGGAGTTATTCACGAAAAACACAGACCAACCAAAGCGCGCCTAGTCGCTCGGTGGCACGGTCAGCGCGGCGAGCCGGGGGGAGCAGAGTGTTGTCTTGCCGCGATGTCGTAACAACCAACAGGTTCTCGATTATGTCCCGATTTCGATGAGCTTTGGATATATTGTAAATACCATGATTCTGAACAACATTTCCCTTTAGACTTTTTGCCTCGCGTCTTTAGTTTACGAGATATTTGTAAAAACAGTACCGAAAGCTAAGGGTTGTACGGTCAAGTCAACGAACTGTACAGCTGATGGTAGATAGCAGGTATACAACAATCACATGTTTCGGTTTTCCTGCAGATTTGTACGCAGAGTCGATGTGCGAAAATGTCGTCCGTCCTTTCACCCAGCAAGAGGTAGAAATGTCAAGTCGGCGTGGTGTTTTAGGGTCCCTATTGTTCTATGCCTCCCTTAAGAAACATTCTAAAAGAAAGACGGACGACGTTTTCGAACAGTAACCCATCGACTCTGCGTACAAATCTGCAGGAAAACCGAAACATGTGATTGTTGTATACCTGCTATCTACCATCAGCTGTACAGTTCGTTGACCTGACCGTACAACCCTTAGCTTTCGGTACTGTCGTACACCTGAAGACATCTGTGCAGTTCGTCACTGGGTCACCGAATGACCCAGTGACAGTGACACACATTTCGAAGCAGCAAATGGATTTAAGTTTTTACAAATATCTCGTAAACTAAAGACGCGAGGCAAAAAGTCTAAAGGGAAATGTTGTTCAGAATCATGGTATTTACAATATATCCAAAGCTCATCGAAATCGGGGACATAATCAAATAACTGCTGTTTACTACGACATCGCGGCGTACCGACAACACTCTCCTCCCCCCGGCTCGCCGCGCTCACCGTGCCAACGAGCGACTAGGCGCGCTCTGGTTGGTCCGTGTTTTTCGTGAATAACTCCTAAACAAAGCCGCGGACGCCATTTTTGTTAAGGAAAATGTCGCTTCAAATGACCCCAGGAACCTCCCATTTCCCGATGTTGAAGTACTTTTGGGACACCCTGTATAAAACTCGGCTTATAATAATTGCGCGGTTAAAACCTAACTGCAAACTAAAATACTAATTCCTAAACTAACGTCTATATTATACTACTCTCCAACCTTCAACAACTCTCAACTCGTCGCTCTACGACTTTCCGACAACAACTCACTTCCCGACTCATCCCTCTCGTAACCAAAACTCGGTTTTCCCTACCCTTGTCCCATCCGTACTTTTCGCAATGCCCAAATATTAGCATGAACATCATCGATGGGTCGAACATCATCGATGGGTTCCCTTTTTATGGGCCTTTTCCGTTCCTCGCCGCGTAAACGTCCTCAAGTATACTTAAAGTCTGTGTCTTAAAACTATATACCGGGTGACAGAATATTCTCAATACCACATTATTTATGTTTATTATTTATGTATATTCTGGCGTCACCATTAAGGGGCTGTGCGCACCCAACAACCTCCACCACCCTTACCACTCACACATCGATAGATCCGCATATACGTATACGAAATGCAAGGGTTTACGGCAAAAGAAACTGACGCCTCAATATTGCAATTAGAAGTTCAGACCCGGTCAATTATGTTTCCTAAGAGTCCTGGCCAGGGTGGTTCAGAGCCCATATTTCATATTTTTACGTTGTTGAAGAGTAATTTGTAATAATCGGCAGAATACTTTTTGTCACAAGTCAGCGCTGCCGATTATTGGCAATACACATGAATTTTTTGGAGAAACGTATGGAAGCAGATGCATGGTGGGAAACATTCCCGACCGTACACACACGGAATCGGAAAGCGAGGTGATCGACATCGACGTCGGGACAGAAAAGGAAGTCGAGAATAGATCACCTCCACAGAAGAGGTCAAAACCGGCGAAAGATCTCTACCACGACCTAATAGAAATAGTACCAGCAATAGTTTTTTGCAATTATCTCGAAAACTAAGACCGAGCACCGGGTAGTACTGTAATGATAAAAGTTGTTCAGAATGTTGTCCTTGACAACATATGTCAGGGTCAACGTCATCGGAGCTGCCTCCCCTAAACGTAATATTTACCCTTTTTAATGAGTTTGCTACTCTATGTACGTACTATACCAAAGCACAAAAAATTGCAAGCACGCATGGAATTGCAGCAAGTTGTAATTGAAGATACGGGATATACACAACATGATTTTGATTCGATTACACAATAACCCCGCGCGCGCTCGCGCGCGCGCGCGCGCGTGTGTGTGTGTGTGTGTGTGTGTGTGTGTGTGTGTGTGACTTTTTTGAATACAATTTTATTCCTATTATGTAGTAATATGTATTTTGTAATATATTTATATTTAGTATTTTATATTCTGTAGTTTGTAATCTATTTCTATTTTGTATTTTATATTTGACTATAACATATATTCTTTGTTTATCTAAAATATTATATAGTGGTTGAAAAATAACATACCTTAATATTACCAGGTGCCTCTCCTCTGGCGAAATGCACTTTCGGAAATTAGGGTACTTCTGAATTTTGTTTTGAATAGCCTCTAGTATATAATAAAATGTCTCCTTCGTCATTCTACGCGAAATCGGACACTTTTTGGAGTACTGTTTCCGCTTCTGTTCAAATTTGAACATATTGTAGCCTTTAGTGACTTATGAACGAATCTCATAAGATTTTTTGATATCTAAAAAATTGTCGATGTTACAGACGTGTAAAAAAAAGTGTCACCCTTTTTTTAACCAAATTTCTTGAAATATTCATAATATGAAGACCGAATGTGTTAACTATAAGCTCCTAATAACTCATTTTCATGGGCTTGTTAGTTCTAGTCTTATAATTTAATAAAAAAAAGGATGACACTTTTTTTTACACGTCTGTAAATTCAATAATTTTTAAGCTATCGAAAAATCCTAGATTTAGGTTGAGGGATATTACACTCGGGGACAAAATTAAATGGACACCCTTTAAAAAATAATAACATTTTTAATATCAATGTTTTAAATTAATATACATTATATACAACTATTATACATTACATTAACATACATTTACAGACAATGAAAAAACACATACAAATTTTACACATTGGGTTTAAGATATTCTTTAAAAGCATCGCATATTTCGTAGGCCCTCCGTGATGCGCGATTCAAAGGTCTTATAGAATTGGCCTGGTCCCTACCATTGTCCTCCTGTATAGTGGCGTTTGTTTCGGACATTCCGGAGTCGCCTGTGCTTGCTTCATCCATAACTATATTATGCAATAAGCACGCACATTTCACGATTATATCTACATGCTTTGGATGCATCTGTAGTTCGGTTTTCAGGCATCTCCATTTGCTTACTAAAATACCGAACGCACATTCTATACAGCGTCTGGATTACTTAATCTATAATTGAATGTGTTGCGGAGTATGTCTCGACCGATTCGCGATGACTCCGCTGCGTATAGCACGTAATGTGCGCCGAATAGATTTCGAAGGACCACCCACACCGAATGTGGGAAAAACTTGTGAGTGCAACAACAGGTTAATTTAAACCTTGAATTTATTAACAAACACACTTAGTTGTAATGTAAACCAATACGCTGGTACAAATCCCGTGACAAGGGTAAGATCCCGGTGATCTTGAACTTGAAAAGTCAAGTTGACTTCAAACTGGTCAGAGACGTTCTGACGAGAACCAACCCTCAAGCGCCTTGGGCCCGATTCCCCTTCCCTTGCATCCTTATCTGCGTGAAGGGTGGGTGTGAGGGATGGTCCTCTTTTCCGCACGTGGTGAATGGCAAATTTGACAACCGTGCCGAGTGACTCCAGGTCGAAGGTCCGTCGGTACCCGTAAACCGTTACCTTTTCTTCCTGGAAATCACTCGTCGAGGCCACGGTTTATGACACGTCGAAAAACCAGGAAAAAAACCCCTAAAAACGTGCTGCAGAATAATCTAAACATCTGCGTACCAAACGTCGAACGGTTCGACAGACCCAAAAAGGTAATCCCAGTCCGTGTCATAAACCAACCCTAATTGCTAGCCTCGACAGAATGTTTCTTTATCCCGATCCCCGCCGTCGGTGGTTGGGTATGGTCGCAACAAATACTCCTTCAACGGATACCCTTGGTCGCCGATGAGTACATACGGCACAATTGTATTTGCGTCTCCCAGTACTCTGCTGGGTGGCATATTAAAGGTGTTGTTGTGGAGATGGTGGTCTACATTTGTTTTGGTCAACACGCCACTATCGCTGCGTCTTCCATTTTTTTTCTCCATCATTCACCGTTGTAAATTTACTTTTGGCGTCTGCGATCTCTTGCAGGTGGACGGAGAAAAAATTTTTATAATTAAAAAACATCGACCCGGATTTCAATGGACATTTTATCCGGACGTGTTTGCCATCGATACTCCCTACGCAATTGGGAAAATTCCACAATCGCATGTAGTCCACAGAAATTTTGTACAAATCATCCATGAAAGGAACTGGCATGTGAGTTTCTTGAAATATTTCCCAAATTGCTTGACATGTCTCATAGACAATTCGGGAACTTAAAACAAAAATCAATATTACTTATAAAACTGTACTGTAGAAATTATTGGCTGACATTAATTTCCATCGAATTAAAAAATAACTTACCTTAATGTAACTACGAGCCTCTCCTCTAGCGAAATGCACTTGCGAAAATTAGAGTACTTCTGAATTTTTCTGTCAATATCCTCTAAAATATAGTAGAATGTCTCCTTCCTCATTCTCATGTACTCGTAAAATTTATCTGGTTTATCAAGCAGATCAAGAAAGAGAGTATAATATTCGCCTCTTTCCTCTCGCACCAAATAAATTTCATGTACATGAATACTCCTTCTTCGTAAAAGACATTGCCTCAATAGAGGATTTGTCTCAATGCAAAGAATTAGCGTACATTTTCACTTCAAGTGCTAGGAATAGGTTTCTTTCGCAAACTGGTTGCGTCTCGTCGTGTTCTGTCCGTCGTCAAATCGGTCTCTTCATGATTAGTTAACTATGGATTTAAGTGGTGGGATTTTGAATTTTCCAATTGGTCGTGGGTGTGTCTGTACGATTTTTTGTGATGGAGTGAGAAACTGTCAGAGAAGAACTTTTCGTATTGTCTCGTGACGACAATGTCGTGATTAACAATTACCTAGCCGGTCGTCGTTTCACTGGTCTATCGCAGGTAGTGTTCTGATGTTTTAGAATGAAGTTGTCGAGCTACGGTGGTCCTTGAGGAATTGATCGTCACGCTATAGTCGTGGCAACGGTCAGTACAAGAAGCTTCTTGGACGAAGTACAGTTAGGTAGCCTTTTTCACAAGCCTCCACGAGACAGGCAGTATGCCGACGGATATTACAAATTACTCCTCGACAATGTAAAAATATGCATTTTGGGCTTTGCACCCCCCTAGATTGGACTTTCAAGAAGCATAATCGACAAGTTGGGAATTTCTCATTGCAATATTGAGACGTCAGTTTGGGTTCCCGTCAAACCTTGTATCTTTTGTATGCGTATCTCCTGACGTCACGTATTTAAAATTGTTTAGTTGTTACTTTTTTATTTAGTATTTTTGCACATAAGTTAAAGCACCGATGTCTTTGGTTATAAATTTCTCTGTATTACTTTAAATATTCATGATATGAAGAATAAATGTCAAAAATACTAAGTAAGTCACGGGGGATAGTAGGGTGGTAGGGAACTACAGGGGGGTAACGCTTACGCAAACGGCGTACAAAGTGTATGCGGCTATGCTAGCGGAAAGGCTAAGGGAAGATGTGGAATTGAAGGGGATACTACCACCGAGTCAAACGGGCTTCAGGAGAGGAATGGGGTGTATGGATAATATTTATGTGTTAAATTATTTGGTAAATAGACAAGTGAGGAGAAGAAACAAGAAATTGGTAATTTTATTTGTAGATTTGAAAGCGGCGTTTGACTCGGTGGATAGGGAAATTTTAGTGCGAGCGATGAGAGAAAGGGGGGTGAGGGAAGGGTTGGTCAGGAGAAGCGAGGAACTGCTCAGGGAGACAAAAAGTAGGGTGAGAGTGGGGGAGGAGGAAGGAGAAGGTTTTTGGACGGCTAGGGGAGTAAGACAGGGGTGCCCATTGAGTCCGTTGTTGTTTACGGTGCTGCTGGCGGACATCGACGAAGCACTGGAGAGG
This sequence comes from Lasioglossum lativentre, assembly GCA_916610255.1. Lineage (NCBI taxonomy): Eukaryota > Metazoa > Arthropoda > Insecta > Hymenoptera > Halictidae > Lasioglossum > Lasioglossum lativentre. Next base: position 21,926,081 of record OU744359.1, on the reverse strand, counting down.
GGAGGTTGGGGAGGGGTTAGATTGGGAGAGAAAAAAGTATACTCGCTAGCATACGCGGATGACATCGCGATGCTAGCGGAGGAGGAGGAGGAGGGAATGAAGGGCATGATAGCGGTTCTGGAGAGGTATCTGGAGGGGAAAAGACTACAGCTCAACGCGGACAAGTCTAAGGTGATGAGATGTAGGAGGGGTGGGGGGAGATGGAAGAAGGTGAGTTGGAGGTGGAAAGGAAAAGAAATAGGGGAGGTGGGGGAATATAGATATTTGGGGTACGTGGTAGCGAGAGACGGGGAGCAGAAGAAGCATGTGGAGGACAGGGTAAAGAAAGGGGCGGCGGTAATGGGGCAGGTTTGGGGGATCGGTAAGAGGAGGTTTGGAAATGACTGGGGGAGGAGAGTATGGCTTTTTGACAAGTTAGTGTGGTCTGTGATAAGTTACGGAGTGGAGATTTGGGGATGGAGGGAAAGAGAAGGGCTGGAAAGGTTGCAGGAGAGGTTTTTAAAATGGGTCTTAGGGGTTGAGAGGCAGACGCCAGGGTACATGATAAGGGAAGAGTTACAGAGGGAGCTGTTGAGGGGAAGGGCAGGTTTAAGGGCGTGGGGGTTCGAAAAAAAGTTAGGAGAGGGAAAGGGGGGGGAGTTGGCAAGAAGATGTATGGAGGAGATAAGGGAAAGGTACAGAAGGGGAGGGGCAGTGGACGGGTGGGAGAAGGAGAGAGCGGAATTCTGGGAGGAGAGAGGATGGACAGTGGAGGAGGTGGCTAAAACGACGGAGGGGGGAGGAGAGACGGTGAGCGAGGAATTGGTAAACAGGGAAAAGAACAGGCAGAGAGAGGAGAGAAGGGAAAGGATCAACGATTCAAGATGTAACAGATGGTATGGGATGGTGAAGGGAGAGGGTGTCCCGGGGTATCTGAGGAAGTGATGGGGAGAAAGCAGATGGAAGAGGGTGGCGAGGTACAGACTGGGGAGTGAAATGAGAGAGGGGATGTATTGGTTGGACGATGAAGCAAGAATATGCAGAGTGTGTGGTTGGGAAAAGGAAACGTGGGAGCATGTATGGGAGGTGTGTATGAGGGCGGAAGAGGAAAAGGGATGGCAGGGGATGGTAAGGGAAGTGCTAGGGGAGGGGGGTGAAGGGGAGAAATGGCTGAGAATGGTGGATGACTGGAGAGAAGGGAGGTGTGGGAAAAGTGCAGAAGGAGGGAGAGTGGAAGTGATTGGAGAGAAAGGGAATCGACCGGAAGAGGGGGTCCATAAGGATAGGATGGGGGGTGCGTGTGTGTGTGTGCGTAGGTAGGGCAGGGGGGAAAGGGAAAGCGGCGGATTGTAGGTTAAGATTGTAGGTTAAGATTGTAAATAGTAATTAAGGACGTAGGAGTAAGGCCGTAAGCTAAGGTAGTGGTAAGTTAGGTTAAGAAAGGAGGCGAAGGATTGGAATTGTAACCCTTAGGGGACCAATAAAAGCATTATATATATTAAGTAAGTCACAACTTAACAATTTTAAATATTATTTTAAGACAATAAAATATAAACAATCAATTAAAAAATTATTAGAAATATATATATTTATTAAGATAATTATCAGTAGATAGAAATAATTTTTACAATTTTAAATAAGTGACGTCACGAGATACGCATACAAAAGATACAAGGTTTCACGGGAACCCAAACTGACGTCTCAATATTGCAATGAGAAGTTCAGAACTTGTCGATTATCCTTCTTGAAAGTCCAATCTAGGAGGGAGCAGAGCCCAAAATTCATATTTTCACGTTGTCGAAGAGTTATTTGTAATAATCGACAGCGTACTGCTTCCCACGGGGCGTCCGTAGGAAGCGCGGTGTCGTGAGTCGCGTATACTCAAATGCAAGAGTTTACGGGAGCCCAAACTGACGTCTCAATATTACAATAAGAAGTTCCCAACTTATCGATTATCCTTCTTGAAAGTCCAATGTAGAGGGGAGCAGAGCCCAAAATTCATATTTTTAACATTGTCGAGGAGTTATTTGTAATAATCGGCAGTGTACTGCTTGTCACGAGGCCTGTATTCGCAAATGCAAGGGTTTATGGGAGCCCAAACTGACGTCTCAATATTGCAATGAGAAGTTCAGAACTTGTCGATTATCCTTCTTGAAAGTCCAATCTAGGGGGGAGCAGAGCCCAAAATTCATATTTTTACGTTGTTCACGTCTCTGTTCACGTTCAGTTTTGCTGGGAAAAAGACTGTGGCGCTCGTAGTGATAAATGTCGTAAGGTCGAGATGCTGTTTCTGGAGGTCGGAATCCCGTTTTAGGAGGGCTCGTTTTTCGTGTTTAAATAAATTAGCAATCAACTAAATATGCGTACCACCGTCTTTGTAATTGTTTTTTCTAGGGGGGAGCAGAGCGATTTTTTCTCTCTCGTTATTTAAGAAATTTTGTCAATGGCGGCCATCTTGTGACGTCACACTTGCTTCGAAAGGCATGGAGTTGTCGAATATTACAAATAACTCCACAATAGCGTACAAATATGAAATTTGGGCTCTGCTCCCCCCTAGATTGGACTTTCAAGAATCATAATCGACAAGTTCTGAACTTCTCATTGCAATATTGAAGCGTCAGTTTGGGCCCCCGTGATCCCTTCTATTTGCGAATACGTATATGCGGATCTAGCGATGTGTGAGTGGTGATCGTAACTAGTAAATCGTCCCCTTATAAATGAATCAGATGTTTTTCCTTCGCGGACTGTGGACTGGGCATTTGTTCCATTGACCCCATTGTCCATCGTGAACAGTTGTTGCAGGCCGCCGGACCTCGTTCAGCGAAGCCTTTCGGAAACTCGGGGTTTATGATACCAGCATTTGCTATTACAGCCGAAAATAAACTATTGTAAAGAATGGAGCCATGCTTTGCCTAACATTATGAATTGGACGCGCTAAAAACAGCTTTCTGAAAAATAGCTTCGCTGTCGCTTGCCCAATAATGACCCGACCATTTGCACGCCAAATGTTTTATTGCACGTGCCGATAGCTGCTACGCTATCACAGAATATCATAATTTCTACTATAGAGTTTCGTCTGACGTCAGTTACTCCATGGGGTAGTCCCATTGAAACCCTTCTCGAAGCACTTGAAAAGGTTCGGCTACCGCGGACCTCAACCGTTTCGTCCGATATCGGCCCACTGTGAACACATCGGCCGACGAATCGGCCGTAAAGACACCAACACATGTCTCCCTAGGCGTTCGAAACACTCGTGCGTGTGTGCCGAAATCGGACGTCGGACGAAAACCGCTCCACTGATCGTACCCTAAAGGTCAACGCATACATACTAAGTTTTTCCCTGTCAGGGTAAAAATATACTAATGCGCTATTGTATCTTACGCGCATACCGAGCTTTCCGGTGAGTTTGCTTTACGATATTTCGTTTTGGTGGGGTCCGAGTTCTCAGCTCGAATTTCGACATGGCTCTTCGAGAGCGGGTCGAGAGTCCCTGCTGTGCATGGCACAAAAAAAAGGTTGCAGGAGGGAGCTCCACAGCTCCTTACGTAAACTATCGTTATCTCTCTTCTACAACATCGTGGAGATAGGAAACGTTCCTGCCACTTGGTGAAACAGCATCACACATCCTTATATTATACGTAAATTATACATATTATAAAATTCTTCTTAAATAATTTATCATTTCATATGTTTATCATTTTTCATTACAATGATGCTGTTCCGTATTCAAAGCAGAAATTTCTAAATTTTCGGTACTTGATGCTCCATCTAGGAGATCGCTAATTAGGCGAAGTAATTCGCATTTAGGCCGTTACAATTCAGAGCGCCCGGTTACGCGTTGCCGGTCGCAGGTTCAGTTTCTTCTGGTTGTTCGCAAGAGAGAACACGTGGTAACTCAGAGCACTTTGTAATCCACCGTCTGTAAAACCCTTGAAGTATACAAAGAGCGAAGAAGCTTACAACTTCTAGCCAAAAATAAAGAACAGTTTAACCGCCGAGAAAAATTATTTATTACTCGCGCAAACAGATGCAAATGTAATTTTTTAATGAAAACATATTAGAAATATCTTTGTTCTGCAAATTTTACCACCTGTTCAAGTGTGAAAAAATAAAAAAAATGTGGTCGTATTCTACGATTTCTTCCTCTTTGAAATTCCGTTTTCTAACCGACTTCGAAAAAGGAGGAGGTTACTCAATTCGACCTGCATGTGCCTTTTTTCTCGCTTTTTTTTCTACGTATGTTCACCGATTACGCCGAGATGGATGCACCAATCGGAACGAAACCTTTGCATCTTGTAGACTATTGTAGAGTATGTCCCCGGGGTGGTCCCGTTATAAAAATTTTTGCATTTTTTCATTCCTAACGACTTTTATGGCAAAAAACGTAATGCTTCATTTATTATATTTAACCGACTTTTAGAAATTTAAAAAAAAATTATAAACACGCCATTTAGTAAAATGATTCTTCTAAGTTGTTGAAGAAACTCATCGTCGCTTAGGTTTACTTTGAAGGGTATACGTCGAACTGCGGATGACAATAAATCTTTTTTTCGCCGCCAAATTTGCCGTTTCGTCTGCGAAGGAAGCGATGTTCTTTGTATCGGTTAGTTTCTCGTCGTTCCAAGGAACATTTTATTGGCAGTATATTTTCTGCGCGTACACCGTCAATGTTTTTCAGGACGGCAAAGAACCAGAACGTTCAGAACCTCCACCGTGTTTAGTTGAGTTGTTTGACAAATTGTTTCACCGCACAGATTCTCAGATGATATTCATTCTTTCATTACCATAGTAAAAAATTGTTATTTTATGTTTTAACACCGTATTCCCACCTAATACCACGAAGAATTCTAAAAAATTCTAGTTAATAGCTATTTAACATAAACAACGCTACTTCCCTGACAGAAAAAATAGTCTTGGAGAATACTTGCTAAGCACTTGTCAGGGTTTAGCAAAGGCATCTCAGATTTTGGAACCCCTAGGGTTTGGGTAGCAGACATCACGCTGTGCCTTTCTTCGTCGAGCATCTCGAACCCTCTTAATTGACCTTCCGGGTCCAAAAACTGTGTATGCGTTAGGAAAACCGTGTCAGGTGTCTCCGTTTTTCCGGAGACTCCAGTATGCGTTGACCTTAACTCGGGTACTCTGGTATCGCATAAGTAACAGCTCTATTAGGTATCATTTTCAGATTTTTCCGTTGCAAACTCTGGTTGTGAAAAATGAAAAACACGGAAAAAATGCCGATTTCATATAGAAATTGAAAGAGCACACCTACAGATTTAATTTAGCAGTGAGATATTGTTGTAAGTATTAATTTTTTCAAATTCCAGAGCCAGTTGCTTTGTAGTTGAAAAAAAATTAAGAACAACGATTTCAACAATATCTCATTACTGAATATTTATAAAACTGGTATCTCCAAAACTTCAATACGAAGTATGCATTCTTTCGAATTTTTTTAAACCTGTTTGCAAAATCCGAAGTATCTGAATAAACGTGAAATTCTGTAAACTTTAACATAGAATCGCCAATTTTATGCTTCCGGATTTGTTTAAAAATCGATTTTGCAACCAAAAATTCTGAAATAATTCATTGTCATGTGAGCTATTAGGTAGAATGTTCATGCATTTTTTCGTAATTTTTTGTTGAGCAAAACAGAGAAAATAATAACTACCCCTGTGGTAGGGATACCGACTTGAAACTTGTCACAGAAGGGTTTTCATTGGGAGCCTTATCGAATGGTCCAACCAAAAATCAATTTGATTTGGGTGCATTTTTCAGCATCTTGTCCGGCTATATCCTTTACTTACAACAGGGCTCGAAATTATTGACTCGCAACGGCTGATTCTCGAAGGCTATGGCCCCTCCACCCGGCCGCGCGTCTCGCTCCCCGTGGCAGCCGTAGTTTTGTCGATAGCACCTTCAGTTAATTGTTCACATTTTCAGAAATCGTCTGGATCGCTGTAACGTGCTCGTCGTTTTGGTCCAACGGTCTTTTGTACAACGATCATCCCGTGGTCGTTTATCGGAGTCTCTTGCGCGTGCACTTACACGCCGAATATTGTAACGAGGTCACGGTTTGCGGCGCGAGCGTTCAAATAAAGTTGAGTTCTGCATTTCAACCGAAGAACACAGATAATTTTTGGCACCCATTCACTACGGTCCTTTTTCAGGATAAAACGGCTTTCCTTGGGTGGTCAAGTTAAAACGTCACTTGATTCGGCCCGGCGACAATTCGCCTACTAAACAACATCGTTAATGCTGATTTCGATGAAATTTTATAAATAAGCTCAGATGAGAAAGTTAAAAAAGTGAGTTTTTAATTTTTTTTTCATTCCAAGTAAAAGTAAAATTACAAAAGTATTTTAGTGATTATACAATAAATTAACACTTCGTAACATCTACAAAAAATTCAAGTCATCTAGTCTTATCTCAGAGGTTCAGTCTTAAAGACGTCTTTTTAGGACGTAAGATTTTCAGACCTAAAATGGACGTCTTTACCAGTAACCCGTTACCGTCCTCATATTGAAAAGTCACTTTTTCCCGATTCATTTCAATAATAAGGCACCTATTCGCGTGTACGTACCCGTTTTAATGTGACAATGCCTTGCAAACAGTGATTTTGCGTATACGTACGCGTACGCGCATGCGCAGTAATGAAAATCGTGCTAGAATCGTCCTGCAATTGCTCTTGGTTACTATTTCGAGGTTACACTTGTCTTCTCAATTCTGTCTGTGGAGTTATGGAAACAAACTCTTGCTTATCCTCCGAAGGCCAGTTTTTCTGTACGCGACTCCCGTTCTCAATAGGAACTCTTACAATTAGATTGTATTGTGTTTAGCAGACCATTTCTCCAAACGAATTTAATTTTTACAACGAGAATGTTCTACTCAAAAAATTTGAATTAATTACAGTATACCAGGCGATTCTGTCAGGCTTGAAAATAGAAGAAAATGTTAGAGAGAAAAGTTGTATTGTTAAAGGATGCAAATATGGTGATACAAAAAAGTGTTCCGATTGTTGTCACTTTCAATTTCTTTTGAAGATCATCGATGATTTTTAAAAGGCACCATATATTTTTAACTTCATAGTGTTGTAGCTGATGTCAAGACGAGTACAATGATGTGGTACACTATCACCTTTAAATGATGTTGGACTCATAAATAGGTATAGTTTGACTACTCTGTTTGATCAACGGAAATTTAATTTCTTTAGCCATTAGATCTCATAACACGTATACCGTTAACGGAAGGTGATCTTTAAGCGTACACAAACAAGATTATCAACAAACTTACGATTTTAGAAGAAACATTGCCCATATTTTTAGAAGATATTCCTTTCGATATTCGTCGAGTAGTGTGATACCAACACGATGGCTGTTCCGCTCATTCTTCATGTACCGTAAGAGAATTTCTGAACAATAAATTTCCAAATCGCTGGATACGACGTAATGGACACATACTATGGCCAGATCGTTCACCCGATCTAACTCATCTTGATTTTTTTGTGGGGAACACTCAAAGATGATATATATCATGATCAACCGACTACACCAGAAAACATGCAAGAAAGAATAATTAGATCTTGTAGATGAATTTCAACAGAAACAATTGAAAGTGCAATTGATTGCTTTGCAAAACGTTTAAATGTTTGTGTTATTGCTCAAGGTCGTAATTTCGAACATTTAATTTAATTCAAATAAAATGATAGTACATTCTGAAGTTGTTATTGCTTTATCATAAATTTTCTAGTTCAAGATCATTCAAAGGTCACAGCGTACCACATCATTGAACTCGTATTAACATCAGCTACATCACTATGAAGTTAAAAAAATATATGGTGCTATTTAAAAATCGTCGATGACTTTCAAAAGACTTTTAACAGTACAACTTTTCTCTGTAATATTTTCTTCTATCTTCAAGCCTAACAGAGCTATGTATTTAGGTAGCCTGTTTAATTGTAATTTGTAATTGAATATCACCCATCTCAGTGTAGATTCGCCTCGCATTCATCATTCATGTGTAGTGCATACATTGTGTACATTCACACGTTGTCTCAACTCAACTAACATACGTTTGTATATCTGTCGTAAGACTTATTTTTCTTCTAACAATAAGATTCACAATTTCAATTTTGTCTGCACTTGGGTTTTCATGTTCTAGGCGCTGTGTTCGACGCAAATGCGACAATCTTTTTACCTACACCTGACCTAAGCGATTGTACCGGTGACGGTGACGGTGACAACACGACCCGACGCGCGGTGCTGCGCGGTGTTGTGGTTGTGGCTCGTTTATGGTTTTGGGGCGTTTCACTTCTGTATCAGCTGTCTCCTCGGTCATAGACCTCTTCGACAGAGCACTGCATGACGAATGACGACAGCAACTCATTCGATCGGTCGAGCGTCGAATATTTTTTTTGCGACAGTCTGAAGACTGTAGGTTCATTCATGTGTAAATACACGCGTGTATACGTAATAAGTAGACTGCGGATCTTTATGCAAAATAAAAATTGTCTGTATCAATTGCAAGAGATAGGAGCCAAATATAAGGGTATTTCTTTTTTTAATCATTCTAAGGAGTTGAAAATAATATATTGATATTCCTAAATTCTGTTAATCGATCTTCTATTTTAAATTGCACCCTTCCCAATGTTGTTATAAATGCATAAAATCCGCAGTCTAAATAAGTAATGATATTGATTGTATTGTATAATGTAATTATTACAATTGTCTTTAAATTATTTAACTATGTTCCACTGAATTGGCCGTCATAAAGCTTATATTGTATACAATATAATAATTCGATAACAGAGATAACAATATTCCTCATTTTTATGGGTATCACTGAGAGGGTTGTTTCCAAAAACCACCTCCAAACCAAATTATTTTTTTATTCCGACAAAAATATCTCAATTACATCTGGTCTGTAGCTTTCTTCAGTTTTTTTCATCTAAATATCTCAAGTAATAACTGAGCAAATAATTTAGTCCCATATGACTTGCGCGAAAGGGTAGAGAGATCTGAAATTTTACAGAATGGTGTTTCAGACCAAGAACATTGTTTAGCAAACAGAAAAAATTACAAATTGTTATGGAAACCGTTTACCCTCGCTTACCCTGCTAGATACTTTTATTAAATATCTAATAAGGGAATACCTCTTTAATGGACTACAAACATAATATATTGGGCGCGATCTCGAGCAACTTTTCTCTAAACAAAGTTAGCAACACTTAGTTTCTAAGATATTTCCAAAAAGCTACGGGCGCTCACTACAGTGAATTCTGCCTTTTTCGAATGACCATATTCGTCCTTTAGGGCGAAGTCCACCGGCACCTCCTTCCCAGGAAACCTAATGCAACTCTAACCAAAATTTGTTTAAAATGGCGAAGAAACTAAAGCCGAGCAGCGGTGACATGTATAGGAAAAAGTTAATGGTGACCTTGACAACATACATATTTCAAAATCGTTGAAATTCGGTGAGGTGCTCCCTTTTCTAAATATTTACCAATACAGCTTAACAATACAGTGAAGTCGCCATCTAAGTCCGATCCTCGGTCCGGAGCTGGGACATAGATCGTGAAGGGATACTAATTTTTTGTGACGTGTCGACCGCGCCGAACGTAGAAAAGGACAGCGCATGTAAACACGGACCACGCGGCCGAAGGCGCAACAAAAAATAGCGTATCTGTGAGACAAAGCTAGTGTAATAATGAAACTTCTTTATTTTTTACTTATTTTTAATGAAATTTTACTAATATATTTGCGACATATTCCTGATTAAAATGATACCAAACAAGATATAATTTGGCTCACATGTACTGTACATGTGAAACATAATTTATTACTTCATAAATCTGTTGGGAATGGTTTCATACCAAGAAATGAAAAATAAAAACGTTTGTATTCATATTCTGCTACCGTACGTTCGTAAGCAGACATTATCGTTCCAGCATGCCTCGAACGCTCACGCTCACGCTCAGTCTTCTGTTTAAATTGCTTAGGACTTACAATTAGATCATACACTAGACACAATTTTAAGAGGAGCTTGCCGTGTAACAAGTTTAAAAAATGAAAAATATTTTTTGTTTACATAAACAACTTAACATCTGGAAAATATGTTCTCAAAGAATTAGCCTAGAATTTTGAAAATTAACGGAGCTACAGCCCGTTGGAGATTTTTAAACGATTTGTAACACTAAATCCACCACGGACAAATGACCGGTTTTCTATTTCACAGTTATTGAAATTATAAAAACGCTTTCATAGAAAATGACTGAATTGACTTCTTCATTTAAGCACATATTATGTATAATGAAAACCGTACAAAGTTTAAGTAAATTCAATCTTCTCACTGCTATAAGGTGTTTCACTTTTATATGTTTCATGCTTGATAGGTTTAGTGTTAAACTCATTTTAATAAGAAAAATGTGATAAATATCTAGAGAAAGGTTGTATAAGAAGAAAATTGGAAATAAAAAAGTTAGCACCGCTTTCTTTTTCTCCTGCTATCCTCTTCTATGTCCTAAACTCACTACATACCGTAAATTAAACCATTAAATACAGTTGAAATTATATCGTGTTTAGTGTAATTTTAATCAGAAAAATGCCACAAATAAGTTGGTGAAAGTCCTATAAGATAAAGTGAAAAATAAAGAAGTTTTGTAATTGGATTAGTAGTGGTTCACACTGATACAGGGTGTCCCAAAATGTCTTAAGAATCTCGAAATGGGAGGTCCCTGAGGTCATTTCAAGCGCCATTTTCCTTTTCAAAAATGTTGTCCGAGGCTTCGTTTGGGAGTTATTAACGAAAAACACGGACCAATGAGAGCGCTCCCTGTCGCTCGGAGGCACGGTCAGCGCGGCGAGCCGGGGGGGAAGATAGTGTTGTCGGTACGGCGCGATGTAGTAAGAAGTAGCAGTTTCTCGATTATGTCCCGATTTCGATGAGCTTTGGATATGTTGTTAAGACAATGATTCTGAACAACATTTCCCTTTAGACTTTTTGCCTCGAGGCTTTAGTTTACGAGATATTTGTAAAAACTTGTAATTGAAAATCGATCGATGTTCATACTACTATCTCCTCTCCGATTTCGATGAGCTTTGGATATGTTGTTAAGACAATGATTCTGAACAACATTTCCCTTTAGACTTTTTGCCTCGAGGCTTTAGTTTTCGAGATATTTGTAAAAACTTGTAATTGAAAATCGATCGATGTTCATACTACTATCTCCTCTCCGATTTCGATGAGCTTTGGATATGTTGTCAAGACCACGATTGAATAACCATTGTTGTATAACCATATCAAACTTATTTGAAGGTCATTGAAATCGGTGAGGATCCACATAATCTTTACCCGACTTATGGCAACTTTACCCGAACGAGAGAAGAAGCAGAAACTGATTAAATTAAAAACTCACTTATTCAGCCGTAAATCCATTTGCTGCTTCGAAATGTGTGTCACTGGGTCATTCGGTGACGAACTGCACAGATGTCTTCAGGTGTACGACAGTACCGAAAGCTAAGGGCCGTACGGTCAGGACAACGAACTGCACAGCTGGTGGTAAAACGACAACCGAAGGGATGCGCGGTCAAGTAAACGATCCTGGCTTTCACCTTCACTTTATAAATGATAAATAAATCGTATGTTTCACACAGATGCCACGAAATTTTTACACACTCACGATCACTGTTCACATTTGTCAACACATAACTATGCACTATGCACTAATAATATTTGCAATATCTTTTGCATTGCAGCAAAAATCACAATAAATGTCCTTTTCCCCAGAAACAGGTAGAAATCCAGGTGCGCATAGCGGGTATACGGTGTTGTCCCTCCCGTTCGTTGGACATAAATTAGTCCTGTGGTCAGGCCGGGAATTGCAGCACTGGTGATTGGTGGCAGGTACGCGATCGCAGAAAAATCCAAGGGGCACACTCCACAAAGAATGATGTTGAAGACTGACTGCAGTTTTCGGAAGATGCTTCGACCACCCCCAAATAACCCCACCACGAAGCAAAACTGAGCTGGAGGAAAAGTTCAAAACACAACACGTGTTTTGCAGACATAGAAAGTAAGAATCTGCGTGCATTGTCACTCTTGCCTTTCCTCCGGAACAAAAAACTTCCGGCGGGCGCCAAATCTTCTCCTGAACCGTGACTGCCTCAGCAAGGGTCAAGCGGCGCCCGCCGAAAGTTTTTTATGGCTTAATTGCACAGCTTAGAAAGAGGTGCCCAAATACGACACGTGCGGAAGGAAATCTTTACGTCCCCGTACTCTGTGAAGACCTTCGTGTAACTGCCCAGTTTCGATTTATGGCACAACCCCATGGAGACGTGGATCTCTGTTTTTTGTCCCGGAGGAAAGGCAAGAGTGACAATGCACGCAGATTCTTACTTTCTATGTCTGCAAAACACGTGTTGTGTTTTGAACTTTTCCTCCAGCTCAGTTTTGCTTCGTGGTGGGGTTATTTGGGGGTGGTCGAAGCATCTTCCGAAAACTGCAGTCAGTCTTCAACATCATTCTTTGTGGAGTGTGCCCCTTGGATTTTTCTGCGATCGCGTACCTGCCACCAATCACCAGTGCTGCAATTCCCGGCCTGACCACAGGACTAATTTATGGACAACGAACGGGAGGGACAACACCGTATACCCGCTATGCGCACCTGGATATCTACCTGTTTCTGGGTAAAAGGACATTTATTGTGATTTGTGCTGCAATGCAAAAGATATTGCAAATATTATTAGTGCATAGTGCATAGTTATGTGTTGACAAATGTGAACAGTGATCGTGAGTGTGTAAAAATTTCATGGCATCTGTGTGAAACATACGATTTATTTATCGTTTATAAAGTGAAGGTGAAAGCCAGGATCGTTTACTTGACCGCGCATCCCTTCGGTTGTCGTTTTACCACCAGCTGTGCAGTTCGTTGACCTGACCGTACGGCCCTTAGCTTTCGGTACTGTCGTACACCTGAAGACATCTGTGCAGTTCGTCACCGAATGACCCAGTGACACACATTTCGAAGCAGCAAATGGATTTACGGCTGAATAAGTGAGTTTTTAATTTAATCAGTTTCTGCTTCTTCTCTCGTTCGGGTAAAGTTGCCATAAGTCGGGTAAAGATTATGTGGATCCTCACCGATTTCAATGACCTTCAAATAAGTTTGATATGGTTATACAACAATGGTTATTCAATCGTGGTCTTGACAACATATCCAAAGCTCATCGAAATCGGAGAGGAGATAGTAGTATGAACATCGATCGATTTTCAATTACAAGTTTTTACAAATATCTCGAAAACTAAAGCCTCGAGGCAAAAAGTCTAAAGGGAAATGTTGTTCAGAATCATTGTCTTAACAACATATCCAAAGCTCATCGAAATCGGAGAGGAGATAGTAGTATGAACATCGATCGATTTTCAATTACAAGTTTTTACAAATATCTCGTAAACTAAAGCCTCGAGGCAAAAAGTCTAAAGGGAAATGTTGTTCAGAATCATTGTCTTAACAACATATCCAAAGCTCATCGAAATCGGGACATAATCGAGAAACTGCTACTTCTTACTACATCGCGCCGTACCGACAACACTATCTTCCCCCCCGGCTCGCCGCGCTGACCGTGCCTCCGAGCGACAGGGAGCGCTCTCATTGGTCCGTGTTTTTCGTTAATAACTCCCAAACGAAGCCTCGGACAACATTTTTGAAAAGGAAAATGGCGCTTGAAATGACCTCAGGAACCTCCCATTTCGAGATTCTTAAGACATTTTGGGACACCCTGTATACCCGACCCGGTATCAGATTACGCGGCATGTTTACACTGCTCGGCGACCGAGGGAGCTCGAGCTTCTGGGCCCCACGTGGGGTATGCCACCCCCCCCTCCCCCCAGTGGAAGGGGTAGACGAACGGACTAAGATCGACCACCTCCGTGGGAATTAGATCGCGACTTTATTGTAGAAGCACTGTATGCAGATTGGGTGGCGTAGCGAAACTTTCGTAGAACGCACGACGAAACGTAAATCAAGTGCGACGTGCGGAGAGGGAGTACATGGAGTCGCCAGTCATAGATGGAGAACACATCGGGGCTGCTGTTTGGTTTAGGGGACCACAAATTTTGGACTTTTTAAAATATAATCCCGTAGATTTTGACGAGAAAATGCTGAAATTCAAAGTGTCATTCCTAGGAATTCAGTAGTTCAAAAGTTATGCGTGTTTGAAGTTCAGCGATTTTCACCGTTTCCAACGATTTTAAAAATTGGACGGATCATCACTCGACCATTAAAAGTTGTATATGATACTGCTGAACGTGTTGTCAAACTTATAGAGATATACAATCAAATATTATGAAAAAATGAAGAGGAGAAACAGCTTATATTAGAAAATGTTATGTGCAATATAGGAAGCAGTATCCTAACGACACAAAAGAGAATTTGTCACAGGATTTGTAAAGGACTTTCTCTCTTGGCCAATACCTTCTGAAGTGCCAATATAACACTGTCATGCAGTCCAAGCAAAATCTGAATTATCGATTATTAATATACAATTTTCATTACTTTTAACTTTATTAATAATACGTGTAAATAAATTAGAATATAATTGTAAATATTTTCGTTTCTATTGTGTATATTGTATATGTATGCATGACCATATGCGTGAAATAATTCTTTAGACAAAAGTTGTAATATTCTAAGAGACAAATATAGTAGTAAGGAAAAAAAATGTTTTAAGTTTCAAAATTTTTTTCGATATGATTGGATATTTTGTGTTTACATTTTCATGGAGCATAAAAAGACAAATTCAACGGTGTTTGAAAATTTACAGTTACGATGTAGGTACTACAATGAAGAGAAACGATTTTCTAAAATAAAATATTTTCAAATTTGACGGGCGCCGATTTCTCGTGGTCCAATCAGGCTCAAATTTGTTCACTTATTGTCACAATTTCGGGGAGTGAGAGGAACAAAACTGAAAAAAATGTTCATCAAGTATAGGTAAGGCCCACCATAATGGACAATCTTGGCAATACTATAATTGAACTAGGAGTCTAGATTCGCAGAAGAAAACGGTACCCTGGAAAATCAAATAGAAGCCCTCCGTACAGAGACTACCGTTCCCACTTTCCTTTCTAATACCAGCAGCTCTCAAGCCCCGACGGACAACCCTGTGTACCTACGTACAACACATAGTATGTACTGTCCGTCCACCACAAGAAGTCCCTCGAGATGGCTGAGGGGTCCGGGGAGATCTCTCGCTTGCTCCACCCCTCCCCACTATTTCCACTCCCGTATTCACGACCTCCAAGATCCTGACGTCACACGCTACACAGTAGTAGGACTTGTTTATTTTCGAGATACAAGTTTCCTGACCTATCGTCGATATTTAACGTTTAAGTGGACTTCAAAAAGTACTTTAAAAATGCAATAATTCATTTAAATTACATTTAATGTTATATTTACATTTAATGTAACACATAATTCACGATTGACACGTCTTTCAATAAGTTACAACAAAAATTAGATAAAATTCATATAACTTCTACAAATGTTATAAATTGGTCGAAATTGCTAAAGCAGTCTTTTTGATCAGTATTGCAGCGGTTTTTGTATCTGTATCTACCGAAAAAATTAAACTTTAATTACCATTAAAAATAGGATGAATCTGCAGAACAGCTACAATCTATCTATTTTTTACTCTTCCGTATGATAGAAATGTGTTAAACGAATGATCGTTACTTATTCATTTTCAAGAAATTAATAATTTTAGTATTAGGGAACATATACATATTGGACAAAATTGAAAGCTGTAGTTCGAAAATATTTCTCATTTGTTCTGGTCTGTAGCGTTAAATTAAAATTTTAACTGACAACGAATTAGAAGTTTCTAATACAGAATATGCGTGAAGTCACGTTCCTCTTGGATGCTGAGAGTGGCTCAGCGCGGGGATGTTTAACGTCGTAGGATACATTTGATTCTGTCCTTACGCTACTGAATCGCTCGCTTCGCATTATCTCACTCGGTTTGGAAGAGTCTATTCACTCTCTTCGTCACACGATCCGATTAGTGTGTGTGAGCGCTGTAGCCAATAGCTCGCTAGAACCGATAAAAGCCTCTGCACACAGCGACCGTGCACCACGGATGCTTTTTCGGCAATTCCAACAGAATCCATGCGCACGGAAGGCCAATTTAGAGGGTTCGAGATGCCCAGAAGAAAGGCACAGCGTGTTGTTTGCCACCAGAACCCCAGGGGTCCCAAGACCGTTTACTCCCCCCCAACCTCAGGAAATGCCTATACTAGAACCCTCCGAGAAAACTGGAAAATCTCGGAGGTGACCAAATTTTCACGGAGCACAGAAGGCTCGGAAGGAGCTCGGAAGGAGCTCGGAAGGTTGGATTGCGAAAATTCAGTGACATTCAGCTTAAAAAAAGTCAACGTATCGAGTTCTAATAAATTTGTATTGCCTTCTGAATGTCCAACAATTATCTAATGATTTTCAATAATTCCAATTAATTTATCTAATTGTTTTTGCCAACAATAAAGTGCACTCTTGTGTTAAAAATTAAAATTAGTAAAAATTTCAGTTTAATGTTGCTCCAACATCTTACAATACCTTATTATATATTTTTGTGTCCTTTAATACTGGGCAAGCAAATGTGGTTTTTTAATAACAATATATTAGAAATATCTCTGCTCTGAAAATTTGTTTTTTGAAATTCTGGTTCTTTGCCGTCCTGAAAAACGTTGACGGTGTACGCGCAGAAAATATCCTGCCAAAAAAACTTTTTTCCTTGTTTTACATCGTCTATTAATAATCTTCTTGATAACCATAAATTTATTAGCGAAATATTAGTGTCACACTTGTTGGTGTCATCACGCAAATTTTGGAATGACCCCGAGCCCTACAACAAATCGGGCCTATCGTTAGGTCTGCCTATCCCCACCTCAGCCGCGCTCGCAGTCCCAATCAGTGTAGCCAGATGACCGCCGAACGGCGGTCAATTTCTCGGAAGTACTCTCCTCTTTTTCCCCTTCCACTATCCTATTCCATCGTCCTACCGCACGCGCAACGTGTCACTCCCATTCGCCCTACTCAATCCCCGTCGCGCTCTGGTCATCAGAGAGGGGGTATGTCATTTCACCGTGACTCTCCTCATCTGGCTACACTGGTCCCAATGTTTTGACTTCGACGTCACACGCTATATACATAGTAAGTACGTGTGACCGCTGATAGCCAATAGTAATATTTCTACTACAGCCGAAAATGCGTGTGAAACGAGGCCCGCCTCTTCCACTGTGATCCAATCGGCCGCGCATTGGTAATTAGATACCTCAGCGCAGTCCTGCAAGGGGGCATTCTTCTCAGCTTCATGGCGTCTTGCCACCCCCTACAATCGCATAGTAATGGGCGGTAACGGTTTCCAATATCCTAGCCTACTGCTGTTCAGCTATCGCTCGTACGGGCAATGTCTTGGACTATTCCGGACATAAACAAATCGGCGGGCAACACACCATGCCTTTTCGGGCAACGCTGCATGCATCCATCATACGTATACAGTAGATTATACTGACATTATTTATTTTATTATTTGTCTGTGTATCTGAAATAATTTTTATATCGTTTATATTGTTATAACAGTCCTAAGCGAATTAAAAAACGAAATTTCATAGTGGAGGAATCGTAGAATACGGCCTTATTTTTTCAAATTTTTTTCACACTTGAATCAGTGGTAAAATTTTCAGAACAAACATATTTCTAATATATTTTCATTAAGAAATTACATTAGCTCAGCCAGTACATATATCAAGGATACAAAAATGTATAAGGTATTGTAAGAAAATGTACCATGTTGCTAATGACCTTAGATGTTGGAGCAACATTAAACAATAATCATTTAATTATAATTTTCCGGTGTACGGTGCTGTTTCGCCAAGTGGCAGGACCACCGTTGCCTATCTCTATGATGTTGTAGAGGAGAAATATCGATAGTTCACTCAAGAAGCTGTGGAGACCCTAAAAACCTTTTTTTTTGTGCCATGCACAGCGGGGAATGCCACCGCGCTCTCGAAAGGCCATTTAGAAATGGTCAAACGTTCGAGTTTATGGCCCGACCGAGCCGAGCTGGAAAAATAGGGTACGAACTCGGCTCGGACTCGGCTCGGACTCGGACGAGTCTTTCGTCTCTCTTGGTTACCCTGGCTTTGTATCTAGCATCTCACCGACCGTACCGTGTCCGTACCGTGTCCGTGCCCTATGTGCAGAGGCCTTAATGCGTGTTACGCGACTCGAGCCCCTGCCGCTCAGACCAATCGAACGGTTTGTTGTCCCTTTGATGTGAAACTCCTACCAAGAGACTTCTTATGGTGGACGGACAGTACACTAGGGTGGACCTTAGCTACACCTGGTGAAATTGTTTTTGCGAGATTTTTTTCACGCCCCCCGCCCTCCCCTAAAATTGTGCTACTCAGTAAGAAAATAATTCCTGCAATAGATGAAGTTAATCGGAAAACGTGCCGCATTGACGTTGAAGTTGCGAAAAACGTGAAATTTCGTAGGAATGGGAATATTTGAAGGAAAGACTTTTGATTATGACCAAAGGTTCTTCTTGTGTCAAAATATTGATTATAATAGTACCAAAAAGTAATATTTTCAATGTAACAATTAACTAATTACACTGTCCAACAGCCAAAAAGGGTTTCGATTCTTACTATGCAATTCTTATAGAGTTTTTTGCGCTGATTCCGAATCTGTCCTTAATTTTTCTCCTAGACGCACAGTTTTTGAGAAATTTCAGTTTGAAAAAAGACATCTTTTTAGACTTTAAACAAATATTGTGAAAAGTTGCAAAAGATTCCTTAGACTTTCCCGAATGGAGTGATATCCAATATTAATACATTACGATTGATTAAACATATTTAAACGATCATTAAAGATGGAGAGACACCACTTTTGCACCAATTTTTGACGATATTCTCGAATTTATCTAAACAAATAAGGGTCCAGCGGAAAATCGAACTATACCACGCGATAGAGCAGACTTTTATCTTGAGAAACCACCCATTCAAGTTTGTAACGACAACGTTTTTTTCGAACTAGAAAGCAAAATATCTTCGTCCGACATGAGTTGCCGCCAGTCGATCTGGCCCACTGTGCGGCGCGGTGTTGACAGGCATTGGAGTACCCACTGGGTAGGCACTGGACAGGGATCGTGCCCACGACCCCGGACTAGGATTGAGCATTTACTATACAGGGTGTCCCAAAACGACTGCGTAAGCGGGAAATGGGAGGTTCCTTGGGTCATTTGAAGCGACATTTTCCTTAGCAAAAATGGCGTCCGCGGCTTTGTTTAGGAGTTATTAACGAAAAACACGGACCAACCAGAGAGCGCCTAGTCGCTCGGTGGCACGGTCAGCGCGGCGGGCCGGGGAGAGGAGAGTGTTGTCGGTACGCTGCGATGTCGTAACAACCAACAGTTTCTCGATTATGTCCCGATTTCGATGAGCTTTGGATATGTTGTAAAGACCACGATTCTGAACAACATTTCCCTTTAGACTTTTTGCCTCGCGTCTTTAGTTTACGAGATATTTGTAAAAACAGTACCGAAAGCTAAGGGTTGTACGGTCAAGTCAACGAACTGTACAGCTGATGGTAGATAGCAGGTATACGACAATCACATGTTTCGGTTTTCCTGCAGATTTGTACGCAGAGTCGATGGGTTACTGTTCGAAAAGTGTTTTAGGGTCCCTATTGTCCTATGCCTCCCTTAAGAAACATTCTAAAAGAAAGACGGACGACGTTTTCGAACAGTAACCCATCGACTCTGCGTACAAATCTGCAGGAAAACCGAAACATGTGATTGTTGTATACCTGCTATCTACCATCAGCTGTACAGTTCGTTGACCTGACCGTACAACCCTTAGCTTTCGGTACTGTCGTACACCTGAAGACATCTGTGTAAATTAGACATCTCGTAAACTAAAGACGCGAGACAAAAAGTCTAAAGGGAAATGTTGTTCAGAATCGTGGTCCTTACAACATATCCAAAGCTCATCGAAATCGGGACATAATCGAGAACCTGTTGGTTGTTACGACATCGCGGCAAGACAACACTCTCCTCCCCCCGGCTCGCCGCGCTGACCGTGCCACCGAGCGACTAGGCGGTGCTCTGGTTGGTCCGTGTTTTTCGTTAATAACTCCTAAACAAAGCCGCGGACGCCATTTTTGCTAAGGAAAATGTCGCTTCAAATGACCCAAGGATCCTCCCATTTCCCGCTTACGCAGTCGTTTTGGGACACCCTGTATATATTTGTTATATTTAATCAGAGCATAATATATTTAACTAGATGTGGTAAATATTACACCATATAAAGGCGAAGAAAAGAAAATAGGGGTACTTATTGTGTTTAAATACTTTTTAATATTACGTACACTTCTATATTCAAGAAAAAAATTCTATTCTCAAACACATTGTTTGAACAAGTAGTGATACATTTGAAATCTGTTTAATAATAAACATTATACTGTAGAAAATAACAATTATTGTTGAATGACAAACAAAAAAAAATTCAAAAACACGTATCCCATATATTTGTTCATAGATCACAGATATGAGTTTGTATAAAAATCGATTAACAATTAGTAAGGAAAGTTGCCAAAAATTCGAATTTGTAAGATATTGTTGAAACAAATAGTGATATTTGAAATCTGTTATCGCAACTCTATTCCTTATAAAGAAACTACACAGATTTGCCATTTGAACCACCCTTGTAATAGTTTTGTAGGTCCTCAAAGTTGAGGACCATTTTGACTACTTCGTAGTAAACGATGGCCTTGGATTAAAAAGTATGTTCAATTTTCTTTACTAAGAACTAGATACCTTTTCTCAAAGTTTCATAAAAATCGGTGTGTATCACTTCGATATGTTCCCTTGCAGAGTGATGATGACCTTGACTGGTGTATTTCCGTAAATGTTTACCCAATTCAGCCTGAATACGTAGCATTTCATAAAATATGGTTAGTATACAAACTCCCAAGAAAATAATTATTTGGTAGAATACATGTACCAATATTGCGAGATGACAAGGTTCCTCATTTTTTTCAGTAAATTCTATGTATAACAGTTCTATCAACACGTTTATGTTCAAACATAATATTCTTCGAATAAAATTCATATCAATTCACAATAGTTTCAGTTAATTCGCATTTGTCGGGAAATGTCCAAGAATTTATTAGTAAGTAGGTAACACACTTTTAGAAAACTATAAAAAAGTAGGAAAGTTAACTGAAATTAAATATTTCTTTACGCGTGACGCATGATTTGACGTAGCGTACTCACTGCTCACGTACAGTCGTGTGTGCCTTGACGCTTGCAGACAATTCCCGTAATTAAGGGATTAAGAGGAATTCTTTCCATACGATGAATTTGAGTAAAAAGCATACGTATACGACTTCTTCCTGAGTATTTTAAAATGAAACACTTTCTTTTTACGGTATCTACGGATATACATCTCACGATTCTCTTCCTTCTCTTGTCGTTTTCGTGTATACAATATTTCTGTGGTTATAAGTAAAAACGCCGCATGTTACATACTTTCACTTTCGAGATATTGGCGTTTAAAGTTTGATCACTAATTCTTTGTAAAGGACATCGGTTAAATTGCATTATTTTTTTGAGCTTTACGAATTTGTTTTCCAGACTTTTTTTCTGGTAAATACGTAAATTCTATACTCTAAATCTCAATTAATGTATGAACTCAAATTTTTTGAAATTATGACATGCGGCGTTTTCCCTTACAACCACAGATTTATCGTTGCGATAAAACAACACAGGATCTTATTTACTCCTCAAGAAAAATTTAAAAAAAATTTTTGTTTGGTACCCCTCCGGATGTTTCTAAATAATTAAAAAAAATCATTCAATCTTAAACATTAAAATAATGAATTAAATGTTTATAAAATCGCTTCGACTGTATCGAAAAATATATTAGACAACACCTGTAGATCTGGACAGACTGCGTCTTTCATGTCGTATTACTTTTTTCGTAAAACAAACGGTTTAAAAAAAATGTTTTTCTGAAACTTGAAAATTGAAATGGGTCTTCATTATTTTTTGTAAATAAACAGCATCAATAAATGGACGTTACCCTCGATAATGTGGAACCTGAACATTCTTTTAACAATCTAATAAAGGAAATATGCACAATTTCCTGCAAAATAATATGCAATTAAAAAAAAAGGAAGTTCAAAAAAAAATTCACACTTTTCGTTAATCTTTATTAATAAGAGATGATGAAAACGCACTTCAATTTTCAAATTTCAGAAAAAAAATTTTTATTTTCTGACATTTTTCTCAATTTTTCCGAAAAAAGTAATACGAAATAAAAGACGCGGCCTGTGTAGATCTACAAATTTTGTTTAACATATGTTTTTGATGCAGTCAATAATTTAGAAGACAATGAAAAACGATTTTGTGTGCATTTAATTAATTATTTTAATGTTTAAGATTGAGCTGAAACTGTGCACAGATTTTTTTTTAATTATTTGGAACAATGCTGGGGGCATCGTGAAAAAGATTTAAAAGTCGAAAATAAGAGCCACCCTATTGTCACAGCCTACTCTAGTACTAACCGACGACACTCTCCTCCCCCCCGCTCGCCGCGCTGACCGTGCCACCGAGCGACTATGCGCGCTCTGGTTGGTCCGTGTTTTTCGTTAATAACTCCTAAACAAAGCCGCGGACGCCATTTTTGCTAAGGAAAATGTCGCTTCAAATGACCCAAGGAACCTCCCATTTCTCGCTTACGCAGTCGTTTTGGGACACCCTGTATAAATGTGGTAACATTTTGTGGACTCTCGGAATAGTTTGATGTTGTGATACATAATATTTGAAATATTTACAGTGGTTTTAAGAAAATATAAGTATGAAGCAAAATAAAATCATGTTTGGATTAAAATGCAACATTTCAAAATTAATGAAGGCATGTAATAAGTTAATAGAAACCTAAAATAGACAAAATTATTGTTACATAGTCAAAGGGGTTAAGTGAACACATTGGAAAGAGGTTGGATAATTAGTTACTGAAAGGAAGCGTTTTGCAGGTAATTATAAAAACCTCTTAAAGGATAATTTTGTAATTGTTGTCCTCACCACCCTAAGGGTATTACTATGGAGCGTTACCCTTTTATATAATTTGTTATTAATATTATTGTTGCAAATTTTAATATTTTATTCTTCTGTTTATATGAAAAGTTTATTTAACTTATTTATTTATGTAATATGATAATTTCCCTTACAATTGGGAACACAACGCTCTGGCATTATTAACTAATAAATATACCATGAAACTTGTAAAAAAAACTAAGTAAAACCAATTTTCCAAAAACTCTGTATGTATATAATAAATATAATTTTGTAAAAATTTATGTATGATGCTACTAAAATGTTATTAATACTGAATTGAAATGTATTGAAAGAAAGAAATTTGCTACACATAAAGATAAAAAAGACACAGGAGAACGCACCAGTAGTTTGAGCTTGAGGAATTGATCGTCACGCTATAGTCGTGGCAACGGTCAGTACAAGAAGCTGAATAGTAAGATTTCCGACCAATAGGTGCTGTGGTTTTAACTTTCTTGGACGACGTACAGTTAGGTAGCCTTTTTCACAAGCCTCCACGAGACAGGTAGTATGCTGACGGATATTACAAATTACTCCTCGACAATGTAAAAATATGCATTTTGGGCTCTGCATCCCCCTAGATTGGACTTTCAAGAAGCATAATCGACAAGTTCTGAACTTCTCATTGCAATATTTTAGCGTCAGTTTGGGCCCCCGTGATCCCTTGCATTTGCGTATACGTATTTGCGGATCTAGCGATGTGTGAGTGGTGATGGTATTAGTAAATTGTCCCCCTTAAAACTTAACTACATTATTGCACTTCCATATTTTTGAAAATTACCTAATAACAATAAGTACACACTGATGTGTAAACATTCGATAAATAAGCGGGAAACTGAGGCCAGGACATACAGAGTGCCCCATTTAAGTTGGGATTGTAAAAAATCTCGAAGACATGTGATTTTAAAAAAACAAACTGATACATGTCCATTAGTGTTTCGAGTAGGGAGTCCAATAGCACTACTAGATGACCTTGAAATAACCCTGAAAACGCCCACGCATTAAAAAACTAGTAGTGCCATCTGACTCCCCACTCGAAACACTGAAGGACATGTGTCAGTTTGTTTTTTTTAAATCACATGTCTTCGAGATATTTTACAATCTCAACTTAAATGGGACACCCTGTATATGTGACTGCCGGACTCTCGCGGTGTTGCCATTTTTACCTTTAGCACGGCTAGTAGTAGTGTTACGTAGCCGTGTGGTGGAATTTAGGGATTTCGGTAGGTCCGGGTGCCCGTGGAGCGCTGAAGCGCTCTGCTCGTGAAAGGCTTGCGAGAATAAACTTTCAACAAAGAAATATAGCGAAAAATGAATATTGACTTTATTGACTGAGCTCTTAAATGCTGACTCTACGATTCCAGAATAAAATCTGCTCGTCCTGGAGTTTTGAATCTTCTTCCAGCTTCTTCATTCACGTCTTCTTTTCCTTAGCCAATAGGAACATTCGGATCTTCCAGCTAGGCGTTGATTCGTCGGGTGACTTGTCTTCCGGTTGCAGATTGATGGTGATTGGTGGTGGAGGAGCCTCAATAGCGCGCGCACGAGAGTGGGGTACACGCGAGGGTGAAGGCCCGCCAAAACGAGGGATGTAGGACCGAACGAGAGAGAGATCTGAGGGAGTTCCAAGAGGTCCTTGACTGAGAATTTATGACTTCCCGTCTTGACTGATTCCAGACTTCGAGTATCTATAGTTTACGTGAAATTGGAGTAGCTCCTCTTAGAGGCTACGTCACTTTACCTAAATTCCTCGATTAGTCTCGGCAACTATAATTTCGTCAAGGATCTCCATGGAACCCTCCCGTTATTTCCTTACCTATTCTAAGCTATTACGCCCAAATAAAATATATGTATATGAAATACACGGCTTCGACCTAAACATTACGTTTTATGTACAAAATTCCCTTCCGGCGCCATTAATCGAACATATGGTCCAGTAGCGCTATCATAAGTATATACGTTCGTGTGGTCAACTGGCCACACTACACTGGAGTAGGCTGTGCTATTGTACATAAAACGGTTTTGATGACATGACAACTGTGAGGCGAAGAATTAAATGTGGCAACCGTATCTAGCCTTCTCTCTTCCGCTACTGTTCAATTGCCGATACGTCATGTGCGATGCAGCTCGTCACAGAAAATTATACCCACATCATCTATCGATCAAAAATCTTACTAATCAGCTTCATCTAGTGACCGCCCGCACGACTATAGCGTGACAATCAACTCCGTCAAGGTCAAATATCCGATTCAAGATTAAGTTAACTAAGCATTAAGCATAAAGTATCAGATATCAAATATCGAATATGAATTTAGAGATCGCTTTCATTGTCAGTTTCGAGCTTCTATCGCTGCGTAAGTTGTGTTCCGTCCTGGTCAGGGTCGTAAACACAGCAGCAGCAGCGTTCTCTAACCTAGCGTAACTCGCAAATCAACAATTCAAGTCTCCTTTCACTTGTTCGAAGACCGACTTAGTCTTATTCAGCATGATTGCTCGTGTAATTCAATAGAATTTCAGTGGCGTTCAAATTAAAGAAAATAATTAGGAAACAAACGACTTTATTCATTCATGAATTTACAACTTAATGCGATCTACAATTGACTTGTGCAAAACCAACACAATAGTAATAATAACAGTAATTGTATTTGCAAGTTTTCAAACATTCGGTATTATTTACTTTACACAATATGATAGAAAGCTGAACAAACGAAACGATGACAGAAAATATATAAAATCGTTAATTTATAATGTTCTTATTGTAATCATAATAAGTGATATGATAAGTCACAGAAATTGTGACAAGATACCACTGGCAGAGGACTCGGCGAAGGGCACACCGCTCATATCGAAAGAGGATTTCTGGTATGATGCACTTAGGAAATCGCGAGCATTGTCGAACGATTAACTTTATGGTAAACTGACCAGTGTCAGAAACAGTCATACGTTCCACGAAACCACAAACGAGAATTTATAGATCGAGGAAAAAAATACTTTTTCATAATTCGAATAAAAAGATTACTTGTCAAAATAGACAATTGCAACCATAAAGTACGAGTACGTACTTTCAAGCTTCAGTTTCGGATATAATACTGTTTAAATTTTAAAATTATTAAAAGTGTTAATAAAAGCAGTTAATAAAAACTTGCATAATTTTTAGAATCAATATGTTTAGAATGATTCATAACACTGTTATCAAAATGATAGTTTATTTGTTTTAAACTATGTAAGTCGGTCAAGCATAATAAATAACGTGAACATAAAACAGCTTGAACAAACCACGTGTAAATGAAATATGTACAACAGAGATCGCATATGTACATATTGTATATTGTATATGATAAGTATCCAACGCATGTACCTACTTTGTCATTTTTATTACCTCTTAATTCGTTTTCTGCCCAAGTAAAATCCACAAAGCAGGTGAAAAGTACTGCACTAAACTTCACTACAGTCGATAAATTACCCATTTTGAGACGACATAATTCCTATGTCGATATAAAGTACACAAAACTTCATAAAAACTCAACTGTCGTCAGATCACTTAACAGCACATCTTACTACAACGTCAGTCGGTAGCATACTGAACTGTACTGAACTGAAGTAACTAAATCTACTAGAAAGTGGGAAGACTTTCCCATTCCCCAGTCTTCAGTCTCCGGTCGCCAGTCCTCAGCCCCCATTCCCTATTTCCCATTCCACGACATTTATCGTCCGGTAATGGAAACATTAGAGTCATTGATATATTAGGAATAAGACTCACAACATTGTCCGCCTTTCTTTCAAGATGGCGCCTTGAGCGCGATATCACAGCCTACTCTATATAGTACTAGCACAGACGGTAGACCAATCACCATATGGGGTTTCGTGTCTCACACAATAACTACTGGTTTTCTTACGCCCTCTACGCTGACGAACGATAAATGTTGGAACTAGATCCACGAAAACGATCAAATACAAATAGCTAATAGGTTGTGTCTATGATGTTATGACTATATGTTCAAATTATATTTTTTTATTTGATGTCATTATGTTATATATCTACAATTGTCTTTATGAGTAAAATATTTATAAATATAAAGACCAAATTTTCAAATGATAGAAATACAGTTTTTATAAATCTTGAACGTAAATAAGTTTACTCCATACGTATGTAATTATTATTCGCATTCCTACAATTTAACACTATTAATACGCATCACATTTGAATATATATCTTGTAACCGAATTTAAAAATAGAGACTAAATTGAAATTTACTATATATTTTCTTGTATATTTCATTTAAACAACATAAATTTTAGCTACAAAAAACTTGCAACATATCAATTAATATAAATTGTAAAATTCATCAGAAAAACATCTCCAATCAGCTGGTAATATATTTCATTGCGATATTTTTAATAATAGGATATTTTTAATAATGTGTTAGAACAATGTTGCCTTTCGTACTCTCTTCCGATCGTGGTGTAGAGAATTTCAGTGGCTCAGAGAAGCGGCTACCGGACACAACAATGTAAGCTCTTAAGCATTCCCAATCAGCACACGTCGTCTCAAAGATGTCTGTTTCACGTCGTTTTCCCGTCTGAACGTCTTATGTCCCAAAGATACGTCATTTAGTCGCCAAAAAGATATCTTTATGGAGACGTCGTTTTCACGGCAGAGGGTGAACGTCTTTTAGCTGGCTCATTTCAGTCGTAAAAACAACGTCTCCATAGAAGATATCTTTTTGGCGACTGAGAGACGTTTTTCGGAGACGTTGTTTTTGCGGCTGAACGTAGGTGTCTTTAAGCCGTTCCATTTCAGTCGTAAAAACAACGTCTCCATAATGGATATCTTTTTGGCGACTGAGAGACGTTTTTCCGGAGACGTTGTTTTTGCGGCTGAAGGTAGCTGTCTTTTAGTACAATGGCTAAAGTATACTGGTTTTTAATTTTGCTATTTCTTGGAATGATAAAAAAATTAATTTTAAAAACATTATATATTTATATGATAATATTTATATTTAAAATGAATCTTTATTTAATATTAGAAGTGGAATATTTATTTCCTGATATACAGATAATATTTATTTCATATTATGAAAAAAATATTTTTTCTAATTATAAAATGAATCTTTATTTAATATTAGAAATGGAATATTTTTTTCCTAATATACAGATAATATTTATTTATTGTTATTTCGTATTATGAAAAAAAAATTTTTTCCCATTATAAAGTGAATCTTTATTTAAAATTAGAAATAGAATATTTTTTTTTAAATATGCAGGAAATACTTTGTTTATCATGGAAAAATATTTGTTCCAGAATATGGAAGACATACAACTTTCATATTACGAATGAAATATTGGTTTCAAATATAAAATAAATCTTTATTCAATACTGGAAGTAAAATGTTTACTTTTAATTTACTTTGAATTCGTGCGTGTCATTTAATTTTTTAATAGAAGTTTATCTCTTCTAATTATACGATTTCATATGATTTGAACATAAGAATAAAAAGTAATAAACGTAACAATAGGTTCGCATGGCTCAGCGAGGAAGCACATCATCAAGTTCCATAAAGCTGCACACATCGCAAACCAACCAATCAATGACCTAATCTCTCAAGCCCCCACAATCCCGCAAAGACAACTGCTAGCAGGCTATATCCCTCCACAAGCCTTCATATTATATGACAAATCAGGCCTGATCCAAAACGACAATAACATCCCAATCATCTACCACTGGCAGCGAAATAAAGCCAACAAACGCATAGCGCTTAAATACGACGACTTTACTAACAATAGACATAAATTCAAATTCTCTACCGACATCCCAGAATAAACAATAAAAAATATTGGTGGCTCACCGACACCACGAAGCACATCCCAGAGCTGAAAGCCAGGAAAAATAGAACGCGCTCTAACTAGTCTCAAAAAAAATTTTTTATGATAACCCCCTGTACATACCCCCCCCCCCCTAGTTAGTAAGTTAGCCGTAATCTTAGAATAAGCATAATAGTGACTGAGAGGTTTTTATATCTCCTTTTTTTCCCTACTCTAAACAAGACTGAAAAATGTACCTTTAGTATTAAGTGCGAACAATACAAACCTAAGATAAAGACCAAATATTACATTGTAACAAAAAACCTATGTTTAAGAGTTACGCATGGGAGCGTACCACTAGACACCTCAGTGCAATTCTGATGGTTGTTTTTTCACATGTTTTTGTCACCTGTTATAAATCATTACTGTATGAACTTTATCAATAAACATTGTTAAAAAAAAAAAAAAAAGAAAAGCACATCATCAAGTAAACGGTAATCCCGAGTTCGAATCCCGCCAACTGCATAAAAATTTCTGAATTGTAATAAGGTCCTTTCGAAGACAAATTGGAAT
This sequence comes from Lasioglossum lativentre, assembly GCA_916610255.1. NCBI lineage: Eukaryota > Metazoa > Arthropoda > Insecta > Hymenoptera > Halictidae > Lasioglossum > Lasioglossum lativentre. Next base: position 21,896,562 of record OU744359.1, on the reverse strand, counting down.
ATTTTCTCAAGCAGTGCATAGAAAAGTATATGTATATGGATAGTTTCTAATTTTTCTTATAACTTTTTTTTAAAAGATGCCCAAAAAGACGTCTTTACAAGGTAACTTTCAGACGTCTTTGAAAGATGTCTAAAAGCTGTCTTTGGACGCCCAACAGAGTCGTGAAAGATGTCTGAAAGATGCCTTTGGACGCCTGTGAGGTGTAAAAAATACGTTTCTACAATGCCTGAAAAACGACCAACAGTCATTCTGAAGACGACTTTAAGACGGACAAATTTGTAACAAAAGACCTTCCGGAGCCCTTCCAGAGACGGTCCGGAGACATTCGCCGACGTCTTTCGGACATCTGAATGTCTTGCGGCAGACATCTTTCAGCTATCTTTGAGCTGTCTCTGTGCTGATTGGGTTGCTTACAAATGAAAATCTAATTTTTGTAATAATTTATTATCATGGCATGAAAATATTTCCAATAAATTATAAATATTTTTCTGATGAAAATGAATCCAAACACGCCACAAATAGAATGAAAAGGAAGTTAAGGAAGTGTGAAGAAATAAACTGCAAATAAATATAATTAGGCGCAATATTTATAAAAAGTAACATTAATAATGATATATTTAAACAATAGCGAAAGTACATAATAATTGTTGTAGTATACAGGGTGGGGCATTTTAAACAGGTCACCTGAATAACTCGCTTGTTTTTGAAGATAGGAGAAAATGCATTAGAGCAAACTTACTTGGTATCGGGGGGCTCATAATCTGGTATTACCAATTTTTCTGTAGGTGGAGGCGTCAAGGTGATATAAAGGTCAACTCTGATTTTTTAAACGGAACAGTATATTTTTTTGCTTACATTCTGATAGAGTGTTTCAAGACGAATACAATGACCTATTATGAAGGTCATTCAAGGTCACTCAAGGTCAACTGCAATAGAAAATAAAATGTCTGAAAGCACTCTTCAAATACTTTTGTGTCTTCTCTGGTTGTTGGCATACCGTTCTTGTAAGTATTGATAAGGATCACAGAACGTAAATAAACTAGTGTACAATATATGCTCTAAAGGATAACAGTAGTTGGTCATTTCGCGTGAACGTTGCATTATTTTCTAAAAACATGTCGTAACACCTACGGCATCCCGATTTGTCAATACATTTTTTAGCAATATACCCTGCAAAGTATTCAACCGCACACGATTCCAGCGAGCACACCGATGTTGAAAGTTCCTCAATATTATCGATTTCAATATTGTCATCAAAACTATCATCATCTGTGTTCTCTTGGATAGCAGACAATGAAGCATCTGATTCCAACGTGGCTGATTCATATTGTGCTGTCGTATCTCCCAGCATTAACGGTGCATCGTCATCAGGCATGCAGTTACCACTATGTTGTAGTGTATTTTGGGCGTCGAGCCTCGGCTCGCCCGGCCGTACCCAGGCAACTGATGCCTATACCGGCCCTCATCGAATTGGTTCCTCCTACTACCTCCTCTTCATTGCCTGAGTGGCAAACACTGCGAAGTGCTTGAACGTCTCTTTTGATGTTAGATCCCTGAGCTCACATGGCCATGTTCTGAGAGTCTCCCTAGTTGCAGCTCTTAACTGCTCAGTTACCACTATGTATACTACGATTAATATTTAATAATATATTTTTTCGAATTGCAAGACGCACCGCTTTTACCGAAGGATTGCGATTATAAGTGCTACCGTGCATTCGGAGAACGGAAAAAAAATTTTCTATACAATCGCTATTTAAGTGTGATGTTATAAGGTACATAGTACCTTCTTCTTTTAAATCGTTCCACAACTGCAAGGTGGCATTTATAGATTGCCGTAATCCCAAAAAACATGGAGGTGTTTTACGACCGTTAGACGTAAGTACAAACCAATTGCTCATGTTGGTAACATGAGCAATTAAATGCTGTTCAATGTTATTATTACGCGAAATAGCACGCTTCATGGGATTTGGATCACTGGCAGATCGACTATTTAAATTGTCAAACAAATCATTAAGCGTTTCAAAGAAACTAGCTGTGTCTTGTATAGTACTTGTATTAATGCTACTAGTTAGTGACGTGGTAAACATAGCAGCTGACATTCTTTTGCTAAAAACTTGAAGAGCAAACTTACACTTCATTTTATCAAAAGAATTTGGAAAAACGTGTTTATGGGATAATTTGTAAGCTGCTCCCGTACTTTTACCTTTCTCTAAATTCCAGAGAAGTACTACATCGCGCCACGAAACTATAGAATCGCTAATAGAGAAATTATAATTTAATAAATTATTTCTAATACTCTTAAATAAATGTAAATAATCAAAAATGTAATAAATTTTTTCACCATTTCTTATAAAAAATGACTTTTCAACAGAAACACGTTCATCTGCTACACTTTGATAACTACTTCCCTGATCGGAAACAACTGCTCTGACTTTCAAACCTGTCTCATGTAATGCATTTAATATTTCATCTAGAATAATAATTGATAAATCATGTTTCTTAATACTAGTCTTTGATACAAAGAAAGCCAATGGTTGTTTCCAATTAGTGAACAGCCCTCGTAACATAAATACAAGAACCTGTGTACCCACAGCTACATTTCTACCCAAAAATCCTAAATCTTCGAAACCTTCAATGACCTACCGTTTTGGGTGGAAATCGAGACACTTTTTGATGGCCATTTCATCAAATACAAGAATGCAATTACGATCTACAATTTTCATGTGCGCAGATTTTAATTTTAACGCTTTAAATAAATTTTGGCAAATGCCTGGCCAAATGTCAATTTTCCCGAACCATCGAATAATTGTGGCTGAACTTGGCTTATGGAAACCAAAAATATCACGCATTTTATGATACAAAACGGGAGAAGTGTAGTGCATTGTCATGCATAACTGTTGCTCCTTCTTCGAAAAAATTCGCCACGATTTTGGTGTAAATAAAATAAGAATAACAAATGTTAATAAATACCCGGATATTCTTTTAGAAATTGCTTTCTTCAAACATGTATCGTCAATATTGCCAGAAGAAAGCTTATTTTGCAACCGATTTATTGCCTTCCAATCAGCACAGGACGTCTTAAAGACGCCGTTTTCTCGTCTTTTTTACGTCTCTAAAAGACGCCTTTTACACGTCCTTAAAGGCATCTTTTCTCAGACGTCATTTTGACGGTTCAAGAAAGGTGCCTTTTATGCATCTCATTTCTGACGTAAAAACGACGTCTGAGAAAAGATGCCTTTAAGGACGTGTAAAAGTCGCCTCTTTGGAGACATCGTTTTTACGTCAGAAATAAGATGCATAAAAGGCACCTTTCCTGAACCGTCAAAACGACGTCTGAGAAAAGATGCCTTTAAGGACGTGTAAAAGTCGCCTCTTTGGAAACATCGTTTTTACGTCAGAAATAAGATGCATAAAAGGCACCTTTCCTGAACCGTCAAAACGACGTCTGAGAAAAGATGCCTTTAAGGACGTGTAAAAGTCGCCTCTTTGGAGACATCGTTTTTACGTAAAAATGAGATGCATAAAAGGCATGCACCTTTCTTCAGAAATGAGTCGAACGGCTCGAATATTCGAGCCCTCATAAAACTTCGATCTACTCGAAACTGAACTTTCAGCTCGAACAGATCTTTAGCAAAAACCTCAAAAAAATCGAAAAAATGCAGATTTCAAATGGAAGTTTTAAATTGACCACCTCTATATTTTTACAGTACCGATATATTATTATAAGTGTCGTTCATGAATTTTTTCAGATTTTTAAGAGAGGTGCGCCGTTGTTAAAAAAAATAAAAACCGATTTTTTTGACATTTTTCCCGTGAAGAGCTAAGTTGATCTGCAAATTGTTATATTTTATTTATTCTGTAAGCCTATTAGACACTGATAAACCTTGAACATTTCACAGAAATAATTAGAAAATGAAATTTATTTGATTAGTCGCAGTGGCTCAAGTGGATGAGGCCCGCGGTTTACGATCTCTCGTGGTCCCGGGTTCGAATCCCCCCGTCACCTCTGAGATTTTTCTCAAGTGATATAAAACTGTAGTCGCTCGGGTGGTTCTCGGAACCCACCTTTAATAATAAACTGTAGGTCCAAGCTGAAATAAACCAACAGGTTCCAAAAGGCCTCTAAATTAAAAAAAAAAACTTGATTTAGTATTCTACTGTGTCAGCGCATAACATCAGAAAATATTAACGTTGTTTAAGCGCGGTAGTTTCTTAGCGTACTTTTTTTTTTAATTCCTAACTATGTAATAACACTGTCCAACACCAAATTTGTGCTCTAATTACTGTTGGGTGATTCTTGTAGACATTGTCGTCCTAAAACCGAATCCGAAAGCAGAATTGCTCTATCACGCAACGTTTTCGAAAAACATTGATTTTTGTAAAAATGCATGATTTCGATAAAAAACGAGATGTTACGCAAAAACTAAACATGCGAGGATGTTCAGGTTTGAGTCAAAAGAAAGAGGGGACTCTCCTCTACATATCCATATAGCCATTTATATTTTTTTGAACTTTCTAATAGTTGTAAATGCTTTTTAAAGTTTGAAAAAGAGCTGACGCGGGGATTTTATACGCTTGTAACGTAAAGGATTCGGTGGATATGGGTTTGGGAAAATAATCAAGGATATCTGGGAACACAGGATATATTTTCGGAATTGGATTAACAAGTATTGGGTAATTTGTTCTTTGTACAAAGATTATTTTGGACAAAGGTTAACAACGAAATAATAGAATGACTCTAAATTTTAAATATTACACGATTCCACCATCAGGCGTCCGGTTTATTTCAACCGTACTCTCCTTCTGGGGAATCGGCGAAGACTCAGAATTTCCCTAATTCTCCTGTCCGTTCGGCGGCCGGCCTTCATGGCCGTCCTCTCCGAAACGTACAGAGGAATCAAGGGCCCTATTCTCACACGATGACTCGAATTCGCCTGGAAACCTCTGCTTGTTCGGCGGCCGGCCTTCATGGCCGTCCTCTCCGACACGTACAGAGGAACCAGGGTTCCTACTCTCTACTGACGACTCGGATTCACCCGGAAACCTCTGTTCGTTCGGCGGCCGGCCTTCATGGCCGTCCTCTCCGAAACGTTCAGAGGACTCGGGTGATCCTACTCTCAGGCGGGCAGGAAGCTGCCGTGTACTCTCCTCTCGGCGGGCGGCCGGCCTTCATGGCCGTCCTCTCCCGGAGAGGCGTCCAGGTGCAACCCCTGTCCTCTCCTGGGCTGCTGGGCGTCCGATAGCATTACTTCGTACTCTCCCAACCTATTGGCGGCCGTGGTCTTACCTCGTCCTCTCCCACAGGCGCAGCGAAAGTGCCCGCTCCGCGATACTTTGCCGATATTTATACTAGTTCGTTGCTAACCTTATCAACAACGCGTTACTAGGGATTTTGGAAGGTTCTCGACTCCGGAGCCTTCTAGAAAATTCGACAACGGCGCGATTCGTCTGTCCTTCAGGGTGGTGTCGAGGCGCTCCGGCGCCCCTGAGATCATCTCGTTACACGCTCTATTTTTGTATTTATGAGAAAAATCCTTTATCTTACAGGAATTTACTATACAGCATTGAATTCTACACACATTTCTGGTAAAGAAACCATTCACAAAAAGTATTTGGTTCGGTTAGTATATGAGCAGGTCAAGAAAATGTTCGTTGACAGTTTGTGTGCGACGCGTTCGCGCCACGCGGCCATTGTAGCCTCTTCTCGACTCGCCAGGGCCGTCGCTATGCGTAGTCGACATTTGTACCACGCAATTATGTCTTTGCTTACTATGCTTCCATTACATAAATTGTTTTGTGTTTTTTGGTACCGATCATTGCAAAAAATTATAAAAATACTTAATTAATATGATTAATGAAGAAAACTAATTACAAAAGAAAATCTTACTCATTTATTATGTAAACAAATTAAAAATTATTTCCGCCTTGCTTCACGCTTATACGTGGTATGTGGTATCCCGATTTTCACTAATTAGTGATCAACAGTAATCTGCAAGTGTCGCGCATAAGTCTTTTCCTTGGTAATGTTTTTCTATTGTAGAAATATCTTTATGAAAAATTAATGCAGGAATCATATTCCTGTTTCTTCCGATTTTAAAACAAATAGTCTAGCTGTCTTAATTATGTACATAAGTCGATAAAAATGGTCCTATTTACATCGTGTTCCGACTTATTCCACTGGTACTACAATTATAAAGATAAGACGACAATTACTGAAAATAAAATTTCCCAATCGCCGTATTGCAGTCTTTCGTTACATTGTATGTCGACTACGCATGGCGACGGCCCTGGCGAGTCGAGAAGAGGCTACAATGGCCACATGGCGCGAACGCGTCGCACACAAACTGTCAACGAACATTTTCTTGACCTGCTCATATACTAACCGAACCAAATACTTTTTGTGAATGGTTTCTTTACCAGAAATGTGTGTAGAATTCAATGCTGTATAGTAAATTCCTGTAAGATAAATGATTTTTCTCATAAATACAAAAATAGAGCGTATAAAGTCCCCGCGTCAGCTCTTTTTCAAACTTTAACAAGCATTTACAACTATTAGAAAGTTCAAAAAAATATAAATGGCTACCTGGATATGTAGAGGAGAGTCCCCTCTTTCTTTTGACTTAAACCTGAACATCCTCGCATGTTTAGTTTTTGCGTAACATCTCGTTTTTTATCGAAATCATGCATTTTTACAAAAATCAATGTTTTTCGAAAACATTGCGTGATAGAGCAATTCTGCTTTCGGATTCGGTTTTAGGACGACAATGTCTACAAGAATCACCCAACAGTAATTAGAGCACATGAAAAAAGTTCTCATTTGTTGGACAGTGTAATCAATGCTCTAAAAGATGCCTGAAAGACCTCTAAAAAGACGTGTAAAAGATGCTTAAAAGAAGTCTAAAAGGCCCCTAAAAAGACTCCTAAAAAATGCCCCGAAAGACGTGTAAAAGATGCATAAAAGAAGACTAAAAAGACGCCTAAAAGATGTCCAAAAAGACGTCATAAATATACGACTTTCAGGCGATTTTTAGACGTCTTTACGAGGCATCTTTTAGACGTCAAAAAGACCTGTGAGATACGTCTTTAAGACGCACAGTTTTGTAACAAAGACGTGTTAAAGACGTACAAAGACGTGCTAGAGACGTGAAAACGGTGTGCCAAAGACGTAGCAGACGTCTGAGAGACGTACTTACGTCTTGCGGCAGGCAACTTTCAGATGTCTTTCAGATGTCTTTGTGCTGATTGGGCTTACACTTTGCCCGCCATTGCAAGCGAAGAATATTATATTTTTTCTTCCCTTCCTCTAATTGTATTTGGGTTTCCATTAGCTGCTGTTCCAAACCATTACAGCTTTGTATTGATGAAATGTCATCTTGGACAGACATAGCGTATCTTTTTTTTCTTTTTTTAACGTGGGGAAAATGCATTACGCATACCCCGCCCCCCCTGGGGGGGAAGCGGGGTTATGTGGGACTCTCCCCGACCCGGCGAACGCCGGATCGGGGCATACCCACTAACGACCCCACGGTGGCCTCCCTGAGCTAATTGGAGGTGGTCGGGATCTCGTAAACGAATGCCACCGACCACCCCCACCTCTTGGCAATAAGCCCCATCCCGGGGGGGGGGGAGAGAAGCTCCCCCCAACAAACCTAAACCCCTAGTAGGACGCCGTGCGGGCCAGCCACACAGCGTCTTCCATCCCAAGGGTCGCTCGGCTGGACGACCAGAGCCCCAGCTCTGGCCGCCCGCGACCCCCGGAGACCCCCTTCCTCGCTCGGAGGGGCGAGCCCGAAGGGGCCCCACCCGGCCGAGGGAGGAGGTCTCCGCACGCGCTAAAAGAAGGAAGAAAGAAGAAGAAGAAGGGGGAGAGGAGCAAGCGCCCCCCCCCCCCCACGAACCCCAACCCAATCCCACCTCCCAGTACACCCCTAATGTGGGGTGAAGCCGGCCGAGCGGGCAGACAGGGTGCAACCAGGCACCCAGCCCACCCGCCAGCCGGCCAACCCCTGGGGGGACTCCACAGTCCCCCAATGGCGGTGGTGGGAGTTGTACCACTAACTAGTCCCACCAGTCGGCCTCCCGCCCCCTCTCCGCCGCCTCCTTCTGCGAGATAACGTCCTCGCAGAAGGAGGCGATTGCTTTCCACGACCTCTCGCTGCCGACCATGCCATCAACTATGGCCCGCAGCGAGAAGTAGACATAGCGTATCTGATCCAGAGCTAACACTATTATTATAATTTATAAAATATTATAAAAACTCTTTAAAAATTAAATAGCGTTCTTTTAAACTAATTTTGACAAACGCTTTTTTCAGTATTGCAAGAGGTATTTCTAAGCTAACTGTTGAGCGAATACGCGATGACGATTTCACGATTGCTCTATAGCTCGTTTTGGAATTAACCAACGTCGAACTCGATTGAGAAGATAATAGATAATCTTTTGGTTTGAACACGTTTATTGTTTGCATGAAGTTTAACAATTTTACATTCGTGCTAGAATGATGATTTCAACGATGCAACTCGGTCGATACGTTGAGTTCGAATACGATAGGTATTATAATGATAACACGATTGGTACGAAGTGTTCCGTTCGATTGATGATGTCGTTCTGTCTTTTCTCTTTTAGTCTCAATGCCTTGTCCCTTCGGAGCAGTTGTCCGTCCAATCGCATAGGCCGTTGTTCGCGGGTGATGATTTTAGAAAACAGGCCTTGGATTGGTGGATAGCGATGTTAGAAACTCGGTGGATTGGTTGTTATTTTACGGAAACGCCCTTGTTCGCATGGACTCGCAGGTACTGAGGGTAACGAGGGGGTGAGAAGAAATTGGCAAGGCAGTTTTAGCTATTTTTATGATGACCGTAGCGGACAATAAACCAAAAAAAGGTGCTTGGGACCTAGTAAGGCATGCTCAGCAAATGGTCGCGATGAATGAAAAGGTTGCCGGCTGACAAACAGATGAGCTAGGCTTGAAATGTGCAAAGATTGGAAACGGAATAATGATGTCCCTTGACTTTAAGGTCTATTGTTGCTAGGTCATAAAACTCGGTACGGTAAGTTGTCGATTGCTGGCCTTTAACGGACCCTTTCCGGATTATATTACGGAAAGCCCGGCCTGCGGGCCATATGACGGCAAAGAAAACGTTCAGTTCGGTTGTCATTAAGAAAAAAAAGTATACCGTAAAACGGTCTTTGAAAACAGCGGAACATGCGATGGAGGTAGCTACGTCTCAACATACCGGCCCCCTTGAACGATACGTTTAAGTTTGATACAATGCTAGTTATGATTACGATGTGATGACGCGGTCGTTGATACAAGTGAAGTAAATGATAAGGTATGATACAAGTGAGAATCGATGAGTATATTTGAAAATGAAATATGCGTTGTAAAAAATGATGTTTAATTTACTGGGAGTGGCGCAATGCGCTTAACGGAGCGCTTATATTCGCCGCGCGAGGTTCTTACGGTTACCACGCGAATGATGCCATCTTCACCAGGATGAATGGCAGTGACTCGTCCTAGAGGCCATTGCATGGGTGGCGTATTGTCCTCCTGGAGCAAAACCATAGTCCCAATCGGAATTTGAGTTGTTCCATTGGTGTGCCATTTTTTGCGGATTGTCAGCTCCTGCAAATATTCGTTTCTCCACCGCTTCCAGAAGTGGGCTTTAATTTTTTGAATATGTTGCCATGAAGAGAGTCTACCATCGGGAAGGCTCGTGAAATCGTGATCAGGCACACTAGTCAGGGATTCGCCAATCAGGAAGTGACTGGGTGTAATAGCAGTTAAATCGTTTGGATCTGAAGATACTGGAGTTAATGGACGTGTGTTTAGAATGGCTTCGACTTCTGCCGTAAGGGTTAAAAGACCTTCGAAAGACAGCAAAGTATCACCCATTACCCGTGTTAAATGATGTTTTGTTGATTTAACGGCGGCTTCCCAAATACCGTCAAAATGTGGTGATCTTGGTGGGATTAAGTGCCAATTGATATGATGATCTGATAACTGTTCGGTTATGTTGTGGTTGTTTTCCGGCTTTTCAAGAAATTCATAAAGTTCTTTAATTTCGCGTTTTGCGCCGATGAAGTTTGTCGCGTTATCTGAGTAAATGTCGTTAGCTTTACCGCGTCGAGAAAAAAATCTGCGTAACGCCGCTAAAAAAGCCTCGGTCGACAAATCGGACACGATTTCGATATGAATTGCTCTAGTTGCAAAGCACGTGAAGATGGCCAGGTAGACCTTGACTCTTCCACGATTACGATGATTTTTTTCTTTTATGAAAAAAGGTCCGCAGTAATCGACCCCACACTGCGAAAAAGGACGCGAATAAGTGATCCGGCTTGCCGGAAGATCACCCATCAGGTAATTAACCGTTACGGGTTTAGCGCGCCGGCAGGTGACACAATTATGAATCACCTGGCGAATCAAGCTTTTGCCGTGCGGTATCCAGTACGTTTTACGGGTTGCATTTAGCGTTAATTGTGTACCGGCGTGCATGTTTTTTAGATGCTCCTCTCGGACGATGAGCTTGGTCAAGTGGTGACTGTTGGGTAATAAAATGGGATGTTTTTCTCCATAAGATAATTGTGACTTAGATAGTCGTCCGCCTACCCTCAATATTCCGTCGACGTCCAGAAACGGATTAAGTGACGATAAGCTAGAGAATCGATCCGTTGATTTGATTGCGTTGATTTCCTTTCGATACGCTTGCTGCTGGACGAGCATTACGATGCGTTGTTCGCCCTTACGTAGCTCGGATGTCGTTAACGGTCCAGACAACGAAGCCCGTTTTGAACTGTTTTGTGCGAATCGGAGCATGTAGGTGACGACGCGCTTGAGACGATGGAAGGATGAAAAACGTTCGATAAACCCGCTGTCATGAGATTGTATTGATAATGAAATGATCGGTTTGAGTTCTGGAATATCCACGATGGCAAGCTTAGGGACAGGCCAGTTTTCTTCTTCAAGCGACAACCATGCCGGCCCGTGGTGCCAGAGATCGCTGGTAATGAATTGCTCCGTGGGCATGCCCCGCGAGATCAAGTCCGCAGGATTGTCAGTAGAAGAGATATGACGCCACTCGTCGTGAGCGGTTAAGGTTTGAATATCATTGACCCGATGTGAAACAAACGTTTTCAATGTGTGTGGTGCGGATTGAATCCAATGTAGTGCTATCGTCGAATCGGACCAGAAAATGTTTCTATCAAATGTAATATTACGCAGTGCCTTTTTTGTTGCATTGTACAATTTCGCAAGAAGTTGTGCGGCACAGAGTTCCAATCGTGGTAGCGTGATGGATTTCAACGGAGCTACGCGGGACTTTGATGTAATTAAACGCGTAACAACGCAGCCTTGATTATTTACGGATCGTACGTACAAACATGCACCGTAAGCGCGTTCACTTGCATCGCAAAATCCGTGAAGCTGTGTTGACGTGCAGTTTCGTTGTAAAATATGTCGGTTGAATTTAAGTTCGTGTATTGCTTGAAGTTCTTGCCAGAAGGTGATCCACTCCGTATGAATATCCGTGGGCACCGATTCGTCCCAGTCTAATTGTAACCTCCACAAGGATTGCATTAGTAGCTTGGCTCGAATTATGATAGGCCCCAAGATTCCGAGAGGATCGAAAAGTGTCGCTATTTTTGACAAAATATTGCGTTTGGTCGGCCGGTTCGTTATACCGACTTCTTTCACTACATAGGATAATGTGTCGCTTTTCGCGTTCCAGTGCACCCCGAGTGTTTTGATAGTTGTGTCCAAGTCCAATGTCATGTGTGTCGAGTCTGTTCGGTCGTTTAAAGCGGTGATTAGGGATTGTTCATTAGTTGCCCATTTTCGGAGCTGACAACCTCCCTTTGCGCAAAGGGCTCGAATCTCATCGCGTATCGTGGCGGCTTCATTGTAAGTGTTGGCGCCGGTTAGCATATCGTCGATGTAAAAATCTTCACGTAATACCTGTGATCCTCGAGGAAACTGCTCGCCTTCGTCTATCGCTAGCTGATGCAGTGTGCGAGTGGCTAGAAAAGGGGCCGCGGAGGTGCCATATGTCACGGTGTTCAACGTGAATGTTTCAATGGGCTGATCGGGGTTTTCGCGCCACAAGATTTTTTGATAAATTCTGTCTTGTGGGTGAACTTCTATTTGCCGATACATCTTCTCGATATCGGCAGTCAGTACGTACGCGTGTGCGCGGAAACGAATTAATAATGAATACAATTCGTCCTGTATAGTAGGACCTATCAACATCATATCGTTCAGTGATTTCCCGTTGGATGATTTCGCCGATGCGTCGAAAACTACCCGTAATTTTGTTGTCAAACTGTCGAGCTTTGATATCGCATGATGCGGTAAATAGTAACCTTCCTGTGCATGGGAAAATTCAGCTTTTGTCATGTGACCTAAATCGCGATATTCATTTAGAAATTTCGCATAGTCAGATTTAAGTGACGGATCCCGCGCGAATTTTCGTTCTAACGCGTGCAGTCGGCGAAGCGCTGCGCCGTGCGAATCGCCCAACGATGGAGGAGAAGCCTTGAAGGGAAGCTTGACTACGTATTTTCCGGTGGAAGGGTCGCGAGTTGTGTTACATGTGTAATGCAATTCACATGCACGTTCTTCAGGAGATAAAATGCTATCTCGCGGTACTTCTTCGATCTCCCAGAATCTTGAGACCCGATCGTCTAATGAGTGACGTGCTACATGACAACGTGTTGTGTGGCCGGAATGTTTGTCACGTAATGTCCCTGCAAGAACCCAGCCTAGTTTCGTTTTTTGTGCTGTTACTGTGCTGTCTGCGATCGTTATCTGACCAACGCACAGAAGTTTGAAGAAAATTTCCGCGCCGATCAAAGCGTCAATTTCTGCAGGAGTGTTAAAGTTGGGATCGGCAAGCGGTATGTTAGGTGGTATCAGAAGGTTGGATTTTGGAATTGGGTAGGACGGTAAAATTTCCGTTATATTGGGGAGAACTAAGAAAGTGAGATCAGCGGAGAAACTAGTTATGCGCGATCGGATGGTTGCTCGCGTCGTGTTCATCGTTTCCGTTACGCTACGATTAATTCCTATGATAGGAATGTTGCCCGGTCGTTGCGGCAACGCTAATTTCGTTGCAAAACGCCTTGTCATAAAATGGGTTTGTGATCCCGAATCCAGTAGGACGCGGCATGGATGTAAAAGGCCCTTGCTGTCCTGAACGTGTACGATCGCGGTCGAGAGCAACGTTTCGTTCTTGATATTCGCGCTTAGTGACGACACAGTCGATTCTACAGACGACGATTCCCTGTGCAACAATGTATGATGTTGTTCGTTGCATCGTTTACAAGAGCTTGCAGTGCATGCCGTAATGTCATGATTCGATCGTAAGCAATTAGAGCATAAACCTGCTTTCCGAACCATCTCTGCTCGCTGATCGATGCTCGCGTCGGTTAAATTTTGACAGTACTGAGTAAAATGATTTCCTTTACACATAAAGCAGCGAGCTTGTTGTGTCGAATGCGCGAGTGCGCGAACATTAGAAGTAGACGTTTGACGATTGAACATATGCGGATTCGTTTGAGAACGGGTTATTGGTTTCTTTGTTTCGATCATTGACGTTTCGAGTAATCTACATCGGTTATGAAGAAAATCTAAAAGCTGTTCCATGGTCGGAAGCTCTGCACCTTGTGTCTTTTCCTTCCATCGCAATCGCGTTTTTTCATCTAATTTGCTCGTTATCGCGTAAATCGGGAATGCCTCTAAAAATGGCTTGTTGAGAGCCTTTAACGCGTTATAATGTTTAATTGCTTGGTCAGTCAGCTCGCCCAGCGATGCGGAATTGAGTCGCGAACATGCCGGTAGCTCAAAAAAGGCTTGAACGCGCTTATTGAGAGCTACGTTTGGAACGTTATAATGTTTTTCTAAAATGTTCCATGCAACGGAATAATTTGCTGCAGTGGTCTCGAGTGATTCCACCTTCTCCGCGGCCTTTCCGGTTAAGCATGATTGTAAATAAATCAGTTTTTGAACGTCGCGAAAGTTGGGATTATCATGTATCGCAGATCTGAATTTATCAGAGAAACTCGACCAAGCTTCGTAGGAACCGCTGAATTTTGGCAAATGCATGGTCGGCACCTTGACCTGTAAATCCGATGTGATGGTGATCGGAGATTGTAAATTATAAATTCCATCGTTCAAACCTGAAGGTTGTGGACCGTATGGAAACTAAATGTTTGTCGCGGTCGATGAATCTACCTGACCTCTTGCTTTGTCGTGCTCGCGTTCAATACGTTTCGCGGTGGCTAGTAACTCATAATATTGCGATTCAAAGTTTTCTCGTTCGAGAAGTCGCGTCTCGAAATCGTTCTCGTCTGCGTTTAACTCCAAAGCTTCCTGTATAGAATTAAATGTCTCAAAATCGCGTTCGATTTGCGCGATGCGTAGCTTTAACTGATCCATTGGGATTTCCTCTGAATCGTCGACCGTTGACACATATTTTTTGAAGCTAGCTAATTTTGTTTTTATCGTGGCGCGTTTACGTATAAGATCGCGATCTATGTTACTTGCGTTTCCGGTGGAAGCCATTCCGATAGGATTGATACAATGGGACCGAAAGGAAAATGGCGAATATGACAAAGGCTTGACTCACGAATTACGATGACGGTGAGTTGATGGCGTCTCAAAACAGGAACTCTGTGTAGTGGATTCGTTGTCGTGTAGTTGCAGAATCCCTCGATGCTGAACCAATGGATTGCTCGTTCCTGGTTGGCGATCTGGGACGTCTCTGCGTTATGCGAAATGTCGATGTTGTGGATGATTCTTCATCCAATGATGGTTCGATGTGGAAATCTCTGCTGCGAGGTTATTCGGTGCCGTCTGCAGTTTTCCCTTGATTGTCGATCCAGATTGGGCCGTGCCGATGATGGATCCGATAGTAGCTGTTAGCAGCAGTCAGTTGTTTGCTGATGATGAATACAATGAGCCAGCTGATTGCACGTTATCACACTGTCACTGTATCCGGCTCGAAGGACCAAAATGTTGAGCGAATACGCGATGACGATTTCACGATTGCTCTATAGCTCGTTTTGGAATTAACCAACGTCGAACTCGATTGAGAAGATAATAGATAATCTTTTGGTTTGAACACGTTTATTGTTTGCATGAAGTTTAACAATTTTACATTCGTGCTAGAATGATGATTTCAACGATGCAACTCGGTCGATACGTTGAGTTCGAATACGATAGGTATTATAATGATAACACGATTGGTACGAAGTGTTCCGTTCGATTGATGATGTCGTTCTGTCTTTTCTCTTTTAGTCTCAATGCCTTGTCCCTTCGGAGCAGTTGTCCGTCCAATCGCATAGGCCGTTGTTCGCGGGTGATGATTTTAGAAAACAGGCCTTGGATTGGTGGATAGCGATGTTAGAAACTCGGTGGATTGGTTGTTATTTTACGGAAACGCCCTTGTTCGCATGGACTCGCAGGTACTGAGGGTAACGAGGGGGTGAGAAGAAATTGGCAAGGCAGTTTTAGCTATTTTTATGATGACCGTAGCGGACAATAAACCAAAAAAAGGTGCTTGGGACCTAGTAAGGCATGCTCAGCAAATGGTCGCGATGAATGAAAAGGTTGCCGGCTGACAAACAGATGAGCTAGGCTTGAAATGTGCAAAGATTGGAAACGGAATAATGATGTCCCTTGACTTTAAGGTCTATTGTTGCTAGGTCATAAAACTCGGTACGGTAAGTTGTCGATTGCTGGCCTTTAACGGACCCTTTCCGGATTATATTACGGAAAGCCCGGCCTGCGGGCCATATGACGGCAAAGAAAACGTTCAGTTCGGTTGTCATTAAGAAAAAAAAGTATACCGTAAAACGGTCTTTGAAAACAGCGGAACATGCGATGGAGGTAGCTACGTCTCAACACTAACGAACTTGTCCGTATTTTGTTTGAGCGCACAACTTTTTACGGCCATAGAGAACTTGGCTCCTGTTTACAGGATGTTTTTGTTGGGATTTCATCAATTTTTGTTTAAATTTCATCATTTATCAAGTAGGTATTACTCTTACCCCTGATTCATTAAATCATAAACATTTTTTATATTTAATATTTCGTTTTGCATGTTCGTTTTACTACCTATTTATACCTACTTGAAACTTTGTCCCATTTGAGATTTATTTAAAAAAAAAAATTTTTTTTTTTTTAATTCAAAAGACTACATACGTCATGTGGTTGGGCATACCCTATATGCGGTGGGTTAAGCCTTTTGAAAATTTCGTTATTTTTGCGGTAGAAAGCACCGTTCCCGAGATGCAGCCATTATTATTTTTTTTTTTTTTTTTTAAATTCAAAAGACTACATACGTCATGTGGTTGGGCATAGCCCATGGGCTTCGGGTTCAGCCTTTTGAAAATTCCGTTATTTTTGCGGTAGGAAGAACCGTTACCAAGATAAAGCCATTTTTTAAGACTAGCTCAGCTGACCATCCCCACCACTTAGGTTACACTTTTTTTAAGGTGTAAAATTTCAAAGTTCATTATTTCAAACTTTGTTTTTACAAGTTCTAATTCGTACAAGAGTCCATCCAGATAGCACCCGGACGTCCAATGTACGTCCGTATCGGACCTCTGTACGTCCTGGGGACGTCCGAATCATGTCCGTATGTCCGAAATACGTCCGAAATATGTCCGATATACGTCCCAGGAATGTCCGAATGAGGTACGATTTACAAAGTGTGATGTACATAGGACGTCCCGTTCGGACCAATCTGCGACGTACGTGGGACGTATCTGGGGACATACGGACGTTATTTGGACGCTCCTGGTAGGTACTTGGGACCAATTCTGGGATATAAGGACGTTATTAGGACGTACGGCTGGACATATTCTGAACGTTAACAGGACATTTACAGGACGTTTATAAAATATGGTTTATGCATATTAAAAACTACTAAACAATATTCATTATTAATATTTATCAATATTTATTATTAATATTAATTATTACAAGGACATGGTTTAGGTACATAGGTAATATACTTAGGTATAATACAAACATATATTTATTGATACCTATAAAAGTGTTATCTACGAATAAAATAAAAAAATATATAACTAAAAGCAAATATAATACCTATAATATTTATAATATTTATAACTAAATACATATATTCATAATTATAAATTATTTTAATATAAACTTAAAATTTATAACTTATTTAAAACTATATAAATAGAAAAACACTGGCAAGTTTCTTTTTTATTATTATTGGTCGTACTTGCGAAAGAAAAAGTAAAGGTCACGATTTTTAAATTTTTTATCTGTGCCTTAGTGAAAATTTATAAGGTACATTTGGTAGGTATAAGTAAGTTATATACATGTACAAAGGTTGTTACGAAATATAAATGATTGAAAATAGCAAAAATTGTAAGAATCCGCGATTTAAATGATTCGAAAACCCTAAATTCAAAGATTTTTACATGTTACAATGCCCATAGCTTTTTTATGCGTCAACCGATTTCAATGAAACTTTGTATATGTATATAACTTACTTATACCTACCAAAAGCACCTTATAAATTTTCACTACAGGCACAGATAAAAAATTTAAAAATCGTGACCTTTACTTTTTCTTTCGCAATTACGACCAATAACAATTAAAAAAAAAATTATTTACATATTAGCTAGTAAACTAATCCTTCTAACGTCTCAAAAAAACTCAAGCTGTTGGGTCGAATTTTGAAAAGTTATTCGTTTTTAAAAGGTGTACGAATACTTTTCACACCGACTGTATATCTGGTCGATTGTCCTACTGCATGTACCTGAAAACAATAATCATGGTTTATACATGTATATAATAATTATTTATTGAAAGAAATTAAGCAATTATCATAAAAAAGCATAAAATCTTTTATTTACGTACCTAGTTCGTAGCGTCGTTTGAGCGCCGGAGGCGAAGGCAACACCGCTTCCAAGTTGTACAATTTTGCGTTTCCCTACTAGACTGTCCTCAGCCACTTTCGCCTTGGTCCTTGCCCTTACATAATCATCTGAAAGCATTTTTAAATTATACATATGTAATTATTATAGTTTCACCATAGTATAAAATCTTTAACTCACCAAAAGTGCCATTTTTTAAATATTTAATTGCGTATTTTGGCCAGCATTTGTTCACTTCCTTGTACGCTGTCATGCGGTAACGAGGGCCAATGGTAATAATTCCCTATCAGCCACGAAGAGGGTACTGCCTCCACCGTGCCGTCTTTTACGAACTCCACGATTTCACGTCGTCGCAGGATCTGCAAAATTTATAATTGATTAATATACAAGAAATATTTTTACAGTGTATGCCGCGGGGTTCATCACACACACTTTAAATCGGAATAACTTTTTTGTGAATTGACCAAACGACTTCAATTTCTCTGTAAGGCTAGAATTAGTTTAGTAAATGACGTGTAATAAATAAGTTGAAATAATGCATTTGGTCGGAATTGTGACAAACCATAGTAAAAATTGAATTGTACAACTTTTTCAGCTAGGCCAATAACGAAAATTTAAAACATCTGTTTTGTAAACTCGTATAAATTATATAAATTCTGAAAATTTCATTGGAATTGGTTCACAAATTATAAACGATCAAAAGTAGTAAAGATTGCAATTTATCATGATTTTCGGCCTATAAGTGCCATTTTTATTACTTTTGTCCGTTTATTCTTCGTAAACCAATTAACCAATTTCAATGAAATTTTCAGAATGCATATACAGAATGCCTTACAGAGAAATTGAAGTCGTTTGGTCCATTCATAAAAAAGTTATTCTAAGTTAAAGTGAGTATAATCAATGATGTGCGTAACTGTATAAAATAATTTAACTGAATGGCGTAAGCGAAAACACTAACGCTAACAAATAATAACAATGAAAATACTTACTTGTCTAAATATGAAGTAAATGAATTTATCACAGGAGATTTCTGAAGCACGTTCTTGAAACCCTCGCACAAGACTGATTTGTCACGCAGCAACGCAACGGTGCGTTCTTCTCCCGCATTCGATCGTCGCTTGTTTCATCGATCGTCGCTTTTCTTACCGATCATCGCTTGCTTCGATGGTACCCAGTGCAGCCAGATGACCGCCGAACGGCGGTCAATTTCTCGGAAATACTCTCCTCCTTTTCCCCTTCCACTATCTTATTCCATCGCCCTACCGTCCGTCCCCCACACTAAGACCGTAGACGCCGAGCTGTGTTGTCGCGCTTCGGTCATCAGAGAGGGGGTACGTCGTTTCACCGTGATTCCCCTCATCTGGCTGCACTGGGCCTGGGCCCCCTACTCCGACGCACCATCGTCGCCTTACGTTGCTCCTACTGCGCACACGCTACACGCACGTGCCTCTACTCTGCCAGTGTGAACTGCTTATCCGACTCGGCGCGTTCTTCCGAAATTCACGTTTTACCGAAGTTTCGGACGAATGAGTCGCGCAATCTGGAGGGAACGCATTCGCGATACGACGCGGCGCAGCACACATTTTGCTATAACTTTTGATCTACAAAAGATATCGAAGCGAAAGGACTAAAATTTTGTGTAAAATTCGGATTAGATTTTTTTCAAAACTTTTGGTAGGAAACTCGATTTTTAAAAAATTCCGGGAGCATAAAATTACCAATTTTATATTGAAGTTTTCAGAGTACGGCGTCTATACTGTTGTGTTAGTTGTGTCCCATGGTAATTAGTAATTTATATTTTTTTCAGATTTTTCAGATTATGCAAAAATACGTCAATGAATTGGAAATCTCTAAAAATTCGCAAAAAATGCTTATTTCGTATTGAAGTTTGGGAGATACCAATTATATAAAAATTCACTAACGAGATATTATTGAAACCATTGTTCCCAATTTTTTCAGAATTTTTTAATAAATTGTATCGTGGTTAAAAAAATTAAAAATCCATTTTCTCGATATGTCTATTTTTTTATAGGTGACAATAAACACTTTTATGACAAGGAAATATAATGTACAAATTTAAAAGCGCAATATAATACATATAATTTACGTTATATTTCAATGTATAATTAATATGAATATAGGTTTCCGGCTGCGAGTCTTTAGGCTCCGAATTGAATCCCGCAACTAATGGTTTCCTTTGTTTTCTGTAATTACAGAAAAAACAAACATATTGTTAAAGTGGTGACTGCAAAACACATAGTAAAATATAAATGCAATTGCAAACTTATCTTTTTCTCTAAATTATCCTTTACGCCCGTGGTTATTGTTATTTTGCGCTGCCTCAAAATTCCGCTGCAGCTGGCACACGCGCGAATATTGGTGTCTTTACGGCCGATTTGTCGGCTGATGTGCTCACAGTGGGCCCGATATCGGACGAAACGGTCGAAGTCCGCGGTAGCCGAACCTTTTCAAGTGCTTCAAGAAGGGTCTCAATGGGACTACCCTATGGGGTAACCGACGTCGGACGAAACTCTATGGGCGCGTGCACAGTACATCCGACGTCCGACCGACTTGGTGACGTCAGAGGCTTCGGTCCGACATTTCCAATGTGTAGGTAGGCCCGTCTGTGTGACCCTTCGAGTTTCGTCCGACGTCGACCGACAGGACGGCCCTCGTGCGATATATTTCGGTGCAGCGTTCACTTCAAATAATTTTCATGTCGCCAATTTTGAAGTATCCGTATTTTTAAAAACAGGTCCGTAAAAAGGACACTTGGGGCTATATTATCATTATTTTTTTTTTTCTGGTGCTTTGATAGCAATGCACTTGTTTAAAACAATTGCAAAATAAACTATGAAAACAAGTATTTTCTGAACTGAAATAATTTTTATTAAATACTCTGATGGATTCACTATGAGTACCCAAAACTAAGTTTCATCGTTTTGTTAGTTTAGCCGTTATAATTTAATGAAAAACTTGTGACTTTGTGTATTCGGAAAGTGTTATCATTTTCTTACAATTAGTTTTAAAAATCTTAAGCTTAATAAATGTGGATTCGAAAAAATCGTTTGTCTCGCTCTTCCCAAAACCATTGTTTAAACATGTTTAAACAATCATAATGTATTAATATTGGATATCACTGTATTTGGGAAAGTGTACAGAATCTTTTGCTGCAAAGAACAATTCAATATCTTTTATAATAACATTACAATATTTGTTTACATTTGAAAAATATGTCTTTTTTACGGACGTGACTTCCTTGCAATTTTTTAGAGACAGCCTCTCTTAAATGCATTTAGTTCTTTATTACTTTATTGTCGGAGCCACGAAGATAGACTCTGAAATCTTCCTTTGCCTCAATGGCAATTATGTGTTATAAACCTTGCAGACCTCCACGGTCAGTTGTAGGCTGCAGCTATTCATTTTTGGGGTTTCCCGTCAACCCGCACACGTGTACAGTGACTCTTTTATCTATCTTCCACCTCCATCGTGGCCAAGTTGGGATGGGACACCTTTCACGTAGTGAAAAAACATTTTCAATTTGTTTATGTCCAACAAGTAGTCCAATACATTTCCCCGTACTAGCGATAGCGGAACAGCAATGGGTTAATATATTAAACCGTTACCGCCCACTATTATGCGATTGTAGGGGGTGGCAAGGCGCCATCTCGTATGGGTCCGAACTGGTGACATTGTATTGATGCGAGCGTGAGAAGAAGGTTCCCAGGCAGGACTAGGGTGACGTGTTTCTAGGTACCATGCGCGCCCAATTGGATCAGAGTGGAGGAGGCAGGCCTTGTTTCACACGCATTTTCGGCTGTGTCGAAATATTGGCTACGGCGGCCACACACACCATGTAGCGTGCAACGTCGAAATCGAAACATTGGGACTACGGGCGCGGCTGTGGTGGGGATAGGCAGACCTAGCGATGATAGGCTCGATTTGTTTATGTGCCGTTCCCGGGGCTGTTCTCTGTGGAGAGGTTTATGACATGTCATTACTATTGAGCTGGAAGTCGGCACTTTCTCGGACAATACCTGTTGACTGTAAAGTAATATTTAAATCACCACCATTATGAATTGGGCGCGCTAAAAACAGCTTCGCTGTCGATCGCCCAATAATGGCCCGATCATTTGCACGCTCAATGTTTTATTGCACGTGCTGATAGTCGCTACGCTATCGTACGTCGCACAATGGTACAAAATCCCCAAGACGTGGCCATAATTCGTTTACTATGGTAACGTCATTTTAAGAAATCTATGTATTGAAATACATTTCAGTATTAATACATCGATCATAGATTATAAAAGCACTTAAGCTGTTGCAGTCTTTATTAGTAAAATATGAACGTATCTCAAAGAACTCTTTGAAATCTTGAAAATTGATGGTTTTACGCCGACGTGTAATATGAGGTGTCACAAGTTATTCATTAAATTATAACGACCAAACTATAACAAAACGATTAAAATGAGTTTTGCGTGCTCATAGTGATACCATAAGAGTATTTAAGAAAAATTATTTCAGTTGAAAAAATATTTGTTTTCATAGTTTATTTTGCAATTGTTTTTTTAAACAGGTGCATTGCTATCATAGCACCAGAAAATTGAAAAATGAAAATAATGATAATATAGCCCCAAGTGTCCTCTTTACGGACCCGTTTTTAAAAATATGGATACTTCAAAATTGGCGACATGGAAATTGTTTGAACGGAATGCAGCACCGTCCGATGTCGGACGAGAAACAAAATGGTTTGGTTCTCCTGCGACCATCGTCCGACGTCGGACGCTATGGGGTTTGTCCCATTGAAACCCTTCTCGAAGCACTTAAAAAGGTTTCGCTGTCGCTAGCCTCGACCGTTTCGTCCGATGTCGGGCCCACTGTGAACACCTTGTCGGACGAAATCGGCCGTAGCGGCACCAACACATGCCTCCCGAAGCGCTCGAAATGACGTCGGTGTGCGCCGAAGTCGGACGTCGGACGAAAAACGGATCCACTGAGCACGCACCCTATAGTAGAAATTATAATATTCTGTGATAGCGTAGCGGCTATCGGCACGTGCAATAAAACATTTGGCTGACAAATGGTCGAGACATTATTGGGCGAGAGACAGCGAAGCTATTTTTCAGAAAGCTGTTTTTAGCGCGTCCAATTCATAATGTTAGACAAAGCATGGCTCCATTCTTTACAATAGTTTATTTTCGGCATTTTATGTTCTGACATCTTCATTTCCGCGTTCTAGGAGGAAACCTCCTCAATGTGTACATTTGCCCAAAACTTTGCTAATTGGTCAGCGATTTTTAGGTAAACCGACCAATCAGGTCGTTTTGCTCGACTTGTTCACACCCACGGCATCGAAAGTTTGACAACGTAGCGGAATAAATGAAAAATATACCTGTTTTTACGGACGTGACTCCCTTGCTATTTTTGAGAGAAAGCCTTTCCTTAATGCATTTAGTTCTTTATTACTTTATTGTCGGTGCCGCGAAGAAAGACTCGGACATCTTCCTATGCCTCAATAGCAATGATGTGTTATAAACCTTGCAGACCTCCACGGTCATTTGTGAGCTGCAGCTATTCATCTTTTGGGGTTTCCCGTCAACCCGCACACTGTGTGCAGTGTGACTCTTTGACCTGTCTTCCACCTCCATGGTGGACAAGTTGGGATGGGTTTAAGAAAAATGGGAATAATAACACATACAGTCGGGTATTAAATTAAGTGAACACTCTTTAAAAACTAATATCCTTTTTATAATTGAACCAAACGGCTTTAGTTTTGTTAAGATGTTAGAAGGATCATTTAACTAGATAATGTTTAAGAACATTTAAAAAAAATTAATATTGCTCAGAATTTCGAAGATAAATGTGAAGCTTACGATTTTTAACTTCTTTATTTGCGTCTATAATGGAAAATATGCTTTCTGTAGAATCAAGTAAGTTATACATATACATGCACAAAGTATTATCGAAATCGGTTGAATCGTAAGAAAGCTATACGCATTGAAAGATGTTAAAATCTTTGAATTATGGGCTGACGATTGATCTAAATCACAGTTTCCTATAATTGTTTTATATTTAAGTTTTAATTATTTTCAAGTGTACACACTTCCATGAGCGTTAATGCACACGAATCATTCCATATGAAATGGGACTACTGTTTCGAATTTTGTTCAAATTTGGATATGTTGCAGTCTTTAGTCATACATGAACGTATCTCAAAGAATTCTTTGAAATCTTGAAAATTGTTGGTTTTACAGATGTATAATATGAGGTGACAAACGTTTTTTATTAAATTATAACGGCCGAACTAACAAACCGATGAAAATGAGTTTTGGGTGCTTATATTGAAAACATAAGAGTATTCAATAAAAATTATTTCAGTTGGAAAAATATTTGTTTTCACCATTTATTTTGCAATTGTTTTAAATAGGTGCATTGTTATCGTAGCACCAGAAAATTGAAAAATTAAAAATAATGATTATATAGCCCCAAGTGTCCTCTTTACAGACCCGTTTTTAAAAATACGGGTACTTCAAAATTGGCGACATGAACATTATTTGAAGTGAACGCTGCGCTGAAATTTATCGCGCGGCCCGACCTTTCGGCCTGTGGGGATCTTAGCGTTCGCGACGCCATGTCCCTAGGCCGTGCCTAACGCGGACTAACGACCAGTGAAGCCAAACGGAGTAATCGAGGGGAAACGATGTACCCCCTCTCTGATGACCAGAGTAATATGTGACACGTTGTGCGTGCGCAGTCCAGTCTACGGTGTTAGTGGGGGACGTTGGAGTGTACTCATGGTGGTGGAATGGGATAGTGGAAAGGGTAAAACTGGAGGGGGTATGAAACCGAAACTGGTCTCATCTGGCCTCACTGCTAACGACGAGGTTGGCACTCTTGTCTCAGTGTCCAACCATCGCAACAAGAAGACGCCTCGTGGAGTCTTCCACGCTCTCTGCTCTAGAGAACACGTGCTATCACGCGTCTGTACGCTTCGTATTTCTGTGGGATTCTTTGTTCCCCCCAAGGAACGAACGCACTAGTTAATGTTGTTACTTCGTTAAAATAAAGTTTCGTTTTATATTGGTTACTGTTAATCGATGTGTACAAGATTCATTGACAACAACCGTTGTCGAAGACCATCAACCTAACATCCCACAGGCCGACGCACAGTGCGGCCACCTGTGGACAAAAGTCGATAATGCAACTATCCTCCACACCTTGTTTGGCTTTTCTAATCCGTTCAGAGATGTCTCTAGTATATGAAACAAATGGTCGGAATCTAAAATTAGCACAACAAACGTCAAGAATCACATTTGCATAAGTGGCAGAGAGCGCGTTAGACAGCTCATCGCAAAAATCACGCGAGACCTGGCCCAATCAATTACTAACTTTTTGTAATTAAGAACGTTCTTTTGTGTCCTTTCCATAAATTTTGAATATGGAAGGTATCGAAGAAGGTGAATAATATCCACTTTTCCTGTTTCATTAACCATAATAATAGTTTCGTAGCAATAAACAAGACACTAAGTTAGAAGCAAGTTTTATTGACATTAATATCTTCAGATAAGCTTTTCTCAATTACGGCTCAAAACATCCTGGGGTTTTGATATATTTCGATTTCGCAACTATTATACTTCACAAATATGTAAACATTTCTTGCTTCAAACTGCTTTGAACGGCTCTGTGCTCTTCCCATAGACCAATCTTACTGAAATTTTATATACACACTTGCTTCCTATGACAATAAAAGTAGAAAGTAAAGTATATAAAAAACTTTTTAAAAAGTTTTTTTATATAATTTTTTTTTCTGTTTAGAAAACAATACGAACCTCAGAAATGCAGATTTGCTCGAATTTTGGATTAAATCAGAGAAGCTTAATAAAATTTCTGCATTATACTCCATTATACAAGGCCATTTAAAAATATCGATACCTTCCGATACAACACACGGAATTATAAGGAAAACTGTGGAGAGATACGACTTGGCATTAAGAAAAAAGTGGAAGAAATGTGCGCGTCAGCGGGCCAATTTAGAACGTCACCATAGTGTTTGGTTGAACAATTATCTGTTTAAGCCGGACGATCTACTTTCTATATCTCGAGAGCACCCACCACTCTCCTCCATCCATCCCACTGAAAACCCTTCTTCAAGCCTGGGAAGGCCACAAGTTGATTTCGAGGAAGCATCGCGAAAAACTAAAATACGAAAAATTCAAGATCTACTTTCAAGATCATCCGTCGAACTAGCATTCGCTGCTGAATTAACGCGAAGATCTGAAAATAAGTCAATTGCGGTTGATTGTCAGGCAAAGGTTGCATCACACGAAATAATTTCATTGATCCTAGATTTGGATTTCTCCGAACGTAAATATATAATTCTCTGATCATTTCATTCAGTGACCAACATACTTCCAAGTGTCAAGGCTGTTAGGCAAATGAAAAAATCGTTTTTGCCAGTTGTGTCTGCAACAGAAACTTCTGCAGAAGTAAAATTACAAGATTTGCTTAGTAAGACATGCGATAGTATTTTAAAAATGATCAACGTGTATGACTATACCGACTTGAAATTAGTTTGCAAATGGGGATTTGATGGCAGTTCTAGTCACAGCACCTACAAACTTCCATATAGTGAAAACGGTCTAGCCACCGACGAATTTTTGTTTGTAATTGCTTTTGTGCCCCTTAAAGTGGTACATGGGAATAGAGATTTGTGGGTAAATACTCATCCTTCCTCCACCCTTTTTTGTAGGCCTATCAAACTTATCTTTCTAAAGGAGAGTGAGGCCCTAATTAGGGAACAGGAGTCACAGATATTAGCGGAAATACAAAACCTCTCCCCATACCGATTTAATTCAAGTGGTACCGAAGCGACTATCACTTTTCAGTTTCACTTCACTATGATAGATGGTAAGGTGGCTAACATTCTATCAGAAACGAATTCCAGTGCAAAGTGCTACATATGCAAAGCCACTCCGAAGGAGATGAATACAGAGAAGGTGTATGATAAAATTCCTGACGCAGAGCAGTACCGTTTTGGCTTGTCCACACTGCATTGTTGGATTCGTTTTTTCGAATGTCTATTAAATATTTCATACAGACTTCCGTTCAAAAAATGGCAGGTGAAGGGTGACGCTCTGAAAGTAATATTTGACAATAACAAGAAACGTATCCAACAGCTCTTCAAATCTCGTTTATCACTTACTGTGGACAAGCCAAAACAAGGATTCGGATCTTCGAATGATGGCAACACACCTAGAAAATTTTTTGCCAATTCACAGATCAGCTCTGAAATAACTGGCTTGAATGAAGAGTTAGTAATCAACTTTCAACTGATTTTGAGAATTTTGTCTTCTGATGCGCGAGTCAATGTTGATACATTTGGAGGTCTCTTGAAGCATACTTTGAAATTATATTTAGACAACTATGCTTGGTACTATATTCCGTGTACTGTACGCAAAGTGCTATTTCATAGTTGTGAAATTATAATTGCGTTCGATCTCCAGATTGGAGTGCTCTCCGAGGAGGCTCTGGAGGCCACCCATAAAATAATTAGAAGAAATAGATTAAATCACACTAGGAAGAATAGTAGGGTAAATTCAAATACCGATCTTTTAAATTCACTTTTAATCTCTTCGGATCCTTTAATTTCTGCAAGCAGGAAGACCAATCTCACAAAGTCGAGGCTTCCTTTGGAAGATATAGAACAATACTTATTGCTTATTGTGTTGTACCGGTCTTGATCGACCAGAGAATGAGGAAAATGCTGTTAGAATGACTGTGTGAAAAAATGGGAAAACTGGATGTATGCATGTAACGATTGGATTTGAATGTGAGACGAACGGACTGTATAAATGGAGAAAAGCGGATAAATGGATATATAATAAAGTAGCTGTATTTAACACTAAAGTTCATACTATTGTCTGAATTATGTATAAAATGAAATAAACGAAAGTTGAAAAGCACGTGTAACATGTGGCGTTGACAGACGACTTGATTACGTAACGAGCAGCTGACTGGTTTAGCGCAAAAAGAGCAAGAAGACCGCTGTCTCTTACTTTTGTTGTCTTGATCCTCCTGGAAGTCCGTCACGCACCGGTGGTTCCGGTTGATCGTTCGGGATCATTCCAGAAGGATCGAGACGGATTTTGGCCAATCACGCGCTTGATCGATGGCCCGCGCGAGTCTCGTTGACATACGCCGCTGGCTTGCGTTCAGGTGGGAACGCGCGAGTTAAGTCGTGATTGGTTGGGCAAACTGAGATCGCGTCATACTCGCGACAACATGGCGCTTGCACGCGCCAGTCTCAAACACTTATTGACAATGACACTTCAATCAATTCACTCCGATTTGACATAGAGAACGCGACAATATCAACCGATGACAATTATGGTATAAAACTGTCTACTAACAGTGATAGCGATCAATGATACTGTAGTGTCGCATGTCGTGTCGATCCCGAAATTGGTCAATCGTATCACGACTAGGTTAACGGCGAAATGAATGTAAAATTAAAACTCCGGAGAACTGGTATTTATTAAATAAGTGCAAGACTTGGCTTGCTGTCTCCAAGTCAGACTCGGCTGCGCTTGGAGTTGTTAATGGTTCGATAGTCGAAACAGTTCTGACTTCACAGAGTTCGCAACAAATTAGGGAAAGCTCGGAAGTAGGTCTTGGAAAATTGTATGTGATTGGTTGAAGGGTGTATTTTGGAAAGTGGTGAAAGTGGTGGAAAATTGGGAAGAGTAGGAGTAGAGATAGATTTGGGTATAGGCGACTACAGCTGTAAAACTATAAAACTCGGTAGGCTAACGGAATGACAGTTCAACATGTATTTGTCAGCTGGCTTTTTCGGGTTTTTCGCATTTACGGTCGTTATTGTCTCGAGTAGGTATTCCAGCTAACTGACCTCCAAGGTAACGCGCTTGTCCCTTCGCAGAGGGTTTTAAGACGGAACAGATACTCATACCATTTTCTTTCTCCATATACGTCAAAAACAATTATTTATTTTATATATTAATTTCGTTACAGAGAAAAACGAATTTATTTCCATAAATTTATAAATGCTGTGCATTGCAATGTTTTTTATTTTTCAAGAGTAAAAATTTATTATTTATATTTATTTATTACAGACATAATTAGTGACTTTATGTATATATTCATATATATAATTAGTGATTTTATAAATATCTACTTTATAGGTATAGTCTATGGCCCATATTATGTAAATAGGCATACCTTTATTATTGTTAAGTTACTTATATATTCTGACCATTATTATTGTTATAATGTTTATAAAATATTATTTGAAATTCAATTTTGAATAAAATTCAATTTAATTTTTGGTCATGTTTCCTCATTTTTGTAGATGATGCATTGAAGAGCACTGTTTCTTAACTGACCCCTGTTTCCATCGCTTGGAATATACCGTGTGATCCCAAATGAAAGAAAGATATTTTGAGGTCTTATAGGAAATTTCACACTGATCACGAATATACCATGTATTAAGGGTCACTGAAGGGGTAGAAGAAGTCACTTCACTTAGAACAAAACTTTATTTCCCCAACTAGGGTTCGTTCAAAATTGTCACGAACTTTGTACAAACGGATTGATGTATTCAGCCAAAAACACAAGCTTGTTTTGGCGAGATTTTTTGAATAAAGCGATTGAGAGGATAACGAGATGATTATTACAGAGATATTCACGTTTAGCGTCCGTGAATCCAGATAACGAATCTACTTATCTTGCTAGCGAAAACCGGTCAAGAGACGCGCGACGTTTACCGTTTGCAAGAGAGAGCACGATTGACGATCGTTGAGATCGGAGTCGAACAGCTGGCAGTTACCGTCACCGTCGAACTGGTGATTGGCCGATCGATAGAGCGATCCGCCAATAGTAATCCAACTTTTGGGTTCGATAATCGATCCTAATCGAAGTCCGACGGTGCTGGTCTAAGCTACTGCGAGCTGCTTATCGACTCTCGATCTCGCGATTATGTGCGGGTCCGCCAATAGTGCGGCGGCGCAGTAAATCGGCGCGTTGACGCTGCCGACACGCTCAGCCAATCCCAAACAGAGTTTAACCGTTTTTTCACGCAAAAACACTTTAAAAACTTCGAAAAAAACGGTATTTTGCGGTAAAAACTTAACCTCTATTCAGGGATCCTTAATACATGGTATATTCGTGATCAGCGTGAAATTTCCTATAAGAATCCGTCAAGAACAGACTTTTGTCCAGTCCGCCCATAAGAACGTCACACCGTGCGACGTCGCGTCGCGTCGGTCCAAACTCGAAGGGTCTCACAGACGGGCCTACCCACACATTTTAAATGTCGGACCGACGCGTCGGACGCGGACGAAACGGGTCCACTGTGATCGTACCCTAACGTGTCTCCCACAGTGCTTCGATTCGGGGCACTATTTTTCGCGCATGCGCGGCCAAAACAGTAACGTATCTATAATGAGGTAGCAGAGCGGCCAGAGCCCTGTGGCAGTTATTTCGGCGAGAGTGTTGAGTTTGAGTGTACCGGTGTTATTAGCGGGACGAGTGATGAGTGATAGTGATAGACGAGACAAATTTTTGATTTGTGAATAATGGTAAGGTTTTGGCAGTTTTCCTTACCCTTGCAACAAATGTTGTTATTCTGTGATTGTTTCTGCCAAATAAAAAATATTTTGTTGTTTTATTATATATTGTGCTTAGTTATTTTAGCACTCCTTCCCTTTCCCATCCTCAAAATAAAGAATAAGTTTCAATTATACTAAGTTTCAATATTTCGTATGTATATTACTATGTAATAAGTTTTTAAAATTCTGCGGGGTGCTCAAGGTACCCGATTTTGTATGCTACTGAGGCCGTCTGAGGCTAAAATCACCGCGCATGCGCGAAAAATAGTGCCCCGAATCGAAGCACTGGTCTCCCATTCGCCCCACTAAATCTCCGTCGCGCACGCGGAACGTGTCACATATTACTCTACACTCTACACTCTACACTACTCTACAGTCTACTCTCCTGAACTCCTCTGCCGCTCTGGTCATCAGAGAGGGGATACCTTGTATTCCCCTTGAGTGCTGGTTTCGACACTTTCTGGCGACACTGCTCGGTTCCACGATTCTGGCATCACTGGATAGAGATAGAAGAGAAGGAGCCCGCGATGTCGGAGAGTATGGATATCGATGCATGCGGTGCGCTAAGCGTTATTGTATTAACCACAAGTTAAATATATTATATTCTTTTGTATTCTAAACCACATGTGCTTCCAAACTATTTTATTCACCATCCACAACAACAAGGTAGCAGAGCGTGGTTCAGCAGTGGATAAATAGAGGCAATATAGAGAGAAAGTAGTAAAGAGGTTAGGAAAGCACGTGGCAAGAAAAATATCGAAATCGACATGGCAGTGTCAAATGTATCTTGCAAACGAATTGAACTACTAACAGACAAAAATTATTGCGTCTGGGCACTAAGGGTACGTGCAATAATAAAAGCTAAGAAGTTATATAAAGCAGTAATTGAAGATGAAGAGCCTCCTGTATCAGATAATGTCGCGTCAGGAGAATATAAAGCGAGACAAGCTTGGGAAGAGAAAAATGATGAAGCACTCGGCTTTATCATAACGACATTATCCGATGGATAGGCAGGCCAATTCCTTGTAGAAACAAAGGCAAAAAAGGTTTGACTAGATCTTAAGAGAAATCATGAGGGAGATATACAAACCAAGCGCATAGATATAGTACTAAAATTATGAAATATAAAAATGCAAGATAAAGAATCGGTGACGGATTATTTTACTAGAGCAATGAATATTTCATCAAGGAGTGCATCATTAGGATTTCCTATAGAGGAGAGAGAAGTGAATTGTCATATCGTCCGAGAAATTTACCCACGACTGGAAAGAGTCGCTGCAATTCTAAGGACGCAGCAAGCTATAGGATTGGATGACATAAAAAAATCATTGGAAGAAGAGGAAAACAGACATAGAAATAGAGATGCAAAAGCAGGTCCAAATTTCTATCCTAAAAATGCATATAGAGCCACGAGATAATACAAAGGGCAACATAAAAATAATGGATGCTTTATATGTGGAAGAACAAACCACAACGCGAAAGACTGCTTCCACAATAAGGATGTAAGACAAAATAATAAAAACCCATGGAGAAACCAAAACCGACCAAACAATGGAGAGGGAAGACCACATAGAAAGGAATTCAGCTGTATATCAATGGAACCTAGACAAACCCAAAGGAACCAAGGTGGAAGGAAGGCGAACTACTTTGGACTCTGGACTGGACTCTGGATTGACGTCCCACATGATATCGACAGTGAATAATATGGTGAACGTCAAGCCTCATAAAGTGAAACTGAATCTTGCGGAAAGTGATAGAAGCATTGACTCTGAAGCGAAAGGTGATATTCGGATACAAGTAGAGACAAATAAGAGAAAACATAATATCTGTATTAGAAATATATTATATGTGCCCTCGTTAAGAGTAAATCTGTTATCGATGAGACAGTTGTGTTACAGTGGATATAGAGTTGTGTTTCTTGGTCACTATGCAAGAGTATTCAACGGTGTAGGAAACATTGTGGTTGAGATGCCAGAGCGTGATGGCGTATATGTATACAGGGTGTCTCAGACCACCCGTATCACCCATTTATAATCTATAAAATAGGTTATTTTAGGCGCTCTATCAAATGGTGATATTTTTAACTTCCGGTTGCGGCTGGAAATACGTGATTTAGACCGGAAGTTACATTTTTCAAATGGAACATGGTATTTTTTATTACGGATTCGGATTCTATGCGAAAAAACAAGAAACTTTCGTCTGAAACATTTTTTCGTAAAATGTCATTTTATGTCCTTTAAGTAACCTTTAAAATGAGTCTTGGCGAAATAATATTTTTACACTATCTGCTCTTGGCATAACCCAGGATCTACGACGAGGACGTGGCAGATATCAGATCCCGTGTGTGTGTGTGTTCACCGTAGAGATGACGACCAATGTTTTGACAACATTGATCTGACAACATTTAGCGGACAGACGATTCGATCCTGGAGATCAACGTTGTCAACACATTAAGTGTAACAGAATTCTCATAGATCTGCTATGCCGTATTCAAACGCAGAAGCTTCAGATATGATGCTCATTTTAGGTGAATGCGGTGGTCAATTTAGAGCAGCTTCAAGGTTGTGGCGAAAACGATACCCAGATCGTACTCCTCATTCATACAATGTTTTTTCTCGTTTAGCTAAACGAATTAACAATAAAGGTATTATTCAACCGAATCACAATGATCTAATCACGGGATTTGATATCTGCCACGTCCTCGTCGTAGATCCTGGGTTATGCCAAGAGCAGATAGTGTAAAAACATTATTTCGCCAAGACTCATTTTAAAGGTTACTTAAAGGACATAAAATGACATTTTACGAAAAAATGTTTCAGATAAAAGTTTCTTGTTTTTTCTCATAGAATCCGAATCCGTAATAAAAAATACCATGTTCCATTTGAAAAATGTAACTTCCGGTCTAAATCACCTACTTCCAGCCGAAACCGGAAGTTAAAAATATCACCATTTGATAGAGCGCACCTGATTTATAAAAGAAACGCTTTGACTTTTTGAAAATAATCTATTTTCTAGATTATAAATGGGTGATACGGGTGGTCTGAGACACTCTGTATATTAGAAACTAAAATAGTGAGTAAGATTGCAATGAATGCTCAAGAAACTATTGTGAACAATAATGTAGAGGCTAAACCAAGGTTAGATCTAGACAATCCAAAGATAGAATGTAAGCAACGTAGGTTAAGTTGTAAAACGCTAGACAAGATGTTATGGCATCGTAGACTCGGTCATGTATGTGAGAAGTATCTAGATATAATGAAAAGAAAACAGGCTGTGAGAGATTTAGAATATGTTGACAATAATTTGAACTTGTGTGAAGCCTGTGTTGTTGCGAAAATGTCTGAGAAACCACATCAACCAATAATAAATACTGGTTGTAATGAACCGTTAGAACTTATACACATGGACCTTTGTGGGCCCATGGCTATTAACTCAATAGGGGGTAATAAATACATATATGTATTGGTTGACGAGTTTTCCAAATACACCTGGGTGTACCTACTTAAAAATAAGGATGATGCTTATCAATGTTTCATTGATTATGTGAACACGAATGAGAACCGACTAAATAGACGGGTGAAAGCTGTACGGTCTGATAATGGAAGAGAGTTTGTGAATAGAGACTTTGAACAATTTTTCAGATCGAAAGGAATTAAACATGAAAAAACGGTGCCCTATAATCCTCAAAGTAACGGAGTTGTAGAGAGATGCAACAGAACCATATTGGAAAAAACAAGAGCTATGCTCACAGATTCAGGATTGCCAAATAGATTTTGGGGAGAGGCAGTAATGACGGTGGTATATTTAAAAAACATTACACCAACAAAGTAGAAAGGTACGATAATACCTACAGAACTCTGGGATGACAGAAAACCCACAGTATCATACCTCAAGACGTTTGAATGTTTAGCATACTACTTTATATCCAAGGTCAGTAGAAGTTATGCACTAGCCAGTAGAGCATACAGAGTATACGATGCTGAACTAAATAAAACATGCGTAACACGGAACGCGAAATTTGATGAAAATGAAAGAGGGGCCATGCTACTGAGCAACGACACAAATAATTGTGAACAAAATCAGAATAATACATCTTGGATGATAGATATATTGGAAAATAAAGGAGAGAGAATGCAGGAAGTGGAATCTCAGAATGAAGTAACAGAAGTAAGTATAGAAGCTGAACCCAATACAATTACAATTCAAAGTCAAGGAGGAGAACCAGAAAGGAGGCAGAAAAGAACGAAGAGGGAGATTGAAGAAGAACATAGAATAGCACTTGAACAAAATGAAGAGACATTACAAGAACAAGGGGTGAAAAGATCAGAAAGAATTAAAAAACGCAGGGATGAGCAAGCAAATAATGTCATTCATACAGGTAATATACCGGAAAACTTTAAAGAAGCGAACAAAAATCTGAAGAAGCACAGGAATGGATGGAAGCTATGGAAAAAGAATTGGAATGTATGAAAAAAGGAATGTATGGAAACTCGTGCCAATGAAGAAAGAAATGAAGGTAATCAAGAGCAAATGGGTTTATAATTATAAGTACCAGGGTAATGAGAGAAAGAACAAAGCAAGACTAGTTGCTATAGGATGCCAATTGAAGACAAACGAAGACCCATATGTGCCAGTATTACAATTGCAAATCGTGAGAACGCTATTAGCATTAGCTTATACATTCAAAATACATCAATACGATGTGAAAGCAGCGTATTTATATGGAGACATATGGAAGAGAGAGTTTACATGAATCAACCTCCAGGATTTGAGAACGGAAGACAAGAGGTTTGTGTACTAAGGAAGGGAATATATGGACTTCAACAATCGGGAAAACACTGGAATGAAAAACTCAACGAAATTTTGGAAAAAATTGGCCTAGAGAGATTAAAAGAAGATCCTAGCGTACATATAAAGCGCGATAATGAAAACGGAGTCATTCTAGGTGTATATGTGGATGATATTCTAATTCTGGGAACAATTGATGAAGTCACAAACGAAGTAGTTCACAAGGTAAAGCAATATTTTGAATTAACGAGAAACCAAAGAAAGAATTTCCTAAATATCAGTATCGATGAAACAGATAGTTTAATAGAATTGTCCCAAATAGTGTATATATGTATATCGTTGAACTTGTCTTTCAACTTTGAAATTTCGAAAATTGGATTTAAAAAAAAATTGTTCTTTACCATTACATTTACTTCGTCGAACAATACAACTTTTTTTGTCACATTTTGTCATATATTTATTAATAACAAAGGTATTTACAGAATTTACAAAGATATTTACAATTATTCTCGTATACAATATGTTGTGGATGGTGAATAAAATAGTTTGGAAGCACATGTGGTTTAGAATACAAAAGAATATAATATATTTAACTTGTGCGTAATACAATAACGCTTAGCGCACCGCAAGCATCGCGTCTATATCCATACTCTCCGACATATCTTTCTTCTTAAGCAAAACCGCGAGCTCCTTCTCTTCTATCCCCTTTCCCAATGCCGTAGTTACGCATTCGGGGCCCATACCTCATCAATCCCTCAACTGGGCCACTAATGTCTTTTCTAAGCCTAAGAGGCTCAAATTTTTGTTCAATTTTTCGGCATTTAACACCTTAATTAGGAGATCAGCTTCCATCTCCTCTGATTTCACATGTGTTAGTTTTATATTATTTGCCTTCATTTCGTCTTTAACAAAATAATATTTTCTATTTATGTGTTTAGTTCTACTCGTTATCTTATTACTCAAAATCCAGTCCATAGCTGCTTTGCTATCAGTCTTCATCTCTATTGGTAATCTTTTGCCTATATCTGTATGTAGACCGTCTAATATTCCTTGTATCCATTTTAATTCCTGAACTCCCTCACAAATAGCTCTGCTTCGCAGGTCGATAAAGCTACAAGATTTTGTTTCTTACTTCTCCATGCAATTAAATTTCTTTCTATTTTTACTGTATACCCCCCATACGACTTAGCGTCCCTCGTTGTGTTCCAACTTGCGTCAGTGCTTACTGTAATGTTCTTTTCTCCATTTGTATATATCAATTTTCGGCTTCTCGTTGCCTTCAGGTAACGAAGTATTCTTTTTATCGCTGTCAAGTGTACTGTTCGGGGTTCTTTACAGTAATGTGCCAAACGGCTCACGGCGTGGCTTATGTCGAGTCTCGTCCCTACACTCAGCCCAATCAGCACACGTCGTCTCAATGATGTCTGTTTCACGTCGTTTTCCCGTCTGAACGTTTTATGTCTCAAAGATACGTCTTTTAGTCGCCAAAAAGATATCTTTATGGAGACGTCGTTTTCACGGCAGAGGGTGAACGTCTTTTAGCTGTCTCATTTCAGTCGTAAAAACAACGTCTCCATAAAGGATATCTTTTTGGCGACTGGGAGACGTTTTTCCGGAGTAAAAAGTAATAAACGTAACAATAGGTTCGCATGGCTCAGCGAGGAAGCACATCATCAAGTAAACGGTAATCCCGAGTTCGAATACTGCCAACTGCATAAAAATTTCTGAATTGCAATAAGGTCCTTTCGAAGACAAATTGGAATATTTCCTCAAGCAGTGCATAGAAAAGTATATGTATATGGATAGTTTCTAATTTTTGTTATAACTTTTTTTTGAAAGATGCCCAAAAAGACATGTTAAAGATACGTCTTTCAGGCGATTTGTTAGACGTCTCTACAATGCCTGAAAACGACCAACAGTCATTCTAAAGACGACTTTAAGACAGACAGATTTGTAACAAACGACCTTCCGGAGCCCCTCTAGAGACGATCCGGAGACATTCGCCGACGTCATTCAGACGTTTGAATGTCTTGCGGCAGACATCTTTCAGCTATCTTTGAGCTGTCTCTGTGCAGATTGGGAGATACATGAGTGAACCCACCATCTCCTGGTACGCTGTTTGATTAAGCTTGACCGATTCATCGTCTTCATCTAGGTTTTGCAGTGTATCTAACGGCGTTCCTATCGGGTTACATTCACGCATTCCATATTTTTCTAATATACTATCTACAGGGTGTCCCAAAACGACTGCGTAAGCGGGAAATGGGAGGTTCCTTGGGTCATTTGAAGCGACATTTTCCTTAGCAAAAATGGCGTCCGCGGCTTTGTTTAGGAGTTATTAACGAAAAACACGGACCAACCAGAGCGCGCCTAGTCGCTCGGTGGCACGGTCAGCGCGGCGAGCCGGGGGGAGGAGAGTGCTGTCGGTACGCTGCGATGTCGTAAAAACCAACAGTTTCTCGATTATGTCCCGATTTCGATGAGCTTTGGATATATCACATGTTTCGGTTTTCCTGCAGATTTGTACGCAGAGTCGATGGGTTACTGTTCGAAAACGTCGTCCGTCTTTCTTTTAGAAAGTTTCTTAAGGGAGGCATAGGACAATAGGGACTCTAAAACGCCACGCCGACCTGACATTTCTACCTCTTGCTGGGTGAAAGGACGGACGACGTTTTCGAACAGTAACCCATCGACTCTGCGTACAAATCTGCAGGAAAACCGAAACATGTGATTGTCGTATAAGGTGAAGTGCCCTATACCTGGACAGCATGTTTTTCTATTTTAAATTTTATCACTTTAAATAAACAAAAATAATTTTTTAAGAGTTTTAACATACAGTTCAGAGTTTGTAATCATTGTTTAGGTTAATATCTTAATTGTATTAACAAGAATAATTCAAACCTATAGTTGGACATATTAAATCCAATCTAAGCTAGTACCTGGACAGAAGTAAAGTCTATACCTGGACAAATTCAATTTACGAGTTGATCGAGCGAACATAACCTAAAACGGTGGTTGGTTGCGCATGACGAATAGAAGATGCTTTGCGTAATATGTAGTATTCTTATCATAGATTATAGTATTGTATTATTTAACCAAATATATATTTATATCGTTAACCATCGAAGGTGCTTCTCGTTATTTACGAACCCACAACAGAATTATGTCTATAACATCGAACTTATTCATTAAATTTTTAACAAATTACATACAAAAATATTATTCGATTAAATTCTATTCCCTATCATTTTTATTTTTTGTTGTAATGCAATCACTTCCAGAGACAATACTTCTTTTTCCATATTGTCTAATTGAGCGCATAATTTTGCTTTTTCTTCTTTAATTTCATCTTTTTTTGTATCATTAGTTGCTTTAGACCTTATTTTTTTAGATTTATCGTTCATTTATCGATCTTTAATTTGTTGTGTAATTAGCTTTTTTCTTTCATGTAATTTTTTATTGATTTCTTGTTCTTTTTCTTTTCTAATCTTGTTTCTCTCTTTTTCCTGTTTGTTTGTCAAATGTTCTTCTTCTATAGCTTTTTTTTCTTAATAACATAATATTAATAATATTATAATATTTATAGAATATAATTAAATTAATTAATTAAGGGATTAATTTTAATAAAAATTCTTATAATAAATTTAATTGAGTGTAATTTAAAATAGTAATTATTCTTTAAAATTAATTAAGGGATTAATTTTAATCAAAATTCTTATAATAAATCTAATTGAGTGTAATTTAAAATAGTAATGATTCTTTAAAATTAATTAATTAATAATTATTGATATAATTATTATATAATTTATAATATTATAATATTTTCTTACATTAATAATAGAAAAATAATTAATTATATTGTATTGATTTTACATTGATTACCTTTAAATTTAATATTTTTTTTATTTAAATAGTTTAATATAAAATATTGAGTTGTGATTACAAAGATGTTTTTATAATAATATTTTATATTAAACTATTTAAATAAAAAAATATTAAATTTGTTTCGGAGAAGAAAGGGTTGAGACGAGCGATTCACGGTAGAAAAACGTCACTTTATTTCCAGATAGAAAAACGTCGACTTTAACGGTCTTTATAAGAATCGATGTAATTACACCGCACAATAAAGACTTCTTTGAATGAAATACAAAAGTAGTTTCCCGGATAATTCCGGAACCGGAGATTTATACAATGATAATCTCTATCTTCAAACCGGTCAAAGCAGACGCGCGATTTTCAGATAGCGAGGTAAAGTATCGAGAGTAAAGCGAGATGAACGTATTTCGATGCGATCACTTGCGAGAGTGCGAGCGAAGCGAGAACGATCGAACTGCTGGCCGTCCCTTGCCACAGCCGAACGCGGGATTGGTGGATCGATCGCGAGATCCGCCAATCGGATTACCGTTACGTTGACGCGACAATCGATCGTAATCGATCTCCGACGGTGGCCCGTGACGCGCAGCGCGGCCGATCGATTCTCGATCTCGTTCTCACTCGTTAGCCCGCCCAATCGCGTGACGGCGATCAGGGTCGATATATTGACGTCGTCGACACAAACAGCCAATCCCAAACAAATTTAAAAATATTAAATTTAAAGGTAATCAATGTAATTTTAAAGAATAATTACTATTTTAAATTTTTTATTACTAATGTATATTAATAATAACATACGTTATTCAAGCTAATAGAAGACTAATTATACGTATATGTAGTTAAATAATTTGCAAACAATACGTTGATTTTATTCACAAACACGTGTCCGGCTTCAGGCGTAAGCATATTGCGTATATATAAGCTTAGAGTGGGACAGCTACTGCCATGGCGTCCCAGTATGGAGTACTTATATTTGGAAACAGTCCTAATCTTGGACATCTAATATTTGGATTAATAATTATTATTTACGTTAAGTTTGATTGCCAACTTATTTTAAAATATCAGTATTATTATGCGTGATAATTATTTTTTGACTGAGGGCTTAAATTATATCTTTTTTTCTAACAAAAGTTCGAACTATAAATGCACATGATTCGCATGTAAATAGACTATTTTGTATACTGTTTTCAGATGAACTTTGAATTTATTTTTAAATTTCAATTGATGTCATAATGAAATAATATTCACACCTACTTGTAGCTAAGGCCTCAGAATATATAATATAATTATTTAATCTCTTAATTACTGATTTTACTATGAAAATTCAATTGTCCAGATTTAGGTATCACTTTTGGACTGTCCAGACTTAGGGCACTTCACCTTACCTGCTATCTACCATCAGCTGTACAGTTCGTTGACCTGACCGTACAACCCTTAGCTTTCGGTACTGTCGTATACCTGAAGACATCTGTGCAGTTCGTCACCGAATGACCCAGTGACAGTGACACACATTTCGAAGCATTTTCAATTACAAGTTTTTACAAATATCTCGTAAACTAAAGACGCGAGGCAAAAAGTCTAAAGGGAAATGTTGTTCAGAATCGTGGTCTTTACAACATATCCAAAGCTCATCGAAATCGGGACATAATCGAGAAACTGTTCTGTTACATCGCGGCGTGCCGACAACACTCTCCTCCCCCCGGGTCGCCGCGCTGACCGTGCCACCGAGCGACTAGGCGCGCTCTGGTTGGTCCGTGTTTTTCGTTAATAACTCCTAAACAAAGCCGCGGACGCCATTTTTGCTAAGGAAAATGTCGCTTCAAATGACCCAAGGAACCTCCCATTTCCCGCTTACGCAGTCGTTTTGGGACACCCTGTATAAGTAAATATATTGTTATAAATAGTTATAACAATATATATACATATAAGTGTATGTATATAAATAAAAAAAAAGACATTGCTATAAATACATATATGTATATTGTTGTATATAAATATGTCTCATGCATGAGAAGTGAGCATCATTGTCCGTACGAAAGCCCTGAGCACTTTACTGTGGACAACCAAAATTCAAGTCCAACAGAAGTCCCTGGGACGAAAAAAATGGACGTCCCTGGGAAATCCGAAATTTTGGTCCCACGGATGTCCTTAGGAAGTAAAAAACGGATGTCCATAGGACGTCCGAAATTCATGTCCAACGGAAGTCCCTGGGACGAAAAAAATGGACGTCCCTGGGACATCCGAAATTTAGGTCCCACGGACGTCCTTAGGACGTAAAAAACGGACGTCCGTGGGACATCCGAAATTTAGGTCTCACGGACGTCCTTAGGACGTAAATTTCGGATGTCCGTTGGACGTCCGAAATTTAGGTGCCAGGGACGTCCGTGGGACATACAAAAAGGACATAGGACGTATGGACGTAAACCGTACATAAAACGGACGTCCCTGGGACGTACGGTGCTACTTGGGAATGCAAAAAGTAAAATATTTTATTTCTTGTTTCAGATTGTTAAAATGGAGATATTTTATTTTCGAAATTGTGTATCTTATTTAAAATACTATTTTCTTTAAGCAAAATAAAATATAAAATATTAAATAGTATTTGAAATATTTGTTTCGCCAAATAATGCCTACCTCTGGTTTGGATTCGGGCTGAGGGCAATCTCCGACTCCGACTCGGATTCAGATGAGTCATCTTGCAGCAGAAATGAGTTCTGACTTTCTCGCTCACCGTCATCCGGAAAATCGTGTGGATCCGTATTTTCTATTACATCTTTGTCTACACCAAACATTTTAAATGCTTTGACAAAATTCGAACCGTTGTCAGTGACGGTGGCAACTATTTTTCTCGGATTTAATCCGAACTCGGCGTGCACCTCCTTCAGAAGAGATGCAATTCGGTTGTACGTATGCGAATTTTTAAAACGTCGACATGCAAGGGCTGCTGACTGCCGCTCATAGTTTTTTGAAATCCAATGGGCGGGACCATATATCAGCGGTAGTGCACACATCCAACTTCCTTAAGAAGATTTTTGATAGTCTCATTATTTTTTTCAAATAATTTTTCGGTGATCCGGACGATGGTACGCCGACTCGGAATGTTCAAACCTAGCTCTTTTATTTGTAGCTGTTCGAAAATTTTTATGAAGGAAGGGTTTTCGACTGAACGAAAGGGTACCATAGCGTTGACCACGAATTCGCTGAGTAGGCGGGCGAAATTTTCTTGGGTCAAGCTAATATTGCGTAAGCATGCATCACTGCTTCCCTCTTTCAAGAGCAATTTCTTCCTTTTTATGTGCTCTGTATATTCATCTACCGCCGAAGGGTGCTTCCTTTTCAGGTGTTTCAGGAAATTTGAGGAGGTGCTTCGGTGTCCACTTATTTCTACAACATCGGGTTCGCAATATTTAAATCTCCCGACGGTTTTGGCAGAGTTGGATTTTTCTTTAACCAAAACAAAAAACTTTCCATCCACGATGGTTAAACGACGGTCGTTTTTGGGAACAGTGTCTATCTGATTCACACTATCACTGATTAACTCTATCACCATTTCTTCGCAAGAAGGGTCGGGCGGGGACGGGGACACACCCAGACCTTCGCGACGAGAGTCCAAGTTCGATGTTTCTGAACCGCTGAACGAATTAGGATAATTTTCCATATTTGTACTAACTGCTTAGAACTTTCGGGTGTAAAAAATGTGGTAAAATAGACTGCCTGCGGCGCGTGGTAGCACGCTTTATATGTATTAGGAATCCTCTCCTCTAATTCGCGACCATCAATTGTTCATTCGGCCGAGGCTCGTCGATATTGGTAATATATGGTAAAAAAATGAATGAAAACTACATTGTCAATGTAAGTGACAGGTGAACATATTTCTGAAGAGATGAAGTTTAATAAATAATAAATATTTCCTAACATATGTTTTTTGTTTGTTTTTTTTAGACATTTCCATT
Source organism: Lasioglossum lativentre (assembly GCA_916610255.1). Classification (NCBI taxonomy): domain Eukaryota; kingdom Metazoa; phylum Arthropoda; class Insecta; order Hymenoptera; family Halictidae; genus Lasioglossum; species Lasioglossum lativentre. The sequence goes on along the minus strand of OU744359.1, from coordinate 21,853,412 downwards.
GAGTAGATATCTAATTTTTTTTTTAGTGCCATTTTGGTGTTAAGTAATTGCAACTACTAATTACAATTACTTGTAATTGCATTACAATTACTTGTAATTGCATTACAATTACTTGTAATTGCATTACAATTACTTGTAATTGCAGAAATAAGAGTACAATTACATGTAATTGTAATTGTAATTTGCAATTACTTTGGCTCAACCAGTAATTGTAATTTGCAATTACTTTGGCTCAACCAGTAATTGTAATTGCGGACCACAATTACAATTATAGTGATGTGACAAGTAATTGCAATTACCAATTACAATTACATGTAATTGTAATTTTATTTCTGCAATTACAAATTACAGTAATTGGTAAGTAATTGTAATTGTAATTGAAATTACTTTTTGCCCAACTCTGGGTACTTCCCATTGACCTACAAGCTTGAAATTTGGTACATAGGTCCACTATAACAAACACCCAAAGGAATAATTATCAAAGTTTGAAATTTTTTTTTTTTAATTTTTTAAAAAATTTTTACTTTTTAAATCAACCACCCAGATAGCACGTACGTCCTTTGGACGTCCGTTTTTTGTCCAATTTACGTCCATACGTCCGACGTCCGTTGCGGACGTCCCTCGGACATCCATTGGACCTAAAGTTGTCCCAGGGACATCCGTTTTTTATGTCCTAAGGACATCCGTGGGACCTAAATTTCGGATGTCCCACGGACGTCCGTTTTTTACGTCCTAAGGACGTCCGTGGGACCTAAATTTCGGTTGTCCCAGGGACGTCCATTTTTTTCGTTCCAGGGACTTCCGTTGGACATGAATTTCGGACGTCCTATGGACATCCGTTTTTTACTTCCTAAGGACATCCGTGGGACCAAAGTTTCGGATGTCCCCGGGACGTCCATTTTTTTCGTCCCAGGGACTTCCGTTGGACATGAATTTCGGACGTCCTATGGACATCCGTTTTTTACTTCCTAAGGACATCCGTGGGACCAAAATTTCGGATTTCCCAGGGACGTCCATTTTTTTCGTCCCAAGGACTTCTGTTGGACTTGAATTTTGGTTGTCCACAGTAAAGTGCTCAGGGCTTTCGTACGGACAATGATGCTCACTTCTCATGCATGAGACATATTTATATACAACAATATACATATATGTATTTATAGCAATGTCTTTTTTTTTATTTATATACATACACTTACATGTATATATATTGTTATAACTATTTATAACAATATATTTACTTATATACATATATTTACTTATATACATATATTTATTTATTTACATATATGTATACGGTCCTTGCTTCGCTGTGTTCAGCTGTGTCGTACAGCTGTACGGTACCATCAGTGCAGCCAGATGAGGGGAATCACGGTGAAACGACGTACCCCCTCTCTGATGACCGAAGCGCGACAACACAGCTCGGCGTCTACGGTCTTAGTGTGGGGGACGGACGGTAGGGCGATGGAATAAGATAGTGGAAGGGGAAAAGGAGGAGAGTATTTCCGAGAAATTGACCGCCGTTCGGCGGTCATCTGGCTGCACTGCCCAGGCCGAGCCGCCGGAGGGGAAAGTTCCTCGGTTCCACGATTCTGGCATCACTGCTTCTATCCCCTCTCCCAGTGCCGTAGTTACGCATTCGGGGCCCATACCTCATCACAATATACCATATACCAGTGATGGGCACTGAGTTACCTGCTTCTCCCACCAACCTAGTCGGCTATGGAGGGACGTATAAGGTGGAAAACGAAGGCACTGGAAGGCACGAGGCACCGCTGCGTAGCGAAGGTGCGCGCTGCACGAAAGAGTGGTTGGTGGGGGAAGCTCCGTGGATCCTTCTTGACTGCAGCAGTCAGAAATGCCCATCCCTGCCATATACCCAGATAACCAGGCCTGGCGTGAGCAGAGCCTGGCGAGGGCAGAGAACGGGGAGAATACTGTCGAGGCTATTCTTCGAACTGCTCAAGGCAGGATTGGTTCAATTTCTGACGAGCATCTGTGCGCGCAAGAAGTGACTTGTTCTGCCGTCAGTTGGAGCAGGGCAGTGGGCATGGGCAGTACGCAGGCAGAATGTTGGCAGCTGCACCCTGAATCTGCCTTTGTTTAAGAGGACAGCACGGTGGAATAAATTTCTATTGGACCAAATATACAGCACTCGTCCTTTTTACTGACAATTCGAAATACCGATTTTTGAATGTAGAATTTTATTTTGTGCACATGCAAATTTTAATTATTCTCATATTTATGTTATTTTTCTTAGACTGCGGATCTTTATGCGAAATAAAAATTGTCTGCATCAATTGCAAGAGATGGAAACTAAAAATTGTATTGCCATACCATTTTCTTTACAGTTCAATTTCAGTTCATTCAGACAAATTCGGAACTTCTCATTGTGTTACACCGATCGCGTTGGAGCAAATGATGATCAGAAAGGCACCGGGATCGAGTGATAGGAAGTAAGCGAAGGAGGTTCTCGATCGTGATGAATCGGAATAAAGAACTGCGTGTAAAGATTGAAACCGGGTTTCTCCGATTTCAGTTTCACATTTATTGATGCAATTGTTTCTACGAATCGCGATGCTGTACGGCACAATGGCAATTCATTTGCACGTCGCGTTAATGCTCCGAAAACGGTTATCGCGTGTACTCGCTAAGGAGGTAACAGGTGATCTGAATTCGGCGTAACCGTTTTCGAAGAAATCGGGCGTGGTGAGGGGTGTCCCCATCACGAATACATACAACCGTACCGTGGAGACAAAGGCGCTCGTATATCGTAGCTGCCGAAAGTTGCCGTTTGCGGGCATGACGCGTGACGGCATTGTCTAGCTCGCTTATCGCGCGAATTACGATTGTTCGTGTCTAACACATTGTAATATTGAGACGTCAGTTTGGGTTCCCTTGAACCCTTGCATTTGCGAATACAGGCCTCGTGACAAGCAGTACGCTGCCGATTATTACAAATTACTCCTCGACAATGTAAAAATATGAATTTTGAGCTCTGCACCCCCCTAGATTAGACTTTCAGGAAACATAATCGACCAGTTCTGAACTTCTTCTTGCAATTTTGAGACGTCAGTTTGGGTTCCCGTGAACCCGGACGTCTTATATTTTTAGTATCTATTTTGCAGTTACCACCCTTCCGTTCTCCATCGCTAAAATCAGAAAATTATTTAAATAGCGATTCGAATAAAAGATACTTTATCTTTATTCGTTATTCGAAGGTTACAATAAAAAAAGTTTCTTTATTTGACGAGTAACGAATGAAAAAAGTATCTTTATTTGACGATTATCGATTAAATAATTTTATTCGACGAGATATTTATCCGATAAATAAAGATAATTTTTTTATTCGAAACGGATTTATTAAAAGGCTTCGCCACATTAGTGCGACCGTGCTGTCCTCTTAAACAAAGGCAAATTCAGGGTCCATCTGCCAGCCGTCTGCCTTCGTTCTGGCGATGTCCACTGCCCTGCTCCAACTGATGTGAACTGACGGCAGAACAAGATGGAACTTGGAACAAGAACAGAAATTTGTTTCCTCTTCGAACAATCATTTCGATAATAAGAAATATAGTTACTGATTTCACTAATAATTAAAATAATTTCGAATTAAAAACTCTCGAGTAAAGAAAAGAATAATCGTTTTTGTGTTATTAATGTGTCAATAAATGCATGTATTCAATCATTTTTCGATATTAATAATTAATTTTGTTATTATTGTTATCATTGTAAAACATCTAATCTAATATAATAAGTGAAAAGAAATATATTTCATCGAAGATTTTTATTTTGATTACGTTATTCTGTAATAACAAATCGAATACTATTCAATTCCTTAATGATTGTCAGAATTGAAATGAAAGGAAAACCTGAATGTTTATAAATAAGAATACTTGCTTGTTTACACAGTTGTTCAAGATTTATAAGTTTCGTTCCTCATCAGTATACTTTTCTTTTCACGATTGTATTGATGGGAATTATTCTATTTTTGAATGAACTCGTGCATTTTTAGGTTTTCAATCACAAAATGTATGGAGAAATACATAAATAATTTAGATTATTTTAATAATTAATGTTTAGATAAATATCAAATCTAATACTATGTAAGTACAGATTCACATCAGTACTGTGTAAAAATACGTTTTGTTACGTGAATTGTACTCAAGTATACAGGGTGTCCCAAAACGACTGCGTAAGCGGGAAATGGGAGGTTCCTTGGGACATTCGAAGCGACATTTTCCTTAGCAAAAATGGCGTCCGCGGCTTTGTTTAGGAGTTATTAACGAAAAACACGGACCAACCAGAGCGCGCCTAGTCGCTCGGTGGCACGGTCAGCGCGGCGAGCCGGGGGGAGGAGAGTGTTGTCGGTACGCCGCGATGTAACAGACAACTAACAGTTTCTCGATTATGTCCCGATTTCGATGAGCTTTGGATATGTTGTAAAGACCACGATTCTGAACAACATTTCCCTTTAGACTTTTTGCCTCGCGTCTTTAGTTTACGAGATATTTGTAAAACCAGTACCGAAAGCTAAGGGTTGTACGGTCAGGTCAACGAACTGTACAGCTGATGGTAGATAGCAGGAATACGACAATCACATGTCAACTAAAGACGCGAGGCAAAAAGTCTAAAGGGAAATGTTGTTCAGAATCGTGGTCTTTACAACATATCCAAAGCTCATCGAAATCGGGACAAATCGAGAAACTGTTGCCTGTTACATCGCGGCGTACCGACAACACTCTCCTCCCCCCGGCTCGTCGCGCTGACCGTGCCACCGAGCGACTAGGCGCGCTCTGGTTGGTCCGTGTTTTTCGTTAATAACTCCTAAACAAAGCCGCGGACGCCATTTTTGCTAAGGAAAATGTCGCTTCAAATGACCCAAGGAACCTCCCATTTCCCGCTTACGCAGTCGTTTTGGGACACCCTGTATACAGGGTGTCCTAGACCACCCGTCCACCCCTATTAAAATGGTGGAGAGTGATTTTTATTGAAAACTAAAAATTTAATAACTAATTCGGGTACACTCTATCGAATGGTGGTAGTTGCAATTTCCGGTACTAACCGAAAATAGGATTTTCAGACCGGAAGTCGTTTTTTTAAAATGGGACCCGGTATTTTTCACTGCATATTCAGATTGTATGAAAAAAATAATAAAAGTTTTGTCTCATACGTTTTTCTCGAAAATGCCTACATTGGACAGAAAATGAACTCCAATATGTATGAATTCACATTTTTGAAATTAAAGATTTAATTTTTAATAATGATTTCCATAGGTTTATTAATCTATTTCAGAGCAGGTATTGTCCTTTACTGTTTGTCCTGTAACTTGTGTAAATTCATTATTATAAATTAAATCTTTAATTTCAAAAATGTGAATTCATACATTGGGAATTCATTTTCTTTCCAATGTAGGCATTTTCCAGAAAAACATATGAGACAATACTTTTATTATTTTTTTCATACAATCTGAATATGCAGTGAAAAATACCGGGTCTCATTAAAAAAAAACGACTTCCGGTCTGAAAATCCTATTTCCGGTTAGTACCATTTAGTAAAAATTTAGTACCACCATTCGATAGAGTGTACCCGAATTAGTTATTAAATTTTTTTTAGTTTTCAATAAAAATCACTCTCCACCATTTTAGTAGGGGTGGACGGGTGGTCTAGGACACCCTATATCAGTGATGGGTAGCTATGACTGCGGCAGTCAAGAAGCTTCCCCCACCAACTACTCTTTCGTACGAGGGGGGAAACGAAGAGCGCGGGGCAACGCTCCGCGGCGAAGGTGCGCGCTGCACGAAAGAGTAGTTGGTGGGGGAAGCCAGCACCTCAGGGGCCCCTATCGTGCCCATCGCTGCCCTATATACTCACAAAGATCTATTCAAATCTTAGACCATATATACCTATAGACCCGGTGCAGATAAGTCTGCCATGTTCCAAGATTAAACCGGCTAGCAGACGATTTATGTGGGCAAAGTGCTATAGTATGTTAAGAAATCGCAGTACCACGAAGCTGAAGTTGGAGAGGGGAAAGGGGAATCGTCATCGCATCTCATTCTGTATAAATATTTATGGAAACTATAACTGTAATATACATATATACATGTATTTTATTTTATTACTCGTTCATTTTTACTTTACTCTTATTATTTTAAATATGGCTAACTCGTTTTGTCGATTATAATTTGGAAAAAGTTAAATTTTAATGTAGAAGTTGATAATATAAAATCTGTATTTACTTCTTCACAACTTATTTTATTTAAAAAAAGAATAGTAAGAACAATATACATATACCGCAACAGCCAGGTGCTTCGTCTCATACACTATCCTCCATTTTGAATTATCTCGTTCCGTGACATGTGGGCACCAGATATTTTTTAATCTCGGAACACGGCATTGTATGCACATACTATACCTATGCCGGGTCTATAAGTATATATGGTCTAAGATTCAAATACATTTTGTAACAAAAAATAACAGATATTGAATAGAATAATGTTATTCGATAAGTGTATATGTATAGAATGTATGTATTTTATAGGTATATGGAATGTTTATCACACAGTTAAATTTTGCGTATTTTCCGAGTATTGATTAATGAATTTTGAGTTGGTATGAAATTATACCAACGTAATTATATTTTAGAAAGTTTGTATAATTATATGTAGAATTTAAAGGGTTATGTCGAAACTATCTATTACTCCGACTTATGACATCATATTTTATTATTCATTATATTTATATTACACAAAGATGAATACTTAGCTGTATCATTGTGTCAATCTTAAATACATTCTGTGACATTTTTCCCATTTTTTATGTTCTTAAATAGAGAAGATCCAATACTTTTATAACAATTGTTGTCACTAAATCAGGTCACAAAAAATGTGTACACCTATGAACAATTTTAAGATGCTAAACAGAAAGGGAGAAGAAGATACATTGTTTTTTGTTGATTTTAAACCATTATCATTTCTAACGATATCTTTCTCTCTCACTATATATCACGATGCGAGTTTTATTTTACAGGCCTATGTTTTATACAAATTACTTATAGGCATTGCGATATTTACGTTTCTTTGTGCATCATTATTACAACATTTTAAATTACGTTTTCAGCAATGTACAAGCTAAAAGATTTCAGTATTTATACAAGACAGATCGTGAAACATTTTTCCACGTCACTTCGAAAATTTGTTTACAATATTATTGAACTATGCGTACAAAGAGAATTCTAAAGTTTCTAAAAATTTGGTATATCTTTTAGTTTATGTTTTCCATGAATGGACTATTATGTACATAGTACAACACTTAAAGAAGTTACTATAAAATTAAACTGTACACAAGTATGTAAAGATAGCTCTATGTACGCACAGTAAAATGTAACATAATACACTAGAATTATTCTTTCAGAAATTTTTCGTATCACAAATATTAATATTACAATTGTTTGTCTCAGATAGAATTTTGTTACCTTTTCATACATAATATGATATATAAGCGTTTCATTTATATTTTCGTTCTCCATATTACATCTTTGCAGTATTTTCTACCACAGTGGTCGGCACGGAGAGGACTCTACAGCTCGATCTAGGCTCGCTCCGCCCCTTTTCTCGCCCCGCACGTCTCGCTCCCCGCGATGGTCTAGTCTGGGATAGGTACGCGCCTGAGCTGCCTCGAGGACTAGGACCATCGCGGGGAGCGAGACGTGCGGGGCGAGAAAAGGGGCGGAGCGAGCCTAGATCGAGCTGTAGAGTCCTCTCCGTGCCGACCACTGTTCTACCATATTTGTTTCCTCATTACCAAGACTGTTCGCTGCGTAAGTTTAATATGTTGTATTTCAAATAGTTTATAGGAAACCTAAATATATTCACTTTTGACTAAACCACTTGTTACCTTATAATGAAACATTCACAATATGTTGTTAATTGTTAAATAAAATGTTTTTTCACGTGCTTCAATGTTTTTACAAGAAATTTTTTACTATATATATATAATTATTTTCATTTCGACAATGCAATTTTTAGTAAATATATAACTAATATTCAAAATTATCTTCACTTTGATGTACTGTGTGATCTAACAACAGTTGCAACTATTTATATATGTATAAATATAATAGTATATATGACATATATACTATATATGTGTGCCCACCCTTAAATGTAAACGATCATTACCTCTTAAAGTTTTCTAAGTACGAAGAAAACGTTTACATAAAAGTTGTAGTATGGTAGGAGGCAGTACAACATTTTTTACATAGACGAAATTTCTTTTATCTTCATAAATTGAAATACACAACGATTAAGTTTCATTTTTTCGAGTGAGACTATACATTTCTTTTGATTTTATAATGAAAAGTTTGAAGTTTGGAAACGATTTCAACAACCTACAAAATATACACTTGATTGTGAATAATTGTTGAAATATTTTATATTCAAGTTCACTTAGCCATTCACACAAACATTTTTTGGTACCTAAAATATATTAAAAAATAATGATCCATTTACATCTAAACGCGGGTACACTTTGGTCTACTCAAATTACTGATATTTACATTTCATTTGAGATATTTTTATACAATCTTCCTGATTTTTATCGATATCCCCAGGTCCATCACAGGAATCAATATCGATGTCGCCTTTACACTTGTTATTACAAAATCGGATCTCTATTACATTCTTACAAAATATGATGAAAATGACAATAACAATAATAATGATTTAAATGAATACAATAATATTATTGTGTAAAAATAAAATAATCGATATTAGCTAACGTAAAATTGTATTAATAATAAGTAGTGAATAATTGAAACACTAAATCGTATCCAAATTTAAATCACTGATTTCACATTTATAAATAATGGCAAACAGTAAACTTACAGATGAGTTAGTCAAAAAAGAAATGTTACTAATTGTAAATGAAGTTTACGTTTACTGGTTGAAATTAATGATAAGTTCAATAATAGCAATAATAATGATAATAATAATAGTATTAGCAATAGAATAATATTATTATTATTTTTATTAAAAGTGTTACAAGTGTTCTTTTTAAGTAAACATGTGAGCTCGTTCTCTTTAGTAATGGAACTTATTTCAAATATGTAATAATGACGAGGTCAAGAAATAAATGAAAATATTATATGAGCGGAAATCTATTTATTTACACCTATATGAGATTTATATGTCACAAATAATCTTCAAAAAACTATAATAGAAATAAGTATCATTATGCTAAGTGTATTTTCGCGCGGTAAAGAACATAACTACACATGCTTACTAAAATAGCATGATTTTTAAAAACGGAAAAATGTCTTATGGTATCATTGGAATTCTATAATAATATAATAGTCATTTTCTCATATAAGAACTTTGTTATTTACAGGTGATTTCTTACATTCACAGGAGAACACTTGTCCGTTTGTCTTTAGTCCGCACTTTTTATGAAAACTATCATAAATGTTCAAATTTCACAAATTTAATTGATTAATAATCTATCCTATTTTCTATGTACACACATACGATTCTTTGCGGGAACACCATAATTGTCAAACCTTCGCCGAATTCTGGTTTTTTCCTCGAAATTTTGATACAATATGCCCTATATGCTATTCCTGTGTACATGATGTTTCAGGGAAAATTTTGAAACGTTTCGAAGTTTCTTAAGTATCAGTAAAAAATCAAATATTTTTCGATTAATATTATCCCTCAGCAACGATTCGTCTATATTACAGATTTAAAATTAAAAATCTTGCTTTTACATTAGGTCGAAAAGGCCACTGTTCAAGGCCACAGGCCAAGAAAATTAATTAAATTTTATTAACGAGAAGAACTTCCGTTTCTTCGCTTCCATTAATTTCCATTTTCGTTTGGAATTCTTAAAGACAACAACAGCATTCTCATTTGAACATCTTGTACATTGGAAGGTATTTCTGTCGAGCATATTGATATTTTGTGTATAGAAATTGCCATATGTCTGTCATGACATGTATACTTTCACGCCTCAAACACACTTACGCATCATATGACGCAAAGCGTAATTTCAAAACATCTCAAAACTCTTAAATGCTGAAAATATAAATAAATTGTAGGTTAGATCCGATTAGAACTTTACTATTTATTTAATACTTATTATTAGCAACGAATATGATCATCAGAAACAGTAAAAAAGTCTTTATGCTAAGTCGCTAACGTGACACGTTCACAAATCAGTATGTCCAACAAGGATACGCGATACACGATATTTTTCAATGTGTTTAAACATGTTTAAAGAATATATGGAGGAATACACATACTCTATAAATAAATTCTTTTTTAGATTTAGATTAGTTCTAGAACAATTACCTATAGCAAAAAGTCTTTTTTCCTGCTGTTAAGTGGAGTTGACTCCTATCCATATATAGGACAGCGGATTGTGAACGTGTTAAACATAAGTTAAGAGTAATCACAGTAATTGAAGCCAGTTTTCTTTATGTTTTATTGTAAATTTGAATTTGGTACTTTGTGTTATATAAAAAGTTATCTAAAGTCATATTGTTTGCCATGTACAGTGGGGCCCCGAGTTACGTTGTCTATGTAACGCAACAGTCAATTATTTTGAACCTATATTTCACGCTCCATGTATTCAATTATTTAAATCTGTTAATTATAAACATATAAACTTTAAATGTGATGTTTTCTATCCTTTTATACACTTGAAAGAAAATGTGTCTTCTAATCTGATAAATACATAATGTATGTTTCCATACATACATACATACATACATACGAACCTATCCTGTGTGCCCAGACTTACATCGCCCACTCTGGAATCAATTAGTACGTAAGTCCGAAGCCCCACTGTATTGAACAAAATCTGTTGCATATAGTATTTGAAAACTTACCGAAGTTTCACGTAACTCGATGTAGGTTACACTTCGGTATATACTGATTAGTATCCAAGTGCCAACCTTTTGTAAGAGCACAAGGGTAATGTGTAACAGCCTTACAACCCCGTTTAACACATCCAATATTTGCCCCTGTTAAACCACATGCATCACACATCGACTTTGCCGCATCCCACACTGCTTCTTGTAAACCTGTTACCCTGCCTCCTACAAATGATAAAAACGGAAATCAGTTTCTTTTAATATCACATTTCACTTTGTGGCATGCATATCCGTCGAAATTGTGTAAGCCAATTTAATTATTCCTATAATATTATAGATGTCGTTGATTATACCTGCCATATATACTCCAGCTGCCCAAATGGCACACTGTTCATGAAGCCAAACTTCCCAACGTTGTTCTTCCCCTGGAAGTACAGTCATCCCCGTAAAAATGGCATTTGTATTACTTTCAACAGAATTTCGTTTCTTTTTCCCCATTTTCGCAGTAAATTGGTCAGCTAGCCCAGCGTATCTCAAACTTCTCTTATTTTTACCACCTTTTTTCTGTTCTGTAGTAATTTCTTGTTCGTCTGCTGATAGAATTCCATCTTCCAAACGTTCTTTACCAATTAAATACGGGCCGAATAAATCGCTTAAAACACCTGCTGGAACCTGTATTGTAAATGGAAATAAATTGGTCAATGAAAGTTCCAATTTGAAATTCAACAAATCACGATACAACATACAGTGTAAGTTCCAGGTGCTATATGAGGACCAGCCAAATTGGGATGCGGTCGAGAAGGATCTCCAGGTACAACAGAATGAGGACCCTGTTTACAGAATACGCAAACCCATGTGGAATCTGTTGTATGCGCATCATAGCGTGATGATAAAGTTGAACTGAAGAGACCTGCTCTACTGACTTTACCTATATGGAGCAAATATTATGAAACTTCTACATATAATCTGTTAGATATAATTATGTATTTAGTAGACATATTTTTAAATATTTCTATGTTGTAAATATCGCGTTAATATGAAAAATACACACCCCTATAGTCTAAATCGTTTTGGTGACTAAGTCTCTTACTTCTTCCTGCATTGCCATTTCCAACGCTTTTCCGCTTTTCTTTATTTTTCTCTTCTTCATCTTCCCGTGGAGCATTAACTACTTGAATGCTTAACGGACTATCTCTTGGACCTTCAACATGAACTACAGGTCCACGAGATCTAATAGAACTTGCATTTGACCCAGAATCATACGCCATTTCTCTTAGTCCGTCTATTTTCGTGTTTTTCTTCGTTTTCTTCGATACATTTTGTTTTTTTGAACTTTTAGATATTTTTCTTTTTTTGATTTCTTTTTGGGGTACGTCACTACCTATAGTTCCGAAAATATTTTCAGAAGATCTAGATATTTTCCGTTTACCAGCTTGCACTTTAGTTTTCTTTCCCTTTTTTCCGGACAATTTTGCATCAACTGTAGACGAAACATCGGTAAGATTTAGACTTTGTGTATCTTTCGGATGCAGAATACTATTTTCTAAACTGTCGGTTTTTGTTGTGCTGCCAGCTTGATCCTCAGATTCTGCAAGTTCTGTTTTTGATTCTTCCTTTTTGACATCTGTCTCCGTTTCAACAATACCAGCAAACATTTTTTCTAGTTCTGATTCGACTTCGTTAAATGGATTTGTATTATTTACACCTTTTGGACTCGTTACTTTTGAAAATTCAGTAGCATCATCGCTAGATTTTCTTCGAACCCTCTGATTTGTAGGAGTTGAACTAGGAGGTGTACTTTCACTACTTCGTCGCCTTCGAATTGGTAGATTTTCTTCACTTCTTTCTTCTACGTTGTCTTCAACTTTTTCAGATATTCTCTGCTCTACTAAATCAGTATTATCTTCAACTTTTACAACTGGCGCGACATTTATCACGTCTTCCGATATCACTGGTTCACATGATCTAGACTCTGATGGTTCTGTAGGCTCCAATTCCATGTCTTCTACTTCTGTTTTTGAATCCTTACTAAGTCGTACAGGCTTCTCCAATTTTCTTTTCCTGCGTTGTTTGGTATTATCATTAGAATCGTCATTACTGAATGCTGGAGAAACCACTTCATCTTCTCTGGTGGGAGACTTCGATTTCTGTCGATCTGGAGACATACTTTTAACACTACACGTGTCCTTCTCTTCTACCGGCATCACAATAACAGATCCAATGTTTTCAGCGCTACCAAGTTTCTTGTTCCCACCTTCTAATTTTTCTAATAAAGAATCCACACCTTTCTTACCTCTTTTCGGTAAATTTTTTGGCGATCTTACATTCGTTTCTTCAACTTTTCGATCTCGTTCCAATGATGATTCTCGTTTTGGACTGTCTGTTATATCTTTGTCTCCTTTCGAGGTAAGATTTACAATAACAGGTAGAACATTTCTTGGCACTTGTGCAATAACGCTTAACGTATCTTTATTCTTTGTAACTTCAGAATCCTTTTTATCTGGAACTACCCTTTCAATTGTTACACTAGGTGGTAAATTTATCACTTTTTGCGTAAAATTATCTACATTCATTTCCTTAATTTTATCATGGAGGTTGGCCACGCCTTTTTCACTGAACGGAGTCTGTCCAAAGTTTTTCACTGTTATTTTAGGTGTTGTAGCTTCTTTTGTTGAAAGTGAAACTGGCTCGCTAACAGAATTAGGTGTTGGAACCGATGAACTAATTCCACTGTCTGACGAGGTCTCTCCATTTAAAGGTATCGGAGGAGATATTATATTTCCATTTCTACTACTCTTATCTACATTTCTCGCAGTCAAACTTATTGGAATATCTTGAGGTATTCGAGAATAATTTTCAGGGATAATTTCTGATGTAGATGATAAGTCTAATGTATTCTGTGAACCTGGTGAGTTTCTATACTGACTTTGATTCTGCCTATTATCTACTAGCATTTGTAAACTAAATAAAGGATTTCCCGGAGTATTGGCTGGAGTAACACTTTTTGATGGAACAGTTGGTGTATGCCACGTTGGAGGTGCTTGAGTGTGTGCAAGTTGAGGTGTAAGTTGTGATGTTATATGAGATGCCCTTGCAATAGATGGATGTGTATAAAATCCAGCTGGACTTAATGCTGCGCCAGACAGAGCTGTTGGATGAATATTCAACCCTGAAACTAGTTAAATAAAACTCAATACACTTTTATGAAATAAAATTGTACGATAATGTTCAATACTCAAACAAATTAATGTATAAACACATTAAATAATATTACCTTGACCTTGTGTCATTGTAAGATGATTCCAGACTGTCTGTGGCGGAGGTGTGCCAACTGGAGGTCGGCTATGACCTGGATATTGTCCTGACATTTCGAAATCCTCCCAAGTACTTAATATTGATTTGCAATCGCTTGCAAAATAAGTGTTCTTTGACTTATTTGTATGTTGCTCTGCAGAAGATTCACTTTTAGGATCAGTAACATTTAACATTTGGTGTGAAGTGTGTAAAAGTAATATCTTTCCTCTCATATAAAGACAATGAGGATTTGTTATTCAAATTTTTGGTAAGAGTAAAAGATTCTTTTTTATTTAAATATCTATATCTATGTGATGCATAGTTGGAGTTTACTTCAGAATCTTTGCATAATTTACATTTTGAAGTTTATAGTAATGTTTTTTCAATTTTTTCAACCTTTGAGATCAATTTTGTAAATCTGAAAATTTTGGTAAACTATAGTGTTTTCTTGTATTTTGTCTAATAGCAGTTTTCTATATTACAAGAATGATCTGTACTATTTGAGATGGCACAGTTATGTAAATTTGTTTCTGGATATGATAATGTGCACAATTCTTTTTTATTTTTGATCTGCTGTATGTTTTAGCAATTTTCATTGTTTCCGAAGTTTTTTACTAAATGGTTTTTAAAAAGTGGTTTGTCTTCTTCAGAAATACAAAACAGGTTAAAAATACGATTACACTGTCCCAAAATGCCAGATCAAGTTTTGTACTTTCGTGCAATATTTTGTGTGATGTTTAGGTGCTTTGATAAATGATAAAGATTAGTTAAATTTGTATGGCACTCGCAAATCTGTTTTCCCGTATTAGGGGATGTCTATAATCTCTGTAATAGAAAGAATATTATTTGAAACCAGTTTTGCTATCGTCACTCTGGCAGGTACTATAACTTTCCTTGTAATTTGATAACTCCTGCTTTTAAAATTCTGATAAGCAAGTATCAATCTCCTTTCTTTCGTGTATCAGAATTTACTATCTCGTTATTTGTTGGTAGTGAAAAATTTAAGAATCGATTACCACTTGTTGAATTTAAGTCTAACACACCTGCTTTTTCCTCCTTATGACATGAATTGTATATATCTGGTACACCACCATGTGCTACCAACTCTTGTATATAATTCCACTGCATGAAATTATTTGATAGCGCCCATTTTGGCGCAACTCCAAGTATGAATAGCCCTGCAAATGAAAATTTTACAATGAAAATTAAAATACTTTTCTTTTTCTCCATAATATCAAGTATCCATATATGAAAGGTTATATTTGCATTACAAAAAACACACTTATAATTATATCATTTTTTGTTTCATAGAGATATCAATCAGAAAAATGGTAAAGATTATCTTTACCATTACTGGGAACAGCTTATGCATGTCAAAAGTTTATACCATGATGCAGATACGGATCTTTCATGCTTTTTTGTGTTAATGTTCTATATATTCTTATTAAATCAGTGATTATTTTCTAAATTATGTAAATTTAAAGATTTAAGTATCCGTCTTTACAATGTGTCCAGATTTTGAAATTATTGCAAATAACATTTGAAAGAAGTAGAAACAATATCTTCAAATCAAGTTTCAATTAGATATTTGCAACTGTAACACAAGAAAGATAAATCGATACTTTGGATATATAAATATTAAACGTTTCTATCTCTGTCTCTAATATATCATGTCTCATAAGCGCGTGTGCATATGCATAATAAATCATTTGTAGAAAACATTGATATTATCCGAAAGTTACGTAAGTTTTAAATAAGAGAAACATATGCAGTTAATTCTATTAAACATTTGCTACTAATTCAAATATTTTACAAAGCATAAAACCCTCTTGGCCTTAATGTTTACATATTGGAGTACGTAAATTTGTGTACCATGATATCAAAATAAAAAAATAAAGAAAATATAAGGAAATTTTATTTCATAGATTATTAGTTTTATATTCTCAAACAAACAATACATAGACTAATCTAATTCCTTGATAGTGATCTGATACAAATGCCATAGAAATAAGTGGAGCAACCGAAAGAGAAAATATTGATAATTCCGTAAACATGAATGTAAACATTCGAGAGTGTAGTAAAATTAACGATATCGTTATAGACCGTTTTATATATAGTGAAAATGATCGCTGATGAATCGAATGCGTCAACTTTTGGATCATCTGTCAGAAAATAGCATCATTGAGAGACTAAGAGATTGTAACGGTTTCGAGAGATTGAGAATACAAGGGAATAACAGTGTAAGTTTTTTATAGGTAGTCGATGTTACCCACGAGGGGAGCAATGAGCATGCGAGTGTGACACCACCGTATATCTCGATTTCCTTAGGCTTAGACAGCGTCGTAGCTGGACACGGAAGAGTTCGCGTGGTTTTTCGTAAATTCCAGTGGCATGCAGTACGCATGCAGTAGATATAATATTCCACGAGATCACACATATATATACACAGGTAGAGAATAGGATCGCACATTACCAACTAGAGCAGCGCGTGTATACACAGTGTCGTACGTAGAAACGTAGAAACGTAGAAACCCATAAGCATAAGCGCGAATGACGTGTGTGTCGCGTGTGCACACGCCTATGCAGCACGCACAACGTGCAACGCGTGGAGAGAAGACATTCCAACCCCGCGAAACTGCACACGCACACAACACACACACAACACCAGTTACACATATACGCGTACAGGTACGCATATATATGTATTGGAAGAAATGAGCGAAACAGGGATGTGGTCTCCGCACCTGAATAGTATTCGTTGATAACGCGCGAGTCGCGTGTCTTGACTCGCAGAACAACGTGTACTGGACGTATTAAAAAATTTCAAGTTGGACGCGCGATCCTCGTAGGCTGACGCCTAAATATTGCATTCCAGACACATTGAAATATACAATTAACGAATCCACCACCTCCGGTCGTGTAGAATTTAGGATTGACAGATTGTTGTACTCTTTGCGCAGAGTAAACGCCGTTGCATTATAGTATAAATAGTATGTACCGGCACGCATGCACGCACGCACCTATGTATCATGCACAATTTATCCACTGCACATAACACCAACACCCCGATAGAACGTACGACACGGACATGGGTGCCTCTTTCTTTCGCGTAAATCGATGGGCACACTCGATTTCACTAAGTTTTCCCGGTACTGGGCCCTTAATCGCGAAACATACCAATGACGGCCATTATCGTTTGAACATTGTTGCGGATTTATTACGGGATACGCACCTTCCGCACAGAGCCCTTGCCAGGGGCTGGCGAATTTACGATTTTCAGCCAAAAAATCGTCGGGGCATCAACCAATGCAGAATTTCAACAATGGTGGCCGCTAGCGAGCGAGCCGCATGCAATGCTGACACCTTGCGGTGGCGGCGTCAATTACGTCTCTATCTCGCTCTTTCTTCATATATCACTCTTTTTCTCATTTATATTGTATATATGTACCTCTACTCTACATCTACATCTCACTGATATAATCAGTGCTACATCTACATTACAATCTTCTCTATCTCTATATATCTGTACACATTCTGTCTTTTAAACTTTATGTAGATACGCGTCTACGATTCTTTCTTGGCTACAAATTTATTTACATATACTACTCTACGCATCTTGTATCTGCTTGTATGTATAATCTCATATATTTCTCCATACAATTTTCCTAATAATATAACTAATATTACATATTTCTCTTATTCAAACCTTCGTAACATAACAGTGGCCGGGGGGGGGGGGGATTTAAGGGGGGGCTTTAGGGGCTATAGTCTAAAGGCATAAGTCACAACAATAAAATTGTAACCAATTTAAAAATAACGTGTTTAAATGACGTTGTATAAAATTACAAGAAATTGGAGTGCAGTAAGAAATTAAGGATCCGTGGTGGGAAGAGGGGCGGGGTGTGTAGAGATAGCCCCTGTAGGCGGCAGAAGTATAAATTCGCCACTGCACGCATAATATGTATATATATATATATATATATATATATATACAATATATACAATATAAGCGAATAAATATAAGTACTTGCATTTTTCATAAATTCTAGATTTACAAAGTACACGAATTATATATTTTTTCGAATACATAAATGCGTTATACTTTATTTCAAGAAAGTCTCGAAAAACGCTATACTATTGTAAGCAACTTATTTATATGTATGTGAATTTCTTTATTACGACGTAAATGCGATTCATATAAGGAAGTTAATTCAAACATATATATATATATATATATATATATATATATATATATATATGTGCGTGAGCCATATATGTTTCTCGCGTACATCTACTTACATATATGTATACATACATAAATACGTGCACTCTTTCATTGGAATTCTGCTCATATTTTCCGTACACTATTCAAAAGCGGGGACAAATTTTATTTAAGATTTATCATCGTTTAACAAAAAAATACAATGTTTTGAAGGTACTACAGCAAATTTAAGTTTATGACAATAAAAACAGATAAATAAAAATGTTAACCAATTTAAAAATAAAAATACCATATGTTATATATATATATATTGATAAACCTATGGGGAGAAAGTGTAAAACGGAGTAGGGCGGTTATGATACATCAGATACATATATATATATATGATCAATCGAAAATCATGATTGCATGTAAATATACACGAGGTGGGCTACAAGTATACATTTGTATTAGAATTACTCACCACAGCGTGACATTTCTTTACTGCTGTATTCAATATATATATATATATATATACGTACGGATAATGCGTGTATGCACGTGCGTGCGCGTATATATATATATATATATATATATATATATATATATATATATACATAGTTATACGGTAATCTTCAATGGGTAGTACCAGAGCTGGTAGTACGGTCATGAATTCACTGTAATCAAGCTTTGAGAATAATAGGGTCTATATGTTACATCATTTTATCGCCAAAAGCAATTGTAATTCATAAACTTTATTTTTGCGCACTTTTATTAATACATATCAGTAGTACATATATATGTATCCATACATAGTACTTTTTCTGCATTTTTCGCGAATCTTCGATGAAAACATATAATACCATCAATCCGGCTGATGAGTTTTCCAATAAACATTGCCGTTAAATTTTTATGATTAATTTTACACTGCTGTCATAGAAACTAACAAGACACACTGTTTATATATATACGCATATAAATTTTATTGTATGTTCTTTCTAATCCATGCATAAATTCAGTAAGATTTATGGAATAATAATTTTAAATCTGTATTTTTATATTGTACGTATATGCTAAATCAATTATGTGTATACTATATGCATATATGTTGCTTCAGGTACTTATACACAATCGTCAACGTAAATAAACATGATAGTGACGCAAGCCGCCAAGCGGCACTGGTCAAGAAGGTGTTTGCATCTGTATATTTGGTGGCAGATTGGTGCATATACAAAGTAGGCATATATATTTAGGAAGAATATTGCGTCATAGGTAGTATCTCCTACTAACAATATGGCGTTTGTAAATGTCGTCTGCTCGGTTTGACAGATGCAATGTTTGTTGAAAACTGAAGAATTTTGTACCTTCTCTTGAAATAACGAAGAAGTAGATTCGCTACAATTTAACTTAAGAGCTACGATAATTGTCAAGTTTACAAGGAATATTTCCTTATATACACAATACATGGTGCAATAACGTCACATCAGACTGTTTGACCGATAGCTACGCAAGTTCAAGAATCAGCCCCAAATGTGGTGAACGAGATGATATTTTGACGCATGATATAGTTGTTTCATGTGTAATAAAAATAATCACCGCTGCAGAACAACTATTAATGAGAGTTATTAAGAATTTTCAAACAATACAGTACACGTATTATGTCGTTTATTTTATTCTATGCATAAAAATGGAAGCGGAAGTCAGAGTTAACCGTCTGTCAACTATTTTCAATCGCGATGCAGTTTGTTATGGATTTAGTGTGAATGACGTGTCAATGCATTGCTAACGTAACAGTCAAAGTCAAAGTGAATTTCGTAACGATATAAACAAAAGTGTACGTAATTTAAACCAAATTCATTGGTATTATTCAACTGACAATGTTTTTATCTAACACGATATTCGAAAAAAAGAAAAATTCTGAAAGATCTTGAACATAATCAAATATATATATACGTATATGTATATATATGTACCATATATGTAATATTTTATATACATATATATATATATATGTGTATCTATGTGAAGAAGATGAATTCTGTGCCTATGATACTAAATCAAGGAAAATTTAAATTAAATTTCCAGCCTAAATAATACATTTACAAACATGTATTATTTACTTTCTCTATACATTATTGTATATAAAAGTGTTAAATTAAATGGTATGCGAAGCGCAATTACTTGTGTTAACATATAATATTAAATATATTTATTCCGGTATTTAACAAATTCAAACATTAAACAATTAACAAAGTATTATATCATCTTTGTTAACAAGGAACACCTTGATTTACAATTGTAGCCAATATTGTACAATATAACATAAATGCTGGAAGGATTACACACAATTTTACAAAAATGTGCATAAAAGGTATATATCATAATGATAAACGGTAAAATAACATTATGTGATGAATCGTATTGAAAAAAATAACATTTTTATAATTACATCATAAAATAAATTTAATTTACTTTGTATTGTTATATGCAATACACACCAGCTTAATGAACACGCATATTTCCTGACTATTGAGCTTGATAAAATGATCAATAGAATAATTTATTTCCTAATAATGAATCATTTATATATTGTGTTCAAAATGTATACCAGTAATTGAAAACACCATTATGGAGCAAAATGAAGAAAATGATGCATCTAATGCAATAAATACAGCTAGAACAGATATTTCACCTAAGTCGAAACAAAAGAAAAAATCTCTTTGTCATATGCTTATGAACAAAAAGACCAAGGTTGGATGTTTGGAGGCAACTTATAAAGACAGTAATTCGAAGAAGAATTCTAAAACAGAAAATTCACAACATGGATCTCATTCTAGTACAAAGCTATCATTGTGCTGTGCAATAACAGAACGCAGTAGAACACCGCCAGAAAGTTTAACTGCTAGTAGATTATCCCCAACTACATTAAGTCGTGCATCTGTGAAATCCGAAGTAGCTTCTGTTAATGGAAATTGTCAAACTGATGTACTAGTAGACAAAGAATACGTATATATACCAAATAGTACACATAGTATTCAAGAAACTATCTTGGAAAAAAATAATAGTTTTGTTGGAAAAGACCAGCAGCAGCAACACAGTACTTTTGTTGAAGGTAAGAACATAAATTCTTAATGAAATTCGTATTTAATAATTAATACAATTCAGTATTGTATAATTTGATTCTTCAATTTATTGAAAGCAAAATAAATGTAGGCTTCAATATTATTTGTTAGAGGATTTTCTTGACTTTTTATATATTATATATGTATAATATATTGTATATTATATGTATTGTATACTATACACTATGTACTATGCATATCCTATACTAAATATACTATGTGTGTGTATATACATATATATACATAGTATGCTTGGAAAACAGTTCAAATTAATTTTGAATTCATTAGAACATACAGGTTCTTTTTCATGCCTGTTTCTTTTTCTGTCAACTGTTTAATCTGATTAAATGAGTTAGTACTGACCTTGTGTATCCCCACCTTGTCTTACCTCATTGCTGTAGACTGTAGAATGTCGAAGAATTGCAATTTATTGCTCTTGTAAAGGGAATGTGTAGGCTTTACTGCGACTCAATGTCAGTTGACACTTAACTTTTGATATGAGAACACGTTGAAAACATAATTTAAATAGTATTTCGAAAAATGGCAAATACACATACTAAAGGAAAAACTCCTTCTTTCCTTACTAAATTACGTCAAAAATTAAAGAAAAATAAAAGTGAAAAATTAGGAAAAGAAAAAAAACAGAATCTAAAGATTGGAACAACTTTAAACGAACATATTGATAATTTGAACATAGAGATAGATCATAGTGATAGATATAAAAATACAAATGTGTTAGTGTTGCAACCAGATATTAACAGCGAATTAAATTTGGACATTGCTGAAAGCAATACTCAAAGTTTTATCGTTAATGACTCCTCTGATAAGAAATGTTGTGATAATAGAAAAACAATGTTTAATGTATGTCGAAATTCAAAGCAAAAAAGTAATATATATACTGACAATGTATCCACTCATAACACAGCGAAATGTGTACCAGATATGAATATAAACACAGGGAAAAAGGAATGTATTTCTAGTTCGGATAGGAATTTACATATGAAATTGACTTTCTTAACACAATCTTATCATAAAGCAAATAATGTATATCGATCAAATGAAGAAGATTCTATGCAATATTTAAATTCCTCTGTCAAAGTACCAAATTTGGCACCACATTCTAATACTACAAAGATTTCATACGACACACATAAATTATTAGTAAAAGAAAGAAAAACAATAGGGCAAGAAAGTAGTGAAGATAGCGATTTTTCTGCAGATTTAACAGAAGATTTATTCGAAGAATCATCAGAAGATGAAAATGACCTTTTAATTGAGGATGAATATTTTACAAAAGAAAAATATATCACTCATTTCTTCCTGGAAATGGAACGGCACTTTTACATTCCTCACGAAGCTTACAGTACGGTTCAATATAGTGAATCGAATAGTACTGAAAAACCAGGAAAAGAAGGTACAATAAATAAAGTATATTTGCTGCTTAAAATTTGATTCTCTGGTTTTTTCAAATACTTTTTATTTTGTTATTGTACAAATATTACATTATTCTAATTAGTCATCAACTTTGTGTTTCCAACTATTGGTATTTCAGACATGATATTTATATTAAATACAATGTAATATCTAAAATTTGTCATAATATGTATACATATTAATGATGTGTAACAATAAAAAAAAGTATTGTATGTATCTACATACATTAATATAACTATATTAAACAACTGTAAATGTTTTATTGTAACATGTATACTTCTTGTAATGTGTTTGCTATTTTCTCAATGACTGTGTCACTCTCAGGTATTTAGAAGCAAGCAATTATATTAATTTGGTTTTATTATAGATTCATACTGTATTGATTATTGTACATTGTATTTAGTTTTATTTCTTCCAAACCTAATCATTGACAGAAAATTTACTTGAATAGACGTCAATAAGTAAAAAAAAAAATGTTCAATAATTATCTGATGATATCTCAAAATATGTATGTACACTGTACAGTATGATTGTATTTTAGTTCTTTGGTATATATCTATTCTTTTTCTTATATAAAGAAGGAATGAGTTTTTATAAATTATAAGTGGAACCTGATTAATCTGTACATATATGTATTTAAAATAATTTATCAATGGTCCTGCAAATGTTAAATTTTGCATAGGTATCAATAAATATTGCAACTGTTTATAAACAATGAATTTTATAATTCTGTTACTTTTTGATGTTTTAGGTGAAAATTCATCTTCTGGATCTGTTTCTCCAAATGTTCCTACATACATAACGCAAAAACTAATTCGTAGACGTTCAGTGGATAATTTAGTGGTAAATTCGCCAACAAATTCTATGCGACATTCAAGTCCAGAATCTGTAAGAAGTGCACCTGTTCAACTAAAACCTTGTTCTACGTCATACAATGCATTATCCAAGAAAAAGGAACGTCATCGGTCTCAAACAACTGGAATGTCTATGGATAGTTTAGCAAAACAAGCATTACTAGCTGCTCAAGTTTTTAATCTGATTCCTACACAGAAAGCACGTGAAAGGTATACAACTTAATAAAATTACAATTTTATATAAACATTTCAGGTTTATATGTATTTAAAAATATATTATAATTTCTATCATAGAAATTTTCTTCATGGAAGAATTGCTGCAAATTCACTACTTGGACCTGTAGAACTTGAGAAAGTACTACCAAATCGTGAACTAAAAATTTTTATTGGAACATGGAACATGAACGGACAGAATCCACCAAAAGAATTAAATGATTTCATGTTACCTTCAGATATAGAAACTGTTCCAGACTTATTAGTAATTGGAACACAAGAATCGTGTTCTGAACGAAACGAATGGGAAGCAGCTTTGCAAGAAACTCTTGGTCCTTCCCATGTATTACTTTTTAGTACTGGTTTAGGTACATTACATCTTGCTCTCTTCTTAAGAAGAGATTTAATTTGGTTCTGTTCCATTGCTGAAGATGCTAGTTTTTCCACTAGAACAGGTACTGCGTTTAGAACAAAAGGAGCAGTAGCTATAGCTTTAATGTTGTTTGGTACCAGTTTTCTCTTTGTTACTGCACATTTGACCGCACATCAAGATAAAGTCAAAGAACGAGTCAATGACATTAAAAGAATAATTAGAAATCTTGATCTTCCCAAAGATTTACCAATTAGACATAGGAGTAAAGGTATGAATATTACTGATAATACTACTACATTGCAGTATTCAATTCCACTCGATTACAAAACTATTTAATTAATTGGAAATAATTACAATTTTAGATGTAACTCAAAATTTTGATTGCGTGTTCTGGTGTGGGGATTTAAATTTTCGTTTAGCTCAGCCGAGGGAAGAAGTTATACAATGGGTTACAGATACATGCTTCCTTCAACAATCCCCAGTAAATTTACATAAAGACCAATTACGAACAATTCTTAAGGAAGGTGCTGTTTTACGTGGATTTGAAGAAGCGCCAATTACATTTCCACCCACTTATAAATATGATCCTGGAACACAGAATTTCGACTCGAGTAGTAAGCAACGCACACCCGCATATACTGACAGAATTCTCTTTAAGGGAAAAGGGCATACAAAAGGATACATGCGAAGAGTTAGTCACGAAAGCACAAATTCATATAAAGATGGAGTCATAGAATGCCTGGTATATGATTCCGTACCAAGCATTTGTACTTCGGATCATAAACCTGTGTGGGGTGTTTTCAAAACGACTATAAGGCCTGGTATTGACATGTACGTACTTATTACGTATGTACAAGTAATATCATTAAAATTTATGAAATATTACACTGTTTGGTTAACATTTTTTTCAGAATTCCTCTAGGCGGTGGTTTGTTTAACCGTGAAGTGTATTTAGAGGGCATAAAAAGACGAGCAGCTGCTATGGATGATTCGCACGGAACTTCAAAAGTATGTTCAATTCAATAGACGTTGTCATAAATCGTAAATAAATATCAAAAATTCGTACTGTCAAATTTATATGGGTATAATGTATGTAATCATTCTAATTATTCAATGCCAAAATGTGAAAGCATAGCTATTGCCATTTTCACTATCAACATTACTTCTTTTTGTATACTTATATATACAAAAAATTTATAACTGTTAATAACTTTTTTACATGGAGTACACTCATTATAGCATGTTACTGTATATGTACTATATTCTATACTGTATATTATATGTGCACTTTATAATATCTAGTCAAACAAAGATATACGTGAATTAACCATTTTTATAATTAGTAGTTATGATGCCCAGATTTTTTAGGTATACATACGTGTTATTTAGAGAAGCGCAATAAAAACCATTCAAATAGTAGGCAGCTATCTTGAAATTTACAAGGTGTATAGAAGTTAAAAAGTTGTATTGTTATTTTACAGCACTGCTTTGTATGTATCATAAATTATTTAATAAGAGTGATAAGTATACTAAAAGACATAAGACATTTAGTGCTTAACTATTCCGTCTTCATTTGTATTATAAGTATATTATTGAAGTTGTGTAGAAAAGTAATATTATCTCTGAAAAGTGTCTTTTATTTATGCACAAATACTTTTGTGAAAAATACATACAATGCCTAGGCTATATTAAACTATAAAAATGAAATACAGATTTTGTGAGTTTTATCTATGATTATTCACTGTTTTCGAATCGTAATTTTGTAGTTATATAGTAAACTATTTATTTAATTTCACAAATTCATTTATTGGGACCATATAATGTATATATATACAAACACATGATGTACTATGTAGTCTTAAAAGATATTATTATTCCATAAATAAATAAATTTGTCAACCTTAAACAAAAGTGGGCTAAACTTCACCTTAATGGACCAAAAATTTTTGACTTTTTAAAATATAATCCTGTAGATTTTGGCGAGAAAATGCCAAAAATCCAAGTTTTAACGTTAGAAATTTACTGGTTCAAATAATATGCGTGTGTAAATTTTCTTTATTATCTTATATCTTAAAATTTAGGTGCACTATGAATTATAATACTCTTGTATCCGGCAAATCTTCAAATATCTATGAAAATAAAGGTAATAACAAATAAATTTACACTACTTTGACCATGTTTGAAATAAATAAAAGATGTATACATTTGTTAAATGTATATGTTACGAATTCTATACAATATATATGTAATATATATAATTGTATATTTATTTTATGGAAAAAAGTTTTAAACTGCACACGTGTATTGTATACATAGTTATGCACACGTATTTCTAAAACTTAATGTTTTAATATTTTTATTGTAACGTTCTTCTATATTAATTAGGTGTAAATATATATATACACTTTTATTTGAGAAAAAAAATTCCATTTTTAAACACTTTCAGGTTTGTATTCTAATAATCCATCCAGTTTCTTATCAGTAGACGCTTCATACATAGCCTTTTGGATTAACCTCATTTGTTTCATCATTTGTCGTTGTTGCTGTATACAGTAAACCGCATAACCTACAGTTGTTACGGCATAACATCCTACTCCTATGTGCGATGATATTTTTGGTTGACTTGTGAACAAATATGACGTTAATCCACCCGTAACGCCACCAATAATTCCATAAAAATGAGAGTCTCCCTGACATTTTGTTTGAACAATTGGTATACCAAATAATTTGATCTCCGATTTCGAAGAGTTCTCTTCTCTGATACTTGTTATACCTTCAGACATAATTTTGAAATCAAATATACACTTCTTATGTCTTATTTAACCTATTCAGACAGCTTCTGCATGTTACCTAATAACAAAAATTATGGTTGTGAAATAGTAAATATATATTTAGGTATACAGGGTGTCCCAAAATTCCTTCTGCTCCCGGAAATGGGAGGTTCCTGAGGTCATTTCAAGCGCCATTTTCCTTTTGCAAAATGTTGTCCGCGGCTTTGTTTAGGAGTTATTAACGAAAAACACGGACCAATCACAGCGCGAGCTCGACGCTCGTTGGCATGTTCAGCCAACCGCCTGCCGGCTCGCCGCGCTGAACGTGCCAGCGATCGTCGAGCTCGCGCTCTGATTGGTCCGTGTTTTTCGTTAATAACTCCCAAACGAAGCCTCGGACAACATTTTGCAAAAGGAAAATGGCGCTCGAAATGACCTCAGGAACCTCCCATTTCCGGGAGCAGAAGGAATTTTGGGACACCCTGTATAGTAGCAGCCTGGTAGCAGTAAGCATTGGTAAGCAGTATTCACTGTTGGAAACTAGTCTCACAAGATAAGATAAATAGTACAGAGGAAAGAGCTTTGGTACAGAGTATAGCACTGATATATATACTATGGATACGGTATTCGAGTTTTTTCCAACTCCCAAATTGAAAGGCACACCTTCTATAAATCTATGGTAGAATCGAATCCAGCGCCGCCAAGCGGTAAACCGGTGTACTGTATCCCCCGTACTCCTCACCTCCGTGATTCTCTATACTTTGCCACCATTTTATTATTTCGTAGCGTGCTAAGTGCTAGCGTGCTGGCGTGCTGTACGGCTGTTTTCTGGAGTCTTTGGCGAGCGTTATTCATTGATTATTCTGAATTTTGTGTTGTCTACAACTTATTAGGTATGTTACTATCTTTAAGATTTAATATTATAAAGCAGAAAATAATGGAACACAAAGCATTACAAGTAGCCTAGCATTTATGTGATTTTGATTATACTCCGTTTCATTACAGTCGACAACAATGGGTAAATGCGCATATTGTGGAAATTTGAGTAATAACAAAAAAAAGGCAACATTGCACAGGTTTGTACAAATAATATAATTTCTTTTCAATTTTCAATAGTACTAATTTTTTAAATTTTAATTCCTATATGATAAAACACAGATTTCCAAGAAATGCAGCACTGTGTAAACAGTGGGTCCAAATAATAGGTCGGGAAAATTGGATGCCTACAAAAAATAGTTTCTTGTGTTCGGACCATTTTTCTCCCAACTGTTTTAATGTGTATAACAAAATGAAAATTTTAAAACCAAATTCATTGCCAACTACTTCGACACACCAGGAAATGTTTCGAGAACGTAGCAATATTTTAGTAGAAAATAATCATGGAAGTAAGTAACTGTGTCTTAATTAATTTATAATATATTAATGTAATTTAATATGTAATATATCTATATTAAATTAGTATATGTACTTTGATTTCAGATATTAATGAATCTATTGCGAGAAGTGAGGAAATCCCACAAGCGGATATGTGTGCAGAACTCATTGACGCTTCTACAAGCAGCAGAGAGAGTTGTATGTTTAAATAAGTTTCAATTACAATACTTCGTTTTATCACATATATTAACCAAGTGATAAAGTTGACAATTTTTCCGTAATATAACAATTTCTTACTATTAAATTACTGTATGTACTTTGATTTCAGATATTAATGAATCTATTGCGAGAAGTGAGGAAATCCCACAAGTGGATATGTGTACAGAATTCATTGACGCTTCTACAAGCAGCAGAGAGAGTTGTATGTTTAAATAAGTTTCAATTACAATACTTCGTTTTATCACATATATTAACCGAGTGATAAAGTTGACAATTTTTCCGTAATATAACAATTTTTGTGACAATATTTTTCATTGTAGTTGACGGAGAAAGTTATGAAAAGGTTCGTCATGACCACCACTATGCGAGCACCCCGAGGAGTAGTCTAAAAAAATTAAGAACCATCCAGCGAAGACTAGGTGCTAGCCAAAAGAGCAACAAATTGTTGAAGCGGAAAGTAAAAAACCTACAACTGAAGGTATGTTCCTTAAAAGAAGTGGTGAAATGCTTGAAGGAAAAGAAGTTGTTGCCTGACAATGCTTTTTACAATCTTTCGGCACTTGAGGACACAACATTGCAATTATTCAATCGAATTATAAAAAACAGAAAAGGCAAAGTAAGCAGAGATAAATACCCTCCAAACTTGCGTGCGTTCGCGTTAACAGTACACTTTTATTCTCCGAAAGCTTATTATTATATAAGAGAAACATTTGATCTTGCTTTGCCGCATGAAGACGTTCTTAGAACTTGGTATACAAGTATAAATGCAGAACCCGGTTTTACGGACGAGTCGTTCAATAGTCTAAATGAAAAGGCAGAGAAATTGAAAGAGAAAGGTGAAAAATTAGTGTGTTCACTCATTATAGACGAAATGAGCATAAAGAAAGGTTGTCAGAGGGGTCGGGATAACAAAATGCGTGGTCATGTTGATCTTGGTGTTGGCATCACCGATGGTGATGACTTATTAGAAGCCAAGTACGCTTTCGTGATGTTAGTGGTACCATTAATTGAAAATTGGAAGTTGCCAATTGCTTATTTTCTAATAGATTCTCTAAATGGCGAAACAAAAGCAAATTTAGTGCATGAAAGTTTGATTCGTTTGCATAAGGCGGGTGTATCTGTGTGTTGTCTAACATTAGATGGGCCAAGTGACCATTTTCGTATGGTGGAGATATTAGGTGCAGTAATGCATGTAAACGGAAACCAAAATCTTTTTGAGAGTTTTAAAGTTTCCTTTCCGCACCCTGTGCCTGGGGAAACAGACATTAATGTTATGTTCGATCCATGTCACATGCTGAAAAACATAAGAAATTGTTTGGGAACATATAACACAATTATCGATGGCGACGGTCAGAGAATAGAGTGGCGGTACATCCGTTCACTTGCACTATTGCAAGAAAGTGAAGGTTTGTCTCTTGGAAATCGTTTGCGGATGAAACACATCCAATATAAAAAAATGATTATGAAAGTGTCACTAGCGGCGCAGACACTTAGTGCCAGTGTCGCGGACAGTATTGAATTTTGTTCAAAAGTGTTACAAATACCGGCTTTCGAAGGTTGCGAAGCAACCGCACGATTTATAAAATGCATCGACACAATATTTGATTTCCTGAATGTGCGAAATCCGTGGGGCAAACATCTTAAAAGCCCCTTAACCCGCGATAATGAAAAAGTTTGGCGCCCAAGATTAATTTCCGAATTAACATATTTATCGAAAATAAAAACTATAGATGGAACATCCATATTTCAATCCAGACGTAAAGCCGGCTTCATAGGCCTCTTTACAGCAGTACTGTCGACATTTAATATTTTTGATACACACGTAAAACCGAGCGATAGTAAAATAAAATATTTATTAACATATAAAACAAGTCAAGATCACATAGAATTGTTATTTTGCGCAATAAGGGCCAGAAGCGGGTGGTGCCCCAACCCGACAGCGACGCAATTCATTAGTGCATACAAACGATTGTTGGTCAGGCACGATATTAAAATTAACACAGGTAATGTACAGGCATTCGACAACACAAAAATATTAAATGTCTCCTCCAGTACATTAAAAAAAACAGCAAAGGTCGATAGATATGACATGAATGTATATAACGAAACGCACAATTTGAGAACGGCAGAAAAATATGGGCTCGCTGAACATTTCAGAGATGACAATGTCGTATCTGAAATAAGCGAATTTTTAAATTTATCTTGGGCACAAACTTTAAATGTAAGTGAGTTTTCACAACAGGCGGTGGGCTATATCGCGGGATGGGTAATTTTATCCCTTAAAAAGAAAAGGTTAATTAATTGCTCAGAATGCCTTGTGGCATGCGGCGGAGTTAGTAATAATAATGTGCACATTCAGAAAAGCAATCCTGTGTCGTACATTGCAGCAATCACACATGGATATTTAACTATTCCATCGGATAGTGTAGTCCAAATTTGTTTGACTACGGAATCTCTCTTCCGTAAAGCTTGCAATAAAAATTCAGGGAAACCCCCGGTAGAAACAAATTTTCCATGTATTTTAGCTGCACGGGTTTTTGAGCGAGCAACGGAAAATTCTAATTTATTTATAGAGTTAAAACAACATGACTCTCTCTCCAGAATGACTTTCCTTAATCTTTTCAATTTTAAAGCAGTATTACAGGTTTAAGAAAAGTTCACATTTCTTCTCTGTTCAGTTATCAACAGTGATGCAAGCCATAGCTGCTGAATCTTGAATAGCTAACTTCAAATTATCATGTTCAAGTATCCAATTTCTACATAATACAATAACATTGTATGAATTTTGTATAATTGTATGTAATTATATAATTATAAATGTGTTTTATATAAATATTTATATAAGTTAAGTTAAGTAATAAATGTATTTCAATATTATTATGAGTTTGATTTCATTTAATGCTTCTCTTACAACGTAAGAAATACACACCCATTTACTTTTCCCTTATCTATAACAATAAAGCAAACAACAAAAATGTTCACAAATATTTTTAATTAAATTTTGCACTTACTCTTCACTTCATTAATCATTCTTAGTTTCTTTTATATTACATTTATACATTTATTTCACAAATTTCACTTTTGGTTAATTTGTTATACTATTATTTCAATTTTATAAACTTCATTTTTGAAACTTGCGCTATTTCCCTTAATACACCGGTTTACCGCTAAGCGGCGCTGGCATCGAATCCTACGTTCAATTTGGATTAAAAAGCCGTGCAGCGGGCTTATGGCAATACCGTATCCATAGTTATATATATCAGTGCTATCAGAGAGTAATGAGAGTGCTCACGCACGGGGTTTGGCCGTGCCCATTATAGTGCTGCCCCCTACTCTAGTGTTTAGCCTGGATCAGCTCCTATCTCCACACTCAGTCCGGACAAGAACCATTCTCCACACTCAGTCCGGACAAGAACCATTCTCCACACTCAGTCCGGACAAGAACCTATCTCCACACTCAGTCCGGACAAGAACCTACATCATATTTGGCCTTGATCAGAACGAAAAGTTTATATATCGTTTTATATAAAATATGTAACTAAGATATAGATCTAATATACACATCTCTAATTAATATAAATTAAATATAACATTAATTATAATGATAGAAGTATTTTAATTTTTTCCAATCTTTTATAGTTACAAACTCTAGTTGTAAAAAATAAAAAACCCAGAAGAATTCGAAAAAATACAGATTTCATATCGTGGCTTAATGCGATCATCTTGAATATTATTAATTTAGTAATGAGATATTGTCATCATCACTATCTCCGATTTTTTCATATTTTTATTCTACTCTACACCACTAAAAAAATTGATTTTTTATGTTTTGCATTTTCTTTAAATCACCTTTAAATTAACATAATTTTTTTATGAATGGACGAAACGACACCATTTCTCTGTAAAGCTAGAAGAAATAGTTTAGTCAATGACGTCTCAAAAATATGTTGAAAAAATGCATTTGCTCGGAATTGCGAAAAAGAATAGTGAAACCTGATGTTTTCAACTTTTTAGCAAGGCCAATAACGAAAGTTTAAAAGATGTGTTTGGTGAGCTCGTATAAATTATATGCACTCTGAAAACTTAATTGGTTTAGGAGTTACAAAAGATCAGAAGTGGTGAAGTGGCCGAAAATCATGGAAAATTGCAATTTTTATTCGAAGACTTCGAATAAATCCGCCATGCACAGTCCAAATCCTATCGAGTTTAGTCTTTTTTTTTAATCGGATGAACGCTACGAAGTAGCTAACGTCACTTCCGTGAAAGAATCATGGAAAATAAACAAGTTTAGGAAATCACTTGTTAGTGGTTCCATGCCGATATACCTGGCTCCCCATGGGGTTGCCCGGCTGTGTTTATTGCACCACGTGTCCACGGAGACCGAGGCTCTCGTCGCCTCGTTACCCTAGCATAAGAGAAAATTATATGAAGGATCTATTCGAATACAACCAGTAGACATAGTTCAAATCCTATCGAGTTTAGTCTTTTTTTAATCGGATGAACGCCACGAAGTAACTAGCGTCACTTCCGTGAAAGAATTTTGACAAATAAACAAGGGCTACGTGTTCATTGGAGCCTCGAGCAGGTCAAAATTATTCAGTCTCCGATTAATAAATAGAAATAATAGATGAAAATTTTATTCGACGTTTTGAATAAATCCGCTTGGAATAAAAATTTATCTATTATTCGTCGAATAAATTCTCGGCGAATAAAAAATTATTTAAATAACGAGTCGAATAAAGATACTGGACCGTTATAATTAAATGAAAAACGTGTAAACATCATATGTAAAAACACCAATTTTGAAGATGTCAAAGAATTCTTTGAGATACGTTCATATTTCACTGAACACTGCAACATATGCAAATTCGAACAAAATTCGAAACAGCAGTTCTATTTTGCATTGAAGGATTCATGTGCATTAATGGTATGTAGATTAACGATCATGGAAGTGTGGGAACTGGAAGTGTGGGCACTGCCGAGGGTGATTTATACGCCAGGGATACTATTCTTTGAGTTTTACCGAACGCCGAGAAGTGTAGACAACTAATGATCTAAATCGCAGTTTCTTATAATTGTTTTAATTTTTTATTATTTTCAAATTCCCACACTTCCATGATCGTTAATCTACATACCATTAATGCACATGAATCCTTCAATGCAAAATAGAACTGCTGTTTCGAATTTTGTTCGAATTTGCATATGTTGCAGTGTTCAGTGAAATATGAACGTATCTCAAAGAATTCTTTGACATCTTCAAAATTGGTGTTTTTACATATGATGTTTACACGTTTTTCATTTAATTATAACGGTCCAGTATCTTTATTCGACTCGTTATTTAAATAATTTTTTATTCGCCGAGAATTTATTCGACGAATAATAGATAAATTTTTATTCCAAGCGGATTTATTCAAAACGTCGAATAAAATTTTCATCTATTATTTCTATTTATTAATCGGAGACTGAATAATTTTGACCTGCTCGAGGCTCCAATGAACACGTAGCCCTTGTTTATTTGTCAAAATTCTTTCACGGAAGTGACGCTAGTTACTTCGTGGCGTTCATCCGATTAAAAAAAGACTAAACTCGATAGGATTTGAACTATGTCTACTGGTTGTATTCGAATAGATCCTTCATATAATTTTCTCTTATGCTAGGGTAACGAGGCGACGAGAGCCTCGGTCTCCGTGGACACGTGGTGCAATAAACACAGCCGGGCAACCCCATGGGGAGCCAGGTATATCGGCATGGAACCACTAACAAGTGATTTCCTAAACTTGTTTATTTTCCATGATTCTTTCACGGAAGTGACGTTAGCTACTTCGTAGCGTTCATCCGATTAAAAAAAAAGACTAAACTCGATAGGATTTGGACTGTGCATGGCGGATTTATTCGAAGTCTTCGAATAAAAATTGCAATTTTCCATGATTTTCGGCCACTTCACCACTTCTGATCTTTTGTAACTCCTAAACCAATTAAGTTTTCAGAGTGCATATAATTTATACGAGCTCACCAAACACATCTTTTAAACTTTCGTTATTGGCCTTGCTAAAAAGTTGAAAACATCAGGTTTCACTATTCTTTTTCGCAATTCCGAGCAAATGCATTTTTTCAACATATTTTTGAGCCGTCATTGACTAAACTATTTCTTCTAGCTTTACAGAGAAATGGTGTCGTTTCGTCCATTCATAAAAAATTATGTTGATTTAAAGGTGATTTGAAGAAAATGCAAAAAAAAATAAAAAATCGATTTTTTTAGTGGTGTAGAGTAGAATAAAAATATGAAAAAATCGGAGATAGTGATATGATGACAATATCTCATTATTAAATTAATAATATTCAAGATGATCGCATTTAAGCCACGATATGAAATCTGTATTTTTTCGAATTCTTCTGGGTTTTTTATTTTTTACAACTAGAGTTTGTAACTATAAAAGATTGGAAAAAATTAAAATACTTCTATCATTATAATTAATGTTATATTTAATTGATATTAATTAGAGATGTGTATATTAGATCTATATCTTAGTTTCATATTTTATATAAAACGATATATAAACTTTTCGTTCTGATCAAGGCCAAATATGATGTAGGTTCTTGTCCGGCTGAGTGTGGAGATAGGTTCTTGTCTGGACTGAGTGTGGAGAATGGTTCTTGTCCGGACTGAGTGTGGAGAATGGTTCTTGTCCGGACTGAGTGTGGAGAATGGTTCTTGTCCGGACTAGAAGATGATGGTACCCAAAAGTGGCACGGCCAAACCCCGGGCGTGAGCACTCTCATTACTCTCTGGTGCTATATATCAGTGGAGTATAGGAGCAGGGTAGTGTCACTCAATGTATTTTTCTGTTAGCACGAAATCGAACGCCATCTGAATTTTGTGTTACACAACTAACGGATCAAAACGCGGGAATTCGAAATCCATACTACCTATTCCTTGCTAATTTATAATTTTTATTTAAAAATAAAAAAATTAAAACATTTTAATACATTTTAAATACATTTTATTCAATATTATAACAATTATTAACAGTATATGTACAACTTTCTACTTATTAATCAATTTAAACCATATTATCAGGCGCGATAACACTGGTTCATTACAAATATTGCAAGTTATACATTATGTACAACCTTTTTCATACTAAGAACGCATCAAATGCATATCACACCGATTAACAATGAACTGGCTCAAAGGAACACAAAACAAACCGTAAATACTGTTCCAAAAGCCAATTGTCCAAGGATAATAAGTGTAACACACACCGACATCGTATAACACACATCGCATATCGCATAACACACATCGAGATCATATAATACACATCGACATCGCGTAACACACATCGTATATCTCGTAACACACATCGACATCGCGTAACACAGATCGTATATCTCGTAACACACATCGCATATCGCAGAACATACATGGAGATCGTATAACACACATCGCATATAGCAGAAAACACATCGAGATCGTATAATACACATCGTATATCTCATAAAACACATCGACATCGCGTAACACACATCGTATATCTTGTAACACACATCGACATCGCGTAACACACATCGTATATCTCGTAACACACATCGACATCGCGTAACACACATCGTATATCTCGTAACACACATCGACATCGCGTAACACACATCGTATATCTCGTAACACACATCGACATCGCGTAACACACATCGACATCGCGTAACACACATCGTATATCTCGTAACACACATCGCATATCTCGTAACACACATCGCATATCGCAGAACATACATGGAGATCGCATAACACACATCGCATATCGCAGAACACACATCGAGATCGTATAATACACATCGTATATCTCATAACACACATCGACATCGCGTAACACACATCGCATATCGCAGAACATACATGGAGAATTTATATGAAGAAATTAATTTTATAGTAAAATTTAATATTATTGAAAGGATAACATTGAATTTATATGAAGAAATTAATTTTACAGTAAAATTTAATATTATTGAGGGGCAAAAATGTGTGTTATGCGATATGCGATGTGTGTTATACGATGTCGGTGTGTGTTACACTTATTATCCTTAGACAATTGGCTTTTGGAACGGTATTTACGGTTTGTTTTGTTTTTTTTTCGTAATACGTTAAATTTTCTTTTCATAGTGCATGGAGTGTCTTCATAATGGTGGTCGTAGCAAACTATATCACGTGCTGTTACACATTCATATTTCTTCTTCACTGCATATGATGTGCTTGGTAAGAAGCAATCCTCTTGACTAACTGCAATGAGAAATAATGCTCAGTACTTACTGTACACAGAGATTTTAGTCCATGAACATTAACATTTCATACCACTTTCAATATCTCAATAATAAATCTTCAAATTTTCTTTTAATAATATATATAATTAACTTAAATACTATATTTGAAACTTATTTCAACTTACGTATATCTCTGCTCGTTGTAGGTGAGTCACTATAATCCACTATTGTGCTTGCCTCAGGGATTTGTTCATTTATGGAGGTTGGTTCAGCATCATTATCTGAAATATTCATTACATAAGCTAATGTAGAAGCGTAAAGCAACTTTCATTTGTACCTTTTGTCAACATAGACACTCTTTTTTACCTATAGAATTAACTTCCATCAAAATATTCCTTTCTGGTACATTTTCTTTCTTAAATATAGTAGCCACATCTTGGGCTTTATCTGGAAAAGATATAACTGTGGATATATCAATAATAGTATTTACATTTAAAGCAGAAAGAAAAACTTGTAAAAGAAAAAACATTCAAATACATTAACTATCAATTTCTGTACGTATACTTTTATGACGAATACTTAGTTTTAATAACTTTTATGAATGATGAAACACTTTTTTACCTGTACAATTTGTTTCAACCGAAACGTCCTGCTGTTTTGGAAACCTTGCCATTTTTTTTTAAATTGTAGGCACACTTCCTGGTTTCAACGATCACCGGGAACAAAGGTGCTTTATAAAGCAGTTTTGTGTAAAGTGATTTGTTGTTTCAACCACTCATTACGTAGTGATTCATCTTGTGGAAATCTACGCATTATAGTACGAAAATTAGAATAAAAATATATTAATACTATTGAAAATTGATAAGAGGTTATGTTATCTTTACGTATTTACCTGTGTAAGGACTCATTTTTCTTATTGTAGCCCAAAATCCCACAAAATACGCACTTCACCATTTTGAAAATATATTTACAAACGCTTTTATGGTAGAAAAAAGAATCTGTAAATAAATATGCACCAAAATGCTGTCATCAGTTCCATCTGGTGGACACTTTGAGAATTACTCTTGCAAAGTAGTGACATCTCTATTTTGTGTTACAGTACTAAATTCGTGCTAACAGTTCTCCTATTAGAGTGAAACCACCCTGGTATAGGAGCAAGAGGAGCCCCTATTTGTTGCATAATCTGATACGGTGCGCAGGAGCCAAAATTATATGGTCTAAGGTCAATGCAGTAACTACAGCGACGTATGCGGAAAAATTAAGAAGCTCCGTCTATCCTTGTCTCTCCTACAGGGCTGTGACAGAGAGGGGGATATGTCACTCGCAGGAGAAACAAAGATAGAGTAACCACGCGGCTTGATTTTCGATGAAGCTAGAACCATTTTTTGGGACGAAGAAGCAATATTTTCTCACGTTTCTTTTTTAAAAATATTCTTTGTTCTATTTCGCGTAACCGTAAACAGCCCTTCTTTTCAATTTGACTCTTGAAACTTTATAAAAAATAAAAGTGTACGTTTTTATAGAAGAAATTTTTTCGGTCACTTTTTCCAAAAAGCGCTCTGTACGATTACGCGGAATAATACAAAAATTATTAAAAAATATTACTTCTCCGCTTCAAAAAATGGGTCTCACTTCATTGAAAAATCAAGCCGCTTGGTTATTCTCTGTCTTTGTCTCTCCTGCGAGTGACATATCTCCCTCTCTGTCACAGCTCTGTAGGAGAGACAAGGATCTCTCTATCCTTGTCCTAGTTTATTTTTAGCTCACCTCTACGCTGATAGAGGCACCACTTTGGCTCCTACGCCTCGAGACTTTCCCTAGAATACCCTAGAAATCTGGCCGAATGGCCGAAACTTGGGTTTGCAGGCCGACGGTTTTCGTCTTGGGGGAGGCTCTTTGGTGCACAGATCTTTCGCGCACATCCAGATGGCGCACGGACGATTGCACACAGCTCGATTGCGCACACGGTTCTTTCGCACACAGCTCGATTGCACACGCGGTTCTTTCGCACACAGCTCGATTGCGCACACGGTTCTTTCGCACACAGCTCGATTGTAAATTTTATAATCATTGCTTTTCGAAGTCTACATATGGTGATATTGTATTGTGAAATATATGATTAAATATGATTTGGAATCTATTAAATTTTAAATTATGATTAAGAATCTATTAATGAAAAATAATGATGTACAGCTTCGGAGAGGGGTGATTCCGAAGTCTTACTCTGGAAAGTTTATTTTAAGAGCGAGTGGAAATGACATTAGTCTGGGTTAGGTTTGGCTAGATAACTGAAGTTGTTGTTAATCGGGCGTTGTTAACCATATATTTCACAAGAGAGGCCTTCTTTGGCACACGGTGTGCAATCGAGCTGTGTGCGAAAGAACCGTGTGCGCAATCGAGCTGCGTGCGAAAGAACCGTGTGCGCAATCGAGCTGTGTGCGAAAGGGGGGTGGCTCTTTGGCGCACAGATCTTTCGCGCACATCCAGATGGCGCACGGACGATTGCACACAGCTCGATTGCGCACACGGTTTTTTCGCACACAGCTCGATTGCGCACACGGTTCTTTCGCACACAGCTCGATTGCGCACACGGTTCTTTCGCTCACAGCTCGATTGCACACACGGAATATTGGATTGCGCACGCAGAGAATTCAAGCTGAAGTTTACCATCGTGAGTTGTGCTGTGTGATTAGTTTATGGTTATATTTTTTATGCATAATCTATCTATATGTAGTATCAGAATTTGTCAGTGATGTTATTTTATAGGTGATTGTGTAAGATGTGCTTATTATGAAAAGTTGATTAAAATGTGAGAAAATGCTACGGCTTTTAGAAATTTATTTTGTATACAACTCCCAAGGAATTACTTTTACAACTTCAGTTATCTAGCCAAACCTAACCCAGACTAATGTCATTTCCGCTCGCTCTTAAAATAAACTTTCCGGAGTAAGACTTCGGAATCACCCCCCTCCGAAGCTTTACATAATTATTTTTCATTAATAGATTCTTAATCATAATTTAATGGTTAACGTCCGATTAACAACAACTTCAGTTATCTAGCCAAACCTAACCCAGACTAATGTCATTTCCACTCGCTCTTAAAATAAACTTTCCGGAGTAAGACTTCGGAATGGGGATGGCTCTTACCTTGAGAGTAAAAGTAATTCCTTGGGAGTTGTATACAAAATAAATTTCTAAAAATTCAATATTTGCTTTACTCATCCTTTTTTTAAGAGTTCTCGGTATATCCCTTATAATACTTACAAAATAACCTTGAGAGTAAAAGTAATTCCTTGGGAGTTGTATACAAAATTGCTTATATACTCAAAATAGTGTGCCGTGTAGGGAAACTATAACATAATGGCATCACAAAAGCTAGGAAAGGCTGCATTTAACAACACGCTTTAATCTCAGATAAAGGTTCCATTATAGATAAATTGATAGAAAATATGACGATGAAAAATTTCTTCGCAATACATGCAGGTGGAAAGTTTTATTCTCAGTATCCCAATGTCAAGTTCTCCAATCCTTGGGAGTCCTCACGGAAAATTTTAACTGGCATAGATTGCATCGTCTGTAAAATATAATTAAAGAAATCACAAAGCATCGTGTCCATTGCTTTTGAACTAACTTTTTAGAGATGGAATTTACTTATCTAAAATATTTTAATGAGATTTCAGCATTCAATTGATTTTTTTTCTTGATTTTCGTCTCGTACCGTTTTGAAGAATCGCCCATTAAATTTTCTCCCACACATTGCCGATACATATGTAAACAGTAAGTATTCCACAAAAGTGGTGGAAGAAAAGTCGCAGCATATCTTAGTGGCACTACGATAACCTAAAACAATTTTTCAAGAATTAATATATGTAATTATTATATTATGTATATAAATAAAGTTCAATATAACAATATAATTATTTTAAAACATATTACAAATACACAGGACTGGTTCCAAAACTAAAAATTAGTAAAATGGTAAGTAATACATGAAACATTGCAAATAACATTAAAAAGAAATTAGATAATATACTTACAAGTTTTTCAATATCAATGATTAAATCATGATAGATAGCATCACGAATCACTGTCTTTAAAACAATCATTTCTGCAACACATAAAATATAACCTATTTAAAAATTCAATATTTGCTTTACTCATCCTTTTTTTAAGAGTTCTCGGTATATCCCTTATAATACTTACAAAATAACCTTGAGAGTAAAAGTAATTCCTTGGGAGTTGTATACAAAATAAATTTCTAAAAGCCGTAGCATTTTCTCACATTTTAATCAACTTTTCATAATAAGCACATCTTACACAATCACCTATAAAATAACATCACTGACAAATTCTGATACTACATATAGATAGATTATGCATAAAAAATATAACCATAAACTAATCACACAGCACAACTCACGATGGTAAACTTCAGCTTGAATTCTCTGCGTGCGCAATCCAATATTCCGTGTGTGCAATCGAGCTGTGAGCGAAAGAACCGTGTGCGCAATCGAGCTGTGTGCGAAAGAACCGTGTGCGCAATCGAGCTGTGTGCGAAAAAACCGTGTGCGCAATCGAGCTGTGTGCGAACGAACCGTGTGCGCAATCGAGCTGTGTGCAAAAGAAATGTGCGCCATCTGGATGTGCGCCATCGTCCGTGTGCCAAAGAAGGCCTCTCGTGCGAAAGAACCGTGTGCGCAATCGGGCTGTGTGCAAAAGAACACACTCAGTCCGGACAAGAACCTACATCATATTTGGCCTTGATCAGAAGAGTGATGCCCGTTTGGACTCCGACCGATTGGACACGTCCCGATTGGACGGTGCCGATTGGACGCGTTCCTTTTCGACTCCGTGCCGATTGGACCCGTGCCGTTTGGACGCCGTGCCGTTTGGACACCGTGCCGATTGGACGCCGTGGCGGCTGAATTCATGACGTTTGGACGCCGTAAATTTTATAATCATTGCTTTTCGAAGTCTACATATGGTGTACATACGGTGACATTGTATTGTGAAATATATGGGAACCTATTAAATTTGGATTTGAATTTTAATTTTTATATGTTTCTTCAGACTCGTGCCTTTTGGACGCCGTGGCGGTTGGATTCATGACATTTGGACGCCGTAAATTTTATAATCATTGCTTTTCGAAGTCTACATATGATGATATTGTATTGTGAAATATATGGTTAACAACGCCCGATTAACAACAACTTCAGTTATCTAGCCAAACCTAACCCAGACTAATGTCATTTCCACTCGCTCTTAAAATAAACTTTCCAGAGTAAGACTTCGGAATCACCCCCCTCCGAAGCTGTACATCATTATTTTTCATTAATAGATTCTTAATCAAAATTTAATAGATTCCAAATCATATTTAATCATATATTTCACAATACAATATCACCATATGTAGACTTCGAAAAGCAATGATTATAAAATTTACGGCGTCCAAACGTCATGAATCCAACCGCCACGGCGTCCAATCGGCACGGCGTCCAAAAGGCACGAGTCTCAAGAAACACATAAAAATTAAAATTCAGATCCATATATTTCACAATACAATATCACCGGGGGATGGCTCTTTGGCGCACAGATCTTTCGCGCACATCCAGATGGCGCACGGACGATTGCACACAGCTCGATGTGCGAAAGAAACGTGTGTGCAATCACTGC
This sequence comes from Lasioglossum lativentre, assembly GCA_916610255.1. NCBI lineage: Eukaryota > Metazoa > Arthropoda > Insecta > Hymenoptera > Halictidae > Lasioglossum > Lasioglossum lativentre. The sequence continues at coordinate 21,810,758 of OU744359.1, read as the reverse complement.
AATCGAGCTGTGTGCGAAAGAACCGTGTGCGCAATCGAGCTGTGTGCAATCGTCCGTGCGCCATCTGGATGTGCGCGAAAGATCTATACGCCAAAGAGCCATCCCCGTGGAGGGGGTTACTAAACCATCGAATAATTTTAGCCGTGGAGGGGGTTACTAAATCATCGAATGAATTCCGCTGTGGTGGTGGTTACTATTTCAGTCGACTGAATTATCGACTGATTTTGGGAGGTTCCTTGGGTCATTTGAAGCAACATTTTCCTTAACAAAAATGGCGCCCGCGGCTTTGTTTAGGAGTTATTAACGAAAAACACGGACCAATCAGAGCGCGACCTAGACGTTCGTTGGCACGTTCAGCGTGGCGCGGCGAGCCGGCAGGCGGTTGGCCAACGAGCGTCTAGGGCACGCTCTGATTGGTCCGTGTTTTTCGTTAATAACTCCTAAATCACAAACGAGGTAGATGTAAATTATGTAAAAATAATCCTGTATTCCTTATGTATGTATAAATAATCCTTATGTAGAAATTATTCTGTCGGTTGGTTGTAGAGAGCTTGACGAAACTCCCTAGTTACTCCCACAGATGGCGCTGCAGCGCCATCTGTTTGGAAGGTCTCTAGGGAGTTTATTAGAGCCTTACCAATAAATGAGCAAGACTGACTTATATTTTGAATTTATTTAAAACTTTTATAAAATTATTAATATAATTATTTCGGAAATAAATTGTATGAACTTGATTCTGTGAAATGACAAAATAATAACGCTCAAAACATTACAAAACTCCGATGCGACTTCACATCGGTGAACTTCACATCGGTGAACTTCACATCAGTGAACCATTTTGAAATTGGCGAGTGTCGCCACATCTGCGGGAGTAACTAGGAAACTATCGATTGAAAACTATCGAATAATTAGTCGATAGTATATCGCAACTAAATAGTAATTATTCGATAGTTGAAATTATTCGATGGTGCCCATCACTACAACACACTATTCTGTGACCAAATAATTTTAAGTTCTGCCATCAGCGTATTGTTAAAACTACTAGTTTCTCCAATGTAGCTATAGACATATAGACCGGTATAAACATTTCGTGATCGGTATATCAAGATTAAATTTTATTAAAAGACATAATTTAAATTAAACATCGTAAGAGAATAGTTTATAAAACAAAATTAATGTTACAAGCAGGTTCTACGTGCGTACATATAAACAAATATTTTACATAAATTCTTTTTCTTTCTCTTTATATACTTTACATAAAGATGGCGTTGTAGAGCCTGAGCTCTATTTGCCCAATACAAACCGGTCCTTATAATTTTACATAAATAGAAAGAAAAATTTGTGTTTCAAATGGTTGGCAGTCCTGCCTAACCGCTTCTGAAGTCTTTTCACGCGGTGCGGATATCGGCAAGGTACAACACGCGTTTAACATTCTGACTATTAGCAAAAAACAATGTTAAAATGAGTTAAAAAATGTTAAATGTTTCTTTGCATGTTACTCGTAATATTGTAATCTATTGAATAAATAAAGAATTTGATTTGGATTGTGCATAGGAAGTGGGATAATATTGGATTTTAATTGTTTCGTGTTACTCGAAAGTTTTGACAGCATATCGTAATTTACAAAATTTGCTTTTCAAATTGCATTTTTCTACAGAATACAACTCTCTAATTACTTCTAATATAGATCAAATAAATTTATCGTCAAAAGTTAATGTTAAATTTCTAAACTGTAAATAAACAATAGGTTAACCTCTAATCACTTAATCTTTCAGATGTTCACGGCTAACGCTAAAATAATAAAGAGTGGTGGAGCCGAACCTGATGCGTTCGAATCCAGCATCTCTCAAGCTCTTCTGGAGCTAGAAATGAACAGTGATTTAAAATCGCAATTGAGGGAATTGTACATCACCAAGGCTCGCGAAATAGAAACTAACAATAAAAAGGTAATGCTGATTTCTTAGCTAAGTTACACAAGCTCACGAAAGTATTGGAACGATGATATATTCATACTTGAAAAGGACACAGACTGTACAGTATATAAAATATTTTGAAATTATTGTGTATGGGGAATATGTGTGGATAACGTGTATAAATTTCATTGAAATCATATAACACATATCCGAGTTAGAAAGACTTTATTAGATTTAATAATACATTGTAGGTCACAAAAGTATTCGAACTATACATTTAACATTAATTAATAGCAACATTAATTGGACTAATCAAACGTTTAATATGAAGTTGACCCTTTTGCCGTTATTACAGCCCTAAGACGGTTTTCCATAGAAAATACTAACTTTGACGTAATATTTATGTCTATAGACTGCCATACTTCAACAATCTTCTGTTTCAATTCTTCTTTCGATGTAGTCATTGTATTTCTTAATTTTCTTTCCACCTCATGGAAGTGGCAGTGTGTGTGCAGTATTGTACAGTAACCATTCTTGAACAACTTTTGCCGAATGCTTTGGGTCATTGTCCTGCTGGAAGTAATAATTTTCTGGTAGACTCAATTTACTTACGCTATCTTTTAAATTTTCTTGCAAAATTTTCAAATATTTCATTTTATCTAAAATCCCATCGATAAATATGAGATTGCCAACCCCATTTGCTGCCATGCAGCCCCACATAATCACTGAGCCACCATTATGTTTCACAGTAGGCTATAAATTCTTTGACTGTAATTCGGTGTTCTTTGTCCTCCATACATTTTTGCGACCATCACTGCCAAAAATATTACACTTGATTTTGTCAGAGAACAATACTGTACTCCAAAAAGAATTATCCTTATTAATATATTGTTTGGCATATTTAAGACGTAATAGTTTTTTTTTTGCTGATATACGGTTTTCTTCTCGAAACTCGTGCATTATAACCATGCATTCTTAGTAATCTCCGACATAATTCTGGATGAACTTCTTTTTTAAACTGCGTTGCCACTATCGCCACCAATTTTGATGCACAAGTAAAGGGATCTTTTTTAATTATCCGAATCACTATTCTTTCTATTCTCTCCATTAACTTTTTGGTCGACCACAGCTGTGTTTATTTGCAAGGGTTTCTTCGTGATTAAACTTTTTAAGAATATAGTGAACTGTGGACTTACTTCTATCTATAAGTTTTGCAATTTCATTCATACATTTCCTTCTTTGTACCACTTTACTATCAGTTCTCTTTCTGACTTACTTGTTTCCGACTTTTTCCGATTCATTTTGCAAGAATTCAACTTTAAATATATTGCAACGCAAGTTTTCAATAGTATTTGTTTAGACGAGCTATGTATGAACTAAGCAATGTTTGTTTACATTCGCTGCTGCTTAGAAATGTAATCAATACGACAATTGCCCTTACAGTTTGAATACTTTTGTGACCTACAATGTGTTATTAAATCTAATAAAGTCTTTCTAACTCGGATATGTGTTATATGATTTCAATGAAATTTATACACGTTATCCACACATATTCCCCATACACAATACATACAATAATTTCAAAATATTTTGTATACTGTACAGTCTGTGTCCCTTTCAAGTATGAATATATCATCGTTCAAATACTTTCGTGAGCCTGTGTATATGTATTAACCAGTATTTTCTCGTCAACTATTAACTTCGTGAACAATGTTATATAACAGTAGTTGTCTTTGAAAATATCAGCCTGAAAATAATAATAAATAATAAATTTATTCATTTACATATGTTAATGAAAATATTATCCACTATAATTAATCACTGTAAGTTCACTACAATTAAATGAAGTTCAATTTTTATTACGTTACGCAAATGCAATTTTTTAATATATTTTTTTAATTTCAATTAACCTTGCAATGGCATACCACGATCTTTCATGAATCAACAACATCTTTTATATAAATAAATGTATGAGTTATTTTATAAGATCATTTCTGCTCAACAAAGAATTTTGATAATAAACTAGAAAAATGAACTAAACTTCTGAACTGTAGAAAATCAATGTCAGTTAAATAAAAATTGATGTTATTTTGCAAAAGATTTTGTTTATGCGGCATGCTTTTCTCTGGAAACTTTGCGTCTTATACTGAGATATCTAGAACTGGTTCATTAATATTTATTCATTTTACATTGATAAGTATAGTCCGCGTCTTATAAGAAGATAATCTGAAGGAATGAGAAAGGAATTCTCAAAGAAACCATTTGATTGGTCAAGCGCACATTCGCTTCTTGCTAATTGATGAGAAGATTACTACTACTACTTCAGATGTATCGCCAGAATCTCGTTCCCCTTACTCCTGAGCTGTAGCAGATCTCTGTTCATGAGAACATGGACAGTACCTTGCACTTTCATTCATTTGCATTAAAGTATATATTTGAAAGTATATTTTAAATACATAGAAATTATGGCAGATCTCAGTGTAATATGTAGTAACATGAAAAAGTAGTATGCTATAGGAAAATTAAGATAACAATACAGATAACATAATAATCAATTTGATATATTCAAATACTGATTTATTTTCCTTGAATATTATTATACTTATTATAATATATTATATACTTATAGATTACTATTAGAAAATTCATTTATGTTTTTTGAAAACATAAAACTGTGTTCAATATTTTGAGTATATTAAGTATTTCATAATAAATATGTCTTTACAACGATAACAGAAAATGTTTGTTGCAGTGCATTATTATATATGTACCTATGCCAAAGCTAAAAGCTTTCCAGAAAATCCAAACGCGACTTGTACGCGAATTAGAAAAGAAATTTTCTGGAAAACACGTAATGTTTGTTGGGGAACGTAAAATTTTACCAAAACCAACAAGGAAGACGCGTACCAAGAACAAGCAAAAGAGGCCAAGAAGGTATTTTTTATAATTATACAAAGTACATAGTAGTATATGCAGCAGGTACATGCAAATATATAATGTAAACAATTTTATTTAGCCGCACCTTGACTGCAGTATATGATGCACTGCTCGAAGATTTGGTGTATCCTGTTGAGATAGTTGGGAAGCGCATCAGAATTAAATTAGATGGTACGCAGTTAATCAAAGTTCATTTAGATAAAAATGAACAGACAAACATTGAGCACAAGGTAAAAATAAAAGATATTGTTAGTTTAGTACACTTTGGAAGTACATACTTATGCAAAACTCTGTTCCACAGGTTGACACTTTTGCTGCTGTGTATAAAAAATTAACTGGTCGAGACGTGACTTTTGAATTCCCAGAAACCTACGTATAATTTGTTACAAAAATAAAAAACAATTGAAATACTGTTTCCTCGTTATATTTTCAATTGACCCCAATTTGTACTGATAATTTATTCTGTACTACAGAACTACATGACCAAAAATGCGGGTGAAAATGCACCCGGCTTCAAAATATTAAGTAGAAGTCGAACTCGGGGAAATGAAAATATCATAACAATCACCGTAAGAACATTTTATGCATACTTGAAATTTTATTTATGACTTTATAATATATAAAAGTCTTTAATCTATGCTTCCTTTACACTCTATCGGATAGAGTCTATCCTATCGCATCATTTCCCAATGGAATGTTTGGGTCTTGACCACTTTCTCACGATGTTCAATGAGCAGTGATACTAAATGTTACCACCAATTAATATTATTGGTGTAGAGTGAGTTTTTCCAATAATTTATAACTGTATTGAATTCTGTGGCGATCGCATACATGGTATAGGCATAACCCATAGGCCTTAGACCAGGCCAGGCATGTCACTCGAAGTCCCCCGACCGGAAGCGCTGGAACCAGGTCGAAATTTGCCAACGTGAGAGTACAGGACGACCAAATATGGAGGCCAGCCCGTTGCAGGTCGCACTAGGGGTCAAGCCACGTACAAAGGCGGACTTGAGACAAGTACGAGTCTCGGAGAGATCCATGAGGGAGACAGGAGAAAGGAATAGGTTCAAGGCAAGGACTTATGCAAGGAAGAGAAGTAAAAGAAGGTAAGGTAAGGAGAATAGGAACAGAAAAGTAAAGGAAGTATAAGTAGGAGGAGTAAGAAGAAGAATTGGAAATAGGACACCGGACCAGTAAAGGAAACCAACAAGATAGAAGAGGAAAAGCCAAGAAAGGAAGGGCCGTAGTAACGGAATTGTAAAGGAGTTGTAAAGGAACCAAGAGAGGTTGGAAAGTAGAGGGAAAATATCCCTTAAGAAGAAGGGTCAAGAACTAAAGAGGATCGAGATGAAAGATTCGTAAGGACAAAAAGCACAGGAATAGGGAATATGAAGGGTAAATGATAAGGTCAGGAGGTAAAGGTGAAATGGAAAGGAAGAGATCTTACATGTAGGAAATAGGAAATCTGTAAGGAGGAAACTTAAAGAGATAAATATAAATATCTCGGAAACTAGAGCGAATCTATAAAATTCCTTTGGAGGCCATAAATTATTTTTAATAAGGAACCGAATAACCCAATAAAATCAAGTTAGGAAAATGTAATTTAGGAAAAAAGGCTGTTTTTTTGGAATTAATTCTTTAAAAAATTTTTTATTACATAATAAGACGGAAATTAATCAGTAATTAATAATGTACTGAATTAGAATAGCGAAAAATTAAGAATAAATAAGATAGAAGCGAAAGAAAAGTGGAAAAACGTAGAGCGCAAGCGCAGAAGGCTCGGTGCGACGAAGACTGAGCGAGAAAAATGACGTCTGAGCCAAGAGAGTAACAGGGAGGAGAACAGAGCCCAAACACGATGTCGTGAAACACAATTTCAGAACGGGCAAGCGTGAAAAGTGCACACAGGTAGTGATTAGAGATGGGATGAACTGCTACTTCCGAATCATTCGTGATTCGATCACGTTCGTTCGAAATCACGGTGATTTTTCACAGTGATCCGTGATTTTTCGTGATCGCTTCTGATTGGTGGAGAGCAAAGGCACCGACGAGATATAGAATAGACCTATCATCCAATGTATTTTGGCGGCCATCATTGCTGGGGTTACGTACCCCATTTCCGAACTCGGTTTTGGGGCCCCAGGCAGGGTCTCGTCGGTACTGCTGGAACTAAAATAGGCTGACAGCACAAACGAGATATACGAATAGGATTCCTATATCTCGTTTGTGCTGACAGCTTTCTTAGGGTACGCGTCCATCTGAGAGTTTGTAGAACCCCTCTTTTTTTGTAATAATAACCAACTTTTAAATATTATAACTAATTTAAAGCACTAAATAAAAGTAAAATAAGTAAAGAAAATTATTTAAAATCAAAAAATGAATACGCATTAGTTGTCAAATTTGCTAATATGGTGTGAAGTGTAAATGTGGCGCGAGTGGGAATGCGTGTACAGTGTAAGTTACATATGCATTATGTGTGTGAAAAGTATAAATGCGAATGGCAACGACTAAATAGTTAGTAGTTAATTTTTTTCTAAACGCAGTTCTCTTTATAAGATCTTGACCCTTAAGAAAGTGGAACTCAAAAATTAAGACTTTTAAAAAAATATATAATATATATAGAATATCCAGCAAAAAAATCTGCAATTTAAAAAAAGTAAGTTCCGCAAGTTAAAAAGAACACATTTGTCGCTAATGTTAATTGATAAAAGATAATAAAACCACACTTCAATTTTCAAAGGCCATATGTACCCGCGGGTTTGGTGGTGAAATTCGCCCCCGACGAGTTTTTAATCGAGCTTTGGCCATTCGATAGCTTACCCAAAAAGACCCCGCTCTGCCAAGGTACAGCCCCATATCTCATCTGTAAGGGTAGTTATTGAGGAAAGTCAAAAAACCAGTTTTTGGCCCATTTTCCCCATTTATTGATAGTTCAAAATTCTGAAAAAATTCTGACACATTTTGGATACTAAGCCACATATTAGGTACACATTTTCAGATTTTTCCGTTGCAAACTCTGGTTGTAAAACGCGAAAAACACGAAAAAATGCAGATTTCATATAGAAATCGAAAGAGCACTACTACAGATTTAATTTAGAAATGTGATATTATCATAAGTATTATGCTCAATTTTTTCAAATCCCTGAGTGTGGTGCGTCATAGTAGAAAAAAATAAAAACCACTTTTTTCAGCGTTTTTCCTAAGTTATACCTCTTTTCTCTGAATTTAAAAAATATATTATGTAATATTAAACAATCCTACGTTCAGAGAAATATTTTCCAGACATTAAAACTTGCGTAGTACAAAAAGAGAAAATAATACATGTCGTTACATTCGAATATTTCGAAGCTACTTTCAAGGGCGCCGGTTGGTGCAGCGGCTATGGTCTCGGACTGCGGAACCGCTGATGACTTTTTGGACCATGTTCGAATCCCGCCCGGGTCAATCTGTTTTATTTTGTTTATCAGATGTTCTTCCGATTCCTTTCAGAAAAATTGTTGGATTTGGGTCCAAGGTTTTTTTCAATTTTTCGGAAACTGTTTGTTTTACGAAAAAAAAGTAAAATGATATAAAATACGCAGCCTGTCCAGATCAACATGTTTTGTTGAACATTTTTTTGGACGCAGTAAATATATAGTTTAGAAGATATTCGAGAAAAATGATTTTATGAACCTTAAATTAATTATTTTAGTGTTTAATCCAGTTGGGGTACGTTTTCCCGGTATCCGATCGAGCTCAAACTTTGCACAGATTTTGTTTTAATTATTCGGAATAACTCTGTGTGGTGCCGTGTAAAATAAATTTAAAAAAAATTTTTGACAAGAGCAAATAAAAGCCACCCTAATGTGTATGTATACATATATGTACATAAATAGTACATATGTATCAATATATTATTTCTTTCCTTGACATTGTCTCTAGTTTTTGAATCCTACATATTACTTTATTTAATAAATATATATTATACATAAAATGGTACTATTTATTTCATGCCCTGTTTCATATTAGTTAGTGATCTTTTAATTGCAGACAACGAATAAAAATGTAATTGCTAATTTCACAAAATAATACAGTGATTATTGTTTCAAAACTGATAAAAATAATGGTAAAAGATCAACTATATAAATCTGAACTCCTCTATGCTTTTGCAATATAATGACAAGTCAGATCAATACTATACATAGACAGAATTTAATATACATTTATTACACATTTAATTATTGTTTATAATTAATGTAAATTCTTGCATAACTTATGAAAATATTTGAAAAAGGACTAATAATTAATTGTATATTTAATACTAACGCATATGATAACAGACACGCTACAACTTGTAACGAAACCAACTTAACAATAACATAACTTGTCCTTAAAATTTTTTATTAACTGATCTTCTGAATATTTTTCCGTCCTTTTCAAAATTATGTATTTTGTAGCAGAAGGTTCAAAGAAACCAACAACAGTTTATATGAATAAATTTTAAGATAAAAATAGCGTTAAATAGGTAATTCTATTTTCAACACTATTTTTGATAACAATAATTATTTTGTTTGCTATCAATAAATAACAGTTTATTCATATAAATCAAAAAAGCATTTATTCAGCTTTAAAATGATTACAGAAACAGGAAGCATTATATTTAAACAGAGATGAAATATTCAGGTGGAATTAATCATGTACTGACTGACTCGACTCGTTTCGTTTACTTTTCCAAAATTGTGAGTTGTGACTGCAACATGGAAAATAGCAGAAATACGCGCTGTGCATTACACGGCAGTAACAGTAAATTGGCAACCACGCGACAAATATTTTCGGATGTGATTTGGCAACTGCGCCTTCGAAATCTGAAATTCGACATAATTCCTAAACTCACCACTCTAAATGGTAGAGGGCACACCAAAACCTCCGGTTTTTTGAACAGTCGGTATTTCAGAGCATGAGACACGAAGTCCCATAAGATGATAGGTCTATTCTATATCTCGTCGGTGACCGGAGGTTTTGGTATGCCCTCTACGATTTAGAGTGGTGAGTTTAGGAATTATATCGAATTTCAGATTTCGAAGGCGCAGTTGCCAAATCACATCCGAAAATATTTGTCGCGTGGTTGCCAATTTACTGTTATGTACTGCCGTGTAATCACCGACGAGATATAGAATAGACCTATCATCTTATGGGACTTCGTGTCTCATGTTCTGAAATACCGACTGTTCAAAAAACCGGAGGTTTTGGTATGCCCTCTACGATTTAGAGTGGTGAGTTTAGGAATTATGTCGAATTTCAGATTTCGAAGGCGCAGTTGCCAAATCACATCCGAAAATATTTGTCGCGTGGTTGCCAATTTACTGTTACTGCCGTGTAATGCACAGCGCGCATTTCTGCTATTTTCCATGTTACAGTCACAATTCTGGAAAAGTAAACGAAACGAGTCGAGTCAGTCAATACATGATTAATTCCACCTGAATATTTCATCTCTGTTTAAATATAATGCTTCCTGTTTCTCTAATCATTTTAAAGCTGAATAAATGCTTTTTTGATTTATATAAATAAACTATTATTTATTGATAGCAAACAAAATAATTATTGATATCAAAAATAGTGTTGAAAATAGAATTACCTATTTAACGCTATTTTTATCTTAAAATTTATTCATATAAACTGTTGTTGGTTTCTTTGAACCTTCTGCTATAAAATACATAATTTTGAAAAGGACGGAAAAATATTCAGAAGATCATCAGTTAATAAAAAATTTTAAGGACATGTTATGTTATTGTTAAGTTGGTTTCGTTACAAGTTGTAGCGTGTCTGTCATCATATGCGTTAATATTAAATATACAATTAATTGAGCCGCTCAGTGCACACATCGATTATATAACTCCGTAAAACGAAAAGTTGAGAAACGCGATGATGTAATGTATATTGTTTTTAAAAATTCCTCTGATAATATGAATTCAAATATATAATGTAGAATGCATAATTGCAGATATAGCTTTCATCTAACGGTATATAAAATTAATAAGAAAGAATAGCCAACAAACAATCGTCAGTAATGTTACAGTTTTTATGTGACTGGTGGAGTTAATCGATTTGGCAACTGAAAAAAGTAATAAAGTTAAATTTAGTCTTTACATTTTTAAGTTTTTTATTACAGAAAAAGTTAGTTATTATACATTTTTATCACAGCTTTTCCATAAAAATGAATGTTGGCAGTTCGGTTATAATATAATTTTTGTAATTAATTCATAGCAGCTTTATGTTAGTGGCATTATTCTTTGGGATGATTCAGCAATATTATAATTATCGATTTGTTGACAAGTTCTTATAGTAATCGTGTTTAACAGGAGGAATGAATTTTAGCAGGTCCATTATTATTGTCTAATGTAACAGTAGACAAATTATACATATATTATATTTAAAGTAACAAAAGGGAGACTCGATGTATACTGTTACAAATATAATCAAAATTTTATTAGACATTAGAGTATGGAGTTAATCGAAATGGCTTCTGAAATAAATTACTTATTATTCAATGGCCAAAAAAATTTGCCATTTAACGGTGCTAATCTTTATTATTCAGGAAAGTTATTATAAATATAAAAAGTTATGACTATACCAAGGGCTTTGACACTTAAATTTAAGATTTTTCAAAAAGTGGAGTTAATCGATGTGTGCATTGAGCGGCTCAATTATTAGTCCTTTTTCAAATATTTTCATAAGTTATGCAAAAATTTACTATTAATTATTAAATTCTGTCTATGCGTATAGTATTGATCTGACTTGTCATTATATTGCAAAAGCATAGAGGAGTTCAGATTTATATAGTTGATCTTTTACCATTATTTTTATCAGTTTTGAAACAATAATCACTGTATTATTTTGTGGAATTAGCAATTACATTTTTATTCGTTGTCTGCAATTAGAAGATCACTAACTAATATGAAACAGGGGATGAAATAAATAGTACCATTTTATGTATAATATATATTTATTAAATAAAGTAATATGTAGGATTCAAAAACTAGAGACAGTGTCAAGGAAAGAAATAATATATTGATACATATGTACTATTTATGTACATATATGTATACATACACATTAGGGTGGCTTTTATTTGCTCTTGTCAAAAATTTTTTCAAAATTTCTTTTACACAGCACCCCACAGAGTTATTCCGGATAATTAAAACAAAATCTGTGCAAAGTTTGAGCTCGATCGGATACGGGGAAAACGTACCCCAACTGGATTAAACATTAAAATAATTAATTTAAGGTTCATAAAATCGTTTTTCTCGAATATCTTCTAAACTATATATTTACTGCGTCCAAAAAAATGTTCAACAAAACATGTTGATCTGGACAGGCTGCGTATTTTATATCGTTTTACTTTTTTTCGTAAAACACACGGTTTCCGAAAAATTGAAAAAAACCTTGGACCCAAATCCAACAATTTTTTCTGAAAGGAATCGGAAGAACATCTGATAAACAAAATAAAACAGATTGACCCGGGCGGGATTCGAACATGGTCCAAAAAGTCATCAGCGGTTCCGCAGTCCGAGACCATAGCCGCTGCACCAACCGGCGCCGTTGAAATTATCATCGAAATATTCGAATATAACGACATGTATTATTTTCTCTTTTTGTACTACGCAAGTTTTAAAGTCTGGAAAATATTTCTCTGAACGTAGGATTGTTTAATATTACATAATATATTTTTTAAATTCAGAGAAAAGAGGTATAACTTAGGAAAAACGCTGAAAAAAGTGATTTTTATTTTTTTCTCGTATGACGCACCACACTCAGGGATTTGAAAAAATTGAGCATAATACTTATGATAATATCTCATTTCTAAATTAAATCTGTAGCAGTGCTCTTTCGATTTCTATATGAAATCTTCATTTTTTCGTGTTTTTCGCGTTTTACAACCAGAGTTTGCAACGGAAAAATCTGAAAATGATACCTAATATGTGGCTTAGTAACCAAAATGTGTCAGAATTTTTTCAGAATTAACTATCAATAAATCGGGAAAATGGGCCCAAAACTGGTTTTTCGACTTTCCTCAATGACTACCCTTACAGACCCAATCAGCACACGTCGTCTCAAAGCTGTCTCTTACACGGCGTTTTCCCGTCTGAACGTCTTAGATATCTTTAAGCCGACTGAGAGACGTTTTTCCGGAGACGTTGTTTTTGCGGCTGAAGGTAGCTGTCTTTGAGCCGTCTCATTTCAGTCGTAAAAACAACGTCTCCATAAAAGATATCTTTAAGCCGACTGAGAGACGTTTTTCCGGAGACGTTGTTTTTGCTATTTCTTGGAATGATAAAAAAATTAATTTTCAAAACATTATATATTTATATGATAATATTTATATTTAAAATGAATCTTTATTTAATATTAGAAGTGGAATATTTATTTCCTGATATACAGATAATATTTATTTCATTTTATGAAAAAAATATTTTTTTCTAATTATAAAATGAATCTTTATTTAATATTAGAAAAAGAATATTTTTTCCTAATATACAGATAATATTTATTTCATATTATGAAAAAAATATTTTTTTCTCGTTATAAAATGAATCTTTATTTAAAATTAGAAATAGAATATTTTTTTTTTAAATATGCAGGGAATACTTTATGTTTATCATGGAAAAATATTTGTTCCAGAATATGGAAGACATACAACTTTCATATTACGAATGAAATATTGGTTTCAAATATAAAATAAATCTTTATTCAATATTGGAAGTAAAATGATTACTTTTAATTTACTTTAAATTCGTGCGTATCATTTAATTTTTTAATAGAAGTTTATCTCTTCTAATTATATGATTTCATATGATTTGAACTTTTATAAGAATAAAAAGTAATAAAAGTAACAATAGGTTCGCATGGCTCAGCGAGGAAGTACATCATCAAGTAAACGGTCATCCCGAGTTCGAATCCCGCCAACTGCATAGAAATTTCTGAATTGTAATAAGGTCCTTTCGAAGACAAATTGGAATATTTCCTCAATCATTGCATAGAGAAAAGTATATGTATATGGATAGTTTCTAATTTTTGTTATAACTTTTTTTTAAAAGATGTCTTTACAAGGTAACTTTCAGATGTCTTTGAAAGATGTCTAAAAGCTGTCTTTCGACGCCCGACAAAGTCGTGAAAGATGTCTGAAACATGCCTTTGGAGGCCTGTGAGATGTGAAAAATACGTCTCTACAATGACTGAAAAACGACCAACAGTCATTCTAAAGACGTCTTTAAGACAGACAGATTTGTAACAAACGACATTCCGGAGCCCTTCCAGAGACGCTCCGGAGACATTCGCAGACGGCTTTAGGACGTCTGAATGTCTTGCGGCAGACAGCTTTGAGCTCTCTTTGAGCTGTCTCTGTGCTGATTGGGAGATGAGATACGGGGCTGTAACTTGGCAGAGCGGGGTCTTTTTAGGTAGGCTATCGAATGGCCAAAACTCGATTAAAAATTCGTCGGGGGCGAATTTCACCACCAAACCCGCGGGTACATATGGCCTTTGAAAATTGAAGTGTGGTTTTATTATCTTTTATCAATTAACATTAGCGACAAATGTATTCTTTTTAACTTGCGGAACTTACTTTTGTTTAATTGCAGATTTTTTTGCTGGATATTCTATATATATTATATATTTTTTTAAAAGTCTTAATTTTTGAGTTCCACTTTCTTAAGGGTCAAGGTCTTATAAAGAGAACTGTGTTTAGAAAAAAATTATAACTACTAACTATATTTAGTCGTTGCCATTCGTATTTATACTTTTCACACACATAATGCATATGTACACTGTTGTACACTTGTTTATAATTTTCTTTACTTATTTTACTTTTATTTAGTGTTTTAAATTAGTTATAATATTTAAAAGTTGGTTATTATTACAAAAAAAGAGGGGTTCTACAAACTCTCAGATGGACGCGTACCCTAAGAAAGCTGTCAGCACAAACGAGATATAGGAATCCTATTCGTATATCTCGTTTGTGCTGTCAGCCTATTTTAGTTCCAGCAGTACCGACGAGACCCTGCCTGGGGCCCCAAAACCGAGTTCGGAAATGGGGTACGTAACCCCAGCAATGATGGCCGCTAAAATACATTGGATGATAGGTCTATTCTATACCTAGTCGGTGGTGTAATGCACAGCGCGTATTTCTGCTATTTTCCATGTTACAGTCACAAATCTGGAAAAGTAAACGAAACGAGTCAAGTCAGTCAATACATGATTAATTCCACCTGAATATTTCATCTCTGTTTAAATATAATGCTTCCTGTTTCTGTAATCATTTTAATGCTGAATAAATGCTTTTTTGATTTATATAAATAAACTGTTATTTATTGATAGCAAACAAAATAATTATTGTTATCAAAAATAGTGTTGAAAATAGAATTACCTATTTAACGCTATTTTCATCTTAAAATTTATTCATATAAACTGTTGTTGGTTTCTTTGAACCTTCTGCTATAAAATACATAAGTTTGAAAAGGACGGAAAAATATTCAGAAGATCAGTTAATAAAAAATTTTAAGGACAAGTTATGTTATTGTTAAGTTGGTTTCGTTACAAGTTGTAGCGTGTCTGTTATCATATGCGTTAGTATTAAATATACAATTAATTATTAGTCCTTTTTCAAATATTTTCATAAGTTATGCAAGAATTTACATTAATTATAAACAATAATTAAATGTGTAATAAATATGTATTAAATTCTGTCTATGTATAGTATTGATCTGACTTGTCATTATATTGCAAAAGCATAGAGGAGTTCAGATTTATATAGTTGATCTTTTACCATTATTTTTATCAGTTTTGAAACAATAATAATCACTGTATTATTTTGTGAAATTAGCAATTACATTTTTATTCGTTGTCTGCAATTAAAAGATCACTAACTAATATGAAACAGGGGATGAAATAAATAGTACCATTTTATGTATAAAATATATTTATTAAATAAAGCAATATGTAGGATTCAAAAACTAGAGACAGTGTCAAGGAAAGAAATAATATATTGATACATATGTACTATTTATGTACATATATATATATATATATACATACACATTAGGGTGGCTTTTATTTGTTCTTGTCAAAAATTTTTTCAAAATTTCTTTTACACGGCACCCCACAGAGTTATTCCGAATAATTAAAACAAAATCTGTGCAAAGTTTGAGCTCGATCGGATACCGGGACAACGTACCCCAACTAGATTAAACATTAAAATAATTAATCTAAGGTTCATAAAACCGTTTTTCTCGAATATCTTTTAAACTATATATTTACTGCGTCCAAAAAAATGTTCAACAAAACATGTTGATCTGGACAGGCTGCGTATTTTATATCGTTTTACTTTTTTTCGTAAAACACACGGTTTCCGAAAAATTGAAAAAAACCTTGGACCCAAATCCAACAATTTTTTCTGAAAGGAATTGGAAGAACATCTGATAAACAAAATAAAACAGATTGATCCGGGCGGGATTCGAACATGGTCCAAAAAGTCATCAGCGGTTCCGCAGTCCGAGACCATAGCCGCTGCACCAACCGGCGCCCTTGAAAGTATGCAGTTATGTTCCTTTGCCACCGACTAGGTATAGAATAGACCTATCATCCAATGTATTTTGGCGGCCATCATTGCTGGGGTTACGTACCCCATTTCCGAACTCGGTTTTGGGGCCCCAGGCAGGGTCTCGTCGGTACTGCTGGAACTAAAATAGGCTGACAGCACAAACGAGATATACGAATAGGATTCCTATATCTCGGTTGTGCTGACAGCTTTCTTAGGGTACGCGTCCATCTGAGAGTTTGTAGAACCCCTCTTTTTTTTTAATAATAACCAACTTTTAAATATTATAACTAATTTAAAACACTAAATAAAAGTAAAATAAGTAAAGAAAATTATAAATAAGTGTACAACAGTGTACATATGCATTATGTCTGTGAAAAGTATAAATGCGAATGGCAACGACTAAATAGTTAGTAGTTAATTTTTTTCTAAACGCAGTTCTCTTTATAAGACCTTGACCCTTAAGAAAGTGGAACTCAAAAATTAAGACTTTTAAAAAAATATATAATATATATAGAATATCCAACAAAAAAATCTGCAATTAAACAAAAGTAAGTTCCGCAAGTTAAAAAGAATACATTTGTCGCTAATGTTAATTGATAAAAGATAATAAAACCACACTTCAATTTTCAAAGGCCATATGTACCCGCGGGTTTGGTGGTGAAATTCGCCCCCGACGAGTTTTTAATCGAGTTTTGGCCATTCGATACCCTACCCAAAAAGACCCCGCTCTGCCAAGTTACAGCCCCGTATCTCATCTGTAAGGGTAGTTATTGAGGAAAGTCGAAATACCAGTTTTGGACCCATTTTCCCGATTTATTGATAGTTAAAAATTCTGAAAAAATTCTGACACATTTTGGTTACTAAGCCACATATTAGGTATCATTTTCAGATTTTTCCGTTGCAAACTCAGTTTGTAAAACGCGAAAAACACGAAAAAATGCAGATTTCATATAGAAATCGAAAGAGCACTACTACAGATTTAATTTAGAAATGAGATATTATCATAAGTATTATGCTCAATTTTTTCAAATCCCTGAGTGTGGTGCGTCATAGGAGAAAAAAATAAAAATCACTTTTTTCAGCGTTTTTCCTAAGTTATACCTCTTTTCTCTGAATTTAAAAAATATATTATGTAATATTAAACAATCCTACGTTCAGAGAAATATTTTCCAGACTTTAAAACTTGCGTAGTACAAAATGAGAATATAATACATGTCGTTACATTCGAATATTTCGAAGCTACCCAGTCAACACGCCGCACAGTGGTCCCAAATCCCGAAAAGCTGGCCAAAACCCCTAAACGTACTTCAATTAAGCCAAAAATTAGTATTCTATTGTTTTCGAGGTCGCTGATTACAAATCTGAACTCAAAATTTTAAAAAACAAGATGGCGGATTCAATATGGCGAACACGTACGTTAAAAAATTGTTAGTTATTTTCAAAAATTGAAGCTGACTGTAATGTTTCGTTTTGTAAAAAACGTGACTTCTGTTCTGTTTGTACTTTGCCATTTTGTCCTGATGTGAGAAAATAATTTCCCTAATGCCGTCTTTGTTTTATTATCTATTTTAATTAAACTCCCATGCTTTTCGAATATCTCATTCTGAAGGCGTTCAGATATTGCACTGGTAGTGTTATTCAAATATCCTTTAATAAAGAGGAAAATCTGTTTCCTCGTAAATCTTATTTCGGTATCACGAGAACCTGAAAGTAATCGAAATAAATATTTAAAACATGTGGTCTAAGAATTAATTAAAAAATTAATAATTAATTAAAAAATTAATAAATAATTATAAAATTAATAATTAATTATTTAATTCTCAGAATTAATTTATTTTACCTTTCTGTCCCTTAAAGGTCGTTTTCTCTAGCTCTCTTATTGAGACGTTTATATCTCGGTAACAAATTGACTAAAAATAATGTTATTATAGTGTTTCGAAAATGTCTGAATACCAGCTATAAGAATATAAAAAAAAAATAACGTTTTTTTTCAAAAATTGACTCGTGACCTTCGCAGGACATTTCAAGGTCACTATAAGGTCAAGCGCATACCATCGTTAAATGTACTCCTTCAAACCACACAATTTTTATTTGAAACATTTTTTAGAATCATTCATACTTTACGAGATATTTTAGTGAAAGCGAATAAAATGCCTACTCTGCGCTATAAAAAATGGCGGTACGTGTGAATCGGCAGCATTCGGCAGCTGATTTTTGTGGATATTACGAGATAATAGTATAAACTAAGACCTGTAAAATTTTTTTGACGGGATGTATCTTGGGCTTTAACTTATCTCTAAATCTTTAAAATGTATGCATCAAATTTTACGTTCCACTTCCGTATAACTATTTAGCGGTTAACATTAACAATTCAGCACTAAAAACGATTGAACTTAACTCCACAAACTGCATCCATTATGTTGTATAAAAATCACTATATTCCAATATAACTTGCACACTTTACACTTACACTTTGTACCTACGCACAAACTCGTGAAAAATGCCTGTCTAACGAACGCAAAGTTTCGACTACGACTGCGACTCAGGTAAAAAGATGCAAGCAATTTCTCGTTTACCCCACTACGGAGTCACTATTAGAGTACCCAACCCAATGGGTAAAACGGTCCTAAGTCATAATTCATTTTTGGGGTTTTGGCCAGCTTTTGGCGATTTGGGACCACTGTGCGCCGGCTCGCTTTCGGCTCGGCCACTGCAAGAGCCGAGTCCAGGCCTGTGACCTGCAGAAGTTCGAGCCCAGGGCCGGCCGGCCGGGCCGGTATGCTGCCCATTTGCAGGATTGCAAGGGTGCGGGATTCGCGTTCTCATTTCTTGATAATACGAACACGGGTTTTTTCAATAGCCAATAACGCTAGATAAAAGATCAATCTAAGCCGCAATCGCCCTCAAAAGTCTTATTTTTTCGTATACGAGGCGGAATTTGCATTATTCGGCAGCATATATGTTATGAAAATAGCTACATGCGCAGTTGTATGCTTCCGAATGATGCAAATTACGACTCGTAAACGTAAAAATAGGACTTTCGAGGGCGACTGCGGCTTAGATTGATCTTTTACTTAGCGTTATTGACTACTGAAAAATCCCATTTTTGTATTATCGAGGAATAAGACCCCGAATCCCGCACACTTGCAATCCTGGAAAAAGAAGTCTATCCCGTAAGAGGGCAGCACGGTTGCATTAATTTGGCGATTGCCGTCATATACAATATTAGAAAATTTTAAATTCTGTGTAAAAATATATAGTATATTATCCCTTCACCAAAACCCCTTCACCTAACTAAAATTGAGTAGATGAAATTCAAAATTGTTGCATTTTCAATCGCGATGTTGATTTTAACAAAGTCTAACAATAATATGAATATGTTACGCGTTTCTTTTTAGATGAAATAATAAAATTTAATTCGTTTGTAATCCATGTTCAAGCATTAAAATAAATATAGCCGTACAAAAAATATAAATTTTCTTTTCACGTCTACGACACTTTTTTTCTTTTCTTTCATAAAGACGTTTTAATCATAGTGTAACTGTAAAGAAAATTGCACGGCGAGGGGTTAACAATAAACAAAATGTAACGTTATATAAAACGGGGGACTGCTACGCATTTGCAGAATAGAAATTTACTTTAACATCTGCCACATTGATGCGACCCGCCCCGTATTCTGTATACCGGCATTGGCCACATTCGTGTAACTGTGCTGCCCTCTCAAATCTCGGCCCGGCCGGCCGGCCCTGGGCTCGAGTTTCTGCAGGTCACAGGCCTGGACTCGGCTCTTGCAGTGGCCGAGCCGAAATCGAGCCGACGCACAGTGGTCCCAAATCGCCAAAAGCTGGCCAAAACCCCAAAAATGAATTATGACTTAGGACCGTTTTACCCATTGGGTTGGGTACTCTAATAGTGACTCCGTAGTGGGGTAAACGAGAAATTGCTTGCATCTTTTTACCTGAGTCGCAGTCGTAGTCGAAACTTTGCGTTCGTTAGACAGGCATTTTTCACGAGTTTGTGCGTAGGTACAAAGTGTAAGTGTAAAGTGTGCAAGTTATATTGGAATATAGTGATTTTTATACAACATAATGGATGCAGTTTGTGGAGTTAAGTTCAATCGTTTTTAGTGCTGAATTGTTAATGTTAACCGCTAAATAGTTATACGGAAGTGGAACGTAAAATTTGATGCATACATTTTAAAGATTTAGAGATAAGTTAAAGCCCAAGATACATCCCGTCAAAAAAATTTTACAGGTCTTAGTTTATACTATTATCTCGTAATATCCACAAAAATCAGCTGCCGAATGCTGCCGATTCACACGTACCGCCATTTTTTATAGCGCAGAGTAGGCATTTTATTCGCTTTCACTAAAATATCTCGTAAAGTATGAATGATTCTAAAAAATGTTTCAAATAAAAATTGTGTGGTTTGAAGGAGTACATTTAACGATGGTATGCGCTTGACCTTATAGTGACCTTGAAATGTCCTGCGAAGGTCACGAGTCAATTTTTGAAAAAAAACGTTATTTTTTTTTTATATTCTTATAGCTGGTATTCAGACATTTTCGAAACACTATAATAACATTATTTTTAGTCAATTTGTTACCGAGATATAAACGTCTCAATAAGAGAGCTAGAGAAAACGACCTTTAAGGGACAGAAAGGTAAAATAAATTAATTCTGAGAATTAAATAATTAATTATTAATTTTATAATTATTTATTAATTTTTTAATTAATTATTAATTTTTTAATTAATTCTTAGACCACATGTTTTAAATATTTATTTCGATTACTTTCAGGTTCTCGTGATACCGAAATAAGATTTACGAGGAAACAGATTTTCCTCTTTATTAAAGGATATTTGAATAACACTACCAGTGCAATATCTGAACGCCTTCAGAATGAGATATTCGAAAAGCATGGGAGTTTAATTAAAATAGATAATAAAACAAAGACGGCATTAGGGAAATTATTTTCTCACATCAGGACAAAATGGCAAAGTACAAACAGAACAGAAGTCACGTTTTTTACAAAACGAAACATTACAGTCAGCTTCAATTTTTGAAAATAACTAACAATGTTTTAACGTACGTGTTCGCCATATTGAATCCGCCATTTTGTTTTTTCAAATTTTGAGTTCAGATTTGTAATCAGCGACCCCGAAAACCATAGAATACGAATTTTTGAATAGAACTAAGAATTTTTTAACGTACGTGTTCGCCATATTGAATCCGCCATTTTGTTTTTTCAAATTTCGAGTTCAGATTTGTAATCAGCGACCCCGAAAACCATAGAATACGAATTTTTGAATAGAACTAAGAATTTTTTAACGTACGTGTTCGCCATATTGAATCCGCCATTTTGTTTTTTCAAATTTCGAGTTCAGATTTGTAATCAGCGACCCCGAAAACCATAGAATACGAATTTTTGAATAGAACTAAGAATTTTTTAACGTACGTGTTCGCCATATTGAATCCGCCATCTTGTTTTTTAAAATTTTGAGTTCAGATTTGTAATCAGCGACCTCGAAAACAATAGAATACTAATTTTTGGCTTAATTGAAGTACGTTTAGGGGTTTTGGCCAGCTTTTCGGGATTTGGGACCACTGTGCGACGGGCCTATAGCCGCTCGAAGCGGGGTTCGGCCCGTAATCTGCAGGTCAGGGGCTCGGCACGCTGGGCTAGGCGGCCAGCCGTGCTATCTGGGTGTTCTTGGTCACTCTATATCAGAGAGTAATGAGAGTGCTCACGCCCGGGGTTTGGCCGTGCCACTTTTGGGTACCATCATCTTCTAGTCCGGACAAGAACCATTCTCCACACTCAGTCCGGACAAGAACCTATCTCCACACTCAGTCCGGACAAGAACCTATCTCCACACTCAGTCCGGACAAGAACCTATCTCCACACTCAGCCGGACAAGAACCTACATCATATTTGGCCTTGATCAGAACGAAAAGTTTATATATCGTTTTATATAAAATATGTAACTAAGATATAGATCTAATATACACATCTCTAATTAATATAAATTAAATATAACATTAATTATAATGATAGAAGTATTTTAATTTTTTCCAATCTTTTATAGTTACAAACTCTCCCAATCAGCACAGAGACAGCTCAAAGAGAGCTGAAAGCTGTCTGCCGCAAGACATTCAGACGTCCGAAAGCCGTCGGCGAATGTCTCCGGAGCGTCTCTGGAAGGACTCCGGAAGGTCGTTTGTTACAAATCTGTCTGTCTTAAAGTCGTCTTTAGAATGACTGTTGGTCGTTTTTCAGTCATTGTAGAGACGTATTTTTTACATCTCACAGGCCTCCAAAGGCATGTTTCAGACATGTTTCACGACTTTGTCGGGCGTCGAAAGACAGCTTTTAGACATCTTTCAAAGACATCTGAAAGTTACCTTGTAAAGACATCTTTTAAAAAAAAGTTATAACAAAAATTAGAAACTATCCATATACATTGTGACGTGGCAAGTTTTGCCGACGTCCCTTGATCCCTAAAAAGAGAGGCCGGGCCGCCCTCTGGCAGTGCCGATGCGTACGGCCGTTTGCGAGCGCTCTCCCTGGGCATGCCGATTTGCCAAGGGCGAGTATTAACGCGTTTTGAGCGTCGCGCCACTTGGGCGACGCGAATTTCACAGGACCGAAACCGGGCTCCAGGGGAGCCCGGCCCCTATTTCTCGCCGTACGAGGCTGTATCGGAACTGGCTCCGGAAGGATTTCGTGCCGAAACATCGGAGGAAGTACCGAGCCCGGGTCGACGAACCTGGAGGCACCGACGAGGGACAGTGGACACGGGACGAACACCTCCTCGACCCCGTCGCTGCCTCGCCCGGAAAAGAAGGTGTCCACAACCGGAGCGGCTGGGACTCTACTCTTCACGAGCCGTCGCCGTGACCATCGGAAAAGCGGCGAAAGCGAGTAGCCAAATCCGCGAGCCAGGGATCCCGCGCGACAGGATGCGATCCTGCGAGGAAATACCGCGCGATAGGTCCGCGAGTCTCAAACGGGAGAAGTAGGGTAGGGAGTAGGGGGACGCCTCGCTTCCGCGTTGCCGAGCCTGCCGAAAGTAGGCCACTGGGTCGTTGGCCGTGTTCTCGACAAGTAGTCGCAAATTTGTCAAATTAAGAAAAGTAGAATTTGTGCGTGCCAAAGACGAGGGACGACAGACGGACGAGCGTGCCGTACAACTACCGCAATCCCACCGTTGCCGTTGGTAAGCGCCAGTCAGGCTTCCTCTTTATCGTAATTTAACGATTATTTCGTGTTGGCTCGGTAGCGTTTTCGCGAGGTCCTTTTTCGCGTCGCGAAATTACGACGCCGTTTCCGTGCCACGTGGTCGGCCATATTTTGTGAACAGGAAAACGGTCGTCGATCGGTTAACGTGCGAGCCGGTTGGTAACGCGAAGGCGCGAATTCGCGGGGGGCCGTATCGTTACCGATATTTCGAATTAATAATACGCTATCTTCGAGACGTTCCCCGGTGTGACGTAGCAACGGTCCGTATCGTGTCCGACGGCGAAGCGCGAGCGATCCAGCAATTATACCGCGTATTCCATCGGAATTCGGCAGTTCTTCCGCGCCAAAAGCGCTTTGTAAAATTACTTCTCCATCCTGTAAAACTGCCGGGTTCGACGCGATCGAAGGAGAAGAGCGCGTGCGACCGAAAACCTGTCGCGTAATTATCGTGAACGCGCCGGCTTGTAATTTCCGCTGCCGGCTCTCACCGGCAGCTCTGTCGTGTCCATCGGACAAATAAATTATTATAGCCGATTCTCTCGTTACTTATTTCCTTCGAGAAACCTTTCCGCCGCGGGAAATGCTCCGTACTTCGTCCACGTAGAATCCTGTGCCCATCCACGAGCTATTCAGAATATCGTGTGGTTCTCGCAGTTTCGGATAGGTCGTTTGCGCCTCGTGCCGTTATCTCGCAATTTGCGTGACACTGCCGAGTGTCTGGCGCCCGAAAGTAGATTCCATTAACGGCTTCTTTCGTGACAAATCCGAATCTGCGAGATACCTTTTGTCCCGGGTGGACCACGCATCGTGCGGCCGAGCGTGGCCCGGCGTTTCGCCTGTAAAATCCCGGAGTCGCAGACGTTCCGTCCTTCCGACGGGTACGCGAAATTAGGGCGACGTGACAAATTGGCGCCCGAACAGGGACCTCTCACTAGAAAGGTGACCTGTCTAAGGGCTTTTCTTTACCGGAGGTACGTGAAGAGTGCGGAGCTCTCGGGGAAAATAAGAAAAATTGCTTTCTGATCGTTCGAGCGGAGTCGCGGCCGCGATCGGAGCCGTCGCGGCGTACCAAGACCGACACCCTTCGTTTTAAGATGTACGGGTTTTAAAAATACCGTTCTTTTTCGACTAGCCAACGCCCCGGGATATTTTATCGTTGTTTTATGGTATTTTATGTTATTTTTTTTTGTTTTTTTTGTCATTTTATGCTATCTATTGAATGTGATAATTATGAAATGTTATTTATTATATTGAATATTGTTGCCGGTACATTGGTTGCTCACAGTCTTTGAATCACCCGTTCCGAAAAAGGGCACTGGCCTTTTTCTTTATTCAATATCGCACGACCGTGCGAGCAATAGTTTAAATTATTATGGCCAAAAGTAAATTTCAAGAATAGAATAGAATATTCGAGTCCTTCTCGCCGTAACGGCGAATAATAGATCCTTGGTTCACCTTGTTATGTTGTTGCTCCTTGTTTTGCCGAACCAGAGACATTCCAATAGAGAATAATAAACCTTGGAACGGAACGGTAATGGCTGAACAGATGTGAGGAATCATGTACCACTATTTATACTATGCCAAATTTGTTTCTGAAATTTATTGACGACCATTTTTTTTGAATGTGATATTTTGAAATTGTATTTTTATTATATTATATTGGCAAATTGTATTATATTGTGTACCGTCGGGTGTTGGAGGATATGTTTTGAGGTTGTGTCGTTTTCGGGATTAGGGTCGCGTAATTGTTGGTATTTTTGTTTATTTTTTTTTGTCATTTGCGAACGGCGAACATTGCCGTGCGAAGAAAATTCTTCGCGAATTACGTGCCGCGACCCTGTATAAATACGGTACCGTGCAAATAGCACGTTTTGTTATTTAAGATTTTGTAAGAAAAGCTGGGGAAAGCCACGCGGAAAATCTCGCGTAAACGCGAGAAGACTTTCGTGTAAACGCGAGAATACTTTCGTGTAAACGCAATAATACTTTTGTGTACACGCGAATAATTAGAGTCGCGTCAACCGCCCGGTATAGCGAGCGGAATTCGGTAAAATTTTTTTTTGAGAACGCGCTATTGTGCGAGTCGCGTAGCGTAGCTACGTCGTCAGCTGGAACGCCCGGTTCGGAACGCCGAGCGCGGATAATAAACAACGTGTTTCTTGCCGTGATCGACGGGTCGAACAACATAATATCGGGTGTCGAAAATCGAGAATCCCCAACTTTCGTGAAAAACAATGTTAGGAACCTGGCGCGACGAGGGGGAGGAGGGGGATAACCGATCTGTATACGGCGATGCCTTCGAGGATGACGAAATACCGTATGTCACCTCCGATGAAGAGAAGGCAGGGGGAAGTAGATCTCCGCCGAGGGATATTAAAATACCGGTACCCGAATTGCGCGGTCGGTTCCCCGTCCCTTCCCCTCGAGAGCGGGTAGGTAAAAATTCGGGGGTGGAGGACCCGTCCAGTCGTCCTGCCGGGACTTCCGGGTCCGTACCAACAGCGCTGAGGTACCGCGGAAAGCCCATCGCAGAAATGATGCGACGATGGCGGATAAAATTTTCAGGGGGGGAGGAGGAGGATTCGGAAGCCTTCTTAGACCGCCTGAAACAAGAAAGACAATATTGCGATATAACGGATGCCCAACTTCTCCGTTGTTTACCGGTCTGCCTAGAGGGAATAGCGGCGCATTGGTACGAGACCACGCGAGCCCGGTGGGCGACTTGG
This sequence comes from Lasioglossum lativentre, assembly GCA_916610255.1. Taxonomy (NCBI): domain Eukaryota; kingdom Metazoa; phylum Arthropoda; class Insecta; order Hymenoptera; family Halictidae; genus Lasioglossum; species Lasioglossum lativentre. Next base: position 21,784,364 of record OU744359.1, on the reverse strand, counting down.
GACGAGTTCGTTACCGCGTATCGGCGATTCTTTGGGGACCCCGAATACCGCATAATATTAGAAAAAAATATAAGGGAACGACACCAGGGAGACGACGAGCCGCTGCGCGAGTATATCGTGGCAATGCGCGCAATGTTTAAACGTTTGGACCCCCCGTGGACAGAGGCGGAGAAAATGAGGAAAGTTTACTGGGGCGCGAAAGCAAAAGTGCGACAAGGGATACCGTTGGCCCTGATGACGTCGGTAGAGGAGTTAGAGGAAGGGTTACTAGATGCGGAGCGGGAGAACAAGAAAACCGCGCGAGGGAACCCCAAACCTTCGGAGATGGTACACCCGAATTTCGCGTACGACCCTAGTCGCCACTCCCGCCAAAAACAACAGGGCAAAGGAAAATACGGCGGAATAGAATACGCCAACGCCGTGAATATCGTTAGTAGCGACGAGAGCGACGATTCGGAGCAAAAACCCCCCTACCGAGGCCGAGGGTATCGCGAACCGCGAGCAACGCGCGCGAAAAATTATTCCGCTGCCGCGCCGAGGGAAAGCGATTTATACCGTGCCGACCCGAATAAGCAGAAGCGAGAGCGAAGCCCCCCACCGCACCGATCGGAGCCGTCCGCGCGCGACAGCAGCCGACGAGAACCGCCGCGCGAAAAACAACGCGCGAGCGGCAGTCAGCTGTTGCTCTGCTGGAATTGCCGAAAGACCGGGCATATGTCGCGAGATTGTCGGGAGGAGCCGCGACTACATTGCTATCGATGCGGGGCGGAGGGGGTAACCCTCCGAAACTGCAAGAGGTGTAATAAACAGACGGGAAACGGGGGGAGGGGTCGCTCAGGAGAGCCGGAGCGACCACGCCAGAATTGATATCGGCTCGCATCGCGATCGAAGGGGGAAGAAAGGGGCCGCCTCTATTAACCCTGGACGTAAAAATTGGAAAAATTACCGCGCGCGCCCTAGTAGACTCAGGTTCGTCGGTTTCGTTCGTAAGTCGTGCCGTGATAGAACGCGCGCCGAACGAACAAATTAAAATTGAAGAAACAGAAAGACCTTGTTATTTTCTCCTCGCCACGGGAGCGGTCGATCGTGCCGAAGAACAGGCGCGTTTCGTGTTAAAAATTAGAGATGTCAAACAGAAAATAACAGCGCGCGTATTGAATAATCTCGTGACCCCTCTCTTATTGGGAACGGATACGATCGCGCTTTTCGGCATCGTGGCAGAATACCATAACGCTGAATGGTATTTCGCAGAGCGACCGGAGGAGAGGTTCTCTTTCGAAAATATACCCCCCGCCACCACCGTATGCTGCGGTCTACAAATTTTAAATAATGCCGAAAAAGAGCAATTGGCGAAATTCCTCGAAGCCACGTTGCCCGAATTCGAAAAGATGGCCGGATTAACAGACTTGATCAGCCACCGAATCGATGTAGGCGACCATCCGCCGATAAAGCAAAGATATTATGCCGTCTCTCCTAAAGTACAGGAGGCAATTTACCATGAGGTAGACACCTTGTTGGCGGACGGCATAATCGAACCGTCGCAAAGTGGCTGGTCAAGTCCTATCGTAATGGTGAAGAAGCCAAATGGCAAATACCGTTTCTGCCTCGATTTTCGAAAGGTCAACGAGGTTTCGAGGAAAGATGCGTACCCGTTACCGCTCATGACGCAGATATTAGATAAATTGCGAGCGGCAAAGTATATTTCGACCCTCGATCTTAGTCAAGCGTATTTTCAAATTCCTCTCGAGCCGGGAAGTCGCGAAATCACGGCGTTCACGGTACCGGGAAAGGGTTTATTTCATTTTCGCCGCATGCCGTACGGATTGACAGGAGCACCGGCGACATTTCAACGATTATTAGACCGGTTAATAGGTCCAGAAATGGAGCCACATGCTTTCGCGTATTTGGATGACATAATTATCGTCACTAAAACTTTCGAGGAACACCTAGAATGGTTATCGCGAGTATTAGATAAAATCAAAAGCGCCGGTCTAATAATCAATCCCGAGAAATGCGAATTCTGCCGTACGGAGGTCCGGTACTTAGGTTTCGTAGTCAGCCGAGAAGGGTTAAAAGTGGACGCGGAGAAGATACAACCGATAATATCGTACCCCCCGCCGCGAAACGTGAAACAGGTGCGGCGTTTCCTCGGGATGGCCTCCTGGTACAGGAGATTTATTCCGGGTTTCGCCACCCTTGCCGAACCACTGAACATCTTGCTTCGGAAAAATCGGGAGTGGGAATGGGAGGACGGTCAACAATCCGCCTTCGAGACCCTACGCGATATGATAGCCACCGCACCAACCCTTTCGTGCCCTGACTTCGAAATACCTTTCGTGCTGCAAACGGATGCAAGTACCGTAGGACTAGGCGCGGTGTTAACGCAAGAGATCGAGGGAGTCGAAAAAGTTATCGCGTTTGCAAGCCGTTCTCTCACGTTGCCGGAGAGAAAATATTCCGCGACGGAATTGGAATGTCTCGCGATAGTCTGGGCGGTACAAAAGTTTCGACCGTACTTAGAAGGGTACAAATTTACAGTAGTTACCGATCACAACAGCCTACGGTGGTTGCGGAAATTGCAAAATCCATCGGGACGATTAGCGAGATGGGCCTTACAACTGCTGGAATATGATTTCCAAGTAGTATATCGGCAAGGTGCCCTGAATAAAGTGCCGGATGCACTTTCGCGCGTTTTTGAGGGGGGGGGAGATTGTCGGGGGAGAGCTGAACATCGCGGCAGCAGTACGCGCGAGGTGGTACGAGGAGAAATTCGCGGAAGTCGAGAAAGACCCGGAAAAATTTAAAGACTGGTCCATTCGGAACGGGGAGCTATTTTGTCGTCGAACCGATCCCCTTATCGCGGAAACTTTAGGACAAGACGGGGACGAGTGGAAATTGGTCGTCCCCGAGGAACGCAGAACCGAAATCTTGCAGGAGGCGCACGATAATTTACAATCCGGTCATTTAGGGATCGAAAAGACCTACCATCGGGTCGCGACGCGCTACTACTGGCCGGGCATGTATCGAACAGCTGTCGAGTACGTAAGACGCTGTACTACCTGTCAGCTCACGAAAGTGGAGCAAACACTCCCTGCCGGGCTGATGGGTCGGCGCCGAGTCGACATGCCATGGACAGTGGTAGCTGCCGATATAATGGGTCCGTTCCCTCCTAGCAAGTCCGGTCACGCGTATCTTCTCGTGATACAAGATCTGTTCACGAAATGGATCGAGTGCGCCCCGCTCCGACGTGCGACCGGTCCGAAAATTGCCGAGGCCCTAGAAGGGTTGGTTTTCTCGCGATGGGGTACACCGGACGTACTAATAACCGACAACGGTACCGAGTTCGCGAATAGATGTCTGCGAGATCTTGCCGACGAGTACGGCATTCGGCTCGCGACTACTCCCCCGTACCATCCGCAAGCCAATCCTGTCGAACGCGTGAATCGTATCCTAAAAACGATGATTGTCGCGTATATCGGGAGGGATCATCGAGATTGGGACGTTAATTTACCGAAATTCCGATTCGCGTACAACACGGCGAAACATTCCGTATTACAGGCTTCCCCAGCCTTTTTAAATTTCGGGCGAGAACCGCGGCCGGCCAAATGCGAGCGTGCTAGCGTAGAGCCGCCTGTCGAATTGGAGGTTGCGGCGACCAGCCGGTGGGAAGGCCGCATGTCGCGACTACCGAGTTTACGGCATTGGATTCTCGAGAACCTCGAGGATGCGTACAATCGACAGGCGCGCTACTACAATTCGCGGCACCGGGAAAAGGAGTTCGAGGTAGGGGATCGGGTCATGAAACGCCAGCGCGTCCTTTCGTCCGCCGCGCAACATGTCGCGGCCAAGTTGGTTCCGAAATTCCTCGGTCCCGTCGTAGTATCGCGCAAACTCTCACCGGTCGTGTACCAGCTGGCCACGGAAGAGGGCCGAGACCTCGGGAAGGCGCATATTAACGACCTTAAGACCTACCTTGCATCACGACCAGAGCCAACCCCACATGAACGTGAATTGCGTTCCCCAGATCCCCCATAGGAAAGGCGGACATGGTACTATCAGAAATTACTGGCATAATTTGCCGGTGTCAGCTGCTGGGGGAGGAACAATGCCCAAAAGAGGCCCTGCAATTATTGGAGGCCTGGGCTATGGGCAGGAAGGACAAGGAGACTTCCCCGGTGACGCCAACGCCGGGAGAGCCCGAGGTCCCAGGACCGGGACAGGAGGGGACCCCGGACCAGGACGGGGACAGCCGGGACAACGCGGCCGACCCGTCAATCCCCAGCTCCGAGGGAGAGGAGGAAGGCGACCCAAGGACCAACCCGCGGGGCATCTCACTGATCCCCTTTCCTCCACTGGGGAGAGGACGACCGAGGCGAACGGCTTCGCCCGCCGGACCCGGCGGACCAGGAAAGCCCGAAAATAAAAGACCGTCAAGCCCAGCCCCTAAGCCGAGGGTCCACCTCGAGAGGGGAAAGGAGAGGCCCGATTATATACACGGGTGCTGGCGATGTGGGGCCAGGGGCCACCGCCACCCGCAGTGCATAGCCCCACCCCGGCTGTACTGCTTCCGTTGCGGTTGGCCGGAAGTGACCGTCCGGTCGTGCCCGCAATGCCGCGGGGGATGGGGGAAGGAGAGGCCACGCCACCCACCCAGGAAATGAAAGAGGGATGGCCGAGGTATCGACGACAGGACGGGCCGACAGTTACACCATCGAGTTGGTTTCGGACATGGAAAACCCCCCCCACAGGCGAGGGTTCGGGGCATCCCAAGTGAAAGGGCATTTTGTTTCGGGGGAAAAATTATAACCAAATAAAGTTTCGTTGTACCTCTAAAAGAATCCGCTCAGTTAAATACCTTGCGAGATACCCTATTCGAACTCCTTACAGCATCCCGGCCGAAAAGGGCCGCGAAGATTCCCCAGTTGCCGAGCGGAGGAGAGGTCTCGCCCGAGATAATGTTCGTAGCCGTAAGTATATGTTTGTTTGGTTTTTAGCGCGGTGAAGGGTAGTGTCGGTCTTGCATGTTTGTGATATGTCTGAGGAACGTCCGGGGATGAGCGTTCGTTACCGAGCCTAAGGAAGCCTGACAGGTGGCTGCCATCGGTACGTCCCGGTCTCTTTTAGGGGGGGAGGAGTTGTGACGTGGCAAGTTTTGCCGACGTCCCTTGATCCCTAAAAAGAGAGGCCGGGCCGCCCTCTGGCAGTGCCGATGCGTACGGCCGTTTGCGAGCGCTCTCCCTGGGCATGCCGATTTGCCAAGGGCGAGTATTAACGCGTTTTGAGCGTCGCGCCACTTGGGCGACGCGAATTTCACAGGACCGAAACCGGGCTCCAGGGGAGCCCGGCCCCTATTTCTCGCCGTACGAGGCTGTATCGGAACTGGCTCCGGAAGGATTTCGTGCCGAAACATCGGAGGAAGTACCGAGCCCGGGTCGACGAACCTGGAGGCACCGACGAGGGACAGTGGACACGGGACGAACACCTCCTCGACCCCGTCGCTGCCTCGCCCGGAAAAGAAGGTGTCCACAACCGGAGCGGCTGGGACTCTACTCTTCACGAGCCGTCGCCGTGACCATCGGAAAAGCGGCGAAAGCGAGTAGCCAAATCCGCGAGCCAGGGATCCCGCGCGACAGGATGCGATCCTGCGAGGAAATACCGCGCGATAGGTCCGCGAGTCTCAAACGGGAGAAGTAGGGTAGGGAGTAGGGGGACGCCTCGCTTCCGCGTTGCCGAGCCTGCCGAAAGTAGGCCACTGGGTCGTTGGCCGTGTTCTCGACAAGTAGTCGCAAATTTGTCAAATTAAGAAAAGTAGAATTTGTGCGTGCCAAAGACGAGGGACGACAGACGGACGAGCGTGCCGTACAACTACCGCAATCCCACCGTTGCCGTTGGTAAGCGCCAGTCAGGCTTCCTCTTTATCGTAATTTAACGATTATTTCGTGTTGGCTCGGTAGCGTTTTCGCGAGGTCCTTTTTCGCGTCGCGAAATTACGACGCCGTTTCCGTGCCACGTGGTCGGCCATATTTTGTGAACAGGAAAACGGTCGTCGATCGGTTAACGTGCGAGCCGGTTGGTAACGCGAAGGCGCGAATTCGCGGGGGGCCGTATCGTTACCGATATTTCGAATTAATAATACGCTATCTTCGAGACGTTCCCCGGTGTGACGTAGCAACGGTCCGTATCGTGTCCGACGGCGAAGCGCGAGCGATCCAGCAATTATACCGCGTATTCCATCGGAATTCGGCAGTTCTTCCGCGCCAAAAGCGCTTTGTAAAATTACTTCTCCATCCTGTAAAACTGCCGGGTTCGACGCGATCGAAGGAGAAGAGCGCGTGCGACCGAAAACCTGTCGCGTAATTATCGTGAACGCGCCGGCTTGTAATTTCCGCTGCCGGCTCTCACCGGCAGCTCTGTCGTGTCCATCGGACAAATAAATTATTATAGCCGATTCTCTCGTTACTTATTTCCTTCGAGAAACCTTTCCGCCGCGGGAAATGCTCCGTACTTCGTCCACGTAGAATCCTGTGCCCATCCACGAGCTATTCAGAATATCGTGTGGTTCTCGCAGTTTCGGATAGGTCGTTTGCGCCTCGTGCCGTTATCTCGCAATTTGCGTGACACTGCCGAGTGTCTGGCGCCCGAAAGTAGATTCCATTAACGGCTTCTTTCGTGACAAATCCGAATCTGCGAGATACCTTTTGTCCCGGGTGGACCACGCATCGTGCGGCCGAGCGTGGCCCGGCGTTTCGCCTGTAAAATCCCGGAGTCGCAGACGTTCCGTCCTTCCGACGGGTACGCGAAATTAGGGCGACGTGACAACATATACTTTTCTCTATGCAATGCTTGAGGAAATATTCCAATTTGTCTTCGAAAGGACCTTATTACAATTTAGAAATTTCTATGCAGTTGGCGGGATTCGAACTCGGGATGACCGTTTACTTGATGATGTGCTTCCTCGCCTGAGCCATGCGAACCTATTGTTACGTTTATTACTTTTTATTCTTATAAAAGTTCAAATCATATGAAATCATATAATTAGAAGAGATAAACTTCTATTAAAAAATTAAATGACACGCACGAATTCAAAGTAAATTAAAAGTAAACATTTTACTTCCAATATTTGAAACCAATATTTCATTCGTAATATGAAAGTTGTATGTCTTCCATATTCTGGAACAAATATTTTTCCATGATAAACATAAAGTATTCCCTGCATATTTAAAAAAAAATGTTCTATTTCTAATTTTAAATAAAGATTCATTTTATAACGAGAAAAAAATATTTTTTTCATAATATGAAATAAATATTATCTGTATATTAGGAAAAAATATTCTTTTTCTAATATTAAATAAAGATTCACTTTATAATGAGAAAAAATGTTTTTTTCATAATACGAAATAACAATAAATAAATATTATCTGTATATAAGGAAAAAAATATTCCATTTCTAATATTAAATAAAGATTCATTTTATAATTAGAAAAAAATATTTTTTTCATAATATGAAATAAATATTATCTGTATATCAGGAAATAAATATTCCACTTCTAATATTAAATAAAGATTCATTTTAAATATAAATAGCAAAATTAAAAACCAGTATATTTTACCCATTGTACTAAAAGACAGCTACCTTCAGCCGCAAAAACAACGTCTCCGGAAAAACGTCTCTCAGTCGCCAAAACGTTATCCTTTATGGAGACGTTGTTTTTACGACTGAAATGAGACAGCTAAAAGACGTTCAACCTCTGCCGTGAAAACGACGTCTCCATAAAGATATCTTTAAGCCGACTAAAAGACGTATCTTTGGGACATAAGACGTTCAGACGGGAAAACGCCGTGTAAGAGACAGCTTTGAGACGACGTGTGCTGATTGGGCTAGTTGTAAAAAATAAAAAACCTAGAAGAATTCGAAAAAATACAGATTTCATATCGTGGCTTAAATGCGATCATCTTGAATATTATTAATTTAATAATTAAATATTGTCATCATCACAATCTCCGATTTTTTCATATTTTTATTCTACTCTACACCACTAAAAAAATTGATTTTGGTGACTCTATCGGCGTAGAGGTTGTCATTCTATGTATTTCATAACTTTGTGCGACATCCTTGTCTCTCCTACAGAGCTGAGACAGAGAGGGAGATATGTCACTCACAGGAGAGACAAAGACAGAGTAACCGCGAGGCTTGATTTTTCGATGAAGCCCAACCAATTTTTTGAAGCGAAGAAGCAATATTTTCTCACGTTTCTTTTTTTAAAATATTCTTTGTTCTATTTCGGGTAACCGTACAGAGCCCTTTTTTACAATTTGGCTCTTGAAACTTTATAAATAATAAAAGTGTACGTTTTTATAGAAGAAATTTTTTTCTGTACACTTTTTCCAAAACAGGGCTCTGTACGGTTACCCGAAATAGAACAAAGAATTTTTCAACACAAAAATTATTGGAAAATATAGCTTCTTCGCTTCAAAAAATTGGTTGGGCTTCATCGAAAAATCAAGCCGTGCGGTTACTCCAGGTTACTCTGTCTTTGTCTCTCCTGCGAGTGACAGACTCCCTCTCTGACACAGCTCTGTAGGAGAGACAAAGATATCTCTATCCTTGTCCTAGTTTATTTTTAGTTCACCTCTACGCCGATAGAGGCACCAAATGCCCCCACATTGGCTACCACGCACCCTTAATTACCGAGATTCGCCCCCACGTTCAAGAAGTCGCGCTAAGGGCACAAGGAATGGGGGGCGCAAAGAGTACCTGGGAAATGTCCTGATTGGTGGAAAAGGCTAGTTCAGGCTTAACCAATCAGGACATTTAGGTATTGAGAAGTTCCTTAGGTGTAGGACGAGCGGGGAGACTTTAGTCTAGTCCGAGTCAGGCTACGAGCAGGGTCTCAAGCGATTAAGACATTGTATACCAAACAAGAATAAACGTTTAACCTTGCCCAGGAATAGAACACGTGACTGATTTATTTAATAACAATAAACGAAATCACTTATTCCTTCATCATCATATGTAGACTTCGAAAAGCAATGATTATAAAATTTACGGCGTCCAAATGTCATGAGTCCAACCGCCACGGCGTCCAAAAGGCACGAGTCTGAAGAAACACATAAAAATTAAAATTCAAATCCAAATTTAATAGGTTCCCATATATTTCACAATACAATATCACCGTATGTAGACCATATGTAGACTTCGAAAAGCAATGATTATAAAATTTACGGCGTCCAAACGTCATGAATCGAACTGCCACGGCGTCCAATCGGCACGGCGCGGCGTCCAAACGGCACGGCGTCTAAACGGCACGGCGTCCAAACGGCACGAGTCCAATCGGCACGGAGTCGAAAAGGAACGCGTCCAATCGGCACCGTCCAATCGGGACGTGTCCAATCGGTCGGAGTCCAAACGGGCATCACTCTTCTCCACGGGGGTGTCCCACGTGGAGAATGGTTCTTGTCCGGACTGAGTGTGGAGATAGGAGCTGATCCAGGCTAAACACTAGAGTAGGGGGCAGCACTATAATGGGCACTGTGGGGATTATCCCTAGAGCGCACGCCTGCGTTTGGCGACACGTGCAAAGGTTGGCACGGCCGAGGAGTGGGGAGGCTTGCTTCTCCTCCGCGTCGTATGGCAGCCATAGCTCTTCTCGTTTTGGCTTGCGACAAGAAAGCACGTTCTTGTACATAACCGCGTGCTGACAATAAACCAGCTCACGCGTATTTTATGTGTTGATTATTTAACCTCCGTCTGTCTCTGAACATCGTTCGTGGGATACGATGTCCAGGAGTAGCCTACGACATTAACTTCGTAGCCATCGGTTTACTGCAGTTCCCTGCAGTCGGTAACCAGTAATTCCACATTGGTGACCCCGACGTGATTTACGTCGCAAGCAGCTCGGAGGACCGCAGCCAAGCAGTTTCCAGCGCCTGGACGCGTGTCGCAGCCAAGCAGTTTCCAGCGCCGGGACGCGTGTCGCAGCCAAGCAGCTTTCCGCGTGTTGGATGCACGCCGCAGCCACGTGGTCTCTCAGCGTGCTGGTTGCACGCGCCATCATTGCAGCTTTTCAGCGTGCTGGTTGCACGCGTCATCGCAGCAGCCATTCAGCGTGCTGGTTGCACGCGCCATCATTGCAGCTTTTCAGCGTGCTGGTTGCACGCGCCATCATTGCAGTTTTTCAGCGTGCTGGTCGCACGCAGCATCACGGCAACGTATCAGCGTGCTGGACGCACGTGGCCGTAACGCAACCCTCAACGCCACTGACGCACGTCGCAGCCTGGAAACCCGCCCAGCGAGCCGCTTCATCTCGCATCAGGAGGTTGCAGATCTACGCAGCCCGTATTGCCCATTGTAGGTGAGAGCTAGTGCGCGGTAAAATTCCAGTGACTGTATTGACGAACTAATTGCGTATTTGACATTCCTCGCGCCGCCGCCATTTGGTATAAACCGTTCGCGCGTAAACGCTCTTCGCGCCGTATTCAATTTGTTGGATCTTTCCGCTGTCTTCGAAATGGCGAACGCGGACGAACTCGTGGCGCGTCTTCGGGCTGAGCGCGACGAGGCTCGGGCGAAACTCGCGACTTATTCCGGGCAGGCCGTGAATGACCGCGTCGATCACTACCGCGTTCCTAAGATTCCGCCGTTCTTTAAAACGGACCCTGCTACGTGGTTCCAGCAGGTCGAGGCCACGTTCAGGTGCTCGCGCGTTACGTGCGAGCAGACTATGGCGGACACCGTCATCGCTGGTCTAGACCCGGAAGTCGCGTCCGTCGTTAGCGATCTGATGCACAATCCGGACCCGGTGCACCCGTACCGTGCTATCAAGGAGCGCGTCATTGCGACCTTCGCGCAGTCCGAGGAGGCAAAGCTGCGGCAGTTGTTAGGCGGTAATATCGCAATGGACGGGAAACCGTCGAAGCTCCTCGCGAGAATGCGGAACCAGGCCGGCGCCTTGATCAACGACGCGGTATTGAAAACCGTTTTCTTAGAGTACCTGCCCTCGCAGTGTCGCGGTATTCTCGCCGCGTCAAAACTCACCGCTCTCCAAGAGCTCGCTGAGCTCGCCGACACGGTGATGGAGCAGATCGGCACTGAAAAATCGGTCGCGTCCGTCAAAGACGTCACGAGAGCTCGTTCTCCTTCGCAGTCGCGGCTGGACCGGATCGAGAAGGACATCGCGGCGCTGACTGCCTTGATGAGTCAGCGGTTTTCGACTCATGAGCCGCGTGCTCGCGCGCGTTCTTCGTCGCGAGGGTCTGCCACCCGTGCGCGGTCGCACAGCAGTCGGCGTACCGACTTATGTTGGTGGCACAACCGTTTCGGTGTGAGGGCACGCAAGTGTGTCCAACCCTGCGCTTGGAAAGATCCGTCTACCGTTCCGGGAAACTAGTCCGACCCGCCGTGTCGGAGACACTCGGGGGGTGCTCAGGTAAATCTAATCGTCTCCACGTGCGCGACCGCAACTCCGGCTTAGACTTTCTAATAGACACCGGAGCAGATATCTCGTTGGTACCGAGACCGAACAAATTTCGCGGCAAACCGGCTGATTTAAAGCTGAATGCAGCGAATGACTCGGTGATTAACACCTACGGCGAGTCTCGTCTCACGTTAGACCTAGGTTTTCGACGGCCCATTGAATGGAATTTTTGTATTGCAGACGTCCCCTACCCCATCATCGGGGCTGACGTTATTTCCAAATTCGGGCTAGTGGTCGACTTAAAGAGACAGTCCTTGACAGACTCCCTTACCGGATTGAAAGCGGGAGTATTTTCGCGCCCAGCGGATAGTTTTGCAGCACACCTAGTAAACCCTAGAGAAAAGTACGCGCACATTCTCGCGAATTTTCCCACGGTGTTAGGGCTGCAGCAGCCTGTTCCTCTCGAGGACCGCGAGAACCAGCTCACGCGTATTTTATGTGTTGATTATTTAACCTCCGTCTGTCTCTGAACATCGTTCGTGGGATACGATATCCAGGAGTAGCCTACGACATTAACTTCGTAGCCATCGGTTTACTGCAGTTCCCTGCAGTCGGTAACCAGTAATTCCACAGCACGGCCAAACCCCGGGCGTGAGCAATCTCATTACTCTCTGTCTATATAGAAGCTATGTTCTCGGGACATGTCACATAACAAAAAATAAAATCAAGGATCTACATAATGACTATGAATTGTAAAAGAAAGTTCAGTTTAAAATTTCTAAATGTTTTATATTGTGTTTATACAAATGTATAAAAACTTAACACAAATAGGCAAAAATATAAAACATTAGTAAATATATTTATATGTCTTATATAAACAATATGTAATATAAAAATATATAGAAATACTTAACCTAAAAAGCAAAATAGAAATCCAGTAAATTTATGTGATAAATTATATATATTTTATTATTAAATCTTTTAATTGGAAATTAAATATATTATTTTATACTATATATATATATATTATTTTATACTATATATATATTATTTTATACTATATATATATATAGTATAAAATAATATATTTAATTTCCAATTAAAAGATTTAATAATAAAATATATATAATTTATCACATAAATTTACTGGATTTCTATTTTGCTTTTTAGGTTAAGTATTTCTATATATTTTTATATTACATATTGTTTATATAAGACATATAAATATATTTACTAATGTTTTATATATATATAAATAAACTATATATAACAAACTATAATAAACTATGTATAACAAACTATAATAAACTACCCAATCAGCACAGAAAGACATCGGCGAATGTCTCCGGACCGTCTCTGGAAGGGCTCCGGAAGGTCGTTTGTTACAAATTTGTCCGTCTTAAAGTCTGTTAATCTTGTGTTTCGTATATAAGGCGTAGCCACAGAGAGACAACACGGTATGCGTTTATATATATAGTTTATTGTATAACAAGTATTCAACAATATCTATTTGAACACGTGCGTTCGGTATGGAATCTCGTAGTGTACTCGCTGTACGAACCGGATCGGTGGCACGGGGAAACCCCGAGGTGCCCTCTGGGGGAAATCTCTAGGCGGAATAACCGCGAACTTCAACACTCCCCCTTAAACGTCAGTTTATATTTTCCCTTGTGCGGTTATTACTTAAATTTAATAATTTAACGCATTCCGCATGCTTAGTTTTTGCCAACGCTTTAGTGAGCACATCCGCTACCATTTTATCGGTACTTAAATATTTTACATTTATGTCGCCATTTTCCAAAGCTTCACGAGAGAAGTGGTATCTAATGTCGATATGCTTACTCCTAGAATGATGTACGCTGTTTTTACATAAGGTAATTGCACTTTGATTATCGCAAGATACAATCGTTGGCCCTTGGACTAGACTTTCTAACTTCATGTGATGAATCAGTCTTCTCATATAAATAATTTCTTTGGTAACTTCGGACAAAGCTATATATTCTGCTTCCATGGTCGACAGTGCTACGCATTTTTGCTTTCTTGTCCCCCAACTGATTGGACCATTTGCCAATTTTACAATAAATCCGGAACACGAACGTCTATCCTGTACGTCACCACCCCAGTCAGAATCGACGTAAGCTGTTACCGCGCTGTTTACCTTTTTGTAGGTGATCGCGTAATCGATGGTTCCACGTAAGTATCTCAGGACTCGTTTTCCCATTTTCCAATGTTTGATACGTGGTGTTTTGCAAAAACGACTTAACGCGCTCGCAGCAAATGATATATCGGGACGCGTCGCATTCGCTAAATATATCAGACTACCTATTAACTCGCGGTACAACGTGCCGTTTGCTTCTAATAGTTTCTCATCTGTCTCGAATTCGTTTGATTCTAAGAATTTTTCGTTCGCTTCTAAGGGCGTTGAGGTCGGATTACAATTTACCATTTCAAATCTTTCTAACAAATTTTCTATATACAACCTCTGAGACAATCTCATTTCACCCGTATGCTTATTTCTGTCTATATGTATTCCTAGAATGTCTTTAATTTCCCCTAAATCTTTCATTTTGAATTTCGCTTTTAATGATCTTTTGACTTTTTCTATATTACTAAGATTTTTCGAACCAATTAACAGATCATCCACGTAAACTATAACTATAACGTCGCTATTCTTATTTGTATCCACGTACACGCATGGGTTCGCTGCTGTTTTCTTGAAATTAGCGCTCATCATATAACTATCGAATTTTTCATACCATTTTCGACCCGCTTGTTTTAGACCGTAGAATGGTCTGTTTAATTTGCAGACGTTATCTTCTAGATTCTCCTAAACAAACATTTGCGGTTGCACCATATAAATTTCGTCGCATAAGTCTGCTTGGACGTAGGCGGAGACAACGTCCATTTGGTGTACGTGCATGTCTTTCTCAACGCAGCACGCTAAAAATGTCCTTATAGTGTCGTACCTGGCCACTGGCGAGAAAACTTCCTGGTAATCGATCCCTTCAATCTGTCTGTCACCGCGAGCAACTAATCTCGCCTTGTATTTTGCTATTGTGCCATCTAGATTCTCTTTAACCTTAAACACCCATTTATTAGGTAAAACTGTTTTATTTTTGGGTCTACTTACCAGGGTCCATGTGTTGTTTTCCACGAGTGAGTCGTACTCGGACCTCATCGCCTCTAGTCAGAATTCCTTCTCTGGACTGTTCATGACCTCTTTTACGTTACGTGGAGTATTGTTTTGATAGAAAGCTGTATTGGCGTGATTGAATAGCTTTCTGGGCCTCCCCGGTTTCCCTGTCCTTAGTAATCTTGGTCTTCCGGGACGTGGCCTACCTTGTATGCTAGGTATTGGCGTGTTACCTATGTCCTCTTCAGATTCTGGTTCGCTTACAATTTTGTTCTCTGCTTCAGGTCCACCATCATTTTCTATTTCAATTTCGTTGTCTTCTTCTACCACAGGAATTTCCTGATGATTTTCTTCTGTAAATATGTTGAGGGGTAGCTCACACAATGTTCCTTCATCCACTTGTGAAGGTATTGTGTCATTTTCCAAAAATCTGACATCTCTATGCTTTACTATAGTGCCAGTCCCTCTCTCCCAAAGCCTATATGCCTTTGCTTCTTCGGAGTAGCCGACCAATAAATACTCCTTCCCTTTTGGCGCGCACTTATTATGCCTGTATGTTTTCTTGAGAGCGATGACTCGACTCACGAACGTCCTCATGTGGCTTACATGTGGTTTGTTCCCTGTCAATTTTTCGTGAGGGGTTACTTTATCCAAAACTCTTGTTGGGCAACGATTCCGTACATATGCTGCCGTATTGACAGCTTCTGCCCATAAATTAAATGGTAGTTGGGCATGTAAAAGCATGCACCTTGCCATCTCTACCAACGTGCGGTTTGCTCTTTCAGCAACTCCATTCTGTTGAGGGGTATATTCAACTGACAGCTGTCTGGATATTCCTTCATCCTTAAGGAAATTTGTAAACTCCCTCGATAAATATTCTTTGGCATTATCAGTGCGTATCTTTTTTATTAAATTTCCTGTTGACCTTTCTGCTTTAGCTTTGTATTCCTTGAAAGCTCTGAGTACATCTGATCTTTGTTTTAACATGGCTACCTCTACATGTCGAGTCTTATCATCAATGAAGGTAAAGATGGTACGTGCATTGGTCCACATATATCGCTGTGTATCAAGCCCAATGTGTCTTTTTCCCTTGTAGTTGATGATTTATACGGCAGCTGATGTATTTTACTTTTACAGCATACCTCGCAGGTTGTACTTGGGCCTCCAAAATTTCCATTCAGACCAGTCACCATATCTTTCATTTTCTTTATATCGTTGAAGTTTAAGTGTCCTAGCCTGCAGTGCCACTTCATTAAATCACTGTCATGGATTCTCGATAACTGTGCGAAATGTTTTGTAGAGGACTCTTGTACCAAGTACAACCTATCTTGTCGCATGGCTTTCATTGCTACGGGCCCATCGTATTTTCCATCTTCTTTAACCACATTTGCGCAATCTTTATGGAATATAACCTTGTATCCGCTATCTGTAATGTTAGATACTGACAGTAAATTGTTCCTGAACTGTGGTATTAGCATTGTATTTTTCAGTCTGATATTATCTGTCTTGTGCGGTGAGTTTTGAACCTCAATGCATACTTCTCCTATTCCAGCAGACTCAACATTACTCTCCGCAACTGTATAAACTTTTGTAGTTTCCTCTTTATCTAAATTTTCAAACCTCTTTTCTTCTTTGCACACGTGTGTTGTGGCTCCACTGTCCAAGCACCACACACCAGGCCTTTCAAAATTCACCTTTAGTGCAGTTGCATGCATTGCAGTCTCTTTATTGTGTTCATTATTTTCCTGCCTTGGTCTAGACTTGCAATATTTTGATACATGTCCCATTTTTCCACATGTATAACATTTATAATCACGTTTCTTACCTTGGTGTGTGGATGCGTTAACTGACCTTGGTTGTTCTTTCCTGTACGGCGCCTTCTTGTTTGCGAAGAGTGCTTCTCCTGTATTGAAGTCACGCTCCTTATCGTTTTCGGATCTCTTTACCTCTTCTTCCAGTAGTCTAGTTTTCAATTCTTCTAATGTTGGCATTCGCTCCCTAGACTCAATGGCAATGCAAAAGTTTTCGTACTCACCAGGCAACGCGTTCAACAACCATACCGTCAATAAATTTTCTGGCAGTCTCATGTCGCACTCATTCAACTGCTCTGCTATTTTCATGAACTCGTGTACAAACTGAGTCATGGTTTGATTTGACGTTTTCTTTAGCCTATATAATTGTTTAAAAAGAACGCATTGTCTCATGGGACTTTTTGATTCGTATACCTCTTTAAGGGCTTCCCATGCTGCTGCTGAGGTGTTTGTGCCTTTGATATGACTGAATTGGTCGGGTTGGAGGCACAAAATTATTAGATCCAGAGCCTTTTCGTCTTTAGAGATCCATGCGGCGTCCCCTTGTTCAGGTTTCACTATTGTTCCATTTACGTAGTTCCATAAATCATTATAACGCAGTACACTTTTCATTTGCACCTTCCATATTTCATAATTCGTGCTACTTAACTTCTGAATATTTTCTACTTTGCCTATATTCATTTTTGGTAAATTTAGCACGTGGCACGTGGCGACTTAACCTCACTTATTTTTTTTTGTTACTCGTGCTCTCTGGACTTTCTGGGCCCATAACCTGTTAATCTTGTGTTTCGTATATAAGGCGTAGTCACAGAGAGACAACACGGTATGCGTTTATATATATAGTTTATTGTATAACAAGTATTCAACAATATCTATTTGAACACGTGCGTTCGGTATGGGATCTCGTAGTGTACTCGCTGTACGAACCGGATCGGTAGCACGGGGAAACCCCGAGGTGCCCTCTGGGGGAAATCTCTAGGCGGAATAACCGCGAACTTCAACAAAGTCGTCTTCAGAATGATTGTTGGTCGTTTTTCAGGCATTGTAGAGACGTATTTTTTACACCTCACAGGCGTCCAATGGCATCTTTCAGACATCTTTCACGACTCTGTTGGGCGTCCAAAGACAGCTTTTAGACATCTTTCAAAGACATCTGAAAGTTACCTTGTAAAGACATCTTTTAAAAAAAAGTTATAACAAAAATTAGAAACTATCCATATACATATACTTTTCTCTATGCAATGCTTGAGGAAATATTCCAATTTGTCTTCGAAAGGACCTTATTACAATTTAGAAATTTCTATGCAGTTGGCGGGATTCGAACTCGGGATGACCGTTTACTTGATGATGTGCTTCCTCGCCTGAGCCATGCGAACCTATTGTTACGTTTATTACTTTTTATTCTTATAAAAGTTCAAATCATATGAAATCATATAATTAGAAGAGATAAACTTCTATTAAAAAATTAAATGACACGCACGAATTCAAAGTAAATTAAAAGTAAACATTTTACTTCCAGTATTGAATAAAGATTTATTTTATATTTGAAACCAATATTTCATTCGTAATATGAAAGTTGTATGTCTTCCATATTCTGGAACAAATATTTTTCCATGATAAACATAAAGTATTTCGTGCATATTTAAAAAAAAATATTCTATTTCTAATTTTAAATAAAGATTCATTTTCTAACGAGAAAAAAATGTTTTTTTCATAATACGAAATAACAATAAATAAATATTATCTGTATATAAGGAAAAAAATATTCCATTTCTAATATTAAATAAAGATTCATTTTATAATTAGAAAAAAATATTTTTTTCATAATATGAAATAAATATTATCTGTATATCAGGAAATAAATATTCCACTTCTAATATTAAATAAAGATTCATTTTAAATATAAATATTATCACATAAATATATAATGTTTTGAAAATTAATTTTTTTATCATTCCAAGAAATAGCAAAATTAAAAACCAGTATATTTTAGCCATTGTACTAAAAGACAGCTACCTTCAGCCGCAAAAACAACGTCTCCGGAAAAACGTCTCTCAGTCGCCAAAAAGATATCTTTTATGGAGACGTTGTTTTTACGACTGAAATGAGAGAGCTAAAAGACGTTCAACCTCTGCCGTGAAAACGACGTCTCCATAAAGATATCTTTAAGCCGACTAAAAGACGTATCTTTGGGACATAAGACGTTCAGACGGGAAAACGCCGTGTAAGAGACATCTTTGAGACGACGTGTGCTGATTGGGATTATGCATATCAATTAATAAACCAATTTCTTGAATTTGTAAGAGTCAAATTATCGTGTTACCCACCTAACCTAAATCATTATTAAGTAACGTATTGGTATTTAAATATGAAATTGTCTATACCTTTCTATTAATTACATAAATAACACAATTTTTTAATTCAAAGATGAAGAATTCCTATTTATATTACTTGAGATAAAAAAGTTAGGATCGCAGTCGTGATCGTGAAAAAACCACGATCTACGAATTATCATTATTCATACCACGAATTATCATTATTAAGTAACGTATATATTGTCTGGTATTGGTATTTAAATAAGAAATTGTCTATACCTTTCTACTAATTACATAAATAGTACAATTTTTTAACTCAAAGATCAAGAAGTACCATGACGTCCATGATTCGAGATAAAAAAGTTAGAATCACAGTCGTGATCGTGAAAAAATCACAACCGTGATCGTGATTTTGCGATCACCGTGATAAATCACCGTGAGTGATTTTGAACCCCATCCCTAGTAGTGATGGGCATTATCGAATAATTCGATAGTTTCTGTTACTAATTTCATTCGATTACTTTTACCAGAGAGTAATGAGAGTGCTCACGCCCGGGTTTTGGCCATGCCCATTATAGTGCTGCCCCCTACTCGAGTGCTTAGCCTGGATCAGCTCCATTCTCCACACTCAGTCCGGACAAGAACCTACATCATCTTTGGCCTTGATCAGAACGAAAAGTTTATATCGTTTTGTATAAAATATGTAACTAAGATATAGATCTAGTATACAAATCTCTAATTAATATAAATTAAATATAACATTAATTATAATGATAGAATGTTAATTTTTTCTAATCTTTTAGTTGCAAACTCTAGTTGTAAAAAATAAAAAACCCGGAAGAATTCGAAGAAATACAGATTTCATATCGTGGCTTAAGGGACAGCGCGCACCCAACTACCACCACCACCCCTACCACTCACACATCGCCAGATCCGCATATACGTATACGCAAATGCAAGGGTTTACGAGAAAAGAAACTGACGCCTCAATATTGCAATGAGAAGTTCAGAATTGGTTGATTATGATTCCTAAGAGTCCTGCGCAGCGTCGTCCAGAGCCCAAATTTCATATTTTTACGTTGTTGAAGAGTAATTAGCAATAATCGGCAGAATACTGCTTGTCTCGAGTCGCGAATACGCAAATGCAAGGGTTCACGAGAAAAGAAACTGACGCCTCAATATTGCAATAAGAAGTTCAGACCCGGTCGATTATGTTTCCTAAGAGTCCTGCGCAGCGTCGTCCAGAGCCCAAATTTCATATTTTTACGTTGTTGAAGAGTAATTTGCAATAATTGGCAGCATACTCGCTTCCGAAACTAGTGAAATGTCACAAGATGGCCGCCACAAAGTCCACCTTGCAGTTCCGAAATTTTCCACTACTAGCGTTAGTGTCTCTGTCCCATGCATTTGTATAGGGTAACTGCGAAAGAGACAGTGGCGCTAGTAGTGGAAAATTTCGGAACCGTTAGGTGGTGTCAATGGCGACAATCTTGTTACATTTCACTTGTTTCGGAAGCGAGTATGCTGCCGATTATTGCAAATTACTCTTCAACAACGTAAAAATATGAAATTTGGGCTCTGGACGACGCTGCGCAGGACTCTTAGGAAACATAATCGACCGGGTCTGAACTTCTCATTGAAATATTGAGGCGTCAGTTTCTTTTCTCGTAAACCCTTGCATTTGCGTATTCGTGACTCGAAACAAGCAGTATTCTGCCGATTATTGCAAATTACTCTTCAACAACGTAAAAATATGAAATTTTGGCTCTGGACGACTCTGGCCAGGACTCTTAGGAAACATAATCGACCGGGTCTGAACTTCTCATTGCAATATTGAGGCGTCAGTTTCTTTTCTCGTGAACCCTTGCATTTGCGTATTCGCGACTCGAGACAAGCAGTATTCTGCCGATTATTGCAAATTACTGTTGGGATAGGTTCGTGGGTCGATCCATTAATAGAACTCCCTGTCCCTTAGTAACTAGTTTATTAATATAAATATAAATACTTTAACATGAGATATTCATCGTCTATGCGACACGTGCGTACACTTGCCCGGAAACCTCTAAAACCTCTCGCGCTTCTTTCCCTCGCTAGCGCCACGCTTCGCCCGTACGCGCTAGTAGCGGAACCCACTCCATCTATCGTCTATCAATTACTCTTCAACAACGTAAAAATCTGAAATTCAGGCTCTGAACGACCCTGGCCAGGACTCTTAGGAAACATAATCGACCGGGTCTGAACTTCTTATTGCAATATTGAGGCGTCAGTTTCTTTTCTCGTGAACCCTTGCATTTGCGTATTCGCGACTCGAGACAAGCAGTATTCTGCCGATTATTGCAAATTACTCTTCAACAACGTAAAAATATGAAATTTGGGCTCTGGACGACCCTGGCCAGGACTCTTAGGAAACATAATCGACCGGTCTGAACTTCTCATTGCAATATTGAGGCGTCAGTTTCTTTTCTCGTAAACCCTTGCATTTGCGTATTCGCGACTCGTGACGTATTTCTTGAAATATTCATGATATTGATTTGAATTATCTGAAAAACTACTGAATGAGTAACAAATAAACAATTTCAAATTTTATTTTAATTAATTAAAAAATGATTACAAAAAATATATATTTATTACGATAATTGTCAGTAGATAGGAATATTTGTTATTGTTGGAAAAAATTAAAAACCACTTTTTCCAGCGTTTTTCCTAAGTTATACTTATCTTTTCGGAACCTTAAAAATATATTATGTAATATTAAACATTCCGATGTTCAGAGAAATATTTTCCAGACTCTAAAACTTGCGTAATACAAAAGCGAAATAATAGTATGTATGTCTGGCACATAATTGTCTCTGAACTATCCCCACTCCTGCGGGGTATACCCCGTGAGGGGCTAAGAAGCTCGAGCGGCGTCGGTCGCCGAAAAGTGTAACATGAATGTAACGGGTCGAGTATATCGGTGTGAGACAGGAGACCACTACTAATCCAATGACAAAACTTCTTTATATTCAATTGTTTTTTTATAAGACCTACATCAACTAATTCGTGGAATTCTCATGATCAAAATGACACTAAACACGATATAATTTGGACTGTATCTAGTGGTTTATACGTGGGGCTATACGTAGGCTTCGAACAATTTTCTGCCAAATCGAAGAAACGGCAACGAGCACCGACTGCCTAGGCCCAGTACCACGAGTTGCTTCGGTCGCCGAGTGGTGCAATAAACACAGCAGGGTAACCCGACAACGGGTCAGGTATATCGGTGTGAATTCACCACCATTCAATTCCAAAACTTCTGTATTTCCAATTTGTTTTTTTATGGGAATTGCATCAACTAATTCGTGGCATTCTCCTTATTAAAATGACACTAAACACGATATATTATTGGTATGTATCTAAACGTTTTATCTGTGGGGCTATTCGGTAGTGTAGCATCGAAGCCTTTTAATAAATCCGTTTCGAATAAAAAAATTATCCTTATACGTCGGATAAATATCTTGTCGAACAAAATTATTTATCCGACACTCGTCGAATAAAGATACTTTCTTCATTCGATACTCGTCGAATAAAGAAACTTTTCTTATTCTAACCTTCGAATAACGAATAAAGATAAAGTATCTTTTATTCGAATCGCTATTTAAATAATTTTCTATTTTAATAATGCCCAAACCTAATTTTGGGGATGGAGAACGGAAGGGTGGTAAAAAAACTGCAAAATACATACTAAAAACATAAGACGTCTGAAGCAAGCGCGCCGCGGCTTGATGAGTCGCGTATACTCAAATGCAAGGGTTCACGACCAAAGAAACTGACGCCTCAATATTGCAATGAGAAGTTCAGAACTGGTTGATTATGATTCCTAAAAGTCTAATCTAGGGTGCTCCAGAGCCCAAATTTCATATTTTTACGTTGTTGAAGAGTAATTTGCAATAATCGGCAGAATACTGCTTGTCACGTAGCGGCTTCTGAAAAATCACACCACCTATCGGGCGAAATTCTTACTAGCTTCGTCTATCCCATCTATCGGTCGAAAATCGTACTACTCAGCTTCGTCTAATCTCCGTTCGTACAAATTTAGCGTGACGATCAACTCCGTCAAGGTCAAAATCTGAGCGCTGCCCCTTAAATGCGACCATC
Organism: Lasioglossum lativentre; assembly: GCA_916610255.1. Lineage (NCBI taxonomy): Eukaryota > Metazoa > Arthropoda > Insecta > Hymenoptera > Halictidae > Lasioglossum > Lasioglossum lativentre. The sequence goes on along the minus strand of OU744359.1, from coordinate 21,761,554 downwards.
TTGAATATTATTAATTTAATAGTGAGATATTGTCATCAACACTACCTCCGATTTTATTATATTTTTAGATACAGTTATTATTAAGAGGGTATTCTAGTCTACACCACTAAAAAAATTGAATTTTTATTTTTTGCATTTTCTGAAAGTAGACAGGACTTTTTGAACACGAGGAAGGACCATTGTATGGACCTGAGTTAGCAGACTAGTCGTAAGTATGCCATTCTCATATAACGGGTATGAGAAACTTTAAACGCGGTTTTCTTGAAACAAAGTTTTTTTACATGGCTGACATGCTATCTCAAACACTAGTGACTAGAGTCTAGTCGACCGATTGACTTCATTTTTGACGTACACGTTCAGTGGATGTGCCGATATCGTCTCTGAACCAGAATTATAGAAAAAAAAATTTCTAATTTTTTTAGCTCGCTATACATGAAAGAAGCCAAGAAAATCGATATTCAATATTCAAAGTAACACCATTTTGTAAATCTTCACATTTTTCATTCTGGTTCACACCATAATCACAATCATACTAATCAAGAATCTTCTGGGTCATTTCATGCCAAATCGATTACATTTTGCAGGCACCATCGTCGATTTTGGGATTTTGAAAATCATAAAATATCTTGTTGGGTTCTAGAAAACATGCCAAAAATTTGAACATTACTAAAAACAGATTCTCTATTTAGTACATAGCGACAAAAGGTCATTAGGAAAGGAACCGTTCCTAAGCAAACCAGCTAACACTGGTCAGAACCCAACAAGTCTTATTTCATTCCATTCAAACCGATGAGGGTTTCGGGGTTTTTACCTCTTCATTAAAAAGGTATCGATGGCCAAGAGTAGTTACTAATATTGTTCTCGAGGTATAAATAGGGTCATTTAGTCGTATACAGTCTGCTGGTAAAAATACCAGCTCGAGACCAGCAGTATAGACAACGGCCCATAATAGCGGTCCGCTCGACTCGTCTCTACCTGAAACGGGGGTTACGTATTTTATTTATCGATATAAGTCCCCAACACGGGTCTGCCGAGGGTCATTTATACGCCAGGGATACTATTCTTTGAGTTTTGTCGAACACCGAGAAGTGTAAATAACTAATTCGATGACAAACTTCTTTGTTTGACCTCCACGGTCAGTTGAGAGCTGCAGCTATTCATCTTGGGGTTTTCCCGTCAACCCGCACACCGTGTGCAGTGACTTTTTGACCTTTCTTCCACCTCCATGGTGGACATATTGGGATGGATTTACGAAAAATGGATTTTTTTTTAAATGTTAGAAAAGACATTTTAATAGATAATGTATAAGAATTTCGAAGATAAATATGTGCAGGTTGCGATTTTTAACTTTTTTTATCTGTGCCTATAATGAAAATTTAAGATATGCCTTCTAAAGAATCAAGTAAGTTATACAGGATGAGTCTCATAACATGACGATCTCAAATAACTCGTAAGTTGTTTGTTGTACGAAAAAAATGTTCAAACAAATGTTGCATCGTTCCTAGGGGACTGCAATCTTATTTTTATTGCTTTGATTTTTTATCAAGGTGTATTTTAATTAAGGCCACTTTCAGTTTTTTAAATGGAATTCCCAATATTTTTGCTCGAACTCGGATGAAGCACATTATTCTGCGTAAAAACGTATTGACCTTCATATATCACAAATCTAATAGTTAACGAGATATTATCGATATAATTTTCCATTTGTACCTACTACCTGAGAGCTGATGGGTGCTCGAACTGTTATCCTTCAACTTCAATATGGTAAGTACATATGTATATACATATTTTATTTAAAAAACTGAAGGTGACCTTCATACCTTGATAAAAAATCAAAGTAACAAAAATCTGATTGAAGCACTATATGTCCCTCTAGGAACGATGCAACATTTGTTTGAATATTTTTCTCGTACAACAAATAATTTACGAGTTATTTGAGATCGTCATGTTATGAGACTCAGCCTGTATACATGCACAAAATTTCATCGAAATCGGTTGAAGCATAAAACAGCTATATGTAGGCATTGAAAGATGTAAAGATATGAATCTTTGAATTTTTCTGCTTACGATGATCTCAATCGCAGTTTCTTATAATTGTTTTAACTTTTAATTATTTTCAAGTACCCACACTTCCATGATCGTTAATCTACATACAGTAAACGCTCCTTCGTTGTCCTGAATCAGGGGCACGCTCGTTGTCCAGTGCCTACCCACTCCACTGCCTGTCAACGCCGAGTCGCTCCGCAGGGCGACGACGATTGATGTCGGCTCGGGTATATCGGTGTGAACACCACTACATTGACTCGAGGAATCGATTTTACAAATCTCTTAATTTTCATTATTTGTTTATGGAACTTTCTCTACCTTATTTCTGGCATTTTTCTGATTATAATGACACCAAACACGATATAATTTGAACTGTATTAGAACAGCGTATTGGAAAGAAAGAGGCGCGAACAGTCGACGTCGCCGGCACAGTTCAAAGGCCTGTTTGAATTGTTAATTTTTCATTATTTTTTTATGGGACTTCCACTAACTTATTTCTGGCATTTTTCTGATTAAAATGATACCAAACACTATATAATTTCAACTTTATTTACTGGTTTCATTGACGGTATGGAGTACTGTAGGACATGGAAGAGGATAGCGAGTGAAAAAAAAGAAAAACTGTAATGTTTACAATACCAATGCGATGCTAACACTTTTATTAATAAGTTTCTACTGATTATTTTTCTTATTCTTTTTTGATTATGTATAATTAGTCGTTTAAAATTTGTTACGGAGTTTTCTAAAGCCAGACAGTTGACTGCTTTTGACTTCGAATGCTTTTCTTTGTCATTTAACTAGCCGTTTCACTAAAGTCTAATTGAATCGAAAATGAATTAATAAAAATGCAAAACTAGCCGTCGTCTTGCTTTAACGGAGGCATCTTGTACGAAGAGGCCAAATTCATGTCAAATCATGGGCGCTGGACAACGATCGTGCCCACAGCGCAAGTCGCGCTGTGCTCCTACGGGCTGTAACTCCATTAATTTGCAAAATTCAAGTCTAATTATTTGAGAACATATTTTCGAGATGTTAAGTTGTTTATTTAAACTTATGCTATATATAGCATGTGTTAAATGTATGATAAATTATAAATTATGCTTCACATGTATAGTAAATATGGGACAAATTATATCGTGTTTGGTTTTGTTCTAATCAGAAAAATGACAGAAACATGCCAGTGAAAGTCCCATAAAAAAATAATGAAAAATAAAGCATTTTTAATTGGCATTATGTACAGTGACAACACGCGGACCTTTAAACTGTGCCGGCGACGCACAGTGGGCCAGATCGACGCGCTAGCTGTTCACGGGCTAAAAAATCAAAGTCCTCACTTCGATTTTTAACGAATGTATAATGTTTCTTAAATGTCCAGTACATTCGAAAACGATAATATTAATTACAGTTATTAAAAACTCTCGTTACAATAAGCGTTCCAAGATCAAACTTTTTCAGATACCATTTTCCACCGAAAAAATTCCTTTTCTTCATAACGATGTCCTGCAGAACCTACTGAACATTCTGTGCCCAATTTTTTTTTTTATGAATAACGTATATCTATGTTCAGAACGCGCCAGGAACTAAAAATTATTGTTCACAATTTATTATAAAAAAAAATATTTAGTGAACTAACAAAAATCGTAAAAGTTTTTCACCTTTGACAAGAGATAAGTGAAAAGGTTTATCGAGTTGAGTGTTCTAACAAAGTGGACCATTTTCAGCAACATCTCCTCTAAAAGACCCTCAGAGATCTCGTCCCCTCGTAAACCCGTTTGGAAATTATGATAGTTTAAAGTGTCGCGTGACACGCAACTCTGTGGCGAGTCGCGTCGCACGAGACGCGTTGATGACCACCCAGTGCATCTTGAGGTTAAAGAGGCTTATGTTACAAGTTGTTTAGAATATACGATTCTACTAGTTTTCACAAGGGAAGAATCCAGGTGAAAACAGCCCTCAAAATTGAGGGTAGGAAACAATTTCCACGAATATCTTGGAAACTATTAAACATAGATGAATAGTATAAATGGCAAAGTTGTGGGTATTTTTATGGGGAATACACTTACGAAAACAAATTTAAAATGTTACTATTTGTTTAAATAATATATTAAAAAATATTATTTTCTGTTCACTCTTTTACTTGTAATATTAATGTATTTTCTTGAACATTTGAATACAGGTAGTGTATACCGAAATATGGAATACGAACTACCTGAAAAATTTATAAATTAAATTCAAAAATTATGGATTACTCTTGTTTGAAAGCCTCAACAGCCAGTTTTCAAATATTATTCATTATTTACACGATTTTTCAGACATTTCCGGTGGTGTGACAAAAAAATGTGTCGTACAAAAAGTAATCAGTACTCAGTCTTCTACAAATTTCAATATACAAAATTTAAATAATTTTTTTTTTTAATAAAAATTTGAGGTCACCTTGATTATTTATTTATTACTACATATTTTTTATTCAATAACGTTATAGCTGGCACCTAGACGAATCCAACGACCTATTTAACGTGGTCTTTATGTTTTGAAATAATGGTGAACAGCCAGTTTTCAAATATTATTCATTATTCACACGATTTTTCAGACATTTCCGGTGGTGTGACAAAAAAATGTGTCGTACAAAAAGTAAAAAGTCAATAACGTTATAGCTGGCACCAAGACGAATCCAACGACCTACTTAATGTGGTCTTTAAGTTAATAAATAATGCTGAAATAGCCGTGAACAGCTAGCGCGTCGATCTGGCCCACTGTGCGACGGCGCGGCGGCACGCTTCGATCACTCGATCCGTATTTCATTCTTTCCTTCTCTGTGTTCGGCTCTCTATTGAAGCCTCCCTCGGCGCGGTCGGCGCGATATCTAGACGCAGTCATAAATGAAAAAGCATGTCGGGGCACGGTCGTTGTCCGCTGAAACCCCCGGCCTTTGGACAACGAAGGAGATCATTCCATGCAAAATAGAACTGCCGCCGTTTCGAATTTTGTTCGAATTTGTATATGTTACAGTGTTCAGTGAAATATGAACGTATTTCAAAGAATTCTTTGACATCTTCAAGACTGGTAGTTTTACATATGAGGTTTACACGTTTTTCATTTAATTATAACGGTCGAGTATCTTTTATTCGACTCGTTATTTAAATAATTTTTTATTCGCCGAATAATAGATAAATTTTTATTCGAAGCGAATTTATTCAAAACGTCGCATAAAATTTTTATCTATTATTTTCATTTATTAATCGGAGACTTCGAATAATTTTGACCTGCTCGAGGCTCCAATAAACACGTATCGAGGCCCGAGAATTCACTAAGAAGTGATTTGCAGCCCTTGTTATTTTTCATAATTCTTTCACGGAAGTGACGCTAGCTACTTCGTGGCGTTCATCCGATTAAAAAAGACTAAACTCGATAGGATTTGAACTGTGTCTACTGGTTGTAATCGTGAAAGTATTCGTGGATGTAGTCGGAGTCTACTTATTTTTGTATGAGACTTTGAAAATGATACTAAACACGATATAATTCGTATCATATTAACATTAATTGCCGTTCATATAATTTTAATGAGAAGTTACGCGGGGTCGTCCATTACACACGTAAATATAATCGGAATTATATCATTTTTGGTATCAATTTCATTAGAAAAATGTCAAGAATATGATGGTGAAAGTTCCATAAAAAAATAATAAAAAATAAAGAAGTTTTGTTATTGGATTAGTAGTGGTCTCACACCGATATACCCGATCCGTATCATGTTACACTTCTCGGCGGCTGAGGCCTCTCGAGCTTCGGTGTCAAGTTTCTACGTTCGGCAAAAGTCAAAGAATAGTATCCCTGTCGGATAATCGTCCCTGGCCGGACCCGTATTTCGGACCATTATCGATAAAATACTGTATATCGGCATGGAACCACTAACAAGTGATTTGCTGAACTTGTTTATTTTCCATGATTCTTTCACGGAAGTGACGTTAGCTACTTTGTGGCGTTCATCCGATTAAGAAAATACCAAACTCGATAGGATTTGGACTGTGCATGGCGGATTTATTCAAAGTCTTCGAATAAAAATTGCAATTTTCCATGATTTTGGGCCGCATCACCACTTCTGATCTTTTATTACTCCTAAACCAATTAATCAATTTCAATGAAATTTTCAGAGTGCATATAATTTATACGAGCTCACCAAACACATCTTTTAAACTTTCGTTATTGGCCTTGCTAAAACGTTGAAAACATCAAGTTTCGAAAGCTCGCGTTTCGGTGGACCGAGTAGCTGAAACGCGAGTAAGGAGAAGCTGAATCAACGATGGAAATGATCGAGATCCGCTAATGTAAGTTTTATTAATCATTTACCATTCAATCAAATATATTTTTCCTGACTATACAATCTATGTAAACTTAAACAAGTACAGTTTTTAAAAATGTTAAATTTTGTAACGATCGTTTTGAAACGAATTAAGTTTGAAACAAATATTTTTTAAACGAATCTTGCAAGAAAAATTGTTTAAACAAATACAATTTTTTAAACAATTTATACTTTTTCACGAACAATGTTTTTAATAAATACCTTTTTTATAAACAGAATTTTATTCTGCGTCTCGCTTCCCGTGGCGGCCCTAGTCCCGCAGAGCTCCTCAGGCCCGTACCTACCGCACGCCGTATGCACTGCGCGTGGCGCGTTGGGGCGACTGGCGTACCCATAGGTTTCTTCCACATCACCCATGAGGTACTATGGTCAATGCGTTTTTTTTGCAAGTGGTTTCCCCTATAGGCCTATTCCACTGCGCGGCACGATAATTTCGAAAAAATAAATGTGGAAAATTGTATTTATTACACTGTCAAAATTTTACTGGCCATTTACCTACTTCCATCGTTCTCGATGATGAAACCGAGAGCACTTTGAACTATTTGTTGTTCTGGCCTTCAAACTGAGAGGACACACCACCTCCTTCCTAATCCCCTTATACGTCGATATTGCTGCGTGCGGACCAGCAAAGAATAAATTCATTTGCATGTGCGGATGTGCGTGTATCAAGAACCTTAGTCGTGAGAGGAGTCGCCAACCACTTTTCACCCCTGTCCTACACCTACACGTTCGAGCACGGCGGACTGGGTCCAGCCTCTCGAGCTCCCCCACTACCACAATCTTTGCGAACTAGGTCCAGCCGATTGTGCGTCCTTCAATTTTCCCTCGAACTAGGCGGACTGGGTCTAGCCGTTCGAGTTCCCTCACCTACCACAATCTTTGCGGACTGGTTCTAGCTGATTGTGAAATCTCCAATTTTCCTCGAACTAGGCGGACTGGGTCTAGCCGTTCGATCTACCATACTCATCACAATCTTGGCGGACTTGGTACAACCGATTGCGTGTGTGTACTCCAATTCACGGCCAGGCGGACTAGGTCCAGCCGACCGGGGATCCCATCCCGACATTCTCTCTCTGACGACGGAGCGACGTAACTCGCCCTACGTCGCAACGAACCGTGGATATCAAAAGAAATTCGCACGCGTAAAAACGTAACGTCTTCGCAGACCCCGCGTGAGACGTAACAGAAGAAAGAAAATTGTTTCGATGATATCTCGTTAACTATTATTAGATTTAGGACATATGGTGTCAATACATTTTTACTCAGAATTCGATAGTCTATCGATGCATGATACAGTAGGTTTTTCCATTTAAAATATCAATGCGATGTCGTGAAATGTCCTTCATACCTCCATCCACGCAGAAAATGTTTATCTCACGACATGTCCCCCACTGTACCGTGTAAATTTTGTTCATAACATTTTTCCATATTATTACAAATAACGGAGATATTCAAGGTGGACATAGTTAGTGCCCTGCCCTGTATGCTTACTTGTAAGTTTTTTAAAATGGATATGACTACTGCACCAACCCCTCCTTGACTTCAACTTTTTATTTGAAATATTTTTTTCTCTGGAATTTAGCTTTCGAGATATTCCACGTGGTCAGGATAAACGCTCTACCCTGTTTATAACAGGTAAAAATCCTTATTCGATAATCCTTATATTTATATGTGTTATATGTATACATCTACATATAAATTATTGTATGTAAGACATTTATTGTAAGTGTATACAGGCTTGGCCTGGAGGGCCCACCGTGTCTTGGCAGCATGTATGTGGGAGTGTATCTGACGCACGAATGGGTGAATGAAAGGGTGTATGCCTCGGGCCCTGCGCGCGAGGCCCCCCAGGAAGGTTGAGTGCCGACCGAGCGCGTCTCCAGATGGCGGATAGGAGAGTCAGCCTGGGCCGCCCGGGGCTCGGACCACGTAGGCCGGTGTTTGCTTCCAGCATCGCCAGGCCTGCGCGGGACGACCCCGGCGGTAGCCCAGGCTAGTAGGTGCCATAGAGACCCCCAGCGGCCTAAAAACCGTAAGTGGGAGAACGAAAGCCCTGCCGCTGACTAACTCACCCAAGCCAAGGTGGGAGCTATCGTGCCAAGGGCTGCATGGCACCAGGAGTTGTATGGTGTCTTAAACGATGCCCACGGGGTACCGGGCGACCCCCCGTGGTATTCTAGCCTTACCCTCGCAAGTCAGGCTCTACGGGGGCGGACCATCCATTCCTGTCTTCTCGTGGGATCTTTTATGGAAGAATTCAATTTAAATAATTTAAAAATTGCAGAGGTGGAGGAGGCGGCGGAAGGACCCTCAGCAGAGGGAACGCCACCAGCCTACTCCGGTGCTGTAGACGCGAGACTGGCGGAGGATGTCCCCATGGAAATGGAGACAACCAATGCCGGGCCCTCTGCAGCATCCACAACGGCGGCTCCCGCCGCGGAAGCAGAGGCGGATACCGGTCTTGGAACCGGGCAACCCCTGCAAATCGCGGTGGCTTGCACGCTGAAATCGAGGAGCAGTGGTGCGGCCAGGAAAAGGGCCCGCAGAGCCAGATTGGCTCTGGCAGGCCCGACCCCTGGCCCAACGCTGATCTCAAACGAGGCCAAGGGCGAGATCGCAGCAGAGGGCCGGGGCCTTAAAAGGAACCGACAACCTGCGGGCGAAACCCCCGAGCAGCCTCCAAAAAAGAGGGGGACTTGTTACCGGGCCCCACCAGCTTCAGCGAGGCAGTCGCGGCCGGCAGAAGGGTAGGTATCACGCTGCCCGGCTACCCGGACGAGCTGCTGACAACGGAACAGGGGGATCTGGTGATCCGGGCCCTAGGGGCGGAAATTGACGCCGTACCCGACAGCCAGACACCCCCCCTGTTTGACGAATGCAGGGCAGTACAGGGGATCATCTGGGTCACCTGTACGAACCCTGCATCTAAAACCTAGCTGGGCACTACGGTGGCCAAGATCAGGCCTTGGGAGGGTGCGTCCCTTTCCCTTAAGGAAAGGGACTGCCTACCAAGGCTGAAAAGGGTCACTACCTTTGTACCAGGCCCCTCCACAAAGAGTGAGGTCCTGCTGCAAAGGCTAGCCAGGCAGAATCCGGGCCTCCGCACCAACCTCTGGAGGGTGTGGGACCGGAGGGACGCACCTTGTCATGGGCATTGATGCGGACTCCCTGAAAGTCCTGAGCTCTAGGGGCTACGTGGCCCACGTGGGCATGGTAAGGGCCCTCTTCAAAGAGGGAACTACCCACCCCCGGGAAGGCCACGACCCTCACTTAAACAGCAGTGGACAGGGGGACACAGCTGCTGCTGTGGCAACCAGGAGTGACGGGGAGAATATGAAGTCAACCCCGCCCTCCAGGCCCGCTGGCACTGCCGCGACAACCGCTGTCTCCTCTGAAGCCACCGCTTCAGAGGGGATTAATTCCAGCCCCAAGGACCGGCCGGCGCCAGCGGCTGCGTGTAACCCATCTGTGGAAGGGGGGGGGACCGCGCAGCGGCTGGCCCAGTGCCCCAAGGACGGGGGGCCACCAAAACTCGGGGGCCCTCCAATAGAGGCGTTAGCAGGGGTAGACCTACGGGGGATATCCTCACTTACAGGATGGGGACCGATGAGACTCGCAGGGGCAAACAACAAACCCTGCCGGTCTCTCTCGGAATCCATCAAGCCAAGGGCGCAGGGAGCAGACCCGGAGCAAATCCGGGACGGGCTCCCCCCAAGCAGGGGTCAGACGATTAAGCGCCTTCGCGGAGCTTTCTCGTAACCCCAACCGCGCGAAAAGGCACGCGTCAGAAGCCCCTTTGGCTTCCGGCGGAACCGTATTTTCGCAGATCAACTTGCAACACTGTAAAGCGGCTACGGACCTGCTCCGACGCCGCATAACAGTGATGCACACAGATATTATCCTCATACAAGAACCATGGATACACGTGGGGCATGTAGGAGGACTAAGATCAAACTGGGGCACCGTGATACAAGATACCACAGCGGCCGGGCCCAGGGCCTGCTTATTAGTTAACAATAAGCTGAATGCCATGGGCCTAAGAAGCCACTGTTCAAGGGATCTAGCGGCCGCCCTCATAAAAATAAAGCTTAATGGCCACATGACCAAACTGGTAGTCTGCTCGGCATATCTACCGTACGACGCCGAGGAACCACCACCAACTAGGGAACTCAGAGCGCTCGTGGAAGACTGCAGAGCCCAGAGACTTCAGTTGGTTATTGGCTTCGACGCAAGCTCGCATAACACCCTTTGGGGCAGCTCAGACTGCAACAGGAGGGGCATAGCCCTTCTAGAATTTCTATCTGCTCATAATCTGGAAATTATGAACAGAGGAAACAGACCCACGTTTGTGACCACACGTAGGCAAGAAGTGATTCCCCTCGGTACTGCTAAGGTATCACAAACTATCAAAAATTGGCGAGTCTCCGATGAGATCACCCTCTCGGACCATAGACTCATTTCCTTTAGGCTGGAGGGCGAGGCATGCGTTGTTCCGACGGGCCCCTACAGGAACGCCAGGGCCTGTGACTCGAGCCTCTATAAAGAGGAGCTAGCCACCAGGCTGGGGGGGGGCTGTTCGTGCGCCCAAGGACGACCAACGAGACGGAGTGTTCTGTTGCCGACATCCAATCGGCCGGTACCCAATCGTATGAACTCGCCTGCTCGGCTAAGTCAAGGAAAACGAGCAAAAAGGTCCCTTGGTGGAGCAATGAGCTCAATAAATCCAGGTCGAGAATTAGAAAGCTGTTCAATAGGGCCATGAAGATCAACTCTGAGGACGCCTGGAGTACCTACAGGGAATCCCAGAGGGACTTCAAAAGGCTCATAAAGTCCTCTAAAAGAGCGGCCTGGAGAAGCTTCTGTGAAGAAACGGAGGCCCTCCCCTTTGTGTGTAGGCTACGCAAGGTCTTCACAAGTAGGCCACTAACCACCTCGATCAACGACATCACCCTCCCAGATGGGAACATTGGTGATGACAATACACCGCTCTTAGAACATCTGCTGGAGGCTCACTTCCCAGGATCTACCCCGTTGAGCCAGGGGCAGCCGACTATTTCGGCTGGTACCAGGAACAATATGGGAGATCGCTGGAGAGTTGCCTCAGAGGTGTTCACGAAAGAAAGAGTACTTTGGGCTCTACAATCTTTTGATAGATACAAAAGCTCTGGCCTGGACGGCATCTTTCCCGCCTTGCTACAAGAAGGCGGGGCTATCCTGTCTGATCGCCTAAGGGAGGTTTTTAAATCTTGCCTCGCCTTAGGTTATACCCCTATCTCCTGGAGAATGGCCAGAGTAGTCTTTATTCTTAAAGCAGGAAAAAGTGACTACAGCTCGGCCAAATCGTTCCGGCCGATAAGCCTCACATCCTTCTTACTCAAGACGATGGAACGGCTTATCGACAGGTTTATTAGAGAAACAGCGCTGATCCAGACGCCGGTGCATGCCAATCAGCATGCCTACCAAAGTGGCAAATCAGTAGAGACGGCGCTCCACCACCTACTTGGTTTCATCGAAGGAGCGCTAGCAAACAAAGAATCGGTCCTCAGTGTTTTTATCGACATCGAGGGTGCCTTCGATAACACGTCCTTCGACGTCTTAGAGAAGGCCCTGGACCATTTCAACATTAGGGAACCCCTGAGCGGATGGATCAGCAGCATGCTTAGGAACCGTTCCATGAGGACCGAGGCGAACGGCTCGACAGTGTGTGCCCGGGCCGGCAGGGGATGCCCTCAGGGAGGAGTCCTCTCCCCCCTACTGTGGACCCTGGTGGTCGACGGGCTCCTGAAAGAGCTGGTCGATGAGGGCTTCGTGGTCCAAGGCTATGCTGACGATGTATCCTTCTCAGTCAGGGGGAAACATCCTCTATTGTTAGCTAGGAGAATGCAAACAGCTCTTACGCTAACCCAAAACTGGTGCCTCAACCACAGCCTCAGGGTTAACCCGAGCAAAACGGAAATGGTACTCTTCACGAGGAAGCGACGCTTTAACTTCAAAGCCCCCTCCATTTTCGGCACCGAACTACGAATCTCGGATGAGGTGCGTTACTTAGGTGTCACCCTAGACAAAAGGCTCACGTGGAAAAGGCACGTCGCCAGGCTATCCCAGAAGGCTATCAATACCTACTGGGCCTGTAAGTCGATGTTTGCTAGGACCTGAGGCCTGAAACCTCATGTGGTAAAATGGATCTATACTGCGATCATGGTACCACAGATGACGTACGCCTCCCTTGTCTGGTGGACCTCCATGAAGAAGGTCACACACAGAAGACTATTGGGTAGGGCCTACCGTCTGGCGCTAATGGGTATCACGGGCGCTTTTCACACCACGCCCACCCTGGCGCTCGGAGTTCTCCTTAATCTCGCACCCCCACACATAGTGGCGGAGAGCTTAGCGAGAAGTTCCGCCTTAAGACTCCATCTGGAAAACAGATGGATCAAATCAAGGTACGGCCACTCGACCCTACTGGACGCACAGGACCTTCAATGGATCATGTTGCGTGGTGGGGATAGATGTGAGCCGCACTATAACTTTACGGTTAAACACCAAACTCGCCTCCCTAATAGGTGTGATTGGGAGTCAAATGCTGGAGAGCTCCTCTCTCCGCAAGGCCTGGTCTGGTTTACAGACGGCGCTAAGAATAGAACCGGAGCAGGTGCAGGTGTCTGCGGTGTCAGCCCAAGGACTAGCTTATCTCTGGAACTTGGGCAACACGCTTCGGTCTTTCAAGCTGAAGTATGTGCTATCTTGGCCTGCGCTGAACTCAACCTCAGCAAAGGCTACAAGAATAAACATATATATATATATATATATATATATATATATATGTAGCGACAGCCGCGCGGCAATTAGATCACTGGGCAAAGTTATGTCCAGATCTAAGCTAGTCCGAGACTGTGTTACAACCATAACAGAGCTAGCTGACTGTAATCATGTTAGCCTTCTGTGGGTTCCAGGTCACTCTGGAATCAAGGGAAATGAGGAGGCAAATAAATTAGCGCGTGAAGGCACCCGTTGCCAGAACGCAGCTATCTACAGACCTCTAAAACTGGCACCCAGTGTAATTAAAAACTGGAATAAAGAATGGGCGAGAAACCAACTTGCCCATTTATGGAATTCCGAACCAGGCATGCGGCACACGAAAGCTCTGGTGGAAGGGCCTAGTAAAGACCTCGCCAACAAGCTGTGTCACATGGACCGACTAAAGGTGCGGCGGCTCGTGGGAATCACCATGGGCCACTGGTACACCGGTAAGCACTTGGCCAGGCTTGGTATCCAGATGGACTCTAACTGCCCAAGATGCGGGGAGGAAGATGAAATCCCCTCTCCACGTACTACGGCACTGCAATGGTACTGAGGCCCTAAGAAGTAAACTCTTAGGGCTCTCAAACCAAGGTGTCCTTTGTCTTAAGGCCGACGGGGTGGATGCACTCCTGGATTTTGCCAGAGAGGCCGCCCTGCTCGAGCGCCTTATTTGAGTCGGTAGCCCAACTTTCACCGGGCCCGGGTACAATGGTCCCATAGGACTGAGTGCCCGGTTCACCCTCTAATTCAAATTCAAATTCAAGTGTAGACAGGGTGTTCGACTACGGGTGGGAGAAAATTTAAGGGGTGGTTCTCCATGACAATATAAGTTGAAAATGAAGAATAAAAAAATTGCGATTCCGGCTTCGTTATTTAGTTATTAACCCATCGGACTCGAGTGACTACATTGCGGCGCCACTAAAAATTGCTGTACCATTATTCAAAATATTGTTTACATTATTATGTTGGTATCTAATCAATTACTAAACGTCTAAGTTGTTACGAGCCAGGGCCGCGAGTAGCGCGTGTGGCTGGCGAAGGGTTATTACCCTTGGAATAAGGTTACAATTTGTTAGTTTGAGGAGTAGAATCAAGCGTAGACGAACCTGAACAGTAGTTACTACATGAACAGGGAGCTACTAGGTAGGTGTAGGAAAGACGTGCAGACGAACCTGATGCGTAATTGCGTAATCAGGGAGCTGCTAGGAGGTTGTAAAAGGGCACGGATAAACCCAATACAAGATTAGGTAGCCGCTAGGAGGTTGGATAAAGCGCAGACGAACCTGATGCGAAATCGCGTAAACAGGGAGCTGCTAGGATGCGGACGAACCTGAACAGTAGTTACTACATGAACAGGGAGCCACAAGGATAGTATAGTTTTCGTGGACGAACCCAGTGCGAAAGTGGGGAGCCACTAGGTTGGATAAATCTTTGTTTGGACTATTGGTTTGGCGCGAACGAACGAGTCGCTAGGATTGTTAGTAGGCCTCGTAACTAGTATAATTTAATTGATACAATCTGAGCGGTAAGATTGTATCTTGTGGGAACGTTCAATTACTAGATTAGGATTTTGGTCAATAATTAAGGGTTTAAGAAAGTTGCACAATGTACCAAAATAACACAAATATATTCCGATAAAGAATGTATATGTACAATGGTGGTGTCGCGACTGAATTGAATAATGTGTATGTATAATATTATTACCTAAGATGCTCGGTGTTGACGCACTGGCAATGCGGGGCCTGATAGTACTAATAATGCCAAATAGACTTTAAACCGAACTCGCGGAGTCTTTAAGGTTAACTTTGATCGAAGGGGAACTTTAGCCCGATCTCACTAGACGTGGATTCTAACGACTGCAACACGACGTGACACTACTCGTGTCCAGAATAGTACTAACCAACGAGAGTAAAAATGCAAGGGTTTATATACCCCAAAACTGGAGGGGTAGTCTGATTTTAATCTGCAGTTACATGGGACTGCACTCTCGTTTTTTGTGGGTTTCCATTAAATCGGGCCAGAGCTCGATCTCCGTCAAAGAGGGTAGATTTTAGAAGGGCCTGTTATCTAGGACGTTTCCTGCCAGAGACGATCTTGAAGAGATTCCCATGAGAAAGTCAACGGAATTTCTTCTCATATCGTAACAAAGTATTCTATGAGGTATTATATCAATTTCATATCCATCAAATTAAAAAAATCAGAGAGAATATCTAGGTCGGAAGAAATGTTTAACTTTCGAATTGAAACAGCTCCGAGTGTAAAGGGTTGACAATTAAAAATACACCTAAAATGCGGCAACCCATAATTAAATAACGAAGTCCAAATCGCAATTTTTTTATTCTTCATTTTCGACTTATATTGGCATGGAGAACCACCTCTTAAATTTTCTTCCACCTGTAGTCGAACACCCTGTATATGGCCTCTACTTTCGGAGGAGAATCTACACCTGTATGTCGGTGGACATTTGTAGCGTCCGGTCGTACGCACAAAGGAGAATTGTTCTTTCGTGCAAACGGCCAAAGTAATTTACGACTCTCGTTCCACGAAGCTATTTTTGAGTTGACATTTTCCAGATCTTTTTCGTCGCATGTTTGTTAGAGTTTTTCACGAAGGTCCTCAATAGTAAACTGAGACCGTCATAAATTAAGGGATTAACTGAAGGGCACTTAGAGCGGACCCATCGGCTTGTCGCCAAGAGGGTCAGGCGCGGGTGGCCCGAAGGAACGTCCCACGACACATTGCATCCCCTCTGGTCGTCTCGTCGTTTCGAAAACAAGCACGTCAAGGGCGTAAGGAATAAGCGAGACGGCAAGGAAAAGAACAGTCCTGATTGGAAGGATCCAACGCGTGGATTAGCCAATCAGGGTTGTTTAGGAATTTTACCAGGGCAAACGCAGAGAGTCAGAAGGGACGTTGACCACTGTTCAGCGAGACGTCTTGAAGACAAGTAGAAGCAGTCGCGAGTAGACATTGAACAGTGATTTAATAAAGACATTGTTACCGAAATATCACCACGCAATCATATACTTTAACATACTACCCACACATTCGTAAAAAAAATCTTCGCGTGAAATTGTTTATAACAATTGTTATAAATATATTAAATTCTTTTATTATATCAACATGTTTTACACAATGAGTGGAGAGAAAGTCTAACAGGAATTATGAGCTTGTAGTGCAGTACGCACACAACGAAGTGCTTGTATATTATTTAATCCGTCTTTTATTTAACCACTTGCGCTGGAGAGTTACAATATATATGTAGCGTTCTGGCACGTGCAACTGAAAAACAATTGCTAGCGCAAGCGGTTAACAAAGACGCGCTACGCGAAAGAAATCGCGGGTCGCGGAGGCATTGCTCGCCATTTGAGCATTGGCTGGCATCGGCGAGAGATCAGGAATCTGTGAGAAGTGAAAGAAGAAAGAAAGAAGATTGTGACGGTGAAATTTTTTACTATTTCAGGTAAGTCTGTATTTTATATTTTTCATAGAAACATGCCTGGTAAAAGGAAATTACAGAAATATTATAGACGTGCTAAAAAATCTTTATGTCAGGAAGCCTCTACCTCATTAGATATAAAATCTCCAAATGATTTAGTTGACTTAAATTCTTCGTTAGATAGGATTATTGAAAACGAAGTTTCTGTAGAAAATCTTCAGATTGAAGAAATTACAGAACGGCAGGATTCCGCACATCCAGCTCACATCCAGCTCGAGTCGGTTAAAAGAAATAATATTGAAACTTTTCCTCTTCTTTTATCAGAATGGGCTGTAAAGCACAATATTTCTCATGCCGCTATTAATGATTTACTTCCTATATTACATAGGCCTATACCAAGTAACATACCAATAGATGCTAGAAATTTTTTAAAAACATGTAGAAAGAAAGTAGTTACTAAAGAGATTGAAGCAGGGCATTATTATCATTTTGGCTTAAAGTCTTCTATTCTAAACCTCATTCGATTCGTAGACATTTCATTTATTAATAACAATATTATTGAAATTAATATTAATATTGACGGTCTTCCATTATCAAAAAGTTCTAGTAGTCAACTGTATCCAATTCTTTGCAGTCTCACAGGATATATAAATGTTGAGATGGTAGGTATCCACCATGGTTACGAAAAACCAAAAGATATCAATAGTTTTTTATATGATTTTGTTGAAGAGGCTAAAGACCTTATTAATGGATTTTTAATTAATGAACAACACTTTCATCTCCATATAAAATCATTCATTTGTGATGCTCCTGCGAAATCTTTAATTAAATACGTAAAAGGTCATACAGGATATCATTCGTGTACAAAATGTTATATTGAAGAAGATTTTATTGATAATAGGGTATGTTTTCCTGCCTTAAAAATGAAAATTGTTGATGATGACCACCATATTGGTACATCTATTTTGCAAAATATTCCGGGTATAAATATGATCGATTCTTTTACTTTAGATTATATGCACTTAATTTGTTTGGGTGTCATGAAAAAGTTGCTTTTGAATTTATGGTGCTGTGGCACGATTGAATGACTGAATGAGAGTTGGTACGACTGAAGAGCGTAGGGTTAAGAGTGTGTGAGAGTTAGTATGACTCATTCAGATTTGAAAAAGAAGCGTTGTGAACGAAATCGAGACTGAGCGAAAGCACGCGGAAAAGTACAATTGTTAAAACGTGCCGACCAAAGAATAAAGAATTAAAGGAGTACATTGGTATTCATTGAATAACGCTAAAACCTAAACCTAGTCCGCCACAGTGCTGCGGTAAACCTTCTACAAAAATCTCAAATTTGCAATCCCTTAATATATCTAATTCCTTAGTTTCTTTAGCGAAGTATATTCCATTAGAATTTAATAGAAAACCGCGAACTTTAAAGGATCTTAAGCGATGGAAAGCAACAGAATTTAGACAATTTTTACTCTATACTGGCTCAGTAGTTTTGCTACATAATTTAAGTTATTATAGATTGTGACGTTGCAAGTTTGCAGCGTCCCTTCCCTACCCCAAGAATAGCGAAAAGAAAAACCGAGTTACGTATGGACCGGGCCGATCCTGTCTCGAACCACGAATCCGCACGCGGAAAAGCGAGCGTTCCCCGAGGAAACAAAAATACCGAAATTCCAGCTGACGCCCGATACGTTTGCCGAGTACGGCTAAGTTGCAGGGGCGTATCATCAGGGCGACGAGACCGCCGAAAACTCCCGAAGCAGGAAACCAAGGCAAGGAGCGCCCGAAATCTGAGAAAGGCCGAACAACAATAGTCCGTGCACGGGCGAATATAAAAGGAGTCAAAACACACGGGCCAATCAACCCGGAGGCGCCGACGTGGGACCAGAACCCCTACCGAACATCGTTCTTTTCGCGATCCCGTCGTCGCCTCACCCCGCTTAAAATGGGGTTCTAGCGTGGGTGGTGGACGAGACACCTGAGAGGGAACATCCTCACCGGTCGTTTATCGCAACCGGTAATTTCGCGAGTAATTCTCGGGCTCCTAGGTTCCGTTAGGACACGGCCCTGCGTAGCGCTAGATCGCCAGCGTGAAGTACGCCACTAGGGAATTTCGGCTAGGTCGCTAGAGTGGGGGGAACCAGAATCGATACGCGCCGTGGCGAGAATCGAAGGAATCACTGTCGTACCGGCTCGCATCGCGAGAGTGCCGCTCTGTTTTGATACCGAAAGATCTCGTACGTTAGATTCCGCGTGCGGAGAGTGCCGGTGTCGAGAATCCCGACTATCGAGGGAAGGAAACACAGCCGTCCTATTACTTCCGAAGGACACCGATTCCGAGTCACGGTAAGTCGACAGTGATTCCGTAAACTCGTCTACGAGCGAGCTCGTTAATTTCGCGGGGGGCACGAGCCGATCGCCGACTCTGTCCCCGATATTCGCGTGTGCCGAGGCGCTTCCCGCCTCGTGCCCAGGGCTCGTACCGATCCGACGGTACTTTGAGCCGATTCAAGAGGTTCCCTTCCGTTAGCATATCGGAAGTTTTCCTCGGGAGAACCGACAGCGTCGTGAGATAGCTCCGTTTCGCGGACATTACAGTACGCGTTTCGCGAAGGTAGGAATCGCCATTTCGCGGGAATTAGATATCGCTTAGATCGCGCGAGCCGTTACCATCTCGTTCGCGGAAACTTTCGAATTTCCCGAGAACGATTGCGACAGTCGCGACCCGTGCGACGAACGTCTTCGCACGTCGACAACCGCGCGCTGCGAACCTCCACCTTATCGCAATCCTGTACAAGGAGCGCGGGCTCCCGGTTGCGGCCACGTGGCCGCGCGCCTGTAATTATTGACGACTAATTAAATGACTGAGAGCGAAAATCGAATTCGTTAATTTCGCCTGTGAGATCCGCCCTGCCGTGAGGGCTGTCCCCGCTATTCCCGTGTCCGAACTTCCGACTCCTCGCGCCTCCCTCTCGACCTCGCGCTTCTCGATATTCGGCCTTCGCGTCAGCTGACCCGCGAGCAAACCGAGAGAACGTTTCGTGCGGTACCCTTCCGGTACCTGGCGCCCGAACTTGTCGAATCACGTCAATCTTGATCGAATTTCGAGAGGTGCGTTTGTCCCGGGTGGACCGCGTCCGCACGGCCGCGCGCGGCCCGGCCTCAGCGCCTATAAAATCCCGGAAGTTGCCGTTCTTCCCCGTACTCGGTCCGACGGAAAAAGGGCAACGTGACAAATTGGCGCCCGAACAGGGACCTCTCTCTTGTAAGGGTTTTTCCGAGAACAGAGAGAGGCACGGTAATAGCTAGGGACTCTCACAGAAAGGTCGCGGTCAGTTTTCGGGAATCGCGTATTCGACGAAATACAAAGGACTATCTCTCCGACGCTGTGCTCGGAGACCACGCTCAACCACGTTTCGTAACGTCTAGCGTTTTCTCCGTGCGTACCTCTCGACGGAGGAAAATTTACAACGAGCCAGCTCGACAGTATTATTGTAAAATAAATTGTATAATTTGGAAAATTTTGTAAATTTGTAAATTATGTAAGGGTGTGTACGTTTTTCGGTGTTGGGGCAAATATCGTGGCCCTTTCCAAAATTCCCATCCGAGAAACCGTTAACGTTTGTAATTGTTAGTGACATTGTCGTGTACCGCGTATTGTCGTACGGGAGATTCCTGTAGCATTAGAGTTGTTATTGCTCCAATAATAGGCGTTGTCGATAGCGCTATGTGGTACGCGTTCGGAAAACACGCGTAAGAGAATTCGTGTAGGTCGAAGAAATCGGGTTTCGTGTTACGGGTAACAGAGAACAACGGTTCCGTGCGAACTAAGGTGTCCGGACAAATCGCGTAAACATCGCGCTGTATAGTTCGCGTTAAAAGGCCTTGAGTCAAGGGGGACCTGGTATTAACCGTGACGCGAAGAAAAACAAACTTCGCAGTTTCGAACGACATACCGGGTGACGGAAAGATGTACACCAGCTCGAAGGTTTGGAAGGATGACGATCGGTCGGAATATAGCGAGTGCGACGGAGAGGGGTACACCGGGCCGACTGTAAAAAGCGACCCGGTGGACCTCAGCCCGCACCGAACTGTAACGACCCTGCAAATACCGACTCCGCGGCGTCGTCCGACCCAAGGTTTCGAAACCGGTGTTTCCGTGCCCCCGAGTACCAAGGAAGAGCCGAGCCCCGTAGTAAAGAGAGAGAAACCGCTAACGGCCTACGAGGTGGTACGAAAATGGCAGCTCAAATTCTCCGGAGAGGCGGGGGAAGATTCAGAAATGTTCTTCACCCGACTCACGGATTTGCGAAGGGTTTCGAACCTTCAAGACGAGGACCTCCTACGCTGTTTGCCGGTTTGTCTCTCGGGCGTTGCAGCGCTCTGGTACTCCACCTGCCCCGTAATGACCACGTGGGACGAATTTACCGAAGAATGGCGTCTAAATTTCCGCGATCCGGATTACCAAGAACTTCTCGAGCACGATCTCCGCGTGCGGAAACAGGGTCCGGACGAACCTGTACGCGATTACCTCACGTACATGAAGGTTATGATGCAGCGATTGCAGAAACCGTGGCCGGAAGAAAAGAAAATGAAATTAATCTATTGGGGCGCGCGAGATGAATTGCGGGCAGTAATACCGCTCGCGTCGTTAAATACGGTACGCGAATTAGAAATAAACATGCGAGAAGCCGCGCGGCATCTCTCTCCCGGAACCGTTGACGTTTATCGCTCTCCGTTCCTCGCGAATAAAGAATTTGATTACGATCCGCGGAGATACACGAAGAAAACGAAAAACCTAGGTCGGGAAAAAGCCCATTGGACGTCGAAATATGAGACCGTAAATCGTATCGCCGCAGCCGAGAGTACCGACAGCGAGGAAGAGAGATACCGCGCCGGCCCCTCTCGTTCCCGCGGAGCCCCTACCACCGAACGCTCGACCAACCGACCGCGCCCGAAACCGGCGCGTATGACGCGCGGCGAGAACAGCTGGGAAGGCCCGACGGTTGCAGGTACCGGTCGCGCCGTCAAGTCGCCGGACAACCAACCGACGGCTGACGACACGTGCTGGAACTGTCAAAAGCCGGGCCATCGATCGCGAAATTGTCGTGAAAGACCGCGAATCCATTGCTACCGATGCGGCGAACAGGGGGTAACCTCGAAGCAATGCCGTCGGTGCAATCGGAACGCGGGAAACGAACGAGGGAGCCGCTCGTAAGAGCCCGATCGGCTTCGCCAAAATTATTAACGGCTCCGGAAAAACATCTGTCGGCGTCGCGAGAATTATTACCTCTCTCGGACGAAAAATTATCGGTACCGTATGTTTTGATTTCGGCGCGCGTAAGCGAACAAAGTGTCGAGCGCGACCGCGCGCCTCGACCGTCGCTTCTCGTAATCGACGCGCGTATCGGAAAACATGTCGTAAAAGCCCTAATTGATTCCGGTTCTTCGATATCGTTCGTAAGTCGCGCCGTTTTAAATTTAATCGGAGATGCAGCCCAGATATCAGCAGCTGAGCGACCGTGTTATTTTCTTTTGGCCACGGGGGCAGTCGATCGCGCGACCGTACAGGCACGTTTTAAATTGCGAATCGGAGACCAGACCCACGAAATTCTCGTACGCGTTCTCGATAATTTAGTCAATTCCGTATTATTGGGAATTGACGTAATCGCAAAATTCGGTATCGTAGTCGAATACCATCGAGCCGTGTGGTACTTCGCGTCGCGACCACGTGTCGAATTTCCCTTCGGCAGAACAATGAGCGAGCCGCTCTGTTGTGGCCTACAGATTTTAACGGTCAACGAAAAGGAGCGGCTACGGAAATTTTTAAAACGCGAAATGAAAGATTTTGCGGGAGTACCGGGCGTAACGGACTTGACCATGCACAAAATTGATGTTGGCGATAATAAGCCAATTAAACAACGTTATTACACGGTTTCACCGAAAGTTCAGGAAGCGATCTATAAAGAAGTAGATTCGTTACTGGCCACCGGAATTATCGAGCCGTCAGAAAGTGAATGGTCAAGCCCTATCGTCATGGTCAAGAAGCCAAATGGTACCTATCGGTTTTGTTTAGATTTTCGCAAGGTCAATGAAGTCTCGAAAAAAGACGCGTATCCGCTACCGATTATGACGAGCATTCTAGATAAATTACGGGCCGCGCGATATATCTCGACCCTCGATCTCAGCCAGGCGTACTTCCAAATACCGCTCGAAGAATCGAGCAAGCAGATTACCGCGTTTACCGTTCCGGGGAAGGGGTTGTTTCAATTCAAACGTATGCCGTACGGACTCACGGGAGCCCCGGCTACGTTTCAACGCTTATTAGATCGCCTAATAGGACCGGAAATGGAGCCCCATGCGTTCGCGTATTTGGACGATATTATTATCGCGACGACGACGTTCGACCAACATCTCGAGTGGCTCAGCCGGGTTCTAAATAGAGTAAAAACGGCCGGCCTGATAATAAACCCGGATAAATGCGAATTCTGCAGGGAGGAGGTACGGTATTTGGGATTCGTGGTCAGCAGGGAGGGGCTAAAAGTCGACGGAGACAAAGTCGCGCCTGTTCTGTCCTTTCCGGTTCCGAGAAATATTAAACAACTTAGACGATTTCTCGGAATGGCTTCGTGGTATCGAAGATTCATTCCGGATTTCGCAACGGTATCGGAACCGATGAACATTTTGCTTCGGAAGGGACAAACATGGAAGTGGGAAAGCGGACAACAATCCGCTTTCGAAAAAGTAAGATCTTTGATCGCGACAGCCCCGACCCTTGCATGCCCACATTTCGAGTTACCGTTCGTTCTCCAAACCGACGCGAGTACCGTTGGTCTGGGCGCAGTACTGGTGCAGGAGATCGAGGAAGTCGAAAGGGTTATCGCATTCGCGAGTCGGTCTTTAAACAACGCCGAACGAAAATATTCCGCGACGGAACTAGAATGTCTCGCTATCGTGTGGGCCGTACAGAAATTCCGACCGTATTTGGAGGGTTACCGTTTTACGGTAATCACGGATCACAATAGTTTACGGTGGTTACGACAATTACGAAATCCATCAGGAAGGCTCGCTCGTTGGGCATTACAACTGCTAGAATACGATTTCGAAATCGTTTATCGACAGGGCGCATTAAACCGCGTACCGGACGCCCTTTCGCGAATGTTTGAAAATACCGAAAAGGGGGAAAACGCGGAAGAGACCGTGGCCGCGATACGACTAGATTGGTATGAGGAAAAATTTCGGGCAGTAGAAAGTTCCCCGGAAAAACACCCTGACTGGTCGAGCCGAGGGGGGCAGCTTTTCCATCGCCGTACCGACCCATTAATGGCCGAGATTCTCGGGGGCGACTTAAATGAATGGAAGTTAGTCGTACCAGTAGAGGGGAGACCCGAGATTCTAAAAGAATCGCACGACGAAGCGCAAGCGGGTCATCTTGGCGTAGAAAAAACTTACCACCGAGTCGCGACCAGATATTATTGGCCGGGTATGTTTCGAACCGTGGTCGAGTACGTGCGACGCTGCCCCATTTGCCAAGTAACGAAGGTGGAACAAACTCTCCCCTCCGGGCTCATGGGAAGGCGTCGTATCGAAGCTCCGTGGATTGTCGTCGCCGCGGACATAATGGGCCCGTTTCCGTCGAGTCGTGCAGGGTACTCCTACTTGCTAGTAATGCAAGATCTTTTTACAAAATGGGTAGAATGCTGTCCCCTCCGCCGGGCAACAGGGGTAAAAATTTCCGAAGCCCTGGAAGATTTAATTTTCTCGCGCTGGGGAACCCCAGAAGTATTACTAACCGATAACGGTACCGAATTTGTTAATAAAGCGATTCACGAGCTAGCGAAAACCTACGGGATAAAAATTACGACAACACCTCCGTATCACCCGCAGGCGAATCCGGTAGAACGGGTTAATCGCGTATTAAAAACCATGATAGTTGCGTTTATCGGAAAAGACCATCGCGATTGGGACGCGAATTTATCGAAATTCCGCTTCGCGTATAATACCGCATACCACACAGTACTACAGGCATCTCCCGCATTTTTGAATTTCGGACGAGAACCGAAACCTGCGTCGTGCCATCGGGACGAGCACGGAAACCCCCTAGATATCGAGGTAACCCCGAACGAGAAATGGAAAGAGAGGATGGGGCATTTAGCTACGTTACGGCATTGGATAGTAGAAAATTTAGATCGCGCTTACGAAACCCAAGCAAAGTATTATAACCGCAATAAAAAAGACGCACAGTTCGAGATAGGGGAATGGGTCCTCAAACGAAACCGCGTCCTATCGTCGGCGGCACAGAATATCGCCGCCAAACTTTGCCCAAAATTTAGCGGTCCGTTTAAAATCGACGCGAAATTATCCCCCGTAGTGTACCGATTGAGTACCAAGGAGGGGAAGGACGCGGGAAAGGCCCATATCTCGGACCTAAAAACGTACACACCACCGGTAGAAAATGCGGGAAAGAACACAACAACAACGAAATAACAATTACAGATGCCGAAGCTCAATGAGGTAAATGAGCGCTACGCCGATGCCGCCAAAAATCTGGAGATGGTGGCGCAGACGATAATCGCGATGAGGAATTTCGTCCTCGGAGAGGCAGAGGACGTGGAGAGAGTCGTCTGCGCAGTTCCCGTGGGCGACCTGCTAGGCCCATTGGACGAGGCAGCAGCGGCGATAACGCCGCCAATAGAGCCGAACCGACCCCTCCCGGAGGCGAAGAAGGAAGTCGGATTAGTGGTACTTCCTCCAGAACATCACCTCCCGGAGGAGGAGAAGGGCAAAAAAGGGCCATATGTCCCAGGCGAAAAAGGGGACCTCATTTGCCTGGAGACGAAATTACCGCAGGCCGAACCACCCCGAAAGGGAGAGGGAGAAGAGGAGGAATTTACCGCGGGAAAGATGCAACAGCCGTCCCGACTCACCAAAACATCTAAGTACTGCACCCCGAAGAATGAAGCGACGGCCTCCTGGGCGCAGTACGAGAGGAGGGAAAGGGGCGAGAAGCAGGCAGCCCGGGACCCGGACGCCTGCTGGAACTGCGGGAAATATGGACACCGCCGTACCGAATGTCCAAGGAGGTCACGCCCGCACTGCTACCGCTGCGGAAGGCCCGACCGGTCGGTAAGGACGTGCGAGTCCTGTGGACCGAATTGGGTTTTCGTGGGGCCCCCTCAACCCCAGAAAGAACAGTGGCGGGACATCAAGGGCAGAAAATAGGCCCCGTGTCGTTCCGGTTATTTCCGCCCGCGTCTATCGAGCCAGCCGAGCTGCTACCGTTTCCGCTATCGTTTTTTGTGTGTCTTCTCGGTTACATTCCGCACATTCCGGTTCCGCTACCGTTTTTTTTGTTTGTGTGTCTTCTCGGTTACATTCCGCACATTCCGGTTCCGCTATCGTTTTGTGTTTTTTCTCGTTAGAAAAGGTCGCTCCAGTTATCGGAGGGCCCCAAGATCGGGGGTACCGGCTCCGCATTTGATTTTTTTTTGTGGAGTCCCGTAAAATCCCGGGACCGACCTAAAATTTTTTTTTCTCTCAGTTTCGTTACCGTTCCGGTGGTTGGTTAGGAACCACGTTTCTCGTTATTTCTAGTCAGTAAATACAGTACCAGCGATTATAAGAACGACTGAAAATTAAATATTTTTATAAAACAAAAAGGAAAGAAAGCTACAAACTTATTTCATACCCGCCACAAAGTAGGTTAAGGTTTCGCGAGGAATCTCGTCCGAATCACGTAATAAAGACAAGTAGTCGAATAAGAAAAATTGCATGGGGAGCGTGTGTCTGTCCGAGGTTGCAGGTTTTCAGGTGTGAGGGGAAAACTTCCGAAGGGAACGCTCTTTCGACAACGAGCTCGGAATCACAGGTTCGACGAACCGTTGTCGGTCCGGTCCATTTTAAGGGGGGGGGAGTTGTGACGTTGCAAGTTTGCAGCGTCCCTTCCCTACCCCAAGAATAGCGAAAAGAAAAACCGAGTTACGTATGGACCGGGCCGATCCTGTCTCGAACCACGAATCCGCACGCGGAAAAGCGAGCGTTCCCCGAGGAAACAAAAATACCGAAATTCCAGCTGACGCCCGATACGTTTGCCGAGTACGGCTAAGTTGCAGGGGCGTATCATCAGGGCGACGAGACCGCCGAAAACTCCCGAAGCAGGAAACCAAGGCAAGGAGCGCCCGAAATCTGAGAAAGGCCGAACAACAATAGTCCGTGCACGGGCGAATATAAAAGGAGTCAAAACACACGGGCCAATCAACCCGGAGGCGCCGACGTGGGACCAGAACCCCTACCGAACATCGTTCTTTTCGCGATCCCGTCGTCGCCTCACCCCGCTTAAAATGGGGTTCTAGCGTGGGTGGTGGACGAGACACCTGAGAGGGAACATCCTCACCGGTCGTTTATCGCAACCGGTAATTTCGCGAGTAATTCTCGGGCTCCTAGGTTCCGTTAGGACACGGCCCTGCGTAGCGCTAGATCGCCAGCGTGAAGTACGCCACTAGGGAATTTCGGCTAGGTCGCTAGAGTGGGGGGAACCAGAATCGATACGCGCCGTGGCGAGAATCGAAGGAATCACTGTCGTACCGGCTCGCATCGCGAGAGTGCCGCTCTGTTTTGATACCGAAAGATCTCGTACGTTAGATTCCGCGTGCGGAGAGTGCCGGTGTCGAGAATCCCGACTATCGAGGGAAGGAAACACAGCCGTCCTATTACTTCCGAAGGACACCGATTCCGAGTCACGGTAAGTCGACAGTGATTCCGTAAACTCGTCTACGAGCGAGCTCGTTAATTTCGCGGGGGGCACGAGCCGATCGCCGACTCTGTCCCCGATATTCGCGTGTGCCGAGGCGCTTCCCGCCTCGTGCCCAGGGCTCGTACCGATCCGACGGTACTTTGAGCCGATTCAAGAGGTTCCCTTCCGTTAGCATATCGGAAGTTTTCCTCGGGAGAACCGACAGCGTCGTGAGATAGCTCCGTTTCGCGGACATTACAGTACGCGTTTCGCGAAGGTAGGAATCGCCATTTCGCGGGAATTAGATATCGCTTAGATCGCGCGAGCCGTTACCATCTCGTTCGCGGAAACTTTCGAATTTCCCGAGAACGATTGCGACAGTCGCGACCCGTGCGACGAACGTCTTCGCACGTCGACAACCGCGCGCTGCGAACCTCCACCTTATCGCAATCCTGTACAAGGAGCGCGGGCTCCCGGTTGCGGCCACGTGGCCGCGCGCCTGTAATTATTGACGACTAATTAAATGACTGAGAGCGAAAATCGAATTCGTTAATTTCGCCTGTGAGATCCGCCCTGCCGTGAGGGCTGTCCCCGCTATTCCCGTGTCCGAACTTCCGACTCCTCGCGCCTCCCTCTCGACCTCGCGCTTCTCGATATTCGGCCTTCGCGTCAGCTGACCCGCGAGCAAACCGAGAGAACGTTTCGTGCGGTACCCTTCCGGTACCTGGCGCCCGAACTTGTCGAATCACGTCAATCTTGATCGAATTTCGAGAGGTGCGTTTGTCCCGGGTGGACCGCGTCCGCACGGCCGCGCGCGGCCCGGCCTCAGCGCCTATAAAATCCCGGAAGTTGCCGTTCTTCCCCGTACTCGGTCCGACGGAAAAAGGGCAACGTGACAAGATATTTGAATTTCCTTTCATTGCATGTAGCAACAATCATTTTATCCAATTCAAAATATTTTGATTTTATTGACTATGCATCTGAACTATTACAATATTTTGTAAAAACTTTTAAATTTTACGGATCTCAGTATATATCTCACAATATACACAATCTTATACATATTACAGAAGATGTTAGAAATCACGGGCCTCTTGACAATTTCAGTTTTTTTAAATTTGAAAATATCTTACAATCCATTTTAAAATCTATTCGGAAAAATAATAAAGTATTGGAACAAATAGTAAAACGACATACGGAAAAATGCAATATTCCCGCAAAGAAAAAGATGCATGATAATAAATTACCTATTTTTAAAAAAGAGCATTTTGAGGGACCCTTAATAACAAATATCAAAATTACCAAACAATTCAAATGTGTCGATTTTCAGAATTTCTGTTTAAAAACTACTGAGCCTAATAATTGCTGTTCTCTTAGTAGTGATATAATTCTTGTAAAAAATATAGTATTATCGAATGAATCATATAAAATTATTGGTATAAAATTTTTACATCTAAAAGATTTTTATAAAACTTCTTGTAGATCGTCGTGTTTTGGAATTTTTTAAATTGAATCTCCTGATTTAGGTCCTTTGGAAATGTTTGATATTGCAGACATTGCTAATAAATACGTTAAATTGAAACTTGAAGTAAAAATTGTTTTTCCCATGCTACATTCTGATTGCTCTGCGTAAGTACTGTCACGTCGTTTCCTTTCTCGTGAACGAGGAAGGAACCGCGCACGGGAAATTACGGCTT
Source organism: Lasioglossum lativentre (assembly GCA_916610255.1). NCBI lineage: Eukaryota > Metazoa > Arthropoda > Insecta > Hymenoptera > Halictidae > Lasioglossum > Lasioglossum lativentre. The sequence goes on along the minus strand of OU744359.1, from coordinate 21,732,476 downwards.
GAAGACCGGGCCACGCTCGGTCGCGCGACACGTGGTCCTCCCGGGACAAACAATCGTTCGCGGAATCGAAATTCTTATTATCCGTTAAATCCGCTATTAGCGGATCGCTAATACGAAATTCGGGCGCCAGACACGACAGGGTGTCACGCGAAAGATTCACGAGACGCGAATTCGGCACGACGATCTCGATTCCGTGAGGACTGCGCGATAACCTGGGATAGCCGCGAACAAGGTCAGGGTTCCACGTGAAGAGAAGGAACGGGGCATTCCCCGCGACAGGAACGTTTCTCGTAGTGAGAATAATTGACGCGGTATTCGGCAATAATGGTCGTTTATTAACGAGATGACAGTAGTGGCCGCCAGTGAACGCCGGCGGCAACGTGAATTTGCCGGCGCGAAGACAATTTCTTTCGGCAGGTGTTCGACCGATCGCGCGTACTCTATTCTCTCGCGTTGAGCTCGGCAGTCACAGGACTTCGCGTGAAAATACAAGCCTTTACGGCACGAATTCTGTCGAGCTCCGATGACAGACGCGTAGTTTCGACGTGGACTGGGCGCGGATCACGGCAAAGTCGCGAGAAGGTCGAAAGCGGCACGTCGCGTCGTCCCACCTTGGAACGTTCGAGATGAGCTTTTTCTTTTACTTCGACCTCGCGTTCCTCTCAGGAGAGCGACTCCTGGTCCTCGGAAACGACGGCGGCAACGTGGTACGCGACACGACACAGAGGTTTCGCGAAAACGTCCCGAGCCAACACGAATTGTTCACACACTTTGATCTTAGCAAAGAAACGGATCGGCACTTACCAAACGGCAAAGGGGGGTCGTGTCCTTAATCGGCACTATTATACTTTTTCGCAGATTTCAATGCGGCAACTTTATAAGTCGAGATCCAGTGACCCAGTGACCCAATTCGAGCCGGCTCGGTAACGCGGAAGCGAGGCGTCCCCCTCTCCCTTGACTATTTCCTCCTAGGCGGCGCTCGGGCCTATCGCGTGGCTTCTCGCAGCAGGGACAACTATCGTGCCCCTCGGACCCGTGCCTCCGGCAATTTGTCGATTTTCCGGGGCTCCATGGTACGGGGCTGCGAGGGCGGCCAGAGTGGGTGCGAGCCATTCCAGGGTGTTCTTCGTGCATCTCCTGGACGAGAGTCGACGAGGTTGGGCTGTTGTACGTCCCGCATTCTCGATATCCTCGTCGGCCTCTCCGGGTTGGTAAATCCGGACTCGATTCCCACTCGATCGTCTGATTCGTCCATGATGCGCTGCGATAGGTGCTCCGAGCGTCTCTTCCGGAGACTCTGCGCCAATCACGGCAGGAAATAGATATCGGGTTCCTTCTGACTCCGGCTACCCCTGAAACTTCGTGTCGCGCCCAGCGGCGCGACATTCAAACGCGATAATTCCGTTCCGCTGGAACTCGAACGTCCAGGGAGACCGATCGCACGGCCGATTTCGCTTTTAATACCGGCCCGGTCCTTCGCTGAGGGTTCGGCAGGACGGTGGCAAAATCTGCCACGTCACAGTACGTACACGTATATCTTTTTTTTGAGGGTAGATATTTTAGAAACTACCTTCATATTACAGATTTTTTAGCACGCTCAATAATTATATATGTCCCAGTCAACTGTAATTATTGCAGTTGTATTGTATGTAAAGTCAGCAAAATCGTGGTCTATTTTTTCTTACCGGATCACAAATTAATAAAATATTTTTACCTCGCTAATTTGCAATTCGATAAAAAAATTTAACCACATCATAGGACGATAGAGCTACTGGCGAACTACCTATGTTATAAAAAAAAACAGTATCGCGCCAGGGTAATAGCTCATATGGGTGGTGTGGAAACCCATAAAAGTTTATTTGTTATCGGTTTTCAAATAGTTCTGCCAATGATCCTCGTACAGGCTTAACATAGGATTGAAATCGTTAGATATTACAGTTGCAGATAATTGCAAATTTTCTTATTATTCTTCAATTGTATTAATTTTGTTAACTATTTACAGTATGAATTCGTGGAGGATCGTACAATTTGTGAAAGATACCACGGTAGAGGCAGTACCATCAGCATGGTTGCTATATGGTTACTGCTATTGGCCATCGTTACCACCAATCGTTTGAGAAATGCTATTAAAAAATGTGAAGAAATGAACACGGGTTGGGAGAAACACAAAGTTAAATGTTTTAGAAATGGAACCTTTGGTAAGTTAAAAATGTTGTACTATGTACAATGAAACTAAAATAATTACTTATTATTAAAAATACTTTCAGATGTTTACGCAAAAGCAAGATCGCCAAGTCGGAAGGTCCAAGTCAAAAAGGCCAAGTCGGAAGCTGAACCCCAAAAAAGAGAAAAAGACAAGAAAAGAAGCATGTATCAAGCAGCGACAGCGATAGCGATTCCAATTCATTAATATCTCTGCCGCTGCCTCCTACGTTGCAAATACATGAAACATTAGGTTTGTAACTGAAAAGTTTTATGCTATGCAACATTGTACTATCTATAGCTACTTAATTTTTCTTCTTTTATAATTATCACATTCCTATTACAAAAATAATTATTGTTTTCAGATGTGTGCACAAATCTGTTGTAATGAATGGTAACTATTAATAGATTTATATATAAACAAATAATACAAAAATATTTTTAAGCACCTGACACCTACCAAATCTAAATTTTTAGAAAATCAAGAGATGTTGTCTCAACTGGACAATAACAGCACCACAGTACAAAAATATTTAAAAACAATAATAGAACAGCAGCTGTTGCGCAGTATGATGACGGATGTTTTAAGTAGAGTAGAAGGATTAGAAAAAAGTTTAAAACAGCATTCTGCGCCAGGACGAGAAAGTCTATCAATTTTCAAACAAAATATATTATTTCCAATTAATTGTGAACAAGAATTGCAGAAGTTCGAAACACATCTGCAAGATGAGAATAATTTTAAAGACGCGGTAAAAAAACATAACGTTAACGATACAAATAGAATTCCAATTCAGTTGTAACAAAATGGGGGGGAACCGTTTCAGGTGGCATAGAGAAAAGGCGCGATTGTAAGTGTAGTAGGTAAAAAGGAGAAAATAAAGAGTAAAAGTGAAAGAAAGGTGGAGTGAGTATGTTGTGTGGGTGGAGGAAGAAAAGCGGAGTAGCGGGAAGTAAGAATGGGTGGTGAGCAAGAGGAAAGAGAGAATAGAGAAAGAGAGAAAGAGAGAAGGAGAAGAAAGTGAGGTTAAGAACACAATAGAAAGGTGTCCAGAGGAAAGAGAGCTGAGCGGAGAGCGCCACCTTGCAGGAAAAGAAGGAAATTAAGAGGCGGGTGACAGGAAGGCAGGTAAAGAAGGCAGACGAACAAATAAGAAAAAGAAATGAATAAAGAGAAAGCAAATAATCAGGAAAAGGAAATGGCAAGAGAGCTAATGATGATAAGAGGGAAGGAAAGGGTAAGAAGTAACAGCCTGTCAAAAATAGAGGGCCTAGGAAAGTGGTTAGATAAGAAGAGAAAGGAGAGGGGAGGTGAGGAAATTGAAGAAAAAGAAAAGGATCCGTTCAGAAAAAGTAGAAAGACAGGAAGATCGCCGGAGAAGGAAAAGAGAGAGTACAGTCAAGAAACAATAGGGACGCAAGAAGACATTAGAGAGATAATAAGAGAGGAGATAAAGGGGGCATTAGAAGGAACGATAAAACTGATGAGCGAAATGTCAGACGGATGGAAAGAGTTGAAAAGTACAATGAGAGAGCTGAAAGAAATGAAAGAAGAATGGGAGAAAGAAAGAGAGAGAGAGAGACAGAAAAGCGTGGAGAGAGATAGAGGAGAGAGTAAAAAAGATAGAGCTGGACGGGACAGTAGAGGACAAAATAGACAAAAGGTTCGAAGAGTTAGAAAAGAAGAGAGGTAGAGAACAAGGAGAAAGGGAAAGTGGTGAAATAGAAAGAAGAATGAAAGAGATAGAGGTGAAGTGGGAAAGAAAGGAAAGGGAGATAAGGAGAAAGAACATAATAGTTAAAGGTTTAGAGATAAAAGACGGCGGAGATGGAATAGAAGAAGTGCAGAAACTATTAGATGTGATAGGTGGAAAGTACGTTAAGAAGAAGAACGTTAAGGAGATGGAAAGATGGGAAAGAAGAAGGAGATGAATATAGGATATTGAAAAACAGATACAAAAAGCTATGTGAAGAGAAAAAAGAGCAGGAAAGAGAAAGAATATTACTAGAAGCAGGGAAAGCGAATACAGAAGGAAAGGTCTGGGATTTTCTAAGGAAAATGGGAGGAGGAAAGGGAAAAGGATTGGAGAAGGAGATAGAAATGGACAAATGGAAGGAGTATTTTATGAGATTGCTAGGAGGAGTGGAAACAAAGGTAGAAGGAGGTGGCAGGGGAAGGAGAAATGAAAAGAAGAATGAAGAGATAGGAATGGATGAGATAGAAAGAGTAATAAGAAAATTGAAAGACGGGAAAGCAGCAGGAGAGAATGAAATGGGAAACGAAATATGGAAATATGGAGGAGAGAATATAAAGAGAGAGGTGTGGAAAATATGTAATAGGGTATGGAAGGGTGAAGGATGGCCAGAAGAATGGAAGACGGGAGTAGTACCAAGGGGGAGGGGGAGGGGGAGAGGGAGGAGGAGAGGGAGAGGGGGAGAGGGAGAGGGAGAGGGAGAGGGAGAGGGAGAGGGAGAGGGAGAGGGAGAGGGAGAGGGAGAGGGAGAGAGAGATGCAATATTGTACAGGGAACGGGTTCCTCTTGTAAGCCGTAAGAGAACAGGAATAAACATACATACATACAGTTGTAACAAAATGATTAATTTGTAGGTCCACGAATTAGCATCACTAGGAGGCTTAAATAATTACAGCCAGTAAAACGGGTCATGGCCTGTTTAATGACTAATGAATTTGGTATGGAATACAGTTGGCTAGGAAGAAAAGGCAAAGAAATGTTTCATACTTTAAAATTAGCCAAAATAATAATGGGTAATTATCACGTTTATTTTATTATTATATTTATTTGTATACAATTGAATATTATTTAACTAAAATTCCATTGTTTAGATGCAGCAGAAAAATCGGGAGTATCAAGAAATAAAAAAGAAACGGAAATTTCCATTCAGTCATGGCTCAGGAGGGCTATGGAGCACTGTAAAGTTACAGTCAAACACCTGTAGTTTAATTATACCCGTATTATGGTATTTTTAATTAAAAAATATGTTGGAAGCTTATTTTACGTTCTTTATCAATTTTATTACGCCCTAAGCAGCTACCGAGTTTTGCTTATAGAGACGTAGCAGCCCTGCTTTATACATGTACAATGTTTAGGTTTAAGCGTAGAAATAAGTTAGTTTTAAGATGTCGAGGTCGAGCGACACGGTCTTTGTTAGCCCCGTGCGTTACACGTAAGTACCAAGGATTGACGCGCCTGCCAATCAGCGGTAAGCGAAGCCGTGGTTTTGGCGATTCCCAGTAACGCGCTCGCGATGCGTGATCACGTGAGCAAGAAAAGAACCACCGTTAATCGCTCTCATTACCTCGCCGATCAGATTCGTTCTGCCTTCCAGCCGAGTTATACGCTTTATATCGCGCCCAGTTCATTGTGAATACCTCTAGTATTGCCGCTCGAGATCGACCTCTCTCTCGACTCGATCGCGCGCCCTTTCTCGTTTACGCGATTAAACGCATTAAATAATCATTTCATAATCAACGTGCACCGGCTCTTCACCGACTTTCGTTAACCGCCGTCTCCTCACGCTTCCCACACGATTTGCCCTTCCGGACTCCCTTCTGTGTTCCGCACCCGATCCTTTCGATTTCCCATATAGTCCACTCCTTAAGTATTCGTCCCGGGTCCCGAACACACAATATAAATAAATAACCTCATATATAATAAATAAAAATAAATAAAATCTTGTAGCGTTTTAAAAAAATAATAATAACTAGTATAATGGCAATTTTGTTGAATATGTTTTTAACATTACAAAGAAATCGTTCTTCTGAAATATGTACAGGGTGTATAAAAAGTAATGGTCATCGGTCCTAGGGGTGATTCTACAAACAAATGAAATCGTTACCCAGGAGATATTGATTTTTCATAGGAAATGTTCCCAGATGATTCTAGAAAAATCAATATTTCCAGATGGTTCTGAAAAATAACAATTTTCTTTGTTATAAACAATTTTGCGGCAAGTTCCCTTTGCAAATGTCCACCGATCCAGAGGTATAGAATCGCCTCTAGGACGGATGACCATTACTTTTTATACACCCTGTACAATGTGTCAGATTGTTTAATAAATTGATTTAATAAATTGTCAGATTTTTAAATTTACCGAAAGTAAATAAAGTTATAAAGTAAATTAAGTTTTAAGTAAAAGTTAAAACTTGTTTAAACATTCACAAAAAGTCCAGAGAACGTTATTTTTGGCATCCGAAAAACGTTTACAAAATGTCCAGAGAACGTTACTTTCGGCATCCGAAAAACGTTCACAAATTGTTCAGAGAACGTTAGTTTCGACATCCGAAAAACGTTCACAAATTGTCCAGAGAACGTTACTTTCGACATCCGAAAAACATTATGAAAATGTCCACACAGTACGTCCTCGGGATGTCCTACTTTGTAACTGGGACGTTCCTACGACATTCAGAGGACATAGCATCAACACATTTCTTGTAAACAATTTACGATCGATATGAAGATAAATATTCGTCCTCCGAATGTACGTGTAACAACTCTGTTACCCGGGTGCTTTCTGCCGGAGATAGCTCGCCGATCCGGGGTTCGCGTTACCGGCAAGGAAGTGATCGGTCGGGGAAAAGGCGTGTAAGAAATAAATGATCCGTGTATGTGCTGAAATCAAGTCTCGCCGGGCGGTGTTTCGCGGTGTCGGTCGGCAGCCGGTTTTCGTCGTCACGACGACCGGTACGGTGCGGCGGGAGATCGCTGTCACAACGATCGGACGGTGGAGGGAAGCCTATCGTCGTCACGACGCTTGACGGAGGAATGATCGTTGCCACAACGGTCGGACGGTGGAGTGAAGCCTATCGTCGTCACGACGATTGGGCGGTGGAGTGTAGCCTATCGTCGTCACGACGTTTGGTCGGTGGAGTGTCGCTGTCACGGCGAGCGGGCTAGGGCGGCGGGGTACTTACCTGTAGTCGTTGTCACAACGATAAGATCGTCGTCGACATTGTGAAATCGCCGACAAATGATTTTACCGACACTATGTTTTCATCGACATGAGTAGGTAGACTAGGGGGATTCTGGATCAAGTTCATTGACCTTTCGAGGCAGACCTAACCCGGGGGAGGGGGTGGGGACTCTCCCCCCCTCCCTTAGGGAGGGGGCTTGCCCCCTCCCCCCCCTACCCTCTGGGGAGGGGTTTTTTCGAGGGTCACCCCCAGACCTAACCGGGCGGTCTTTTTCGGGAGTCACCCCCAGACCTAACCGGGGCGGTTTTTTCGGGGGTCACCCCCAGACGCGGTCTTTTTCGGGAGTCACCCCCAGGCGCGGACTTTTTCGGGGGTCGCCCCCAGACGCGGTCTTTTTCGGGGGGGGGGGGGGTCCGCGGATTTTTGGGGGGGTCAAGGCCTGATTTTTTTCGCGAATGTTTTTCGGGAGAGTGACGTCACAAAGGATAGGAGCGGTGGTCGGTGGATTTTTGTGACGTCACAGCGGTATCCTCTCGCGCACGAACCGCATACTTTGACGATTTAACTTCCTGCAGTGGTGGTGGGGGAACAGATCGTTTTGCTGAGTAATCAGTTGTAACGTTATGCCCATTTGACATCAGGGAATCTCGCATTTTGCAACTGAATACTTTGCTGAGTAATCAGTTTGTTGTAATGTTATACCCTTTGGAATCAGGAACGAACAGGAATCTCGGCAAACACATCTGGTGAAATATTACACCAAAAATTCTTAGAAATAAGTTTGCCAAGTAATCATTTTTTTGTAATGTTATACCACAAACTGCGCATTTTGTCGGCAACATCGGGTGAAATATTATACCATTTTAAGAAATACGGAAAAAACTTTGTTAAATAATATACTTTATTCAAAACATGATTCTTGTTCATCATTATATATTTTACACAGTTTAAATACATTTTCGACGGCACATACGCCAGTATGGAATGCACATCTATGCAGCCCCTTTTGCAACATCGACAATCTTGGAACATCCTCTAGATCCACATCAAGAGCCTCGATTCCAGTTAATTTCCACAGCCATTTTTTCTTTTCCAATCCCTTAACAACGATCTGCTGTGTATTTTCCAGGGCTAGTTTCAAACAGCTTCCAGCTTCTTTGTATGGAACATATCCGTCCATCCACCCGATTCCATGATGTTTTCTCGTTAGCCATCGAACCTGACGTGCTTCGGCAGCAGTCAATCGGTGGAACCCAAATGGTGGCTTGAATATCCAGTGCAATAGTTTATTTCCATCCCGTAAAATGGCCGCTTCTTTTACAATGAATTCGTTTGACCCGATCTTGAAGCCTTGTAGATCGACAAACGATAGATGAACCATCGCCGCTTGTTAAAGTATTCTGTGCACTACGTTGGTCAACGGGCTGTACTCGACTATACGATCATGTATAATCAAGCAGTATGCAGCTGTGTTGACTGGCACATTATCTCTGCATTCGAAATCTATGCGGACATCAATTGTAGCACTTTTAACAGACTCGTTTTGACGAGAGCAGTCTATGACCACAAATGGGCCACGTGATAAGAACTCTAATTTGTCCAATAGCGGCTCACTGCATCGATCACCATAATACGAGTTTTGAAATTTTGCGTACATATCGTAAAGTACCGCATACTTATTTTTTTCAAAGTCCAAGTTTAGGTCATCGTATGGGTATGATTCCGAATTTAGGTACAAACGTATGTTTGACAGTTTACAAACGTCGAATTGATTAGCAGTCTTATGCAATTGATTCTTCCTATCATTCTGCAATGCGAATATGATGAAGCGAGGTTTCTCCAGTTGTGTTACAGTCTTGATGGCCCACGTATGCATCGTAGTTGTTTGTAAATGTGGATATTCGTATAGATCCCAAGAGCGAAAACTCATAGGTACCATTTGACCTCTCTCGAGAATGCGTAGTAACGACAATTTGGTTACTTCTTCAAGACTTATGTGCGGCATTCGCCACTGAACTTTGAATAATTCGATTTTAGGTCTTAAAGTTTCAGGACCAATCAACGCGTTTAGATCGTTTCGTGATCGAATTAAGACTAACTCTTGACGCACGTTAACGGTAATCTTGTTATAATCTTCACCGAAGCCAAATAGCATATTTAATGGTATGCAGAAATTGAAATCTGCGCCATCCAGTTCACGATACCAGCCAGCGGTGGCCAATGCATTACTTTTTCCGGGGGAGATGGACACGTGTGTTTTTAACGCAGTCGTTATTCCAGGATTTCTACAGCGATCTATTTCAACGCCATTCAGTTCATATCGAATTTCATCAAACATGAAAGCAGCGCAATTGGTATCGAGAGTAACATTGTTACTTGTTCCTTCAGGTGCAGCCTCTGCTAAAAAGACTTTTTCTTCAATGTACAAGAAACTCTCGCACCGTAGCGTATACAGATCCTGCTGATGTATCGGTATCCTTATTTCATCACTATTTCCGAGAGTAGTATTTGCATAGGGATTATATGTGTGCACTTCTATCTTAGTTATACGATTATCAGAGGTTGGCGTATTGCCAATGGCCAAAATGTCAGACATTATTGCTTTCCAACAAATCCCAGCGATTCTAGAAAAAGTATGTTCTGCATGCTCAGGTTCTTCCTCGACGATGGTGTGGCACGATAATGTGTTCGACTTACTGTGTCGATGAATGTATTTGTTGCAGCGGTCGGAATTAGAGGTTCATTCGTTTTGTTATACACAAGCATAATATAGCACTTATTCGTAGATGCGCGGGTCCCGCCGTCTCACGTGTAGTCTAACCGTGATTTCTTCTCCACGAAAATCAATCAGACGATTGTTTTGGTCCACCAGACGTATTTCTAAATCATCTATTCTTCGCACGACGATCGGAAGATCAATGACTCGCGGCGGCGTTTCTGAGATCTTATATCCAGGAGGAACCCTAGGTGAAAATTCGTAAATAATGTGTACAGGTTTTGTTGCTTTATACAGGTTATTTTATAATAATTATAATTATAATGATATACACAATGAACAAATCTCTATAATATAAACTGATGCAATAAACCGCTTTTATGCTCTTTACACCTCGATCATCTTTGCACACTGTTCCAAACCAGAAGAGGGCGATTCTGCGCTCTGCTCGCCTTTTCATACCTAGCACACTCATATCTACCCACACCGCATCTTCATACCAACCTATACCCCACATAAAAATCGTGAGAAAATATTGCTTATTCGCTTTAGAAAATTGTTCTAAAGTTTAGGAATTCATCGAAAAATAAACCGCTTTGTTATCTTTCTGTCTTTGTCTCTCCTGCGAGTGACATATCTCCCTCTCTGTCACACCTCTGTAGGAGAGACAAGGATCTCTCTATCCTTGTCCTAGTTTATTTTTACTTCACCTCTACGCCGATAGAGGCACCACTTTGGCTCCTGCGCAGCCTTAAGGGGGAAGGGTACCCTAGAAACTGTCCCTAGAATTCCCCTAGAATACCCTAGAAATCTGGCCGAAACTTGGGTTTGCGGGAATACATTTTTCGTCCTTATACGTGCATATTTTGGGCTGGGTGAGGGCTCAATCGAAAGAGGAAGGTTCAGCGCATGGTGAGCTGGTCATGACGTAACGAGATTATGTTGATATCTAATAATATGAGTGTCCAAAGTAGGGAAAAAAGTCGAGAAATCACCCGCAGAATCCCAATGTATTTTTCTGTTACAAAAAGAGTTTTTGACTGCTGTCATAACCAGCGCACCATGCGCTGAACCTTCCTCTTTCGATTGAGCCCTCACCCAGCCCAAAATATGCTCGTATAAGGACGAAAAATGTATTCCCGCAAACCCAAGTTTCGGCCAGATTTCTAGGGTATTCTAGGAAAATTCTAGGGACAAATCCTGAAAAGTCACGTGACTACCCTTCCCTCTTAAGGTTCGGTTCAATCTTTCCGCCTTTCCATTATGCTGAGGAGTATGTGGCACAGTGCAGTCCATCTCTATTCCTTTTGTTTTTGCCCAGTTTATTATTTTCGTATTTATGTATTCTCGACCATTGTCGCACCTTATTTTGGACACCTTGCTGCACCATCGAGCTTCTATTTTATTTACAAACTCTATTAGAGATTCTTGCACATCCGATTTATGCTTTAGTAAATGTGTCTCAACATAATGGGTATAGTCGTCGAGAAATGTGGCAAAATATCTCTTCCCATCCCAGGTATTAGCATCCAGTGGTCCACACACATCTGTATGAATCAGTTGAATTGGTCTTGTTGCTTTCGTCCTGGTTTCTGGAAATTTCAGCCGTGTCTGTCGTGCTTTCATGCATATTTCACAAGTCAATTCGTATTTTTTTAATTGATTCTCAGTAATATTCATTCCAGAGCTCAGCTGTAAGAGTTTTAGCATGCCACCCTTACTCAGGTGTCCTAATTTCCTATGCCATTGTTCTATCAAATTATATTTATTTAATATTATATTCGATTCGTTTTGTTTCTCAGGTTTCAAACTCACTTTATACAGTCCCTCTTCAGTTCTTTCTCCTATCAGGACTTGTCTTCCATTATTTTCCACTGTCATTCTATCTTTTTCAAAGGTCACACTTCCTCCATTTTTGTTGATTTCTGTGACCGATAACAGAATGGTGCTCAATTCTGGAACTACCATTACGTTTTTAAGAATGCATTGTTCAAATTCTAGGCTACCTACAGCTTCCACTTTCATTGTCTCATTTTCTTTTGCCACTCCTACCGTAGAGTTTATCTTTCTTATGTTTGACATGTTTTTAGTAGAGTTTGCCATATGTGTGGTTGTACCGGAATCTACTACCCAGTCATCGGATCTATTCACTTGTCTAGTCAAGTACGCAACCTTGTTTCCCTTATTCACTTTATCTGTTTCTTGTACACTTTTGTCTCTGAAATAGCACTGTTTCTCTGTGTGATTTAACTTCTTACAAATAGTACAGTACTTACTTTCTGTTTTTTGTCTGCATGATGCCGCATAATGTCCTTCCTTATTGCACTTGTAGCATTTTACTTTGGTGCTTTCCATGGTGGATTTGGATCTGCATTGCCACGCTATGTGACTGGTTGAATTGCACTTGTAGCATTTCCTTTCTTTGGTTTGGTATGCGATTGCACTTATACGTTCTTCTTTTCCTGCCAGTCTTTCTTCTTCCGCTGTCGGTATGGCAGTTAGATTCTCCAGCGTTCTTTCCGCTTGCGCTGTAGACTCCCATGCACTTCTAAAATGTTTGAATCCCTGAGGCAATGATCCTATTATTTTTTGCGATGAGCATGTCATTGTCTAACACTTTGTCCAGACTTTTTAATTGTTCATGATCTCTTTCAAACATGGAACACAGTTTTGTGCACATTTCATGTGCTGTTTTATTGGACATCAGGTGTATTAAGATTTTTTTATCAACTGTTGCGGTTATTATTCTTTGTGCATTTGCGTCTTTAATTAGCCACGCATTCGTTTTTTCTGCTTCTGTTGGTTCTTGGGTTAACATTTCAAAGTTATCTTGGGCTTTTAGAATTATACTCACTTGAAATTTCCAAATTGGAAAATTATCAGCATCTACCAGCTTTTTCACTCGTTGCATTTCCTCTATGCTTATTTTTCCATATGCTCTTATGGAATGTTCCAGAACCTGTATATATCCTCCCAGCAGTTTTTACTGCGATCTGGGCCCATAACCTGTTGCTTTATACAGGTTATTTTACAATAATTATAATTATAATGATATACACAATGAACAAATCTCTATAATATAAACTGATACAATAAACCGCTTTTATACTCTTTACACCTCGATCATCTTTGCACACTGTTCCAAACCAGAAGAGGGCGATCCCGCGCTCTGCTCGCCTTTTCATACCTAGCACACTCATACCAACCCACACCGCATCTTCATACCAACCTATACCGCACATTCATACCAACCTATGCCGCACACTCGTACCAACCCATACCGCTCATTCATACCAACTGCTTCACCACAATTATTCTCAACAGGTTTGTCATTACTGTATGAACCAGCTATTATGCTGCATTCCACTCTGATCACGTTGATGCTTATGATGTTCACAGGAGCGTTAGACTCATGCCACATTTTAGGTGGGAGAATACGGTTTGCAGAAAATCCAAGTAGCGATCCTATGTTATTAGGTTTCTCAAAATTAATCTTATAGGAGCAGTATATTTCACTCTTCATCGTATTATTGTTAGCACGTATAACTGTCGGGATATCTTCGCAGTATTTCCTGTTTCAAGTACTTATCGATTGCATCCAGTTCGTAAGATCCTTCGGGAATGACAATTTTTTCGTCATTTTCACCAAAATAAAATTTATTGTTGCGAGCATCGAAGTTCGCTATCGTGTTAAACGTTTCAAAATCCACGAGACCTAGTTCGTATTCATGACCACTCAAATCTATCGAGGGAAAGTATTGTACTGCGAGCATGCTGCTCTTACCCGTTAACTTCAGTGTCAATGACGAGGGCGTCATGTTTATGCGAAAGGGGTGAAGAATGTAATGAAATTGTACTTGTCGGTAATGTGCATTTATAATGAGTTTTCCTCGAGAAATTTTACGCACAGTTGCCCGCAGACGATGCAAATACAGATACACCCGAACAAAATATTCTTGAAACGACAATGCGGGAGATTACTGAGAATCCTGAACAGCACACAGACGCCACCACTTTTTTGAATCAGAATCTCGGACCGCTGTCACAGGAATATTTGACATTCTTTTTCACGGATAAGAAAAAACATGACGACCACGTGTATGGCGTGTACTATGATAAAAATGCTATGATGCTTGGGGATAAGAATTTCGACGTAGACATGGAAGATAATATAATTATTGATAATGTAAAATACAAAGGAACACCAGGTCTTTTCGAACTAATTTTCAAGAGAATTCCCGACGATACAATATACACCGATGTGGACAAACACAAATATAAAAGTATACTCCTGGCAACAAATGCACACAGACGTAACCATAATGCTGCAAATCCCCCATTGAGTAACAGAGGATACAAGTATAAACATATAATTGCGGCGCTACTTGAAATGCGACCACGCAGTGGAAGAGGGGTTCCCCCGGAGCCTAATACATTGCCGGAACACATGATGGTTACCGATAATGCGATTGATTATGTACATTGGGATGATCCAAACGAGTTAGTGGATAGAATAAGATTCTTGGTATCATCGCGAGCTGCTGGACAATACTGGACATACAGGCCATGATAACGAAATCGTGTCAATCATAGAGGACCTCCGAGAAGCGGGTCTGATTATAAATTAAAGATGGTTTTGATCATGTTCAACAGTTTCACGATGTTGTAACCGTTTCGGTCACATATAGATGCTCCCGTGTATCGATAATAAATATCGATCCCACCACGGCGATCCGCGATATCGCGCACGGTCCTTGTCTTAACAAAGGACAGCGAGATCGCCCCACTAATTAGGTATGCGTACGTATCGATCCCCACTTTCGATAGCGATCGAAGGAGGTCGATGCGGATCGTCGATAGATCACTCTACGTCTGGAAGCGATCAAGTAAGCACGCGTTCGCGAAGTGTTCCGTTCGACGAAAATCGGTGCGTAGTCGGGAGGCCAAACCGGCCTGTTGGAATCGACAAACCGTCGATCCAACCTCGGTACGTGCGCGCCTCAAACCGAGGAGTCGCGATTGCAAACCGCGTCGTGGCATAGTCGAAAAACGTTTAATTAACAATTCGGTAAGAACGTAACCGCGTAGTAGTCAACTGCGTAACGTAAATTTTGTAAAAGTATCCGACTTCTGTAACTTGCCATGAGCATGCCGCGAGTTACGCAATGAAAGCACGAGCGTAAGAAAGAGCGACGCGTCGGTCAAGAAATAAACACAAGCGCGCCGTTCTCGGAAAATGATCGTAAATTCGCCGAACGGAACGGATTTTACCTTTATAAAGGCTTCAGTCGTGCTAAACATATTCAAAATTTAAACGATTATACACTCACAAATTCGTTAGGGCAATCGAGATTCCACTCGGATCACCTCTGTGTGCCCCGCTGGTGTCTCGTTATTGTTTCCTCTCGCCTTTGTGAGCGAATCGCAGATAGGCAATAACTACGTCCATCCGAGTTTCGGCCGGACCGGTTAATGTTACTATTTATGCGATCGCAAACCAAATCTGCGAATGGCTGTAGTATAAATACTCTCACAACTCCGTTAGGACAATTGAGATTCCACTCGGATCACCTCTGGGTGCCCCGCTGGTGTCTCATTATTGTTTCCTTTCGCCTTTGTGAGCTGATTATAACGAGTCAATAATCGTTCTATTTCCTGTGAGTGACTTGACGAAATTCGCGAACATCGGTCGGGAGAACTTCACGAATAGGCAATACCCACGTCCATCCGGAATTCCGGCCGGACCGGTTGTTGTTACTACTTCCGTGAATCGCATCACGAGATCCGTAAACGTAGTAATTAATACCCTCACAATTCCGTTTGGCAATTGAGATATCACTCGGATCACCTAAGTGTGCCCCGCTGGGATCTCGTTATTGTACCACTCGCTATTGTGAAGCACAGGCAATAGGCGTAAGCTGCGTCCATCCAGAGAAATCCGGCCGGACCAGTACGCGTTACTATTTCGCCTCGGTTCGATTTGGCAAACTGACTAAACACGATCACGGTCACTCTACCGAAGCCAGAGGTTACTTTAAGTCCACATACGTGCTGAGGAGTACCTCTTAGGCGGAGCGGAGGGACTGGGGTTTGGTGAGCGTCTCTATCTGTGCGTATCATCTGGAAACAGTCGAGCGAACGGGTAGTAAGACCGGCCAGTTTGTTCTTCGCGTGCGATAAATGTGCAGTAACATAAAGAATCGGTAAACTCGTCAAAGGAGTCACTCAGAAATATATATATATAGATAGTGGTAACCACGTAATTCAAAGGACGGTCAATAGAGACCTTTATAATTAAAAGGGTGATCTAGTAATATCAAAAGTAAAATTTTCGCGAACCAGACGTAGAACAAAGTAATACCGTAAAGTAAAATTTCGCGAACCAGACGTGGAACAAGCCACATCGCGCCGCGGATAACGCGAATTTAAATTGTAAGAGCCGGTGCTCCGGGAAGACAATGTTAGTAAATATCCATTCGAGACCGTGTCTCAAGTTGTAATTTTGCTATCAAATTCATAATGAGAATATACCCACCTTTTACCAGTTATTACACTCTATTACTCTGACTTTCGCCTAACCTCTCCGCCGTCCATTCCTGGAGGCACGGACCTCCACCGAATCGCATCCAGAGAGATTTAGCATATTTAAAGTTAACAGATCAAAGGTAACAAGCATAAAGATATGTACGGGAAATAACGGTAACAATGTCTATCAACAAGTTCGATGTTACGTTGCGAAACGAGTCAAATAAGGATGGTACAACATTAAAGAATTACATGAGACCTTGCGCTTTGTCTCAATGGCGACGCTTTTGATGCGAGAGACCGAAAGCTTGGAGGTTTAGCATACCCGACGAACGATGTCGATGCCGTGAATAAGGTATGCTTGGACAAGGAAATGGCGCATATTCTGAAAACATTAAATCAATTGGAGGAACGCATCTTCAAGGAAACACGTAAAACAATTTTAAAAATGTCGAATGAAGCAGAAAAAAAATGTAACGTCATGTGTTCGAAGCTGCTTCGAGAAATAATGGCCGAAGTCTATAAATTGCAAGCTTACATCGAATAAAATATTACTCGGCTGTGACGCGCGAGACCCGAACAATTATATCAATATTTTACATGATTATATTGTGCATGAAGGAGAAAGGACAATTGAGATTTTTAATAAATAATTTGAAAAAATATGCCATTTTTTAATTCCAAAACCCTCTTACAAACTACGTACACATGAGATTTTTTTTTATTATATGTGCCCTGGGCCTTGAATGGGAAGAACAATAAAGTTTTTTAATAGGAGGCGGCACGGTATCCGGTTGCGGATAGAATTTTACTGCTCCGGCGGTTTCTTGGAATTTCATACCCCGTTTCCAATATTGCTTTGGACTGGAGTCATGTGACACTTAGCAGTGTTCGAAAATGTTGCGCCAATGTTTCTAGACTGCGGTATGAATTTTGCCGAGTCAACTGTTTCGGGAGGTTATAAATGCGCTGTCCACAAATTAGTCTTGCTCAATCATTGTTCGCACAAATAACAAAACGGTACAACCATGGAGGAAATTCAGAAAACTAAACGCCAGTTGTGGGATCAGTCTGATCGCTTAAGATTGTAGGAAGAATACCTTGCCTGGGAGGAAAGGTGCAACGAATGCCTCGAGTTGCTTGAAGAATACAGTCGAGTGAAACGTCCTCGATTATCGATCGGTATTCAACAATCATTGGTCGCGCGTATCGCCGGTCTTGAGAGTTTAAAATATTCTTTGCGAAGGCGTTTCGTACGTGAAGCTGCAGGACACGCAAGTACAGAACTCTTATGGCGCGAAATAGACTCGGCTTTCAAGTGTCGCATATTAACTGGTGCTGTTATCAATTCCAATTACATTGAACCACGCAGCTTCCTCCAGGATGCAAGGGAAATGGTGCTCGAAAAAGTACGAAACGCATTGGAAAAACATAGGTCTTTTAAAGTGAACATGGTGTTTAATGGTGAATTTGTTGCAAGTGATCAACGTTCGCGCAAAAGCATGAGCACAAAGAACTGTGAAATCTTTTACACATCCGATCTCGAAGAGTTGTACGAGCGGTGTTTCGTGGAGCCAATCCTAACATCGTTGGAAGAATTTCACGAACGGGATAGCGGATGGGCATTGTCACGAATACTCAATCTTACTGTGTGCATCAACAAGTACAACCCATTGCATGCGGGGTGCCAGATCAACGTACCGAGAGAAATAGCGGTGAAGCATGCCACAATTAATGTACAATCCGCAGGCAATGCGTGCTTTGCGTGGTCAGTTATTGCTGCTCTGTATCCCGCGTCAACTAATGTAAACCGCCAAAATTCATACCCGCATTACACAACTGTATTAAACTTTGAATACATCGAGTTTCCAGTGTTGTTGAATCAAATTACACGGTTCGAAAAGTTGAACGATATTTCGATCAATGTGTATGGTTTTGAAGACATCCGGGAGAAGAAAAATAGGGCAAAATCCATCATATTTTTTCCACTTCGCCTCACTAATGAGAAGTGGGACCGACCCGTCAACTTGCTGTACATACAAGACCCGGTTGGCAGTATGGGGCATTATGTGTGTATTAAGAACCTGTCCCGACTCGTTGGTGCACAATTGAGCAAAAATGAGCGCAAGAAATTCATCTGCGATCGGTAGGTACAACATTTTTACAAAGTATCATGGTATATTATAAAAAAAACGTGTAAAAAAATTATGTTTTTGCAGGTGTTTGCATTACTTCCATTCCAACGAAAGATTGCACATCCATGAAAGAGACTGTGCAAAAAAGTATGACTGCGCTATCGTGCTACCTAGCGAGGACGATAAATGGCTCTCTTTCAACAACTATATCAGGAAAGAACCGCTTCCATTTGTCGTGTACCCTGATCTCGAATGCACTCTGGAGAAGATGGAAGATTGTGAAGGGGAGAAATCACACGCATACCAACATCATAAAGTATTTAGCATTGCATACTATGTGCATTGTGCACACGATGCATCTCTATCGGTATATCGATGTCGCCGCGATGCAAATTGTGTCTCATGGCTCGTTGAAGAATTAGAAAAATTGGCTCATTTTGTTAAATCCACTCTATCCAGTAATATACATATGAAACAGTTAACGAATGAACGAATTGCCATCTAACGGGGCGTTATAGAGGTCCAGCACATCAAGACTGCTATCTAAATTACAAAATTTCGTTTTGTATTCCGATGGTTTTCCACAATTTATCCGGGTACGATTCGCACTTTATTATCGAAGAAATAGCTAATGCGTTTGAAGGTCATGTCGACGTATTACCCATAACGAAAGAAAAGTACATTTCATTTACAAAAAACGTTGAAGACCAGCAATCAGAGTCACGTAATTGTATTAAATTACGATTCATCGATTCGTACAAATTTTTGAATACCAGTCTCGACAAATTGGCATCTTTCCTCGATACAGACAAATTGACAATTTTACGTTTCGAATTTAAAAATCTATCCGTTGAAAATTTCAAGTTGTTGACACGAAAAGGTGTCTTTCCATACGAATACCTCGATTGCAAAGATAAATGAGACGATCAATGTTTACCACCGCTCGAATTATTTTACAGTTCGTTGACAGGCGAAACGGCATCCGAACGCGATTATACACACGCTGAGAACGTGTGGAAATGTTTCAACATAAACACCTCGGGTGAATACAGCGATCTGTATTTGAAAACGGATGTACTGTTATTAGCTGATGTTTTTGAAAATTTTCGTGATAGCTGCATCAAGAGCTATGGTTTAGATCCGGCATATTATTACACTTTACCTGGTTTCACGTGGGATGCTATGCTAAAACATACAAAAGTTAAGTTTGAATTATTAACTGATATCGATATGGTAATGTTTATCGAACGTGGAATACGCGGCGGTTTGAGCCAATGTTCCAACAGACATGCAGAAGCCAATAACAAGTACATGCAGTCGTATGATCCATAGAAACCATCATCGTACTTGATGTATTTTGACGTAAACAATTTTTACGGATGGGCAATGTGTCAGCCTTTGCCATATGCCGAATTTCAATGGGTTAACAACATTGAAAATTTTGATATATATTTGATTGCCGCTGATTTACCCATTCGCTACATTCTCGAGGTGGATCTAGAATATCCGCAACGTCTGCACGATGTTCACGCTGATCTACCATTCTGTCCGACGCGTGACAAACCACCTGGCAAAAGAGAGGCCAAGTTGCTTGCAACGCTATACAATAAGCAGCGCTATATTATCCACTATTATAACCTGCAGCAATGCCTGCGCCACGGTCTTCGTATTACAAAGATTTATCGCATCCTCCAATTCGCACAGTCACCATGGCTCCGCGAGTACATAGAATTAAATACGCTCTTTAGAACACGTGCAGCAAACGATTTTGAAAAGAATTTGTATAAATTGATGAACAACGCGGTATTCGGTAAAACTATGGAAAATGTACGAAAGCATGTAGATGTAAAACTCGTGACACATTGGGATGGAAGATATGGTGCAGAGGCAATGATCGCGAAACCAAATTTCCACAGCCGTTGCGTATTTCTGAAAACTTGATCGCTGTGGAATTGCGCAAACTCAGGGTGAAATTCAACAAGCCCATCTATGTGGGTATGTGTATATTAGATATATCTAAAACTTGCTTGTATGAATTTCATCACGAGTACATGTTTCCTCAATATGGTAAAAATTGTAATATAATGTACACAGACACAGACAGTTTAATTTATCATATTAAGTGTGAGGACATTTATGAAACCATGAGGCGCGACATTAACCGATTTGACACGAGTGATTATCCGATAGAGAATAAGTATAATATCCCACTTGTAAATAAAAAGGTTCCCGGCTTGATGAAAGACGAGAACAATGAGATGATAATGACGGACTTTGTTGGGCTGAGAGCAAGAATGTATACATTGCGTGTAGACGGGAAACAGGACACAAAAAAGCGTAAGGTGTAAAGAATAACGTTGTAAGGACAACAATAATGTTTGATGATTACATGCAAGATGAAATTGCTATGAGTCGTACACAGACATGCATACGATCGAAATTGCACAAAGTGTATACTATATCAGAGCGAAAAATTGCTCTCAGTCCATATGATGACAAACGGTATATCATACCCAACTCGACAGAAACATTGCCGTGGGGCCATTATCGAATACCATTGTAACTATGAAAATTGTTAATATTCAATGTAAATAGAAAATTGTGTTTTTATTTGAACAGGCTAAGTTGTTTATAATAAATTGTTCACATTACACAAGTCACCATCGCTTTTTTTTTCTTTTAAGGATGAGGAGCAAATACATTTACGTACACCTCCAAATAGGGGGTAGTGTCGGACTCACCTTCGGAGAAGCCGGAGGAATACCGACTAAATCTCCTCATCCGGACGATCTATGGATCACCCCTCTACTTGCACTTCCGCGGGGCCGCGGGCCTGGACCACACCTGTTCTTATAACTGTCATTAAACAAGTTACCATCGCCTAACAACGTCAAAGCATATCCCCCTCGCCATCCACCACCACTGATTTTGAGTTAACTGGAAACTTTCTTCAATGCACTCAGCGCATTCGGATGCCGGTTTTGCCGAAGCTATTTGTGATCCGCACATGTAGCACACTGTTGCTGCTGCGGCAGCTGGCGTGCAGCACATCACGTGCCAGCCTCCTTCCTAGTAACCCCAAGCCTGTTCTTCGTCTAAGTTGTGATAGCATGCGGAACATATCCGCCTGATAGTCATGGTATATACTGCGCCATCCCACGGCGCCAATACACATGACATCCTTAGTAATTTCCGATGTCTCCGGGTGGTCGCTGGGCCGGACCCAATCCATGGGTCCAATATAGTCTTCTTGCTGTTGATATGCTTCCTGCAGTTGGTAAGCTTCTGTAGGTATGGGCATGTTCGCTGATAGATCTACTGACTGTCCAGTGAAAGGCTGCCTCCTCTTATATTTGAATCAATCCTTTGTCCTAGGAATGGTACGTGCTATTTTCGTTCTTTGTCAGCGTCTTTTCTTTCTTAGCTTTCTTCTGTATTCGTGATGTCATCCAGGCTGGGCTCGATTCTGCTTTACAAATCTTGACGAGCGCATTTTTGCAGGTGTTCCGTTTATATATTTTTCTCGCACGTGACATGTACAGGGTGTACAAAAAGTAATGGTCATCCGTCCTAGGGGTGATTCTACACCTCTGGATCGGTGGACATTTGCAAAGGAAACTTGCCGCAAAATTGTTTATAACAAAGAAAATTGTTGTTAAATTTTTTGTTTACATCAACGCCTTCTACTCATCGAGAAGAGTAAAAGTCTGAAAGGAGCCATATGTCGCAAACAAATAGTTATTGAGATATAAGCTATTAAAGTTTTCGCAAAATTTGATTGTGTGGCAGTATACGTATAGACAAAAGCCTACTACTACAGTCCACCCGACCGTGTCGATGAGACAGAACATGATCGTGTGCGTGCCTCGAGCCAAACGAAGTCTAGCGACGAATGTCCCTTTAAACTTCGTTTGGCTCGAGGCACGCACACGATCATGTTCTGTCTAATCGACACGGTCGGGTGGACTGTAGTAGTAGGCTTTTGTCTATACGTATACTGCCACACAATCAAATTTTGCAAAAACTTTAATAGCTTTATATCTCAATAACTATTTGTTTGCGACATATGGCTCCTTTCAGACTTTTCTCTTCTCGATGAGTAGAAGGCGTTGATGTAAAAAAAACTTTAACAACAATTTTCTTTGTTATAAACAATTTTGCGGCAAGTTTCCTTTGCAAATGTCCACCGATCCAGAGGTGTAGAATCACCCCTAGGACGGATGACCATTACTTTTTATACACCCTGTACATAGTTTGTAAGAGGGTATGATGATTACATGCTGTGTCTACTGATTTTTTTATTAAACAGGCTAAGTTGTTTATAATAAATTGTCTTTGTTTATCCACGAATTGTTCACATTACTCAATCCTAGTCATTTTACATACACCTTATTTCCTTTTCTGCGCAACACTTTCTCCACTAAGTATACATCTGGATCGGCAACGCGATGGAACTCATATTCGTAGAATCCTCCAGCAGGTTTCCACCGGAATCTTGCAGCAGATAAGTCGCCGGATTAGTTGCTTGTACCTTGACTATCTTGAACACCTCAGTTGTCCAATTTGGTGTGTAATCTTTATCAAAAACGGTTTTAAATTTTCTGACACGTGCAGACTGGCCCACACTGAATTTCGCAGGCGCAGCAATCTTTATGTTGTTATACAGGGTGTCTCAAAATTCCTTCAGCTCCCGGAAATGGGCGGTTCCTGAGGTCATTTGAAGCAAAATTTTCCTTTTGCAAAATGTCCGCCGGGGCTTCGTTTGAGAGTTATTAACGAAAAACACGGACCAATCAGAGCGCGAGCTAGACCCGCGATGGCTGGCTTCGTGCGGCACGCCAGAGTTCTCTACTTGAAAAAGTGTAGCGGTACGCCACGACGATGTCTCGAACAAGAGAAGGAGTAAAAATTGAACATATGGAATTAAAAACTCACCTATTCAGCCATAAATCCACATGCTCCTTCGAAATGTGTGTCACTGGGCCACTCGGTGACGAACTGCATAGCTGGCTTCAGGTAAACGGCAGTGCCCCGTACGGCGTACGGTAAGGGATGCGCGGTCAAGTCGACGATCCGGACTTTCACTTTCACTTTCCAAACGATAAATAAATCGTATGTTTGTGTCAAACAGATGCCATGAAATTTTTCCACACTCACGATCACTGTTCACATTTGTCAACACATAGCTATGCACTAATAACGATTGCAATATCATTTGTATTGCAGCACAAACCACGAAAACGTAGTCTGTTCTTTCACTCGGCAAGAGGTAGAAATGTCATGTCCACGTGGCGTTTGAGGGTTCCTATCGTCCTAATACCTCCCTTAAGAAACTCTCTAAACGAAGAACATCCCGAATTTCCCTTTCACTGCACAGTCGATGCACTTAAATCCTTCAGTTTTGACGAACTAATCACTAAAAATTATTTGCACGTATACGGTGACCCTCCCGCTCGTTGTCCGTAAATTAGTCCTGCGGTCAGGCCGGGAACTGCACCGCTCGTGGTAGGTTGCAGGTATGCGATCGCAGTAAAATCCAAGTTGCCCTGTAGCGCACTGCCCACAAGGAAAGGTTGCACGGCAAGTGCGTCCAGGTCAATGCACCTGACAATTGTAAGGTACATCGCTGCGTTGTTCCTGCGGAGTGCCTGCGTTGTTCCTGCGTTTTTCCTGCGTTTTTCCTGCATGGCCCTGAAAAGGGCCGATTGATAAGAAAGAGTTCTTCTGTTGCGTTCAATTTTCACGGCCCTAAAAGGGCCGATTTAAAGAAAAAGTCGTTACGTTTCCCCGTTAAGTTGTGGTGGCCCTGAAAAGGGCTGATTATTTTTATAATAAGTGTTCTATGTATCCTCCATTGTTCGACACGCATAGCTCCGCTCTCCTTAGCATTTGGGTCTCTACTCGTTGGAGGGTATCCGGCCGAATATTTGCAATGGCACCGTGGAGGCGTGCCACCATCTCCTCCGCTGTGGTCAGCGGCTCACGGTACACATCATTCTGAAATAATTTTTATAAAACGAACACAAAATTAAGTAAGTACGTATTTAATAATGATTAAAAAATACCAGCAAAATTGAAATTACCTTCAGGTAGCCCCACAGGTAGAAATCCAGCGGATTGAGATCAGGTGACCGTGGTGGCCACGCGACAGGACCACCGCGGCCGATCCACCTGTCGCGAAAGGTTTCATCTATATAGGCGCGAACATCTGTGGCGTAATGTGCTGGAGCGCCATCCATTTGGTAGAACATGTTCTATCGGATCGCATAAGGAACATCGTCCATGAGATCCGGCAGAACATGTTCCAAAAAGTATGTAAATCCGGTACCGTTCAACCTATCCGGTAGGATGTACGGCCCGATTATGTGTTCGCCACAAATGCCGGCCCATACATTGACCTTCCAGCGGACCTGTGCTCCGCGTTGCCGAAGCGCCAACGGATTTCCTTCGCTCCACACATGCATATTGTGGGCGTTAAAGCACCCTTCTCTCGTGAAGAGTGATTCGTCCGTCCACAATATGCATGTGGCGAACAAAGGATTCCCCGCTACTTCGCCCAACAGCCACCTGGAGAACTCAAGCCGCTGGTTGTAAACCCGCACAAATTTGTACAGGTGCAACATGTTGTCCTTTAAAATGCGATGAAGCCGACCGGTCCACACTAAAACAAAATACATGAAAATACATAAATATCAACTATTAAATAACATTCATTTTTATTTTAAATATTGTAGCGGTGATTTTTTACTGTGACTTACTCTAAGCGGCGACTGATATCTTGTACGCTTACGGTGCCATCCTCTTCAACGATGTCCAAAACATCAACAACATTCCTGGCCGACCTCGTTGACCGTGGCCTTCCGGCTTCGGCTCCCGCGCGACAAAATGCGCCCGTCGAATAAAGTCGATTGGCCATTTGCCTAAGAAAATGCGGTGATGGTAGTTGCAATGTTGGGTGCTCCTCCGCAAGTCGCCTCCGAGTAGCAGCTGTATCTCCGTTGCACTGGGCATACAACCAATGCATATCGTACATTTCGCGAGAGGAATACATAGTCAAGAGGTTCAAGTCAGTCTCATTACGCGTGGCTTTGGAGCGTAAGAGTGGAGATTGTCTGTCTCTCTTGCACTAGTGTGTACGCGATTTTAAGTAAGCATAGGATTTGTATGGGTGATGCGAGGTTAGTTTAGTTGAAATCTAAATTCTTTTTAGAATAAATTAAGGAAAATTTCTACGAAAAAAAGGGTACGGTAGATGTAACGTTGGAATGTTTGGCTAGCGTTACGCAAGCCGAAGGGCATGACGGTATACTCGTATAGGCCGAACGGGGTAATGACCGCCGTTTTCGGAATATCGCCTGGGGCAACTGGGATTTGCTGATACGCCCGATGAAGATCGAACTTCGTAAACACCGACTTCCCGTGAAGGTTCACGGAATAGTCGTGTAGGTGTGGGACAGGATATTTATCCGATATTGTCACCGCGTTCAGACAACGGTTGTCACCACAAACAAGCCAGCCTCCGACCTTTTTCGGGACGAGGTGAATGGGACTCGTCCAAGGACTGCTGGAGGGCCGACAAATTCCTAGCTTGACGAGCTGTTGAAATTCGGCTTTCGCGGCTTGCAGTTTATCATGCGCTAACCGGCGCGTGCGTTCAGAAACGGAGGGTCCCTCGGTAAAGATATAGTGTGGCATGTCTCGTGGCGTTCTACTTTCGTTCTGCGACGGCCCAAGAACGCTTGGGAATTCGGAGAGGATACCGGCGAACGCGAAGATCGGATCGATCAACTTGATGTCACACACCAAAGAAGGTTTGACAGTGCCGGCAGCTGCAACTTTCGTCAAGGGATCGACCAATTTGCGGAGGCGCAAGTCTACTATTCTACGGACTTCTGTCCGTAGTGTCTTAGAAAATCGGCACCGATTATCGGATACGGCATAGATGCAATACAGAAGTTCCACGGGAATGAACGGCGGAGGTTCAGATTCAGAGTCAGACGCTTTTCGCCGTACGTGTCAATCGTCGTCATATTTGCTGCGAAGAGTTTATAACTGGAGAGATTACTACGTGCCCTTCGCGACCGGCAATAGAGAGAGATCGGCTCCTGTGTCGATTAAGAATGTGAGACCGAGATCGCGGTCTCGTACGTGGAGACCAGTGCTGGGACAATTCAAATAAAAAGTATTGGAAATAGTAATTACAATACTTTAATTCAAATAAAGTAGTACTTCAGCATTTATTTTATTTTTCAGTTCTACATAGAAGATTAGTTGAAAATATCTATTTATTACACATGTATAGAAGCTATTAATTGAAGTAATATTTGCTGTCCGATGTTTTAGAAATAATTATTTGAAATAATAGTTTTCGTAGAATGTATTAGAAATAATTATTTGAAATAATACTTTTAGTAGAATGTATTAGGAATAAATATTTGAAATAATATTGTTTTAAGGACATATGAAAATTAATTATTTCAACTAGTATTTCATAGTATTTTACTTACAATAGTCATCTGAAATATTAATTTGTTTTATAATTATTAAAGGAAGAATGTAAATAAGAAAGTATGCAAGAATGCAAAATGTTTATGTATTTCGGCTATTTGCCTTCAGTAACGTATGTACATATTTCAAAACAAGAATCTGTTAGACAACTTCGGCGTGGCCTCAGAACTAGTCCCGCAAAACTAAATAATCGTTAAACTGGGGCCGATGAAGGAATTGGTGTATTAAATTTATAAAATAATCTTCGCACATTATCGTATTTACTGAGCATTGCCACAGACGTATTCGGATCTTTTAAATATCGTAAAAATTCCATTTCATATTCGTCATTCGGATTTTCTGTAGAAACTGTGTTTTCCATAAAACTAAAGAAATTTTCTTCCACTTTACTTCCAGAAGTCGGAGGTAATTTTTCTTTGGATATTGAAGTACATGTGAGATTTTGCAAACAATCTAAGACAATACACCTAATGCGTTGACTATTTTCATTATATTTATTACCGGACAACCATCGCATTTTCCATTTAGGATGAGTAACTGTGGCAATCATATAACTATTTTCAGCACTATTAAAGTCTAACATATTAGCAAATCGAGTATTTATATTCTTCAAAAGGCATTCTTTCAATGGTTGACAGTATTTAAATGCTTTAGGTTTATCAATATCATTCAAATTATGTTGTAATCCAATTATCCAAGGTAGGGCATTACCCAAATAAATATCCTTTTCTGTTTGCATTTGGTCCAAGCAAAATGCTACAGGTTGCAAGCATTTAACATTGTGGGTAGTATGTTTGTGTAATAAACTGTATGGTTCAGTGGTTAAAATATCTTTATTTCGTTAACTTCGCGAACTAAGTCTTTAGACGGTTCACGATCTCTGGACTATCCACCACTCTGTCTCAGGACGGCTCAACTACTACTCAGTCCTTCGTCTCATTTGACTCTCTGCGTTTGCCCTGGTAAAATTCCGTAACAACCCTGATTGGCTAACCCACGCGTTGGATCCTTCCAATCAGGACAGTTCTTTTCTTGTCCCCTCGCCTATTCCTTACGCCCTTGGCATGCTTGTTTTCGGAACGACGAGGCGATCAGAGGGGATGCAATTTGTCGTGGGACTTTCCTTCGGGCCACCCGCGCCTGACCCTCTTGGCGAGAGACCGATGGGTCCGCTCTAAGTGCCCTTCAGTTAATCCCGTAATTTATGACGGTCTCTGTTTACTATTGAGGACCTTCGTGAAAAACTCTAATAAACATGCGACGAAAAAGATCTGGAAATTGTCAACTCAAAAATAGCTTCGTGGAACAAGAGTCATAAATTACGTTGGCCGTTTGCACGAAAGAAACAATTCTCCTTTGTGCGTCCGGTCGTATGCTACAGCATATTCATGTAGGAATTCCATATCTTGTAATCCAAAACCTGGTATTTGCAATACATCGCAGATTTTCTTGAGTTTATCCTCTATTTTTAATAAACATATAATGCTATCGTATAATGAATTCCAACGAGTTGGACATGGAGTTTTTGGTGCATGACCAGCAATATTTCGAAAAGCTTCATTTGCTTTGCTGCTAGAACGATTCACTTTATTCCATATATTAGAACACTTTATCATAGCAGCTTCAAATAATTTTCTGTATAATAGATTTTCTTTAACAACTTTTTTAGAATCGCTACTACCAATAAGGCTTAATGTGTGACTAAAACATCGAATATGTGGTGGAAGTGAATAAGGCGAAGGTACTGTATTAGGAATGATTTCACGTATATTATCTTATGATGTGATTTCTGAATCATTTTCACTTGATGCACCATCTTCTTCTCCATCGATAGAAGAATGGAAATGAAACTCCTTAAAAGCTTTAATGAAGTTGCTGCCATTATCTGTTATTGTGCACACCAATTTACTCTCATCTAACTCAAATGCCTCATGAATTTCATAGATTATTTTTGCTACAGCTAAATAATTATGCGACCCTTTAAATCGACGGCAAGCTATAGCCTTGGAAAATCTCATAAATGTTTTGCTAATTCCATGTACTGTCATTCCTAAAAAACTTCGACCATAACAAGACCAAATGTCGGCAGTTGTAAAAACATAATCCACACTTGATATTTCCTTCTTTATATTATTTATCATTTCATGGTATTCATTTTCAATTCTTTTTTTTAGAGTTTTTCTAGACATAGTAGCCACTTCAGTTTTTAGTTTACTTAAACCTGAAACTAACTGAATAAATTCCTTTTCTTCAACAGTACAGAGTGGTTTTCCTGTTGCTGTAATATATTTTATGATTAATTTATTAGCCTGCTCTTGATCGGACAATTTCCTGCGTTTGCAAGGTACTTCACTATCAGATGTAATTTCTAATACAGAGTTTTGCGATCTTTGCATTGATAAATCTGATTGTTTCTGACGTTTATATTCTTTATATTCATTTAATATTTCTTCATGATTGCGTTTAAGATGAAGTACAAAATTTGATGTTGCACGCAAACTTCCTTTAAAACTACGATTACAGCTAACACATGTTGCCGAGACATTTTTTCCATCATTTTCATTTGATATAACTGTAAAATATTTTCCATCGAGAATTGCCGGCACTTTTGCAATTGTATTTAGAATATTATTTTCACTGGACATGTCGTACAATAAGTTTCCCTGTTCACTTCTACGTTACAACTAAACTGATTCGTAAACACGAGTTACAGTAATATCACACAAACGGAATCTGATCGCGGCAGTCGGGTGATAGCACACACAAATGATTTCTGAGAAATGGTTCTGTTGTGGATTTTAACCACTTACTTACTCTAGGTATAATGTATAAGCATAGTTATGAATGTCTAGATATATCCATAGCTTATTTCGGTGAAAGGTAGTGCTGAAGTTTCATTCCACTAATAATGGCAGAAATATTTATTTCAAGTAACTATTTTAAGTTCGTGTTGAGAAATACATAATTGAAATACATATTTCATATACTTGGGAGATTAAATAAATATTTCAAATAGTATTTCCACTAATACAAAAATAAATAGATATTTCAAATAATTCAAAATAACATAGTTTTGGAAATAATCTCTGAAAATATTTTTATTTTTTATTTCAAATACTATTTTACCCAGCCCTGGTAGAGACGATGAGAATCGGTACTGAGTCCGTTCGCCTCCAAACGGATAGTACGGCTTAGTTCCCAGGAACACGGTTTAATGCAGTATTTCGCGTCTTTTCCGAATTTGCGGTGTACTAGACGATAAATGCCTCCTATGGAACCGGAGCGTGACGTACGCGTACGCGATCGGTTCCGCCCTCGCGGAGGGTTGCGGTTGCGCTCACGGCTCGTATTCGGTAGTTCGGCAAGTCGTTCCATCAGTCAGTCCACCTTCTCTTCAACCGCGCGGAGGGACGCGTCGCGGGACGAAGAGGCGGACATTGCGGAAGTACGCGGCCTCGACCACCTTGTCGGCGAGCTCGGCAAGTTTTGTTGGGTCAGTCACGTTTGACATCGCCAACACGGTGCGAACTTGCAGCTGTTCCAGGAACACAGTCCGAATGATCTCGTCGCTGCATGACCCATTATTCAGGTTCTGCAGGTGGGTTAAAAGCTGGGAAGGTTTCCCCTCGCTCACGACCTCACCTTTCAGCAGCTGTCGGAGCTTGCTCTCAGCCGAAACGGCATAATTCCTCTATCGGGTGGAGGCTGCGGTGACCACATCATACTTTAATACGGCGACCACGATGTCGGCCATGGTTGTTTGGTTGGTTATTCTTGCTACGGACAAGGATGACTCGACCTGACCGAACCAAAGTGCCGGATCTTCTTTGAAGAACTCGGGCACCATTGGTTGCCTATATGAATCTACACGGCCGCGCAACAGTGCTTGAAGGATGTCGTCGGGAACGCTGTGCATTGAGCCAGGCTCGTTGCTGGGTGACGCCATTTTACTTTACGAGCAATTACCCGAGAGTTTCGATCGGCGCGACGGTTGTGTCTCGCCCGGTATAGTTCGTCAGGCATGTCGACGGGGGTTCGACAGGGAACACGACCACGAACACACACGGTACGTGAATGTTTACGACGCACGACACTCGACTCATGCGCCGCAGGACGCAGAAGAGAAACGGCACAACAGAAAAAAAACTCGCACCAAACGATGATTCGCGCGTAACGTGATTACTGTCGCAAGGTCGGCAACGATAAATCGATTGTTGGAACTTTGAAACTTTTCATCGTTGAAATTCGCAACGTGCCAATGGACGATAATTCCGCGGGCGATACTGCGCGACGAGAGAGAACGCACACTCGTTTCACGTGACCACGGGAAATGATTACTTCGCGGCACCAGAGTTTTACAATTCGCACGCGTTCGTAGAATCGGCACGCTACCTTGCTGAAAGCGGGACGACGGACGACACGATGGCGGATGCGGTGAAGATCATCAAGGCGCCGGTTGCCGATGGCTTCACGCAACTGCTAACCTCGCTGTGACATACTCTGGAGACGTCCAGGGCGATGCTCGAATCGCGACGGCGGCCGACCTCGTGCAGTGAGCGGTTTGCTCGCTGCCTGGAACTGCTTCGTTTCTTACTTCCTTCCTTCAGGAACGTGTGGCGGCCTCGGGCACGTGCACGTGGTCCGTGATTTCTCAATCACGTCGGGGTCACCAATTGTAGGTTTTATAGTCCCGTGTATTGGCACGGTACTATTCAGCAGTCTACTCTGCTTCGGACACTTTGGAAGGTGATGGAAGTACGAAAGAATTGGTACACGTGGGTGTAACCGAAAACTCTATATTTAAGAACTGTATATATGATGGCCGATCAAGCTTATCAGCACGCGTGTTGCTTGATCGGTGGTTGGCAGGCGAGAGCCTTCCTGCCAACCTCGTCGTACACTCGCGTCTAAGGGAATTGCACTTGTTACGAGCCAGGGCCGTGAAGTAGCACGAGTGGCCGGTGAGGTGTTATTACTCTTGGATTAAGGTTTTAAGAGTGCAGACGAACCTGATACGTAACCAGGGTGCTGCTAGGTAGCGGACGAACCTGATGCGATAATCAGGGAGCCGCCAAGGATAGTTAAGAGTGCAGACGAACCTGACGCGATAATCAGGGAGCCGCCAAGGATAGTGGGTGATTCTTGTATTGAATAAGAGTGCAGACGAACCTGATGCGTAACCAGGGTGCTGCTAGGTAGCGGACGAACCTGATGCGATAATCAGGGAGCCGCCAAGGATAGTTAATGGACCTCGTAACTAGTATAATTTAATTGATA
This sequence comes from Lasioglossum lativentre, assembly GCA_916610255.1. NCBI lineage: Eukaryota > Metazoa > Arthropoda > Insecta > Hymenoptera > Halictidae > Lasioglossum > Lasioglossum lativentre. Next base: position 21,700,183 of record OU744359.1, on the reverse strand, counting down.
CAATCCGAGCGGTAAGATTGTATCGTGTGGGAACGTTCGATTACTAGATTAGGATTTTGGTCAATAATTGAGGGTTTAAGAAAGTTGCACGATTTACCAAACAACACAAATATATTCTAATAAAGAATGAGTATGTACAATTGTGGTGTCGCGACTGAATTGAAGTAGTAGTGTATGTTAAATATTATTACCTAAGATGCTCGGTGTTGACGCACTGGCAATGCGGGGGTCTCGAAACCAACTTAAGAAGAGCCTAATAGATTTAATACCGGACTAGCGGAATCTATACGGTTATATTTGATCGAAGGGGAACTTTAGCCCGATCTCACTGGAAGTGACTTTACGAGATGCAGCACAACGTGACACGGTTTGAGTCTACGAGAGTACTTGCCCCCGAGAGTAAAGACGCAAGGGTTTATATATCCCTAGAATGAATGGAACACATTGTTCATTATCTGTATCACTTAGGGCCAGACTCTCGTTTTTTGTCACTTTCAATTAAATCGGGTCCGAACTCGGTCTTCGTTAAAAAGGGGTTAACTATGATGTGAAAAGGTTATCTAGGGCGCTTCCTTCCAGAGACGATCCTGGACAGATTCCTATGAGGAATGCAATAGGGAACTGTTCTCTATCCGTCACACACTTCTTTTTTTTTTTTTTAATGTGAGGAAAACCTCACACTCATTCCTAAGCTATGGAAGGGGTGCCTACATTGTTATTGTGTGTGAGACACGAATGGTGTTAGACAATTACATGGTACACTGTTTCAATGAAATTGAAATTCCTTCATTTTTCGTCCCCGAACGCGTACTGAAGTTACTAACAAACATTTCATAATTTCCTCGCTAAACGTCACATGAAGGTCAACATATTGCACCTCGTTGGATTCGTTTTTTTATAAGCTATACGACTGTTGTAGTGAAAATATGCAGTCCGATTAAAAAAAATACGATGACCTTGAAATCTCGAAAAAAATGACCTTGAGAAAAAAATTCGGTCTATCACCGTATTAGCGCCTTCGAACAGAATATTTTCTCCCTCTGACATTTTTTCTATCATACAAAATAAGCGATATATTTAAGGTGGTCAAGTTAGGTGAAATACCATGTATATTTCGTTATATCGATCGTAATGATGTTACATGAATAATTCGTGTTGTCGGCGCTACAGGTTTGATCTTCTACTAAATTTAAGCAATTTTGCAATTAATTACTTCTCAACGTTTCGATCCCATTGTGGATCATTATCAAGAGAATTTTGCGTCTGTAAAGTATTGTTTAATTTAATGTATGTTTGATAATCTGAATGGTACTAATTTTAATTTAACTTACTCGCTTTGTTTAAACTATTCTATATATTCATTGTTGATGAGTTTCAAAGAGTACATGTATTCATCATGCTGATAGGCGGTGCACTGAAGGCATGCGAACGTTAGGGAAGAACCAGATCATACGAAGAAACAAAGGAACGACGTAGAATGTCAAGACCAATCAGAACTCACCGACCTATGTTTCACAAGTCAATATTTCGCGGAAAATATGAATCAAGTATTCCACTGTAGCAACAGTACATTCACTTATATACCATAACGTCGTTATGGCAAATTATTAATTAGCAGTCATAATGTTTGAACAACGATTTACGTGCATTAAGATTTGTGTGTGTGAACATTAGAGGTTGATTGTTGTGTGATTGGAAGCTTCATAGACACGTTACTGGTTTAGTAATACTGCAATTTAGTAGAAGATCGAACCTGTAGCGCCGACAACACAAATTATTCATATAATATGTTGTATTTATCATAGTTCCAAGCCAATTTCCTCATTTTTTGTTGTATAATGTGGTACCGACGAAATCGCAACGGTTAGTATACAAATATGGTTGCAATTTCAAATGATGCATGAAATTACAGGTACGGTTATACTGGATTTGTATATCGTCAACTGTCCTTCGCTTCAGTGAGGCCAGATGAGACCGGTTTCGGTCTCATACCCTCTCCAGTTTTACCCTTTCCACTATCCCATTCCACCACCATGAGTACACTCCAACGTCCCCCACTAACACCGTAGACTGGACTGCGCACGCGCAACGTGTCACATATTACTCTGGTCATCAGAGGGGGGGTACATAGTTTCCCCTCGATTACCCCGATCTGGCTTCAGTGCTTCGCTTGCATGCATCCGAAAAATCAAATTTAGGAAAATTATATGTATTGTCACGTCGCCGGTTTTCCTTTTGCCGTCGGAAGGGCGGAAACGCGTGCGACATCGGGTATTTATGGGCCGAAGGTTGGGCCACGCTCGGCCGCAAGATACGTGGTCCACCCGGGACAAACGGTGGCTTGCAGATTCGGATTTTCGCGAAAGAGTTTGTCACCGTTATTCTTATTTTAATTCTATTAGTTGAGGAACGGCTACGGTCCTGGTAATTCTAGTGAATCTCAGGTTCAAGTAGAGTGATCCCAATTGCTCGCGTATCGACCTCCTTCGATCCATAATGAGTGGGGATCGATGCGCGCGCACTGTAATTAGTGGGGAGTCTTAAGGCCATCGCACACTAGGACGCACCAGCACCGTACCAGCGGCAGCGTTTTGCCTCTCTCCTGTGTATTTCAATGGGAGTGCGCACACTTAGTAAACGCAGCACGGCACCAGCACGCCTCCGTATCGCCTCGGCAAAATGTGCGCACACTAGGACGCACCATCGCCTGACAAGCACCGTACCAACCGACGCTTTGACTTTCTCCTGTGTATTTCAATGGGAGTGCGCACACTGTGTAGCCACAGCACAGCACCGGCACGCCTCCGAATCGACTCGACAGAAGGGACATTCTCGGCGAGAATGTTTTGCCGGTGCTAGATATGCTGTTCGTACAGTTTTTGATAGATGATCGTAACGAGTCGTATCCTCGCATAAAAAAATTGAATTGGTTCGTCCATTTCGTATATTCGTCAAAAAATGACAATATTAATTATGCTAATTTTTAAGTTTTAACTATTTATAAAAAAAATTATATTTACATAACTTGAAGAGACTGCCAATTTTTCGATAGGTGTTATAAAAAGAGATAAAATGGATTTTTCCACCCAACTTTGAGGCCTACTTCCATCGCCTTAATATTATGAATGTCGACAACTATAAAAAAAATATTCGTGAAATATTTTTTTGAGTTCTATATCGTACCAAAATTTCATTAAAATTGGCGAGTTACGATTATTATTACTAACCTCCCTTGTTAGTCCGTTCGCCTATCCCTATCACCGGGGGACATACCCCGCGGGGGGCCAAGAAGCTCGAGCCTTGAGCTGCTGCGGTCGCCGAATAGTGCAATAAACCCGGCCGGGTTGGGTATATCGGTGTGAACCACTGCTAATCCAATTACAAAACTTCTTTATTTTTCATTATTTTTTAATGAGACTTTCGCCAATTTATTGGTGGCATTTTTCCGATTAAAATGACACTAAACACGGTATAATTGCAACTGTATTTAGTGGTTTAATTGACGGTATATTGTGCGCCACGCGGTGCACAGGCGGTGCTGGTGCGTCCTAGTGTGCGGCAAACAGCACCAAAACGAGCCCGGCGCACGGTGCCGTGCCGGTGCTGAGGCGGTGCTGAGGCGGTGCTGGTGCGCCCTAGTGTGCGACGGCCTTTATTATCCCTTCTTATCTTGCGGATCTCACTTCGACCATATGTGTCGTAGTGGGGACCCGCGTCGATCAAGCGGCGCTCTGCCTGGCCGGTACGTAACTGGCACGGTTACAAGTTCGATATTGAAATTACTTTCGGGCGCCAGACACTCGGCAGTGTCACACGAATAGCGCGATAAAGTCGCGAAGCGCGAAGGAATAATCCGAATCTGCGAGGACCGCTCGATATCCTGGATAGCTCACGAACGGTCGCAGGATCCTACGTGGGCTAAGCACGGGGCATTTCCCGCGGCGAAAAAGTTTCTCACAAGAAAATATGGTGACCAGTGATGGGCTTGAACAATGTTTATTTCGTCACATCTTAACGACAAGGCTGCCGGTGGAAACCGACAGCAGTCGAATACAAGCCCGCGCGTTCACAATATCGTAGCGACGGCTTTTCGGACACCTGTGCGTCATTCTCCTGTTCCTCTCTATCGCGTCGAAATCGGCAGTTTACGAGGTAGACTACGTTAAACAATCCGCGAGTTACGCGGAACAACTACCGAATTACGATGGACTACGCAGTAGGTATTATATGTTCATTGTTGATCAAGTTCAATGACCTTTCGAGGCAGACCTAACCCGGTGGAGGAGGTGCTTGCCCCCTCCCCCTCCCCCCACCCCTTGGGGAGGGTTTTTCGGGGGTCACCCCCAGACCTAACCGGGCGGTCTTTTTCGGAGGGTCCGCGGATTTTTGGGGGGTCGCGAATTTTTTCGGGGGTCAAGGCCTGATTTTTTCGCGAATGTTTTTCGGGAGAGTGACGTCACAAAGGATAGGAGTGGAGGTCGGTGGAATTTTGTGACGTCACAGCGGTATCCTCTCGCGCGCGAACCGCATACTTTAACGATCTAACAGAGAATGATGGAACAGACGCCTCTCAGACCCCGCCCGTTCTTTCCTGCAGTGGTGGAGGGAAACTCTTTTATTAGTCGTTTTGCTGATTAATCAGTTTGTTGTAATGTTATGCTCCTTTGGCATCAGGGAATCTCTGCACGTGGCAAACTGCGCATTTTTGCAACCGAACACTTTGCTGAGTAATTTTTTTAACGGAAAAAAACTTTCTTACCCCAACATTTGGGCGGCTGGCACGCGCATGCATAAACACGTACACGCCAGCATTTAAGACGCTATTTCATTGACCCCGACATTTTTTTATGTAATATGATACCCCTAGGAAGGAACAGGAATCTCGACAAACACAGCCGGTGAAATATTATAACTTCTTTTAAGACGTTATAAATATATTTACATATGTTTAAAGATGTCAGTCTCTAGCGAGAATGCATTCACGAGAAACCAATCGCAGTTCGTGGATCGTGTTTTTGTTTAATACAATTTTAAATCTCTTTTGTTCAAATCCTGAACATGAGCAAAGAGAAGACGCAATTAGTGGAGGAACTGCATGCCCCCGCCAGACGGATTTTTCCACGACGTCGAGTTTTAGTGCATGGGCATGACGATCTATGGCAAGCCGATCTCGTAGATATGCAGCCTCACGCGCGTATAAATGGCGGTAACAAGTACATATTAACGGTTATCGATATGCTATCCAAATATGTTTGGGGCATGCCACTCAAGACTAAAAGTGGAGGTGAGGTAGCTAAAGCGTTCACAAAGATATTTCGCAATCGACGTCCAAAAAATTTGCAAACCGATCAAGGAAAGGAATTTTACAACAGTGAGGTGCAAAAACTCTTGACGAAACACGGTATTAATCATTATTCTACGTATTCGGTTATGAAGGCTTCCATCGTAGAACGGTTCAATCGTACATTGAAGAATAACATGTGGAAAGAGTTTACACTTAATGGAACCTATAAATGAGTCGATGCGCTACCGCGACTAGTTGCAAAGTACAATGCGCAAAAGCATAGAACTATTGGTATGCTACCGTGTGATGTCACCCCTGCCATTTCCGACAGGCTCTTAGACACCGTATATAACAACATAAAGATTGCTGCGCCTGCGAAATTCAGTGTGGGTCAGTCTGTACGTGTCAGCAAATTTAAAACTGTTTTTGATAAAGGTTACACACCAAATTGGACCACTGAGGTGTTCAAGATAGTCAAGGTACAAGCAACTAATCCGGCGACTTATCAGCTGCAAGATTCCAGTGGAAACCCCGTTGCTGGAGGATTCTACGAATATGAGTTGCATCGCGTTGCCGATCCAGATGTATACTTAGTGGAGAAAGTGTTGCGCAGAAAAGGAAATAAGGTGTACGTAAAATGGCTAGGATTGAGAAATGTAAATAATTCATGTATAAATAAAGACAATGTATTATAAACATTTATTATTATAAACATTTATTATAAACAATTTAACCAGTTTAATGAAAAAATATATAAAAAGAACACCTGCAAAAATGTGCTCATCAAGATTTTGCGAAGCAGAATCCTAGCACCTGCAAAAATGTGCTCATGAAGATTTTGCGAAGCAGAATCCTAGTCTGGATGGCATCACGCAGATAGAAGAGGTCTGTGAAAAGAAAAAGATGCTGACAAAGAACGAAAAGCACGTACCACTCCTAGGACAAAGAATTGATGTAAATATAAGAGGAGGCAGCCTTTCACGGGACAGTCAGTAGATCTATCTGCGAAGATGCCGATCCTGAGACCATCATACAATCCTCTGGAAGCATACCAGCTTCAGGACGATTATATCGGGCCATTTGATGGGGTGCGGCCCACTGATCACCCCGAAACATACCGCAGACTTTTGCGGATGTCGTGTATATTGGCGCCGTGGCACGGCGAAGTATACATGCAGCACAATATCCGAAGGATATGTGGCACGTGTTATCGTAACGTGAGTGTAGAAGAGGCCTGTGCCTATGAGGAAGGCGGCTGGCACGTTATGTGCCGCACGCCAGGTGCCAGAGCAACAGTGTGCCACTTATGTGGGCTACAAACAGCGGAGACGAGGCCGGTAGCCGAATGCAGCGACTGCATTGAAGAGAGTTTTAGCCTCACCTACGATCAGTGGTGGTTTGTCAATCGGGGGATGGTATACGATGTGGTTAGGCGGTGGTGAGCCTTTGGAGATCATCGGCCCTTTTCAGGGCCACCAAACTTTAACGTAGAAGCAATTCTATTTCAATCACAATAAAAAAAGTGAAAGGTGTAAAGAATAATGTTGTAAGGACAACAATAACTATGTTCGGAACGTAACACTACGAAGGAATTCTTTTCCGTCGAGTTGGGTATGATATACCCTTTTGTCATCGTATGGACTCAGAGCAATTTTTCGCTCTGATAAGATCCACCTCGAGAATGTAGCCTATGGGTGAATCAGCGGCAATCAAATCTATGTCAACCTTTGCCATCGAAATCGTTTGTCGCACGTGTTCTAAAGAGCATATTTAATTCTATGTATTCGCGGAGCCATGGTGACTGTGCGAATTGGAGGATGCGATGAATCTTTGTAATACGAAGACCGTGGCGCAGGCATTGTTGCAGGTTATAATAGTGGATAACATAGCGCAGCTTATCATGTAACGTTGCAAGCAACTTGGCCTCTCTTTTGTCAGGTGGTTTGTCACGCGTCGGACAGAACGGCAGGTCGGCGTGAACATCGTGCAGACGTTGCGGATATTCTAGATCCACCTCGAGAATGTAGCCTATGGGTGAATCAGCGGCAATCAAAGCTATGTCAAAATTTTCGATGTCGTCAACCCATTGAAATTCGGCATATGGCAAAGGCTGACACATTGCCCATCCATACAAATTGTTTACATCAAAATACATCAAGTATGATTATGGTTTCGATGGATCGTACGACTGCATGTACTTGTTATTGGCTTCAGCATGTCTGTTGGAACATTGGCTCAAACCGCCGCGTATACCACGTTCAATAAACATCACCATATCGATATCAGTTAATAAGTCAAATCTAATTTTTGTATGCTTTAGCATAGCATCCCACGTGAATCCGGGTAATGTATAATAATGTGCGGGATCTAAACCGTAGCTCTTAATGCAGCTATCACGAAAATTTTCAAAAACATCAGCTAATAACAAAACATCAGTTTTCAAATACAGATCGCTGTATTCACCCAAGGTTTTTATGTTGAATCGCTTCCACACATTCTCGGCATGTGCATAATCGCGTTCGGATGCGGTTTCGCCTGTCAGCGAACTGTAAGATGACTCGAGCGGCGGCAAACATTCGTCGTCTAATTTATCTACGCAATCGAGGTATTCGTATGGAAAGACACCCTTTCGTGTCAACAACTTGAATATTTGAAACGGGGCATGAAACCGCCGGAGCAGTAAAATTCTATCCGCAACCGGATACCGTGCCGCCTCCTATTAAAAAACTTAATTGTTCTTCCCATCCATGGCCCAGAACCCATACAATAAAAAAAAATCTCATATGTACATAGTTTGTAACAGGGTTTTGGAATAAAAAAATGGTATATTTTTTCAAATTATTTATTAAAAATTTTAAATTTCATTTCTCCTCCATGCACAATATAATCATGTAAAAGTATTGATATAATTGTTCGGGTCTTGCGCGCGTCACAGCTGAGTAAAATTTAATTCGACGTAACCTTGCAATTTAAAGACTTCGGCCATTATTTCTCGCCGCAGCTTCGAACACATGACGTCGCATTTTTTTGCTGCTTCATTAGACATTTTTAAAATTGTTTTACGTGTTTCCTTGAAGATGCGCTCTGTTAGAGATCGGACACGCGAATGAGTGGGAGTTCGTCGTGGTATGAAGAATATTTGTACACTCGTTTAACACACGTTTAATAAAACAAAGTCACAACAAAAATAACAATAATTATACGCAAAAGGAGACGCAGGTAACGAATGCGGGGGTGACGCACGAGGGACCGAACGCAGGCGGGTTGACGCACGCAGGTAAACGGTTAGACGCACAGAGTGAGAGCGGCGATCGAGATATCGGCGGTGTATACGCGAGACCGGTCAACCGAAGAGAGCCCCCGATCCGCCCGCGCGTAACCGAAAATCACGCGTTCGGCGGATCGCGACGTGAGGGGCCGCGCGGATGACGTGACGTCATCCGCGTGGCTACGCGACGTCGGTTAGACGGATCAGTCGATAGACGATCAGCCGGAACACGCTCCTCCAATCGATTTAATCTTTTCACTGCATCGGCATCGTTCGTCGGGTATGCTAAACCTCCAAGCTTTCGGTCTCTCGCGTCGAAAGCGTCGCCATTGAGACAAAGCGCACTCCGTCTCATGTAATTCTTTAATGTTGCATCATCCTTATTTGACTCGTTTCGCAACGTAATACCGAACTTGTTGATTGACATCGTGAAACTGTTGAACACGTTCAAAACCATCTTTAATTTATAATCAGACCCGCTTCTCGGAGCTCCTCTATGATTGACATGATTTCGTTATCATGGCTTGTATACCCAGCAGCTCGCGATGATACCAACAATCTTATTCTATCCACTAACTCGTTTGGGTCATCCCAATGTACATAATCAATCGCATTATCGGTAACCATCATGTGTTCCGGCAATGTATTAGACTCCGGGGGAAACCCTCTTCCACTGCGTGGTCGCATTTCAAGTAGCGGGGCAATTATATGTTTATACTTGTATCCTCTGTTACTCAAGGGGGGATTTGCAGCATTATGGTTGCATCTGTGTGCATTTGTTGTCAGAAGTATACTTTTATATTTTTCTTTGTCAACATCAGTGTATATTGTATCGTCGGGAATTCTCTTGAAAATTAGTTCGAAAAGACCTGGTGTTCCCTAGTAATTTACATTATCAATAATTATATTATCTTCCATGTCTACGTCGAAATTCTTATCCCCAAGCATCATAGCATTTTTATCATAGTACACGCCATACACGTGGTCGGCCTGTTTTTTCTTATCCGTGAAAAAGAATGTCAAATATTCCTGTGACAGCGGTCCGAGATTCTGATTCAAATAAGTATCTCCTGCATTGTCGTTTCAAGAATATTTTGTTCGGGTGTTTCTACATCGTCTGTCCATACTTTTTCTGCAGGAGGCTCGGGATCTGGGCAAAGTCTTTTTGATAACGGACGCGGTGTAGATTTAAAACGTGTTGATGTTTCCGGACGTACTCTCTTCAATCCGCGATGTTGGGGTGGTTTCAATCCGTGATATCGGGGTGTAGCGTTAAACACGGGCAATTGCTGTTGGGATGTCGACTCTGAAGATGTCTCTTCAAGAATTGGGTTGTGTTTTGTGTTTTCAATCAATTCTTTCAAAGGTCTAATTACGGGCTGTAAGTTATGTTCCAACGCTGCATCGATATCCATTTTTCCAACCTTTAGTGCTAAGTATTTTTTTCGTATAGCTTCACTCGTCTTGGCAATCTCTTTTGTTAACATTTCTTTTTCCCTCTTTTGTTCAACAGAATTTCGACCCATGCTCGATTAGAAACGTTTTAACACTGTTCAACACCCGTTCGTGCCCGTTCGATGACCGTTCGATGGCGTTCGACACCCGATCGATACCCGTTCGACACCCGTTTGACACCCCGTTCTACGCCCGTTCAACGTTGAACGTGTCGTTCAACACCGCGTTCTACACCCGTTCCACGTTGAACGTGTACGTTCAACACCCCGTTCTACACCCGTTCGATTTCGTTCAATATCAGTTCAATCACGTCACAGGTTGACAGCCAAATGATGTAGTTATAATACGACATAGTCATTAAATCCTCGTCGATAGCGACCTCTATGCATAGGACTATCCTTGTCTATAACCACAAATTCATAGTTTTGTTGCCAACATTTTGCACACAGTTCGTTAAATTGTCCAAACGTCATATCGGTACTTACGTGATCGTCATACACATGGCGTAAATTCATGTTGTCCTGTTTGAATATTAGTAAGAGATTGGTATTATCGCGAATCAGGTGCTTTGGAATTCTTGCATACGATTGGCATAGATACAGACCACTTTTGAATGTCTACCCATGGAAAAGTATTCTCTAATCACATCCTGCTTGTCGCATGCCACATCATCAAATATAAATATAGAATTTGGTCGAGCTTCGTTAGGTGGAACGACATCGCTATTATTTGAAAAAGGAAAGTAGCCAACATTACTCTCGATACCAATTGAGCTGCTTTCATGTTTCATGAAATTCGATATGAACTGAATGGCGTTGAAATAGATCGCTGTAAAAATCCTGGAATAACGACTGCGTTAAAAACACACGTGTCCATCTCCCCCGGAAAAAGTAAAGCATTGGCCACCGCTGGCTGGTATCGTAAACTGGATGGCGCAGATTTCAATTTCTGCATACCATTCAATATGCTCTTTGGCTTCGGTGAAGATTATAACAAGATAACCGTTAACGTGCGTCAAGAGTTGGTCTTAATTCGATCACGAAACGATGTAAACGCGTTGAATGGTTCTAGTATTTTAAGACCTAAAATCGAATTATTCAAAGTTCAGTGGCGAATGCTGCAAATTGTCGTTACTACGCATTCTCGAGAGAGGACAAATGATACCTATGAGTTTTCGCTCTTGGGATCTATACGAATATCCACATTTACAAACAACTACGATGCATATGTGGGCCATCAAGACTGTAACACAACTGGAGAAACCTCGCGTCATCATATTCGCATTGCAGAATGATAGGAAGACTCAATTGCATAAGACTGCTAATCAATTCGACGATTGTAAACTGTCAAACATACGGTTGTACCTAAATTCGGAATCATACCCATACGATGATCTAAACTTGGACTTTGAAGAAAATAAGTATGCAGTACTTTACGATATGTACGCAAAATTTCAAAACTCATATTATGGTGATCGATACAGTGAGCCACTATTGGACGAATTAGAGTTCTTATCGCGTGGTCCATTTGTGGTCATAGACTGCTCTCGTCAAAACGAGTCTGTTAAAAGTGCAACCATTGATGTCCGCATAGATTTCGAATGCAGAGATAATGTGCCAGTCAACACAGCTGCATACTGCTTGATTATACATAATCGTATAGTCGAGTACAGCCCGTTGACCAACGTAGTGCGCAGAACACTTTAACAAACGGCGATGGCTCATTTAACATTTGTCGATCTACAAGGCTTCAAGATCGAGTCAAACGAATTCGTTGTAAAAAAAGCGGCCATTTTACGAGATGGAAATAAACTATTGCACTGGATATTCGAGCCACCATTTTAGTTCCACCGATTGACTGCTGTTGAAGCACGTCAGGTTCGATGGCTAACGAGAAAACATCATGGAATCGGCTGGTTGGACGGATATGTTCCATACAAAGAAGCTGGAAGCTGTTTGAAACTAGCCCTGGAAAATACGCAGCAGGTCATTGTTAAGGGATTGGAAAAGAAAAAATGGCTATGGAAATTAACTGGAATCGAGGCTCTTGATGTGGATCTAGAGGATGTTCCAAGATTGTCGATGTTGCAAAAGTGTTGTATGTGCCGTCGAAAATGTATTTAAACTGTGTAAAATATATAATGATCAACAAGAACCAAATTTTTGAATAAAGAATATTATTTAACAAAGTTTTTTTCCGTATTTCTTAAAATGGTATAATATTTAATCAAAAAATTGATTACTCGGCAAACTTATTTCTAAGAATTTTGGGTGTAATATTTCACAGGATGTGTTTGCCGAGATTTCTGTTCGTTCCTGACTCCTAACATTCCAAAAAAATTGATTACTCAGCAAACTTATTTCTAAAAATTTTTGGTATCATATTTCACCATTTTTGGTATTCATATTTCATCATGTTTGCCTCCTGCCGAGATGCCTTGCTATGTTTGCACTTTTCAAAATGGGAGGAGGGGTGGGGGGGGGGGTAGAGAGAGGCTATAAAACGCCATTGTTGGTTAGATCGACAAAGTATCATCTATGTGGTCCGCAACCGTCAACTCTCGCAACCGCTAAAAATGCTATTCAGTATTGTTTCTTTGCAACTGAAAAAAATTGTCTTTCCTAATTGTTTCATTTCTTATCAGCGCTGATAATTCGGAACAGAGGATCGTGCGCGCGGTGTGTATATTGGGCAGGAGATATCCCTTGACGAATATATTCTACAACTACCTTGACATTGGAGTCAGAATTGGTGGTTGCTGCCACGTCGAGTTGGCTATAGGAAACAATCATGGCAATGAAATTCAGTTATCTATGGCTACCTGGAAAGATCTTCTACGAAAGAAAGAAGACATTCTGCGGAACATTACCAGCTCAGGGGATGCGGTGCATGTTGGTGATATAAGTGGAATTCTGTCAGTTAAACGATGATGTAAAGCTTGCAAATTCGACTAAGTGCATACAGATTGCCCAGAAAACGATGAGAAGATTGTTTGATTTAGAATTTTGTATCGATCACATGTACTCTTGGCTATCCGAGAACCTATATTCCGTACAAACAAAATATTGTAAGTTTATGCAAATAATATCTAATGTTACCGATGAGTTTGCAAAAGCCATTGCAGAACATGACGATTTTGACCGCAATTCGTTGATCGACACTGAATTGTTAGCTTTAGGATTAGATGTAATGCTAATAAAATAAAATCAAAAGGATATTCTGACATTTAATGCATTATTTACATTTCCTGTCCCCGAGATTCCTGTTCGTTCCTAAGGGGGTATCATATTACATAAAAAAAATGTCAGGGTCAATCAAATAGCGTCTTAAATGCTGTTGAACGTCTTAAAAGAAGTTATAATATTTAACCCGATGCGTTTGTCGAGATTTCTGTACGTTCCTGACTCCTATCATTACAAAAAAACTGATTACGCAGCAAACGTATTTCTTCGTCGTAAAAGAAGTTATAATATTTCGCCGGATGTGTTTGCCGAGATTCCTGTTCATTCCTGACTCCAAAGGGGTATAACATTACAACGTCTAACAACTGATTACTCAGCAAAGTGTTCGGTTGCAAAAATGCGCAGTTTGCCACGTGCAGAGATTCCCTGATGCCAAAGGGGCATAACATTACGACAAACTGATTAATCAGCAAAACGACTAAAAGAGTTTCCTCCCACCACTGCAGGAAAGAACGGGCGGGGTCTGAGAGGCGTCTGTTCCATCATTCTCGGTTAGATCGTCAAAGTATGCGGTTCGTGCGCGAGAGGATACCGCTGTGACGTCACAAAAATCCACCGACCACCACTCCTATCCTTTGTGACGTCACTCTCCCGAAAAATATTCGCGAAAAAAATCAGGCCTTGCCCCCCCAAAAAATTCGCGCTCCCCCAAAAATCCGCGGACCCCCCGAAAAAGACCGCGTCTGGGGGTGACCCCCGAAAAAGACCGCGTCTGGGGGTGAATCCCGAAAAAGACTGCGTCTGGGGGTGACTCCCGAAAAAAGACCGCGTCTGGGAGTGACTCCCGAAAAAGACCTCCCCGGTTAGGTCTGGGGATGACTCCCGAAAAAGACCACCCGGTTAGGTCTGGGGGTGACCCCCGAAAAAACCCCCTCGGTTAGGTCTGGGGGGTGACCCCCAAAAAACCCCCTCGGTTAGGTCTGGGGGATGGCCCCCGAAAAAACCCTCTCCCCGGAGGGGAGGGGAGGGGAGGGGAGGGTGGGTGAGGAGATGGGAGAAGGCTGGGGGAGGGGGAGGGGGGAGTGGGAGGGGGCAAGCCCCTCCCCAAGGGGGGTGGGGGAGGGGGGCAAGCCCCCCCTCCCTCGGGTTATGTCTGCCTCCAAAGGTCAATGAACTTGGTCCAGAATGAACATACTCTACCTACTGATGTTCGTCTCGTGTCCACGTTTCCTCGCCGGTGCCTCCGGGTTTGTCGATCCGGGCTCGGTACTTCCTTCGGTGTCTCGGCATGAAATTCTTCCGGAGTCAGTCCCGATAACGCCTCGTACGGTGAGAAATAGGGGCCGGGCTACCCTGGAGCCCAGTTTCGGTCCTGTAAAGTTCGCGTCGCCCAAGTGGCGCGACGCTCAAAACGCGTGATTATTCGCCCTTGGCAAATTGGCATGCCCAGGGAGAGCGCTCACAAACGGCCGTTCTGCATCGGTACTGCCAGAGGGCGGCCCGGCCTCTCTTTTTCGGGATCGAGGGACGTCGGCAAAACTTGCCACGTCACAGTATATATATACAGGGTGTCCCAAAACGACTGCGCAAGCGGGAAATGGGAGGTTCCTTGGGTCATTTGAAGCGATATTTTCCTTAGCAAAAATGGCGTCCGCGGCTTTGTTTAGGAGTTATTATCGAAAAACACGGACCAACCAGAGCGCGCCTAGTCGCTCGGTGGCACGGTCAGCACGGCGAGCCGGGGGGAGGAGAGTGTTGTCGGTACGCTGCGAATATTTTTGAACATTTGGCGTAACAGAAATACATCAAATGAATCTTACACGTTGAATTTTATTTATACCATTTTTCTGGGTTGAAGGTCATTTGAAGGTCATATTGTGTTACATGCATGAATTCGTTATTTTGTCAGCTACAACATTACGTTAACGAAATATATCATTACATTTAAAAAAACATCGATAACCTTGAAATCTCATAAAAATGACCTTGAAATTTTTTTTCCCTTACACCGTTATATGTGGCCCTTCAAACAGTGTAACTTTGTCCTACGGAGTTCTTTGTACAACGAAAAGTAACGGAGATATTTAGGTGTCCTGCTTTATCGAATTCACCCTGTATATACATATATATATATATATATATATATGTTGTGTTTCTTGTAGTAGAGTGTCATCACGTTTCCTCAACCCTAATCCACGATTCAAATCCCACACTATTACACGAGGCAATCCTAAGTGTTCTATGCATCATCGAGAACAAATGCAACTGACGTACAGTACACTTATTTTACAATCGACAGTAAATACTAATATTAGGAATCTATGGACAGGTCCGGGCAGGATTCGCGCTGGCCGGCTGAGAGTCGATGACGTAGCTATGTAGCGACAGGTTATCGACACTGTCGATATATAAAATCGGTAGATCGGCCGCCAGGGTTCGCCGCGAAAAAGAGAGTCGTTCGTGGTCCGTTCGAAGGAGTAGTTCGTCCTGCTAGTAGTATTGTAAAAAGAAAGAATCGTAGCGTAAAGCGTAAAAGTGTACAAAATACCAAAAGTAATAAAAGAGTGACGCCCCGCAAATCGATGGGAGTGTGATTAATTAATCCCTGTGTACAAAGTTGTTCGGGCCCCCGTTTGTGAAGCGTCACGTGGTCATCCGACCACGTGCGAACATAACCTCTCCGACCACGTGCCTACAAGGAATAGTCAGTACAGCTACACCCACTCGGCCAGCCAGCGCGAGTCCTGTTCGGACTTGTTTCAGCCGATCTACGTCATCGTATCTCGGAGCACTAGTTGCTCAGGTCAGTTTTAATTGCCGTATGCAGTAAGTTTTCGACCGCGCGGTCTGTATTTACACGTACTGTCCTTCCCTACGTTCGGCGTGGTTGGCGAGGTCACAAAAAAATAGTTGAACTACACGATCTAAGAAACAACACGGACCCGAGAGGACCCCAGGGTTTTTCTTAGATCAAGACTTTACTGCAATTTGGAAAACATGATTACTTACTTCTCGAAAGAAATTATTTGTCCAAACCTACAATTTTACAAGATCTCAATCCACGAATAGCAATTCTTACGCGTATAACTTCTTTTGCGTATAAAAATCAAAGGCAACACGGTAAATAATTATAACATTTGGACCCCTTTTTGCGTAGACTCTAAACCGCCCCATATTCGAAACTCTCCCCATAGTAGGCTACTTTTCTATAATAATAATTGTAATAATACAAATTGAACATAATAACATTAATATATTATGGTACGCAATAAAGACTAATGTGTGAAATATGAAATATGCGATATCTAAACATGAAATACAATGAATAGTAAATGCGTATCACCAATATGTATATTTTTAAACACATTTAGCGTGCAACTATTTATATCCTTTATCATTAAAATAATTAAATTCATGTTAAAAATAATGCGATTGATGTTTCTAATTTTTAATAATAAAATAACAATAATACCGCCATGTAATCAAAGAGTACATTATTCTTGACGCTTTCCACGTTACAGTAATTTAATTACATTCATTGCACACTGGAGGTTCAGTACGTTAAATTCATTATTTGGATATTCTTCGATTAAATGCGTATACATATGTGAAACATCTCGTTGCACATATGTATGTTTATGTCTTCATATAGTAAGTATACATACATGTAACAAAAGTTGCTATTGTTTTGTCAAATAGAAGAACGTGGAAAGGGAAATCTAATTTTCATATCACGATAGCATTTATGATTACGTAATTTTATCGTACACAACTTAAGAAGTCTTTTATACACGAAGATACAAAACGACATTTATGTATAGTATACATACTTTTTAAAAAGATTTATATAGATAATATTATCGCAGTAACATCACTCTCCCTCGCATATCCCCTTTCAACTTCAGCACAATATTTCTTTAAAAAATATTCTTTCTCATTGTAACGAAATGAAAAAACAATTGGATAGATAGTGTTTTATACGAGTTTTTGTAATTCCTAGTTGGCCATTTTACGGCCCGAATGGCAAAAATCATTGGAGTATACATGGCCGTCTCTAGTGCAGGCCGGACCATGATAAATTTGGCAACGCTGTTTCAGTGCGATTCGAAGTGACTTGAAGTCGTTCGCGTTATATCACGGTCGTCTCTATATGCTACTGCGCATATGCAGTAGCTACCTGTATGCGGTGTTGCCACATCACAGATTCCGGCCTGTACCAGGAACGTCCGTGGAGTATATCAACATACACATGTATATCTTGTTTGACTATGTATATTAAATCTGGACATTCTTCGTATTTTCTTTTTTTCGAAGGTAGTATAGTACACACACGTCTTAGTATATATGAATATTCTCAGACTGCACGCATGTAAATAATGTAAATGTGTACGTAGAATATGGTCATTTATAAAATTCTTTCATTTAGAAAATATATTTCTATATATATATATGAATTATAGAAATTTCTGCGTACGTATTGTATATTAGCTATACATAACATATATACTACATAGAAACATAACACAAGTATATATACACTTTTCATTTCGTATTTATTCGTATAACTTGTTAGTTAGGTATATATGCGTCAAAATTTTCAGTAAGTCAAATGAAATAGATAAAAAAATTTTCTTCTATTTACAGAATAAATTTTTTTTATAAAAAAACGACATTGCACGTGGTGAATAATAATATATAATTAGTTGAAAATGCAAAACGACATAGTACCTCTTACTAAAAACTGAACGCATATATTGTTTACCGTAATTATAATGATAATAATAGACGGAAGGAAGCTTATTCACAGACGATTGGTTTTTGTCATTTTCGCTATCAGAAAATTGGTACTGATTCTCAATATACATTGCTCACTCAGTTACATGGTTTTTGGGCATCGAAGTAGAACTGGAAAAGAACCATAATAAATAAAATATACATACATATATTACGATATAATTGCTTAAGGAAAAAATGTTAAATGCGAGACATGAATTTTCACTCTAAATACTAATGTAAGGAAGATAAGAGTTTAACCGTTCTGACGATAAAGAGAATGCAATTGAAATTGCACTGACCCGTATTAACAATCAGCCGTATAAGTATTCAGAAAATTTGAAGCACTTGAATTTCAGCAGCAAAATTTCAGTCTGGATTATGCCTGCTGAAAAAGAAAATTCTTGTATCTTGTATCATTGACTATGACGTGAAGTAATTATCCAAAATGGCGCAGGTTATAATACAAATTTCCTAATTTTGGCTGCAAACAGATCGGCCGTGTAAATCACAAACTTCTGGTTTATCAATTTCTAATAATGTAAGGCGTTAAATTTCGCACGAAGAAAGTATCACAATTCATAGACTTGCACGTAGTTTGATCAATTTTAAGTTTCTCGCAGTCACATACGCGTTCGTTCATTTTGTCGTTGAAAACAGTGGAAAACGTTTTTCACTTTACGTTGCTAGACTCGTGTGACTAATCGTATGTATTACAATGTTACTTATTGTTATACAGAATACCCCGTTTAAAGTGAACCGTGGGCAACTATGTATCTCCTAAACCAGTGCTGGGCACGTTTGCTTCGATTGAGGCAAAACCGTCCCCACCACAGAGCTAACTGTGCCCATACTTACGGAGGGGCAACGAAGACGCGAACAGAAAAAGAGGTTGGTGGAGGAAGTAACCGTGCCCAGCACTGTCCTCAACATAACCTATTCGTCATAGCTAAAAATCTTTTACGTAAACCTTAGTTTGCTTCGAGGAGGACGTCTTATGATTGTACCTCCGAGATTTCTGTCTTTTGTTTTTTTCAAATGGAACTACATGTTTTCGGCTAATTACCTAGTCGGCACAATCTGATTGTGCAGATTAAGACCAAGTGTCTGCAATCATACTTTGCGAGCAAAAGGCGGTCATTTTGGTGGCAAAACATGTTTGCAACAGGATTTGGTCCCTATTTGGTCTGGATCTGCCTAACCCAGACCTGTCGCCAAATACCGAGCCTAATGCGGAAACAGATAGATCCGTATTTGGCAGCAAAGTTTGGTGCAGATCTTGCACTCGTTATAGACGGCAGGTCGGTCGCACTAAGAGCGGACCTAATCTTGTTCCAAGAGTAAATATCGAGCAAAATCAGAGTAAACCTTGCTGTGGAAGGGAAAATCAAATTTTAGTTGAATTTCTAAATTATATAATTTTAAGTTTCATGCATTTTCAATAACTTAAATATTTACAAACCTTAAAACAGTGATGGGCAGCTATGACTGCGGCAGTCAAGAAGCTTCCCCCACCAACTACTCTTTCGTACGAGGGGGGAAACGAAGAGCACGGGGCACCGCTCCGCGGCGAAGGTGCGCGCTGCACGAAAGAGTAGTTGGTGGGGGAAGCCAGCACCTCAGGGGCCCCTACCGTGCCCATCGCTGCCTTAAAATAATGATAATAACGATGTTGCCCGATACTTACTCTGAAAGTAAGGTTAGGTTCGCTCTTAGTGCATCCAATACTGCTCTCCAATTGACATCCATTTGACATGGAATTTTGGCACCAAACTTTGACGCCAAATACCGGCCCTAATGCGGAAACAGATGGGTCCATAGTTGGTGCCAAATACATACCCAATCAAGAGCAGATTGCTTACTGCAGGCCTCGGAATTATGTGGTCGCGACGGCCGGTTTTCGAAGGCAACGCCTCCTCGCCCCGGCCGCGCGTCTCACTCTCCATGGCGGCCGTAATTCTCGAGGCAGCTCAGGCGTGTACCATAGAGTGTTACAAGGTAAGTGTCAGCGATGCGAACAGTTACGTCCAAACTTCCCGTAGATCTTACCAATTTGCCAAGCACTAAACGTGCGCGAAAATCAAGTATCCCACATGTTTATACAATTTGGACAATACAATTAAAAAGTATTTTCCAAATTTATTTTCTGCAGTTGTTGTCTGAAATTATCGTGCGACATAGCGGAATAGGGCTACAGTAGATACCACTGACAGAAAAAAAGCGCATTGACAATAGTACCTCGACGGCAACGTGGAAACTTATTGATACGCGTGTCACCCTAATGCACTACGAATAGCTCCTATGGTACGCGCCTGAAGAGTTCCGAGTACTGTTGAGTGCTGACAAGAAGATCCCTGGCAGGAATACGGTGACGTAGGCAAGAATGCACACCCGATTGGTTGGCTTGGAAGGGGCGCGGCTAGGCTCACACGCAATTTCGGCTAGAGCGTTCTATTGGCCAAAGCAGTCACACACACTACTCGAGTAAATGCGGAAATCCTACTATTATGCGTCGTGTGACGTAAGCAGTCGAAACGGCGTGATCACGCGGGGACTACCGGAGCGTCAGAGGTGGGGATGGGCGGAGCTAGCTGGAGACCCCTCTTGCCTCTGTGCCCCCCCGCACAGTGGGACGAATGACTATTCTGGATGGAAAAAAATCCTACGCCTCAAATGAGGTTAGTGATGTCAACGTATGTGGTGTCGTTGTAAAGAGGAGATCTGAATCTTTAAGTTTATGGTAATTTTAACCGCAAAAAAAATTTTTGAAAAAATTTTTGAAAAAATTTTTTGAATTATATGTAATTTCTTATGGATAAAGTATGATCAATTTAGCACTCAATTCTTAATATAAAGGAAATTTAAAAAAAAATTGAACTGTGCAAAAAAATCAAAGATCACACTTCTTGGAACCGATTCAATTTTTGTGTTAGGTCAAGAAATTAGATTTAACATATGTACAGCCTTTAAAAATAGTATTTATGTAAAAAATATTATATACATTACATAAACAAATTCAAAAAGAAAAAATAAATACAATAATAATATTAAATAAGAAATAAAAAATGTATTATTGCATTTATTTTTTCTTTTTGAATTTGTTTATGTAATTTATATAATATTTTTTACATAAATACTATTTTTAAAGGCTGTACATATGTTAAATCTAATTTCTTGACCTAACACAAAAATTGAATCCGTTCCAAGAAGTGTGATCTTTGATTTTTTTGCACAATTCAATTTTTTTTTAAATTTCCTTTATATTAACAATTGAGTGCTAAATTGATGATACTTTATCCATAAGAAATTACATATAATTCAAAAAATTTTTTCAAAAATTTTTTTTGCGGTTAAAATTACCATAAACTTAAAGATTCAGATCTCCTCTTTACAACGACACCACATACGTTGACAATCACTAGCCTCATTTGAGGCGTAGGATTTTTTCCCACCGAGAATAGTCATTCGTGCACCGCGGCGCAACGTATGTACCGTACGGTGATACAACAACTTTAAAAAATTGTGGGAGGCGCATCCGCAGCATTCTGCAAGTGTTTTTTGTCAGAATCTCTTCTGTATAGTTTGAACTTATTACAAAAAAAGTTTCATAGCTAGACCTGTCTAGATGTGCTAGTTCTGCTCTATTAAAGTCAACTAAATGACATAAAAAAATAGTACTTAAACAATGTCTAAAAATTATTGTAAAGGACTTTACTAACGAACTTTGTGAACATTAATGTAAACATTTATTTATATTAACATAGAAAATCGTGCATAGAAGCTTAAAGATTCTTATTTATTGCTCTGACACAATTTTCTTTGTAACGAATATAAACGTACGATTTCGCCGTATCACGGTTCGAAGTTTTCACGTATTGATTTCAATGCTTATATCGTTGTTAAATGAATTATTATAGGTATAATTAGGGTCAGTGAACATTCCCAAAGAAGTATATATGAATGTTATATCTATTTTCTGACATGACTTTTTTCCACCTAAAATGGCCATTCGTCCCACTGTGCCCCGGGGACCTTCTTGTCAGCACTCAACAGTACTGTGGCCACCACGGGAAGCGAGACGCTCGGCCTGGTCAAGGGGGCGTAGCCTTCGAAAACCGGCCGTCGCAAGCACATAATTCCGAGGCCTGGCTTACTGAGTAGACATGTAGCTTATTCTAGAATGAATCAATTCATCGGTAATATTGTATTAGTCTTTGATGGTCCTTCATTGTCGTTCTGGACCTGCAGTCAGTATAAAAAGTATTCGTGTATTCTTTAAAAACCAATAACTTTTTTAAAATTGGACCGAACTGCTCGAGCTTTTCTGTTTTAGATGTTAGATAATGTATTAACAATTCTTTTGGTTGAAAGCAAAATCGAAAGCACACTAGATGAAATAAGGACTAAACATCACTTTAGGGACCCAGAAATTTTTACTTTTTTTATATAATTCTGTAGATTTGGACGAGTAAATTCTGAAAATCCAAGTTTTAATGTTAGGAATTCACTGGTTCAAAAGTTATGCGTGTTTAAAATTCAGCGATTTTCACCGTTTTTGAGGTAAGGGCATCGCCATATTGGTATGTAGTGTATACAGGGTGTCCCAAAAGTACTTCAACTCCGGGAAATGGGAGGTTCCTGGGGTCATTTGAAGCGACATTTTCCTTAACAAAAATGGCGTCCGCGGCTTTGTTTAGGAGTTATTAACGAAAAACACGGACCAACCAGAGCGCGCCTAGTCGCTCGGTGGCATGGTCAGCGCGGCGAGCCGGGGGGAGGAGAGTGTTGTCGGTACGCCGCGATGTCGTAACAAACAGCCGTTTCTCGATTATGTCCCGATTTCGATGAGCTTTGGATATGTTGTAAAGACCACGATTCTGGACAACATTTCCCTTTAGACTTTTTGCCTCGCGTCTTTAGTTTACGAGATATTTGTAAAAACAGTACCGAAAGCTAAGGGTTGTGCGGTCACGTCAACTGTACAGCCGATGGTAGATAGCAGGTATACGACAATCACATGTTTCGGTTTTCCTGCAGATTTGTACGCAGAGTCGATGGATTACTGTTCGAAAAGGTCGTCCGTCCTTTCACCCAGCAAGAGGTAGAAATTGTCAGGTCGGCGTGGCGTTTTAGGGTCCCTATTATCCTATGCATCCCTTAAGAAACTTTATAAAAGAAAGACGGACGACGTTTTCGAACAGTAACCCATCGACTCTGCGTACAAATCTGCAGGAAAACCGAAACATGTGATTGTCGTATACCTGCTATCTACCAACAGTTCGTTGACCTGACCATACAACCCTTAGCTTTCGGTACTGTCGTACACCTGAAGACATCTGTGCAGTTCGTTACCGAATGACCCAGTGACAGTGACACACATTTCGAAGCATTTTCAATTACAAGTTTTTACAAATATCTCGTAAACTAGAGACGCGAGGCAAAAAGTCTAAAGGGAAATGTTGTTCAGAATCGTGGTCTTTACAACATATCCGAAGCTCATCGAAATCGGGACATAATCGAGAAACTGTTCTGTTACATCGCGGCGTACCGACAACACTCTCCTCCCCCCGGCTCGCCGCGGGGACCGTGCCACCGAGCGACTAGGCGCGCTCTGGTTGGTCCGCGTTTTTCGTTAATAACTCCTAAACAAAGCCGCGGACAACATTTTGCAAAAGGAAAATGTCGCTTCAAATGACCTCAGGAACCGCCCATTTCCGGGAGCTGAAGGAATTTTGAGACACCCTGTATACACGCAGGTATGTATGCGTATTAAATCTGACTTCAATCCAATGTTTAATAATACGTTACAGATTTCAATTCAACAATATAAAGTAGAAATGCATGCAATCGTACATTTATTCTATTATTGTTAATAATAATATTATGACTAATAACAATAAGGTTCCTAAATTTGAAGGTAACCCCCCCCCCCTATTTAATTTTCAGTACAATCTCTCCAAACTATGATAATTATCAAATAAAGTAAGAATCAGGTCAATGCAAACTTTCTAGTTACTATCGTATGGAGCAGGCCTGGCAACTAGTACTCCGAGAGTCGATGACGTAGAATCGGCTACACCCACTCGACCGGTCAGCGCGAGTCAGCCTGTCCGGATCTGTCCAGACAGGCGGGGGCGACCGAGGCGCGATAGTAGGGGCAGCTGATTCTACATCATCTACTCTCCAAACACTATTTGCCCAGGCCTGGTATAGAGTATAGAGGCAAAAATTTCAGGCTACATCTTACAGCGGCTTGTCTTGAGCATTACGGTTTTGAAATCTGTGGACAGTGATTATTAAACTTCTTCTATTATTTATACAACTTATACTAATTCCTGTTTCTAGAAATACACATGGAAAAATCGATATCTAGTGGATTTACAAGGACTTTCAATATACATTCAAAGAAATAGGTTATAAAAGTATAAATATTTGCAGTCTATTGGTTACTTGCTGATAAAAAAGTTAAAAAAATCTTGGTATTTACTTGATTACCTTTATTTTATATCGCTGAATTAAAATTAATAAAATTCGGGGTGTCTGAATAATAAAATCAAAATATTTTTAACTAATAGTAGTGGGAAGGAAACATATTGTACTTAACGAAGAATAAAAAAATCAATGAATAATTTCGAAGATGCAGTATTACATTGAAAAATTATAAAACAATAGACTTTTTGGATCATCTAGGTTCCCCTGTAGCACTTACTCAAAATGATGTACTTTAAATTGTAATTGATTGGCCAAATACCAGGGGATATCTAGGGTAAATAGACGAAGTCGTCGAGAAAAAACAAATTCCCCATGGAAAATACAGAGGACCTAATATAATATAATGATTTGGGATTGCATTCTCAAAACATCCTCTTCATATTGTAAAACATAGGATAGTGGAGACAATAATGTTTAAAAACGGCTTTTGAATCAAATAAATTAGTTACTTAATATTTGGAAAAAAATACTTGAAAGTCAGGAAATTAGAAAATACTAATGAATCATTTAAAACAACGAATACAAAAAGAGATAGCATTTTCCCTGTAAAAATTCAAAAGCTTTTACAGCTAATATTTTGAAAGATGTAAATTGATGTCAAAGGTTATGCTATAAACTATTGATAATTAAACTATATTTACTTTTTCGAATTAAGGTGACCTTTCTTTTTTCCACAATTTTTATAGTGTCCAATAAATAAATACTATAAAGTATTTTATAAGGTATTGTCCAAATACTTATGACACATGTTACTTGAGTATGTGTTACTCAATTGAAACTATTGAAGTGATTTTGATTGTCGATTTTAATGCATTAACGAATCAGTATAATACAAATAGTATTTCGAATTCAAAATACTACAATAAAAAGTATTTGTTCGATACTGAATGCGAAATGAAAGAAGGATGTATTAAATTTAAGGAAATATAAGCGTTGAGTAATTTGAGATATCATTACTACTGATTCTATTATTTCAATAAATATTTATGACACTTTTAGACTTTGGCGATTTGTAACATTCTAGTTTGTGTTTTGCATTATTCGTTAGATTTCTACTGTGATAGATGCAATTGCTTTTTGTTTCCAATTTGGAAAAATTTATTAAATTGAAATTGAGCAGGAATAATATAAGGGTAAAAACGAAGTAGTGATCGATACATATAGAAACATATTAAAAGTAACTTCAGTTTCTTCTATTCAACATCTGAAAAAGTTCGTGTGGTTTATGTATTAGGAATAAATTCGAATCAAATCAAATTTTTCATTAGTCTAAACTTCCTCTGAGGAAAACAGAAATTTTTAACTTTTTGAAATATAATCTTGTGCATTTTGACGAGAAAATCCCGAAAATTCAAGTTTTAATGTTAGGGATTCACTGGTTCAAAAGTTATGCTCGTTTAAATTTGAGCGATTTTCACCATTTTTGACACTAAGAGCGCCGCCATGTTGGTATGTAGTGAGTGTCGCGCGTCGTCTGACGAGCGGAGCCGCTAGATGCCAGCACAAGCACGCAGTAGCTACATAATGTAGTGCGGCCATCTTTGACATGTACATTTTGTTTTGGGACAAACTGTCATCGAACAGTAATTGTAATATACACAATCATATACGCAATCTCAAAGAGAAATCTACGTTATCGACATCAGCGCGTGCTTGTGGTGCCACCTAGCGGCTGCGCTCGTTAAACGACACGCGACGCTCACTGTATAACAACATGGCGGTGTCTTATCTGAATAGTTTTTACACTGACTGTATATCCCCTTTTGTTTATACACAATGTATTTCGAAATTTTATGCATGTTCCAATGTCTATACAAAAAAGGTAATGGTAGAAGAGGTCAAAATTTATATTCGCGCACCTTATTAACTTAAAATTGAGAATACAGCAATAGTAATAATAATAATAATAATAATTGTAATGGAAATAAATAATAATAATAATAATAGTAGTAATAACAATAAAATTAAAAATAATAAATCCGCACGAACTTTTTTCGTCATTTCATATATACAGGGTGTCATATATACACTCTGCTATTTTAAAAGTTTGTCAGGTCAGAGCGATCTATGATATGGAGGTAATAATTTTTTTGCAGTTGGAGAATTTTCGGAGATATCAAGGTCACCTTCACTTTTTTAGATAGAATCATATATTTTTTTATACATTAGTTGATGCTAATTGACATTTTCCGCAGAACATCTAGCCTACAAAATTAAAGTTAAAATATCTGCTAAACTAATAATTTTTCAACACAAAAAAATATATAATTATATGATTCTATCCAAAATGTGACCTTGAAATCTCCGAAAATTTTTCAGCCGCAAAAAATCATTACCGCCATATTATAGATCTCCCTCCTGACCTGCACAACTTTTGTTAATTAGGTTTCTCAATGTCTCCAAAAATAACAGAGGTATTGAAGTTTTTCTAATTTTTACTGGACCACCCTTCTGCATATTTATAAATTTGATTCTCAACACGTGTACCAAAACTTTTGAGTGATATGCATAGTACATAATTTACGGAAACTATCAATATGAAAGTACCGCTGTAAAAGGATTCTGACAGAGGCGAAACGCCCGCGTTCTCCGAGAACGAATTTCTAGTTTGTACACTATGAAGATACTTTAAAATAACTTATATGACTGAACAGCCATAAGCGATATCTGATGGGTATGTTTATTTCAATTCCTCAATATGTACTTACACAAACTGATAGATATCAATTGCGTGTTAAATGTGAAAGAATATTCAGTTAGATACTGATCGTCCATCGAGAGATGGCAGTGAGAAACTTATAGGGATCACGTGATATTCCTACTCTGCGCTACGCGTCTTCCGCTATTGGCCGAATCACTTGACGATGCCGTATTAGCGCCAGAACGTAAGCGTAAGAGGGGTTCTGCAGCCTGGCGTCAAGAGTGGAGTCTCGCACATCCCCCTGCCCCCCACTTTCGAAATCACTTGCATCTCCTGGTGGATGATGAGTACGTATACGATGATAAAGATAATCTTCTAGGGTAATATTCACTTCATGAGATTGTGCATGTTTCTCAAACATAGTGTTTGGTCATATAGCGTTTCGATTTCGATAGAAGTTTCGCCTCTGTAAAAAAAGAAATTCTGTGCTACCCGCGAGCAATCATGCAAATAAATCGATTTTCGCACTCAACTTTGTAGCAGGTAAGTGGAATAGTGAGGGAAACGCGGTGAACGTTTCGAATGAAGCGAATTAAGAAGACAAAAGTATAAAAATTCACTAGTAAGACGCAATGAAATTCGTACACGTCTAGTTTTGAGCGTCGACGTTTCTATTACATGCATTGTCCTTTTTTTGTTTTCATTACCGAAAGGAGGGGTGCAAACTTCGCGGCGGATCCATTGCTCAAAGCTAGACCGTGTATACATTATAGCCACGCGCGTGCATGTTTGTGTGTATTTATCGATGCACACACACGCGTTTTGAGTGCATGTGTGTAGGATCTGGTAACTTAAATCGATGTCTCTGGTCCCCATTTTCGAGAGGCTATAGCGAAAGTAATATTATCACATTCGCGATCATTAACCATCGTATAAATCATTAATCTGCTAATATGTATACATATATTGTGTATATATATTGATATATTTATGGATACACTTAACGAGCGCATTATCTCTTCGAAATCCGTTAGTTGAGATATATGTACGAATCGCAGTGAAGCCTTGATCTAATAAAACGGAAACCGCAGGGTCTAAGAAAAACAAATATCCCCTCCACTACTAATCCAATTAGAAAACTTCTTCATTTTTCTACGGGACCTTCACCAACTTATTTGTGGCTTTTTTCTGATTAAAATGATACTAAACCCGTATCATTTGAACTGTATTTACCGGTTTAATTCTGGCCTAGGCTGCTGGTACTACGAAAGTTGATGAGGTGAAATCGGCAACCCTCACCCGGCCAGCCAGCGCGAGACAGGTCTGGACAGGCCTCGCGCTGGCCGAGAGTCGACGACGTAGAATCGGTTACCCGGCCGGCCAGTGCGAGTCCTGTAAAGGTCGGAACATACAACACGGCTTGGACAGAAAAAGGAGAGCGTATGCGAAAGAAAGAGACATAGTTCATAGCATTTCCCATACGTTTTCCTTCTTTGCGTCGCAAATTTTGATCGTTCATTATTTTTTCTTTGATTTTCTATGATTCTATCATTGATACAATTGGTTTGTGATAGCTAAAATATGATATAAATATTATTGATTCAATTTTGTCTAAATGTCTTGCAAACACTGCATCGAGAGTTGTTTCTGATCTTGTTGTCGCTTCATTAGGATTATTTACCATTTCCAATCTTAATTTACTTCTAAATATTACTAGACTGCAACAAGTTTCACTTCTGCCGCGCGTGGTTCTCCACGCGCATGTTTTTTCATTTTTCGTTTACTCAGAAAAATGATTTTTGTCCGCGTTTTTCGCGTTTCTACCCACTGTGCGGCGATTCAGCTAATTGTAAGTACACCGAAGGATTGACCGCTATTCACGTGCTGAACGTGCGATAGCTGAACAGCAGTGGGCCAACATATTAAACCGTTACCGCCCGCTACTACGCGATTGTTAAGATGACAATCGGACATGATTTTTCTTTAAGAAACCGTATACATATTTTAAACTCTATACTTGCTCATCAATGATCGCGAAAGTATTCGTACTATTACAATGTTATTATTTAGTCATCAAGGAACAATTTTCAATCACAAAATTATGCTCCAAAGTGTACAGATTTAACACAATATGAAGAAATAAGCATAACAGTTCACAGTATTTAAATAAAGGAAAACTGAACTAAAGATATTATTTAGCAATGTTAAAATTTATTTTTAAAGCTAGTTTTTATTGTAGTGCGCCAGTGCCCTGACAGAATACTATAGTCGCCGAGAATACTTGCCAAAGCCCTGGCAAGCTCTAGCATAGTCATCAAAATGTCTAATGAATATCCAGCAATTTTATGGACCCAAAAATGTTTTTATCTTTAATAATAACTGTGATATAAATTGTGTTGTGAAAGCAGTTTTCGTAAAACTCGTTCAAAATGGCAAACTTTGATGGTCTCTTGTTTTACATTTATGTAAACGTGAAACAAAATGACGGCTCAACCTCCACCTTCCATTTTCAGTTGGACTACAACAAATTTCAATTTTATCAAAATTCGAAACAGTCCTCAAAAAATGATTGAATTCACATGGAATGTGAATTCCATGTTCCTTCCTAATTTGGATATTTCCTTAAAAGAAATAACTATTATTCTCGTTTTTACAATACATGTATAATTTACGTATAATATAAGGATTGTGATGCTGTTTCACCAAGAGACAGGAACGATTCCTATCTCCATAATGTTGTAGAGGAGAGATACCGATAGTTTACCTAAGAAGCTGTAAAGTCCCTAAAAACCTTTTTTTTTTGGGGCCTTGCACAGCAGGGAGCTGTCAACGCGCTCCAAGTTTATTGGCCCCAACGACGTCGTCGGACGTCGTACGCGGCGGACAGACTATTCTCATGTAGATCCCTGTTGTACCGACCGAGTTACTACAACCCTGTTCTCGTATCTAGCGGACGGACAAGACCGACGTCCAAACCGGTCTTGTATGTTCTGACCTTAAGGACCTGTTTCAGTCGATTCTACGTCATCGACTCTCGGAGCAGTAATTGCCAATAAAGGCCTGGTTTAATTGTCGATATGCGCGAGGCGAGGTCACAAAGAAATAGTACAACCACAGGATCTAAGAAACAACACGGATCCGAGATGTTTCTTAGATCAAGGCTTCACTGTACATGTTCAAGGCGATTGAAACGTTAAACGATCGCACCATTTAACATCGTTTCTATAATAACGTATTATTAAATGTGTGGTGGAATATTTAATACACTTCCTAAATATTTCATGTTATCCTTTGACAAGTGGATATTTTTTAAATTCTCGAACCTCGCAAAAATACAATCTAAACAATATTCAAGAATATGGTACTCTTTATTATAAACCATTACTTAATCGTTTAATCATGGAGCTGAACATGTTGCGATTCGCTGAATGTTTGCAGTTTCTAAAGTTTTATTTTCGCGCGAGACCATATACAGTTCGATTTGATTGGATGGTGATCGTTGATTCGTTTTCTATTGTTTCGTATGTTATTATAGTTTTTACTGCCTG
Source organism: Lasioglossum lativentre (assembly GCA_916610255.1). Lineage (NCBI taxonomy): Eukaryota > Metazoa > Arthropoda > Insecta > Hymenoptera > Halictidae > Lasioglossum > Lasioglossum lativentre. The sequence continues at coordinate 21,669,540 of OU744359.1, read as the reverse complement.
ATAGTTCATTACGACCACTCTCCGTGATGAAGGTTCCCAGCGGTCTCTCTGTCCGCTAATTGGTATACCGTAAACAATCATTGCAACAGGAAATACAAAAAAAAAGTATTTTGCACGACATCACGCACGGGACGATGTGCAATGGAAGTTCTAATACGAAATTTTATCACAGTTTTTCACACTTCTGCGTCACACACTGATCTTTATCGTTGTTGATGCGATCCGATCTATCGGTGTCTTCGCCGAGATCTTTCGAAATCAAGCCAATTTTAGTACTACATATGCGAATTTCAGTGAGTCAATTAATTAGTATTATTAGCATAGAGCAAGCAAGAAACGGCGAAATCGATTTTTCCTAACTTTTGCGAATACGACCGAAATATTCGATTCGATCAAATCGACGCAAAAATTAGGTACAATCACGACAATAAATTAGTGATCCATGCGAGTACGATAAAAGAAAGCCGTTTAATGCTGACATACAAGTTTCTGACTAAAAAAAAAATACGAGATGTCCCAAATCAGCTGCCAAAAGCTGCCAAGTTACACGTACCGCTATTTTTTATAGCGCAGAGTAGGAATTTTATTAGCTTTCACCAAAATATCAATGAAAAGTATGAATGATACTAAAAAAATGTTTCAAATAAAAATTGTTTGGTTTGAAGGAGCACATTTGACGATGGTATGCGTTTGACCTTATAGTGACCTTGAAATGTCCTGCGAAGAATATGAGTCAATTTTTGAAAAAAATCTCATTTTTTTCACATTCTTATAGCTGGTATTCAGACACTTTCAAAACACTATAGTAACATTATGTTTAGTCAATTTGTTACTGAGATATAAACGTTTCAATAAGACGGCTAGAGAGAAAACGACCTTCAAGGGACAGAAAGATCTAAGTAAATTAATTCTTAGAATTAAATAATTAATTTTTAACTTTTTAATTAATTCTTAGACAATATATTTTAAATATTTATTTCTATTACTTACTTTCAGGTTCGCGTGATAGCGAAATCCGATTTACGAGGAAACAGATTTTTCTCTTTATTAAAGGATATTTGAATACCAGTATAATATCTGAACGTCTTCAGAATCAAATATTCGAACAGCACGGGAGTTTAATTTAAATAAATTATGAAACAAGATCCGCATTCGTTCAAATTTTTCAAGTAACGCATTATCGTAAGCAACTCAAATGTTGACATATCATCGACTTCATTGAAAGCTGAGGAATATATGAAGTCAATAACATTTCAATACGAGAGAACAATAGCTGTCGATACGGCAGGAGTGCTTATTGCCCAACACAAAATACAAAAAATCATTATGAAGAATTAAGAAAAACGACCAGAGAGAGAGTATAACTGTAATTAGTTATCGTGCTTCGCGGTCGCGATACGTACAATACACGTCGGAATGCGAATTTTCGAACAGAACTAACAATTTTTTAATGTACGCGTTCACCATATTAAATCCGCCATTTTGTGTTTTCAAATTTTGAGTTCAGATTTGCAATCAGCGACCCCGAAAACCATAGGATACTAAGTTTTGGCTAAATTGAAGTACGTTTAGAGGTTTTGGTCAGCTTTGGAGGATTTGGGACCACTGTGCGTCGGTTCGTGTCACTTGAAAAGAAGTAAAATAAGGAGAAAAAGAAAGAAGAACCCTGCCAGCTTAACATTGTCCGTAAACTAGGTCCTTATTTTCTCTTTCTCTCTTTCTCTCTCTCTCTCTCTCTCTCTCTTTCTCTATCTATCTCTGATTCAAACTTGCATCTCATTGGCCTTCGAAAGATCTCCAGAGGTTGACTTTGGACGGATCATTTCGTAGACGCCGAATTGCATCTTCTTCGATAAGTCTCCAACGATTTTTCAACAGTTTCTCATCAGCAGCAGTCCTGACGATGCTTCGTTGGTCCCCTTTCCTCTACATACGTAGTTTTAGTTCGATAAGTTCTCGAACTTTGACTACCCTTCCTCTCATTCTTCTATAGATTTACATGTTTTTATTCCTTTCAAAACATATCTAGAGCAACCGATTTTCACGGATCTGCTTCTTAACACATACGTAAGTACACACATACTGGCGCATATGCATGCACGCATACACTTTCTCCTTCTCTCTCTCTCTCTCTCTCTCTCTCTCTCTCTCTCTCTCTCTCGCTCTGGTACATACACACACGACGAGTTTTACCAACGAGGTTCGGTCAGGTCTTACGAATAATTACGCAAACTACGGTATCCTGCGCTCTAAGTCTTCATGGAGCAAACTGTTGTTATTGGTCTCGTGCATCGATGCTGGGGATGCTTCTTCGGGTTGTTCGCCGCCGCTTAATTCTAGCTGACCAGTGCTGTCGCCGCTACTAGACCCACACTCTCCATCGACGAACCTGAAAATTCATTTTTTCCCATTATATTCTGTCTCATTTATGGCTGTTCTAAGGAGAGCAGAGGTGGTCGGTAATCGATTATTTGGTAAGGGTACTCGAAAATTTTGGGTAATCGAGCCTCGGTTCAGCTTTTGATGACTCGGGTCGGGTTGGGTCGGGACCCGAAAATTCGTGATACTCGGGTATCCCGGGTACTCAAAGTCGAAATCGAGTCGGGTAGTGCTCGGGTCGGATCGGAAACCCGAAAATCGATGACATTCGGGTATCAGAACATTATAAATTTGCTGATTTCCGACCTAACCCGAGCACTACCAGACCTGACTTCTATCTCGGGTACCCGGAAATGTCGAGTATCACAAATTTTCGGGTATTCGCCTACCTCTATTATTTGGTGATTACTTTTTAAATCGATTACGAAAAATAATCGTGGTAATCATAATCATTAATCAATTAATCGTTACTAGAATAAATCAGTAATCTTGATTACAGTTGGTAAACTGAATTCACGGATTAGTGATCTGTAATCGGCGAACGAATGATTAATTTATCTTTTATTAAAATTAAACAGATATGTAATGTAAAAGCGAATGTTAATGTCGGTGTCCTCGTTTAGCGGTCGTGATAATTCAACATTCATTGGCTAATTAAGAAATATTAAACCTTCCATAATACCAAATTATGCAGTTCATCATAATCAAAAAAGTAGGTAATAATTTCATCATGAATAGACATTTGTGCATTTATGACAAAAATAAGTAGATGAAATTTGACACAGTTCAAGAATATCGGTGTATCATCTAGTCGAAATTATTGAATGAAGAATAACAATTCTATTTGGTTTCTGTCTTGTTTCAATTTTTATTTTGCATAAAGACCCGCAGTCTAATCGTGACTAATGATTACATTTGCTTTAATTACTTAAGTTATGCATTAATCATTGGCTTATTAAGTAGTTGTAATCATTAATCACGAACGTGATCTCATGTTAGCTATAATAGTTAATCATTAATCAGATTACTTTTTGCCGATCTCTGAAGTAGAGTCTATGATTTTAAACGTGTACTGCAGGGATGGGCATTTTTGCGTCAATTGAGACAAGACTGTCCCCACCATACCGCACACTGCCCCCCACCAGCATCCGCCGTTACCACGGAGAAAGGACGCGTTTCGTCCGTATCGAGCAGTGTGCAGGCCTCGCGCATCGCGACGAAAGCGTGCGCTGCATGAAAGAGAGGTTGGTGGGGGAAGCAGGCGTTTGATGGTTAATCGCGTATTTGCGAATTATGTATCCGTGATGTTAACACACGTGTAATTATGTATGCACGGCTCCGTATCGGCTTGTATCCCCACTCTACTTTCCCCTTCTACCCCGTCATGTGACGCGTTTCGTCTTTGTCGTGCATGTGTTTGGTACTGACAGACTGAGGCTAACTTTTCCCCCTCAATTCGTGCTCCCTCTCCTCATTTGGCGAGTCTGCGTTCGAGTCCGGCAATTGATGCATTTTTGTTTTCCAATCGGATTCTTTTGGACTGTCGATGTTAGAAGCGTGACGCAATCGAGACAGCAATACGTGACGACAGCTTTTCATTATTTAATCTTTCCTTCATTTTCAATCCTTTATTACTTTTTCATTTTCGGTTATCTCAAATTTTCACGCTTGACCGATGGACGTTATATCAACGTGTAGGTATTAACACATTACTTACCGGAAGCTTATTTAGTAAGTTTCTCAAGGATTGTATCAAACAGTAACGCAAAAAATCCTCTTTTAGAAAATAAGTAAAATAATCCCGGAAAATGGCGAGTGGTTCAATACCAAAATTGCCATTGTGGCTGAAGTTCACCTCCGGAAACTAAAAATTTTTAACTTTTTTAAATGTAATTCTGGAAATTCTTGCGAGAAAATGCCGAAAATCGTAGTTTTAATGTTAGGAATTCACTGGTTCATAAGTTGTGCGAATGTTATTCGATTTTTTAGTACACTATACAAGAACACTTTATTCTGGGACAAGCTGTCACCGAACAGTAATTAAAATATGCAGAATCATATACAGGATCTCAAAGAGAAATTATAGGTCAAGTTGGTTGTGGTTAAATTTGTGTCGGGCCGGAAGGACTACGCCTGCAAATCTACATTATCAACATCACCGTCCGATTGTGCTGCCATCTAGCGGCTCCACTCGTTACACGACGCGCGACGCTCATTACATAACAACATGGCGGCGTCCATATCGCAAAAACGGTGAAAATCGCACAACATTAAACACGCATAATTTTTGAACCAGTGGATTCCTAACATTAAAACTTGGATTTTCGGCATTTTTTCGTCAAAATCTCTAAGATTATATTCTAAAAAGTTAAAAATTTCTGGTTTCCTTAGCAGAAGTTCAGCCAGCCAACGCAACATTTATGCTGTAGAAAGTAATATATTACTTTATACAATTATCCATTAAATATTTGTTTTAGACATGTAACTACGTTGTGAGGCACCTAAGACTTTCACCGAAAATCTCTCCGTTGTTTTTAGTAATACGAGAAAATGTTTCAGGCAGAAAATGTTTGGTTCAGTGGGGCAATTATTGTGACGGAGTAGGTTTTTTCTCTAGGTCATATTTTCCGATATTTCAAGGTCATCGTTGCTTGTTTAAATGGAACGACGTATTTTGATTAGTGTAACATTATAGCTAATGAAAAGACAAATCCAACCATGTATAAGATGTTGATGTTGAAATGACCTTCGAAGAAGTTTTTCTTCAAAAAGCGTAACTTAACGTACGAAAACCATGTACATGCTTATCATACACTACTAGAGTAATCTCTCTAATAGTAATAATAGCCTTGTAAACATAGCGAAATAGGACAAATTTAGTGAGAAATGTCAAGGGCTAATAAGCTTTGAAGTAAATACTCTGCCTTTACGCTCGATGTACTTTTTACAAATATTTTCGAAAATGAAGTGAACCATTGGCTACTGTTTAGCAAGACAAATCACGATTCACGATGGTTAGCGAAAAAATTGAATTTAAATGGGTATTCATAATTTTAAACAAGATTTACTAGTGTGTGTAAGATCTGCCTTATCGAATACAGCAGAGTCGCCAAGTACGTATCGAATCATATTTTCATTAAAACATTATGTAGCTATCATAAGAAAATTTTAACGATAACTATTCTTTTAATCAAGAAAAGTTGTTCGCACATGTATCTCGATACCATTCGATACTGATTAAAGCTGCACTTTAACTTTAATAACTGTGATGAAATTACACCTAACTTGATAAAATGTTGTTATCATACGTTGTTATCATATTTTGTTATCAATAGTACAGCATTTCTTTTTCACTTTGTGTGCCGTATCACCGGAATATCGACTGTTTAATAAGTTTTCAGTACACCGCATTCAATATACAATATACATATATAAATTGAGAATATTCGCGAGACCGATAAATGTGATTTGAACCCAGTTCACTGAAGTCAAAAGTTAATCAAAGTTAGTTCATTCCAGCAAACATTAAGATAAAACGCACTAACGACGAAGTATTTCGACCGTGAATACAGCAAAGGTCGCTGATAATACATATAACTGTCTTCGCTTTACTGTCGAATGTCGATGCAGTATCGGCGAAAGTGAACGTTAATAGATAATAATGTTGTTCGCGACTCGATTATAAACCCTGTTATGTCGTGAAGGCAGATTTCTGCCTGATTGTATGAACGGATGTTTATGGTACCAGCAAACTGAGTTCCGCTATTCTTGAGGGGTTTTTACCAGCGGTAATTTCGGCCGTCCTCGGATTAGTCGCGAGCTCAGACCCGGCAAGTTTTTATTAAGGTACGTTTTTGCAAAAACGTACTTTTGCAGGATATCTAGCTCTTAGCTTAACGGCGATTGACTGCCATAAACATTCACGTGCGAATCAGTTGTTGGTGACGTCGAGATCATATTTCTGTAGTAACCTTCTGGTATTTCTTTTTATAAACGACGCGTTTATTATTTGAACATTATTTTGCACTTTTTTATTTTGTATTAGATGAATTTTATTGTTACTACGTCTACTACCTACTATATACTTTAATGGTATAATTACTAGTATTCGGTAGAAGATACCATTGTTTATCAAGAATATAATGTATATAACATATTTACAAGTGTCACAAATACAATATTTATTATTATAACATACAATAGAATTGAATTCTTGATCATTTTTTGCAAGATAAGTTTCTTTATGCGATTAATTATATTTCTCTGAATAAAAAGAATGCAGAGATACAAATATCATCATACTAATTTAAATTAATTGTAAGTGCGTAATTTTTAATGGAACTGTATCTCGTAGATGAAATGGTCTTTTATTTGTTAAATTTTTAGCCCGCAGACTCTTAAAATATAATTTACAAAACAAGAATTTCGTATGAATTTTTCATATTTGCTATAAAAAATTAATTTTAGAATGTGACAAGAAACTTACAGTGGGTCAAACTTTCTATGTCAAAGAAAGAAATTCAATGTTAGTTGTGTAGAAAAGGGTACTCCACACCGATTCTAATGACCTTGAAACATGTTGTCAAGGTCAACATTCTGAACTTTTCCATCTACATATTACCGTCGCTCGGCCTTCCGAGTAAACAATTCGTCGGAATTACGAAGAAAAAAGTGAAATCATAATGAAAATTTAGGTTAAACTTCACCTAAGGAAACCAGAAATTTTTAACTTTTTTTAATATCTTGACATCAGCTACAACACTGTTACGGTGTGAGAAGATATTCCGTTTGAATTTCTCATAGGAATCTCTTCAAGAACGTCTCTGGCAGGAAACGTCCTATTAAAATCTACCCTCTTAACGAAGATCAAGCTCTAGCCAGATTTAATGGAAAATCGCAAAAAACGAGAATGCAGTCCTATGTAATTGCAGATTAGAAACAGACCACCCCTTTCATTTTAGGGGTATATGAACCCTTGCATTTTTATTCTTGTTGGTTAGTACTAGTCTAGACGCGAGTAAGTGTCACGTCGTGCGGCAGGCGTTAGAATCCACGTCTAGTGAGATCGGGCTTAAGTTCCCCTTCGATCAAAAATAACCTTACAGACTCCGCGAGTTCGGTATAAAGTCTATTTGGCAGTTCAAGTACTATCATCCCCCGCATTGCCAGTGCGTCAACACTGAGCATCTTAGGTAATAACATATTTAATTCTACACTAAATCCTTTCAAGTTCAGTCGCGTCACCACCATCTGTATATACACATTCTTTATCAGAATATATTTGTGTTATTTGGTAACTCGTGGAATTCTTAAACCCTTAATTATTGACTAAAATCCTAATCTAGTAATTGAACGTGCCCACACGATACAATCTTACCTCTCGGATTGTATCAATTAAATTATACTAGTTACGAGGCATACTAACAATCCTAGCGACTTCCTGATTTTGCATCTGGTTCGTTTGCGCCATACCGATAGTCCAAACAGGGATTTATCCAACCTAGTGGCACTTTCGCATTGAGTTCGTCCACGAAAACTATACCATCCTTGCGGCTCCCTGGTTACGCACCAAGTATCTGGACGGCCCAGGTTCGTCCGCATCCTATTATAGCAGCTCCCTGATTACGTGACTACGCATCAGGTTCGTCTGCGTTTCATCCAACCTCGCAACGGCTACCTAATCTTGCATTGGGTTCATCCGCGCTGTTCTACAACCACCTAGCATCTCCCTCATTTCGTGACTACGCATCAGGTTCGTCTGCGTGTCTCTCTTTCACCTTCCTAGCAGCTCCCTGATTACGTGACTATGTATCAGGTTCGTCTGCGTTTGACTCCATTCCTAACTAACAAATTGTAACCACATTCCAAGGGTAACAACACTTCGCCAGCAACCCGCGCTGCTCGTGGCCCTGGCTCGTAACAACACTATGAGGTTAAAAATTTTTGGTGCCACTTAAAATTCATCGATGACCTTCAAAAGACCTTGAAAACGACAACAATCAGAACATTTTTTCATAGTACCGTATTTGTCTCCTTTAACAGTACACCTTTTCTCTGTAACATTTTCTTCTACCTTCAAGCCTAACGTAGCTATTTAGGTGGCCCGTTTCTCGTGAATCACCCGGTATAACCATATTTTAGAATTGTTTTTAGTTTGTCTACTTGAAAATTGTCAATGTCAAATTTATTTATGACATTGCAACGATACTTATTAATAAAATGAATTAATAACGGAGCTATTTAGGTGGCCTGTTTCTTGTGTATCACCCGGTATATGTTAATTATAGTTGTCAAGGTTTGCAATTAGGGACGGTTTATGACACGGACGGGGATTTACCTTTTTGGGGTTGTCCGGATTATTCTGTAGCACGTTTAGGGGGTTCTTTGGGTATTTCAACGTGTCATAAACCGTAGCCTCGACGAGTAATTTCCAGGAAGAAGGTAACGGTTTACGGATATCGACGGACCTTTGACCTGGAGTCACTAGGCACAGTTGCCAAATTTGCCATCCACCACGTGCGGAAAAGAGGACCGTCCCTCACTCCCACCCTTCACGCAGATAAGGGCGCAAGGGAAGAGGAATCAGGCCCAAGGCGTATTGAGGGTTAGTTTTGCAAGGGAAGAACGGAATTGAAGCTCCTCGAGGTAGTTTGGCTTTCAACCACAAGACCACCGGGATCTATCTCACCAAAGGCGTTCTCAATATTGTACAGCAAGTCATTTGTTAATAAACTCTTGCTCCAGCATTCACATATACAATTTTTCCTACGTCGCGTCGGTGTGGGTGGTCCTCCGAATATACACTCGGCGCACATCATGTGCTATACGCAGCGATAGTCACCGCGAATCGGTCGTGACGTACTCCGCAACAATAGTTATACACATTAAAAAAAAATTTTACTACAAAAATCGTTAACAGGTATGAAAAGAGAGTGTCCGGAGGTATTTCAGCACGTGTAGTTTAATAATTTTTTTAAAGGTGAGGGAGCGTTCCTAAAAAAGAATGCTTTGAAAAAAAATTCTTGTTTACACAGTTTGGTAGACACAATAATACAACTTTTAAAAAATATTATTTGTTATGATATATTTCAGAAAAATATTGAAATTTTTTCAATGACTGATATCACCTCTTTAATGCGAGAAGTAGCACGAAAAGAAATTTGTTAGTGTTAGGCATAGCTTGCTCTACTTGTGTGCAAAGTTTCATAATTTTTTGAATTCACGGGTTCGACAACGTCCCTCGTTAGTTATTGCGAAACTCGTTTCTTCTATACTTTTCGAAGAAGATGCAGATGTCTAAATATTGAATTCGAACCAATTATTTGGAGTATTTTTATCAACCAAAGAAGTGATGTGTTTACTACGCGATTGTTAAATTGTAGAAGGTCTAAGTGCGGTGCATACATTAACTCATCATTAGTGAATTTATTACATTTGTCGCGGGATTATCAATCTTGCCGCGGTAAAAATGATGTGACAACACTAATATGAACCAACTGCTATCAATTGATACCTTTTTACCGTTAATTATGGGAAGCTTTTTTACGGACACGTGGATTAGTACATTAACTCGCGTTCGATAGGTACGTGTAAGAACTGATAAGCTACTTACGTATACGGTTGCTCCTCACCGCGCATTTCACATATGACGTTCGTCAGGGCCATTATGTAATTCTTGGCCAACGTGAGCGTCTCTATTTTACTGAGTTTCCTTTCCATTTTTACATGTGGTATTACCTCGCGCAGTTGCTGAAACCGACATTATTGTTTTTGCGATTACCGAATTCCGCTGGTGCGGTGTGTAAGTCACTGGTAATGTCCAGAAATTGTTTAAGGTTGTAGGAAAATATTAAAGTAGAAGTGCATAATTCCGTCATGCTAATTAATTTAAAGGTACCGATACTTCAACATATCCAACTACCAGAAAACAACGACAACAAAATTATTACAACTAGCAAATATACATCGTGTATAGTCAAATTGTTATACACAAACATACTACCAAGTTGTTACGCAACAGTTGAATGATAGAAAATCAATGAAAATAAGAAAGCCATAACTACTGTTGAGTGCTGACAAGAAGATCCCCGGGGGGGCACAGAGGCAAGAGGGGTCTCCAGCTAGCTCCACCCATCCCCACCTCTGACGCTCCCGTAGTCGCCGCGTGATCACACCGTTTCGACTGTTTACGTCACACGACGCATAGTATTTAGTAGGATTCCCGTATTTACTAGAGTAGTGTGCGTGACTGCTTCGGCCAATAGAACGCTCTAGTCAAAATTGCGTGTGAGCCTAGCCGCTCCCCTTCCAAGCCAACCAATCGGGTGTGCATTCTTGCCTACGTCACCGCATTCCTGCCAGGGATCTTCTTGTCAGCACTCAACAGTACTTGAAAGATTTGCGATGAATAAGGAGAAAATACATTCAGGGCAGTTGCAAAAACTCAGTGTAGACTCAGGGTGGGCTTTTAGTTTAGAACAAATAACTGATCGCACTAATGATAAAATAAACGATACACTACGGTCCCAAATCTAAGAAAACAATACGGGGTTTAGTGATATATTAACACTAAAGTTATAATCATAAGAATGTTTATTATTTACTTGGATGTACATTCCATCTTCCTATAAAGTTTACATCGATGCCGTATAGCGATTTTAATTCTTCGTTTGAAAATTTCTTATGATTCACGTATTTGATAAACACTGGCGGAATTGTGCATACCTACATGATACCATAAAACACAGTAAATTAGGAACACATGCTTTTCAAATGTATTCACTATTATCATCAGTAGACAACGGATTTTATGCATTTATGGCAAAAATTAGTAGGTGTAATTTCAAACAGCTTAACACAATTATATTATTTTCAACCTATTAAACGTATTCAGAAAGGAAATAAATTTCTATTTCACTCCAATTTGTTGTAATTCATAGAAAAAATTTCTATTTTGCATAAAGATCCGCTGTCTAATCATCAGTGTAATTGTTAAAAAATCAGACAAGCAATAAATGATTTAGGCTTTTCTGGTCAATCGCTACAAACTAATCTTTACATAAAAAATAAAATAAAATTTTTAATATTTACTTGGTATATTATATGCACTTTATTGACTATTTCTCGATCTAACGTATCCCGTTGTGTTTATTGTAGGAGTGGCTACTCAAAAATACACAAAAAAACGCAGAATATTAACTTGGGCTGAACTACATCTGAGGAAACCAGAAGTTTTTAACTTTTCTGTATATAATCCTGTAGATTTTGAGGAGAAAATGCCGAAAATCCAAGTTTCAATATTAGGAATCCACTGGTTCAAATGTTATGCAAGTTTAAAATTTAACGATTTTTAACGTTTTTCACAGGTAAAGGCGCCGCCATGTTGGTATATAGTGAGCCGTTTAAGGTCAAAATATACTGGAGTCTCCGGGAAACCGGAGACACCTGACACCGTTTTGCTAGCGCATACACAGTTTTTGGATCGGAAGGTCAATTAAGAGGGTTCGAGATGCTCCACGAAGAAAGGCACAGCGTGACGTCTGCTACCCAAACCCTTGGGGTTCCCAAAATCGGAGATGCCTTTGCTAAACCCTGACGAGTGCTTAGAAAGTATTCTCCAAGACTATTTTTTCTGTCAGGGAAGTGGCGTTGTTTATTTTAAATAGCTATTAACTAGACTTTTTTAGAGTTCTTCGTGGTATTAGGTGGGAGTACGGTGTTAACTCAACTAAACACGGTGGAGGTTCTGAACGTTCTGGTTCTTTGCCGTCCTGAAAAACGTTGACGGAGTACGCGCAGAAAATATTCTGCCAATAAAATGTTCCTTGGAACAGCGAGAAACTAACCGATGCAAAGAACATTGCTTCCTTCGCAGGCAAAACGGCAAATCTGGCGGCGAAAAAAAGATTTATTGCCACCTGCAGATCGACGCGACGGCTACGTACAATCGATGGTCGGAAAAAAGTCTATCCTTCGTATACCCTTGTCGTATATCCTTCAAAGTAAACCTAAACGACGATGAGTTTCTTCAACAACTTAGAAGGATCATTTTTTTTAAACTATCTGTCAAGAATTCCAGAGAAAATTATGAACATTGCTGTTTACAAATTCTTTATGTAAACCTATAAGGAAAATTTAAAATGTATGTTTAGTAAATTTGTGCCAGCTACTCTATCTGGCAGATTATGATATACGAACATTTAAAAAAAAAAGACGATGCACAGTGAGGTATTTATTAGCCCGAAAAGTTATGCTTATTTCTTTGATATTGTGTTAATCTGTACACATTAGAGAATACTTTTGTGATTGAAAATTGTTCCTTCATGACTAAATAATGAAATTGCAATAGTAGGAATACTTTTAGTCTAATATGTTTTCATTAAGAAATTACATTTGCATCATTACATATGAAATGATAAATTATTTAAGAATTTTATAATATGTATAATTTACGTTTAATATAAGGATGTGTCATGCTGTTTCACCAAGTGGCAGGAACGTTCCCTATCTCCATGATTTTGTGGTAGAGAGATAACGATAGTTTACGTAAGGAGCTGTGGAGCTCCCTCCTGCAACCTTTTTTTGTGCCATGCACAGCAGGGACTCTCGACCCGCTCTCGAAAAGCCATGTCGAAATTCGAGCTGAAAACCCTGACGGGACCAAAACCAAATATCCTAAAAAAAATTCACCGGAAAGCTCAGTATGCCCGTAAGATACAATAGCGCATTACTTTAGTTTTACCCTGACAGGGAAAAACTCAGTATGCGTTGACCTTTAACCGCCAGACTCTTGGAACGATTATCGATAAAATACTGTACTGACTAATTGTAAATTTTGTTAAATATTTTTGGACACATTGTAAATATTCATTCGTTTGTTCATCGTTTATAATCAACGAATTTCTTTTGTTAAATCAGATATAAATAAACTTCCAAGGAAGTGACATGGTAAATTTATTGAGAACTCTAAATATCGCATTTGTGAATATGCAAATTATTCCAAATCATAATAGTTAAACAATTGAATTTAATGGAGCTATAAGTGCGAAGATAGATATTATTATACTTATAGTTAAACAATTTATTTGAGAACATTCCGCCCACACGCTGATGTCGATGACGTAGATTTCCAAACGTAGTTGTGCCTGCCTGGGTTACCAACTTAACCACCAATCAAGTTGGACTATACCTATATTCTCTCCAAGATCCTGCATATTTTAATTACTGTTCGGTAACAGCTTGTTCCAGAACAAAATGTACATCTCAAAGATTGCCGCTCTACATTAGCGACATCACCGCGTGCTTGTGCTGCCATTTAGCGGCTCCGCTCGTTAAACGACGCGCAACCAACATGGCGGCGCCCTTACCTATCCAAACTAGTGAAAATCGCTGAACTTTAGACACTCATAACTTTTGAACCAGTAGATTCCTAAGATTGAAACTTGGATTTTCGGCAATTTTCTCGTCAAAGTCTACAGGATTGCATTAAAAACGTTAAAAATTTCTGGTTTCCTCAGGTGAAGTTAAACCCACAATATTATCTTATGATAAATTTTATTATTATAGTACTTGTTAGAAATCTTGACCACTCTGCTGCTGTGCAATTGTGCACTACGAACTAAATGTCTATGAACGTTTTTTAACGTGTTTTGATATTTTTACTGATCGAGCCTGAATCTAATTTTTTCCTTTAACTGATTGAAACTTGCAATTTTTTGGCTCCATAAATAAATTTTGAACGGTGTGTGATGAGTCAATCCAAACTTGATATTTCATCTTATTGGAAAATTAAACTTCCTCTTATTACAAGGAATATATGTTCTAATATTTTCGGCAATTTATTTTATAAACAATTCGAAAGGTTTCGCGTTTAGTAAATTAAAACAGCAGATCACGTTACAAACCTTTCATAAAAAGTTTCTATTTTCGGGAAATATTTTCTGTAGTAATAAAATTTATCAGTCGTTAATATTTAGTTTTGTTATGTATTCTCGATTATCCAGCCCTACAATAAACACAATCTGAAACGAGATAGTAAACTGCAACAGGGTAATGTTAGGTTGGAACATGTTCAAGTGCATGTATACCCGACAAATATTAATAGTCCATTTTTTTCTGAAAGAAAACCTTGTATGAAAAAATGTTATTCTTCATTTTTTAAAATATAGAATCACACCCTTTCCTGTTGTACCAACAGTTACCTGCACTAACTTACCTGTATTAACAGTTAACTGTATATTGATGTTCGACTATTCGAATGTCGCAGCGTGAAGGTTAATTGTTATAAATCTTATTCTTCGTTTTGAAATGGCTTCCATGGTAATGCAGTATGTATTGGAGAGTCGATGACGTAGAATCGGTTAGGACAGGTCCGGACAGGCTGACTCGCGCTGACTGGCTGGGTGGGTGTAGCCGATTCTGCGTTATCGACTCTCGGAACACTAATTGCCCAAGCGTGCATTAGGGAATATTTTCAAATAATAGAATATTATTTAGTAGGTTATGCATTTTATACAGGGTGTCCCGGGTTTTAATGGACAATCTTGGGGAGCATATCCTACAAGTGGAAATAAGAAAAAAATGTTATTTGAAGTTTGCTCAGAATCGCTTTATTATAAAGTTATAAACAAATAAAGTTAGAATTGATGACGGTGGATTTTACTTTATTGAACATTGAAAGGTGAAACGTGTTTATCGGATTATTTCAAAATGTCGTCCTTGGGCGGAAGTACAAGCTTGATATCGATTTTTTATGGAACAGCCGCTCGGGAATTTCCGTCACAAAATCCGTAGATGAAATGAATATCAGCGTATTCCTCATTTGAGAACACTCCAGACAACTCCTGACGTGAATAGACAAATAAGATAAACACGTTCGACCTTTCAATGTTCAGTAAAGTAAAATCCGCCGTCATCAATTCAAACTTTATTTGCTTATAACTTTGTAATACAGCGTTTCTTAGCAAACTTCAAATAACATTTTTTTCTTATTTCCATTTGTAGGATATGCTCCACAAGTTTGTCCATTAAAACCCGAGACACCCTGTATAGGGACATTTAGAATTTGTGAAAGTTTTCAATTAACCAGTGTAGCAGGGTGTTTCTATTAATTAAATTCAATACGAAATTGGAATATTACCTCGAAAGCATCGTTCAGGGAGTGCATTCTCATTCTTTCTCTCTCGTTGCTCTCAAGCCTCCTCAGGTTCCTTTCTCTCGCAGAGATCCCACTTTTTCGTCTTCTCGTGGTTGGAGGTCCTCCGCGATTTCTTCTTTTTGCTTGTTTCGGACTTCTCTCACTACCACTACTGTCACTCTCCTCACCCACCTTTTGATTCATATCAGAAACAAGTTTGAAATTAGACCGTAAGTTATTTCCACACAAGTTTACTATAGATTTGTATTTCATTTAAAAGTAGTAGGAACATTAATAAAATTATAAAATACAATGAAACGTTTACCAAGATAAGGACAAGGTAAGTATATCAGTTTTGAAAAAGGATACTAGCAGTTATCCGTTTTTTTTTTACAAAGAATTTTAGTGAAAAGATCTACAATATTACAACAAAATTAAAAGAGAATCAAGGATACATTAAGTAAAGACAATAGCGAAAAACAGATATTTTGTATCAAGTAGTACGTCACTATTTAGACTTAGATTGTGTAGACCAGGGATGCACAGACTTGTTAAGATCAAGGGCCACATAGATTCACTATGACTTATGGGAGGGCCGCCAACAAAAAGACATGAAAGTTATTTATCATGTATTATTTATTTTGTTTATATTTATCATATATTGTTACAAAGGAAGATAATAAAAAGTAAATAGAGGGAAGAAATTACTCTGAGAAGTAAATGCAGAGCTGCATCGTTTCGACTATGAAATATGTAAAACGGTTCTTTCGACCAATGTGATCCGAGTTTCTGCTTTATGCTGCACAGAGCAAATCTAACAATTCGGTTAGCTTAGAACTTCGTACGAAACAAAATTAATAATTTTTGCGAGTGTCGTTGATTTGTTAGCAAAGTATCATTACGTTCTTCTTATCAAAGGAGTACATAGTATCATATTCTCTTTGTGCAAAACAAATCGTTAGACTTTTTTAAATATTGTCAATCGTTGCCCTGATGTCAGTAGTTCCAAAATCATTTATGTTTCCTGTTGGCTGGTAAATGTCATTTCAAAATACGACAGTCGACTTCCCTTTTCATGCTACACTTGGGATAAACTTCAACTTAGGAAACCAAAAATTTTTAACTTCTTTTTCATAGTCCTGTAGATTTTGACGAGAAAATGTCGAAAATCCAAATTTAATCTTAGGAATCGGCTGGTTCCAAAGTTATACGTGTTTAAAGTTAAGCGATTTTCACCGTTTCTGATAAGTAAAGGCGCCATGTTGGTATGTAGTGAGCGTCGAGCGTTGTCTAACGAACGCAGCCGCTAGGTGGCACCACAAGCACGCGTTGATGTCGATAACGCAGATTTCCAATCGTAGTCGACTCACCATCAACATAACTACCAACCAACTTGGACTATACATGATTGGACTGTATATGATTCTGTATATTTTAATTACTGGTGTAACCTTCCATCAGGACCAAATCAGATTGAGCTAAAATTTTGTATAGAGATTCATGTTGCATTAAAAACATGTTTCCCAAAGGGATTTTTGATGACTCGAAAAAAATTCCTATCATTTGAGTGTCATTTTCTACCTTACCGGACGAAAAAACGTGTTTAGATTCTTGAGTGATGTGTTCAGGATTCGAGTTATGAAATTTGCCCGGCTGTAACGCCAGCCGCCGACCGACGTTCGCTACGTTGGTTTTTCTCCATGTTTAGAGTCGCGTAGCGATCACCCGTTACGCGGACAAAGATTGCGCGTTCACGCGACGTAAATCACGATATCGCAAGGATCAGGCGGTCGATCCTGACCCAATCCCGAGCGACCACGCGTTCCGTTCGACTCGTATTTAAGGGCTCCTCATGTCGGAGCGAGCCCTCTTCTCCAGTTATTATCAACCTTCATCGCGCAATTCAAACATACAGCTCAGTTTTCGAAACCGAAAATCTCGCGGCCGTATGCTACTATCGAACGCTACTCTCGTCCGATCTCACGGTTCTCTCTCGTTTCTCCGAAAGCGTCGTGTTTCGTGATTCTGCCCGCGGCAAGATATCCGTCGAGCGCGTGGAAGATATCCGTTCGCGGAATCTCCCGGTCAGGATGCTCAAGATCTCCATCGCACCCCGACGGAAGAAATCAGGTCGGCAAAGGTCTCCGTGCCAACGAGAGCGATTCGAGCGGTGAAGTTGCACTTTAGGAATACACTGACATAAAGTGTAGTGAAAAGATATATCCGCAGTTTGTCAAGATTCTCTTTCCCTCACTCCTTTGATTGTCCTCGCGCGTTCAAATCTGAACGGGCCCGACATTCATGCGAATTCCGACCGTCGGTCGACGCCGAACAGATGTACTTGTAGAAAAATTGGTGGACGGAAATATAATAAAGGGCGTTTGTGAAAAAAAATTGAATTCTAGGTATAATCGATGGTTTGGGTTAGTTCTGGGTTAGTTAGAATTTTAGAAGTTATTTCGTTTGAAAGAATTGCGCGTTTATAGTGCATTATGTCGGTATGATAGAAAAAGTAATCCTGATAAGGTAGAAAAGGACACTAAAATGATAAGAACCTTTTTTTCGAGTTGCCAAAAATCTCTTTGGGAAACATGTTTTTTATGCAAAATAAGTCTATGTGCAAAATTTTAGCTCAATTCGATTTGACTGATTTTCGGAAGTTTAGTTAATTTCTGTTCGATGACAGCTTGCCCCAGCTGTCTACATTACCGATATCACCGCGTGCTTGTGCTGCCACATATCAACATGGCGGCGCCCTTAGCCATCAAAAAATGGTGAAAATCGCACAACTTCACACACGCATAACTTTTGAATCAGTGAATTTCTGAGATTAAAACATGGATTTTCGGTATCCTTTCGTCAAAATCTACAGGATTGCTTTAAAAAAAGTTAAAAATCTTTGTTTTCCTCAGCTGAAGTTCAGCCCTATACTTGTGTTTGGAATTCATAAGACCGATTCTGTTTCTCTTTCGAATTCAATGCACTCACCTTCACTATTGCGCTACTCTTGTTCGTCGTGTGTCTAATGACATATTATCTAGTTGTATTTTATGACTAGACAGCGAATTTTATGCATTTATAACAAGAATCAGTAGCTCAAATGCAAAAAAGTAATATCACTACAACCATTTCGAAATACTGTCGTATTGTCTTCAACTCTATAAGTTATTAAGAAAAAAGATATGTCTATATTAGCTTCTGTACTTTGCAATTAAAACAGAGAATTTGTTGTTTTGCATAAAAATCCGCAATCTAATTATCACCTCTGAAACTGGTATTATGGTAACCAATGCTACAAGGTGGTGGCGTGGGCGGATACCTGAACATTTCGGATTCGGGTCTCGTATTTTCACCGGGTTTGGGTCAGGACCCGAAAATTTATAATGTTCGGATACCCGAATGTCAGATTATTCGGTTCCCGACCGGACTCGATTTTGATTTCGGGTACCTGAGTATCACGAATTTTCGGGTCCCGACCCGACCCGACCCTACTCACCAAAAGCCGAACCGAGGCTTGGGTACCCGTCCACCCCTAGTAATTATTACTTCATAAATCTGATATAATAGTAGACGGTCGAACTCGTATCACGTAATTCTGCTCAGATAACTATTCATCATGTCACAACTAAAATACTCCTCGACCAATTATTAAAATCTAATTCATTTATCTTCATAATGTAGTCAGCAAAGACCAATTATGTTGCTCTTCCCTATTCGTCTGACACTATGCTATATTCTTCAATATAAACGCCAGGGGTGCGCGGGTATCCGAGCCTCGGGACGGGTCAGGGTCCCGAAGGTTTATAAAGTTCAGGTACCTTTTTCTTGGTAATCTCTAGACTGTAGATTTTATGCATTTATGACAAAAATAAGTAGGTATGATTCCAACAATAAAAAGATTAAAAGAGTTTAACAATGTCGATATACTATTGGTAAATATAGCTATGAGGGGACCCAACTCGGATCACCTTGACCTTCACATATGTTGTCAAAGACAACATTCTGAACAACTTTTGTCACTGTAACTATCCGTCCCTCGGACTTAGTTTCCGAGATAATTACGAAAAAGCTTTGTTAAATTTTGATATAATGTACATATAACGAGAGTGAGATACTACTCCTGGACTTTCGTATACGTGGTCTGGCCGGCCTCACGGCCGGCCCTCTCCGCCCCCCTCCATAAACCTAACCACAACTGATTCTATTCGCATAATCTTTGCATTGTAGCTGTCATCCAGAATTTGATCTAGTAATGAAAAAATCATGCAAATAGAATGAGTTGTGGTGTGGTTAGGATTGGGTTAGGTTAGTCTTAATTATTAGATCAAATTCTAAATGACAGTTAGAATACAAAGATTATGCGAATAGAATGAGTTGTGGTTAGGTTTGCGAAGGGGGCGGAGAGGGCCGGCCGCCAGGCTGGACCGACCACCCATACGAAAATCGGAAATATGCGTACGCAATACAGAAAATTCAATTCAGTACTAGCAATAGTTTTTTGCAATTTTTTCGAAAACTATGATCGAGCGACAGATAAATATAATGACAAAAGTTGTTCAAAATGTTGTCCTTGACAACATATGTGAAGGTCAAAGTGATCCGAGGTGGGTCCCTTCATAGCTATATTTACCATACTATTTACACGATATACTACTTAGCTTCTATAGATTGTAATTGATGTATACAAATTTTATTTTGCATAAAGAGCCGCAGTCTATCAAACACTCATTATGGATACCCCGCCCACCCTCGGGGTAATGATGGAGATATGCGGGACTCTCTCGGTAGCCGCCCGGAAACCGGGGGGGCCGGGGTAGCACGCTAACTCCACCCTGGTGACCATCTCTAGACTAACTGGGGTGGGGGCCAAGATCTCCAACCAAACAACACTGGCCTCCCTCCCACCTCATGACATCCCAGGAGGGGGAAGCAGAAGCTCGCCCAGGTTCGAGTACCTGAAATCGTAGTAGGAGCGGGTCGTGTCGGGTCGAAATCTCAAAAGTGTTGAGGTACTCATGTGATTGCAATTTTTTGGGATCCTCAATTTTGACTCCACCCGACAGTAGCTTCGGGTACCCGACCATTGGAAACATTCGAGATCCCAACCCGACCCGACCAGGCTACAATTTCGTGTGCCCAAACTTTATACTCTTTTTGTATCCCGACCCGACCCGAACCCAACATTTTTAGAACCCGCATACCCCTAACAAACGCGTCTCATTGTGAGTTGTGACTTTTAGCTATTACAAAGTATTATTATTTTTGTTCATATTAATAAAGTAATTTTTGTTTGGGGTAAACTTTCTCTTGGGAACCCAGAAATTTTCGATTATTATATGTCTTATCTTGTTGATTTCTGCGAGGAAACCCCTATATGGAAGTCCCAGACCGCGGAAACCACGCGTTTTTAAGTTACGAGCATGTAAAGTTGAGTAATTTAACACTAATTTTCATTGTTTCACCTCAGAAAGTGACAGGTATGGGCGCCGCCATATTGGTACGTAGGGAGCTCCTTGCGTGTACTGACCCAGTGGCGACGCTAGATGACACCACTAGCCCCTAGACACCACATCTGCAATGCCGATAACATACATTTACACACAATCAAAATACCTACATTTTTCATGCTTACAATTAAAAAACCGATACACAATCTAACCAGACCTAACCCAGACCTAACCTAGACCTAACCCAGACACAATCTCAAACAACTATAAGTACCCCTGTTCCCAATTCTATAAAATTAATTACAACTACTTTTTATTCACAAAAATTTCAATGCTCAACATTCACAATTCACACAACCAAGATATCAAATTCTTTTAGAATTACAATTACAAAATCAAAATCCAACCTAACGGAACTAACCCAGACCTATCCCAAATAGTTTTATTTTTTTAATTATTTAAAGTGCAGGGTGGTTGAATGCTTTATGCACCATTTTCATGAGCCTTTCCAACCCATGAAAAGTGTGAGAATCCCGAGTTGTTTGTGCAAACTACAATTATAATTCCCCCTTCACATGAACCGGCTACTATCAGCGCGCTAGTGCTGCCATTTAGCGTCGCCACTGAGTCACTACACGCAAGGAGCTCCCTACTTACCAATATGGCGGCGCCCATACCTGTCACTTTCTGAGTTAAAACAATGAAAATTAATGTTAAATTACTCAACTTTACAAGCTCACAACTTAAAAACGAGTGGTTTCCGCGGTCTAGGACTTCCATGTAGGGGTTTTCTCGCAGAAATCAACAAGATAAGACATATAATAACCGAAAATATCCGGGTTTCCAAGAGAAAGTTCAGCCCAACAAGATAAGACATATAATAATCGAAAATTTCTGGTTTCCCAAGAGACTGTTCAGCCTTTGTTTGTGTTCAAACACAGTTTTCCGCTTCTTCTGGAAAACATATTTCTTCAAGTTTTGCCACTTTTGTTGCAAATGTGCAATATACATATATTATGTGCTATACGTAAATAGTAATGTCAATAAAAATATAGTGGGTATGGGCAGCTAGCTGATTGATTGGAGAATGCCATGTGGGCTGGTACCCGGAAATTCGGGTTCGGGTCGGGTATTTAACCAGGATTCGGGTCGGGAATCCGAAAATTGTTTGGATACCTGAATGTCGTAGATTTTCGGTTTCCGGACCCGATCCGATTTCGACTTCGGGTACCCGAAATCTTTGGGTGAAATACCCGAAATATACGATGAAGAATTTCTAAACGCTATAACCACAAAATAAATAGTAGTGCAAGCGGTTAAGGTTACAGTACTATAGTAAGTCGTTGAATTCATCTCGATTTCACGTAGAACACTATGAAATCAAAAATAGATATTAACCTTTAAAAAATCGAAGTGACCTCCATTTTTTGTAAGAGACGTTTTTTGAAGTTTGCAAAATATGTTAATACTGATCAACTTTTGTTGGAAACATTTTTCTGCCAGGATATTGTGACGTTCGTCACCACAGTCCGTCCTGCTCTTGCAAGCCCAGGCCGTTCCTGTGGTATATTTTTAAGGGGCCTGCCCCTCATTCATACGCCACTATTTCAAATCTCACAAGAATAAAGTTTCAAGGGACCGGTTCCCTATTGATACGGTCCGTTCCAGTCTAGTGAACCTACTACGTCGCAACCCCCACCAGAAGTCGAAATCATCGAGACAGCGGATCAAATCGATTATTAGTAGTCGACAGTTCGAACCGACAACACCATTCCTGCACCTGAATTATCTCACGAAATACGATAAGAACATAGTCTGAGAACTGAATTATTTCACGAAATACGATAAAGGACATAGTCTGAGAACTGAATTATTTCACGAAATACGATAAAGGACATAGTCTCAGAACAGAATTATTTCACGAAATACGATAAGGACATAGTCTCAGAACAGAATTATTTCACAAAATACGATAAAGGACTTAGACGCAGGAACGTCGATCCACCTCCAGTGATCCACTACCCCTTCCACTGGAACAACTTGACATGTGATTGGGACTACCCCCTTCCACCAACGTTGGACTATAAGGGAAGCAGCTGGACACCTACGAAGTCAGTTGAACTCAGGGATCAGTCGAAACCAGTTGAATTCAGGAATCAGTCGAAAGCAGTTGAAGTCAGAAGTCAGTCGAAGTCAGTCGAAGTCAGGAGTCAGTCGAAGTCAGGAGTCAGTCGAAGTCACGAGTCAGCTGAAGTCTGAAGTCAGAATTCTCCGGTGCACCATCCAGTGCAACGACTGTTCGCGTTCACTTTCCTCAATCCAACCTTTTAACCATTTACCTACTTCCATCATTCTCGATGATGAAACCGAGAGCACTTTGAACTATTTGTAGTTCTGGAACTCAAACTGAGAGGATACACCACCTCCTTCCTAATCCCCTTATACGTCGATATTGCTGCGTGCGGACCAGCACAGAATAAATTCATTTGCGTGTGCGAACGTGCGTGTATCAAGAACCTTAGTCGTGAGAGGAGTCGCCAACCACTTTTTCACCCCTGTCCTATACCTACACGTTCGAGCACGGCGGACTGGATCTAGCCTCTCGAGCTCCCCCACTACCACATTCCTGGCGGACTGGGTCCAGCCGTTTGTGCGTCCTTCAATTTCCCTCGAACTAGGCGGACTGGGTCTAGCCGTTCGAGTTCCCTCACCTACCACAATCTTGGCGGACTAGGTCTAGCCGTTTGTGAAGTCTCCAATTTTCCTCGAACTAGGCGGACTGGGTCCAGCCGTTCGACCTACCGTACCCACCCACAATCTTGGCGGACTTGGTCCAGCCGTTTGCGTGTGCGTACTCCAATTCACGGCCCAGGCGGACTAGGTCCAGCCGACCGGGGATCCCATCCCGACATTCTCTCTCTGACGACGGAACGACGTAACTCGTCCTACGTCGCAACGAACCGTAAACATCGAAATAAATTCGCACGCGTAAAAACGTAACGTCTTCGCGGACCCCGCGTGAGACGTAACAATATAAAATCGAAAATATCTGAAAAATCGTGCTAGCGGTGCTAAGTGGTCTGGAAACTGACTTCTCGTGGCCAAAATTAAAAATACCTTTATATCCATTTATTCACAACAAAAATTCCATTAATGTAACTAACATAAATAAAATGAAAAATATTCAAAACAAAAACTGAAAATTGTAAAACCACAGCTGTGGTACTTCAAGCATTTGTTTCTTAAAATTCATATTACTTTAAAAGTTGCAAGTAATTGCACTTGAAATTAGAGCTAGAACCTTTACCCGAGTATATGAGATACCCGGGTACTCGGGTACCCGTGAGACACCCGGGTAGAGCAAAAATACCCGGGTATCTCATGAGATAGTCGGCTACCCGTGTACTCGGTTTCAGGGAATGAAAACTGTTATGATTACTCTATATTGTGTTCGGCCTTATATATTTATTATTTAAATAGTTATTTAATATTTACAGTTTAAACAATTTTTAAATAATTAAATTTTTATAATTTGTTTGTACATTCATTTGAATTATTATTTCAATAATTATGTATTGTTCTAATTAATGTTTAAACAAATAAATTTTTATAATCTGTTTCTATATTGATTTGAATTATTATTTCAATAATTATGTATTGTTATAATAATTGTTTAAACAAATAAATTTTTATAATCTGTTTCTATATTGATTTGAATTATTATTTCAATAATTATGTATTGTTATAATAATTGTTTAAACAAATAAATTTTTATAATTTGTTTCTATATGCATTTGAATTATTATTTCAATAATTATGTATTATAATAAACTTTTTTTGCAACATTTTTGGACAAAATATTACACTTTTTTCATGATAATTTGTATACACGGTCTACATACATATACCTTGATAAATAATGTGAGAAAAAAAGTTTTTTTGTTCCGTGGTCATAATAGTCATATTATGTTCCAATGCTTATGCAAGGCACGGTGGCAACCGTAATCAAAAATTTGTTCGGGTAAGGATAACTGTTTATTTGGAGTTGTTCCACGTTAAAAGTGATGTGGTAGCCTTGAAAAACGCTGATTTTTCTGTTTTTCTGCTTGACAACTTTCATTATTGTGATAATTTTGTACAGTAGCTTATAGATACATATAACGTTTGGTGTAATTTAATTTTATGTATCTTTTTCCCCATTTTTTTGTCGATGGAAAACCCGCAGAAAAACAGAAAAATTATGCCTTTTCAGTGCTACCACATCACTTTTAACGTGGAACAACTGCAAATAAACGGTTATCTTTACCCGAACAAATATTCCATTACGGTTGCCACCGTGTTTCGCATAAGCATTGGAACATAATATGACTATTATGACCGCGGAACAAAAAAACTTTTTTCTCACATTATTTATCAAGGTATATGTAGACTATGTATACAAATTTTCATGAAAGAAGTGTAATATTTTGTCCAAAAATGTTGCAAAAAAAGTTAATTTTTAACATATTTTTTAAACAAATTATTATTTGTTTAATCATACATTCGGAGATATTCGATAAAAAAGGATTTTCCACCCCAACTTTGAGAGCTATTTTCACCCCCTTAACACGAATGTCAGCAGCTACAAAAAAATACGTGTCAAATATTTTTTTGAGTTCTATATCATGCCAAAATTTCATTAAAATCGGCGGGTTACGATTGGGTAACCTTCCTTGTCAGTCTAGTCATGAGATACCCGGGTACACGGGTAATTTTTGTTTACCCGAATACCCGGGTACCCGGGTAATGTTTTTTACCCGAGTACCCGGGTACCCGAGTAATTTTTGTTTACCCGGGTATCTCATAAGTAACAGCTCTACTTGAAATTTGCGTGTTCCTCTTCATAATTGTTTAAGCTTTAATGTGAAATCAATCCCATGTTTAACACTTCTAAACGTTTTTCTCAAACCCTTCTCAAAGTTCAAATTGTTATAAATAGACTGCGGATTTTTATGCATTTATGGCTTCTAAAATGTCAAGAAATGCTAGTTTATAAAAATTTAGTATGATTTTTATTTATTTCAGAACTACAAAGACTACTGCCACAGATAATAAAATTTTACGTGATTTAACTTTTATTAAAATTTTCCTACTAAAATTGAAAATTGAATCAACATCCTCAGTCTAGTTATAATATTCTGGCAGTTATACATGGATTTGTCACAGTAAAACATTAGGCCGTTTACTGTACTTTGTGGAAAACCTTCACATTGGCAACACATACCGACATACAGTAAATCCTTGATCTAATAGAAACCTTCGGGTCCATGCTGTCTCTTAGGTCGTGTGGTGATACTATTTCTTCGTAACCTCGCCGACCGCGCCGAAAACTTACTGCAAACCGGCAGTTAAGGCCGGATTCATACTGGGGTTTCCGAGGACGAGTTGGCCGTGGACGTTTCCCATAAATTTCGTGCGGGTTGACAAGTCCCGCCGTGCCCCTGCTAAGCGTGGCAGAAAAAAAGGTCTCTATGGGCACCACAACTCCTTTAGGTAAACTACCGAGGAAATAGGAACCGTTCCTGCCACTTGGTGACCTTTTTTTCTGCCACGCTTAGCAGGGGCACAGCGGGACTTGTCAACCCGCACGAAATTTATGGGAAACGTCCACGGCCAACTCGTCCTCGGAAACCCCAGTATGAATCCGGCCTAAATCAGGCCTAAGCAACTGGGCCCCGAGAGACGATGACGTAGAATCGGCTGAAACAAGACGATTCTACGTCACCGACTCTCGAAGCACTAGTTTCCCAGGCCAAAATTAAACCATTAAATATAGTTGAAATTACATCGGGTTTTGTGTCATTTAATTAGAAATATTCCACAAATAAGTTGGCGAAAGTCCCATAAAAAATAAAGAAGTTTTGTAATTGGATTGGAAGTGGTTCACACCAATATACCCGACCCCGTATCAGATTACGCGTCATGTTTACACTGTTCGGCGACCGAGGCAGCTCGAGCTTCTTGTCCGCTCGTAGATCCTACGGTTTCCGTGCTCTTAGATCATGGATTTACTGTATTTGTCAGTTTGTCTAAATAAATACAGTAATGCACCGGTAGTTTCTGATAAATCGGAGATTTAACCCGACACTTATTTGCGCAAGGTATGTATATAGTTTTGGTCGTTTTGAATCGTTTGAGAAGCAGAGAAAATGAGAAAATTACTTTAGCATAGATGAGAGGTGCGTTCCGACTGACCGTCACGCCGCGCTAGGATCTAAGTGGTGCAGATAGAAAGCAGCAGCTAATTGTGCAAGAAACGCGACAGTTGCCTATACACTAGTTATTATTATAGAAAACGGTTCTCCTGGTCTCTAGACTCTCGTTTTCATTACCGATGTTAATATCAATTGTGTATTTCTAATAATAGCATTTCCTGTTCTGGATGCTGCGAGTACTACTCACCGGATAAAGATGGGCCATCAAACAGCAAGTCGAATTAGCCAACAAGCTAGCAAACCATCACACCGCGTATAGACCGATTCGGAAAGCGACTTGATGGCTTGCTTTGCCTGCTCACAATCAGAATGGTCCGGATCGAGTTGACCGTTCGAGAGAATTCAGATCAGACCGATCTTTCGAGCACTGTGGACTGTGGAGCGGTTTTTAATTATATACCACCAATTACGAAACTCTTGAATCAATGGTTTTTATCACTTCTATAAATAGGCTGTTTCACTACACATTAATCATGATAAATATGATCTAAGGCTGTGAGACTTAGCACTCCAAAATTAAGTCAAAGACGAATAAATTATAGTTCTTTTCAAATTATATTAATAATTCGGTATATATTTCTGTAAACTATAACAGTCCATCAATACCCGCACAAATCAGTTAAATAACTGATGATGCGAGTAGTAGTGATGTATGTACCTTGCGGAAGATAGACGTCAAGCTTGAAATACCGGATGATTCATGAGAAACAGGACACATAAATAGCTCCGTTAAGCTTGAAGATAGAACAAAATGTTATAGAGAACAGTTGTACCCTTATGTCGTTTTCAAGGTCTTTTGAAGGTCATCGATGATTTTTAAATGGCACTATATATTTTTAAATTCATAGTGTTGTAACTGATGTCAAGACGAGTTCAATGATGTGGTATACTATGACCTTCAAATGATGTTCTCAGAAAGCACGAGACGTCTTACAGACCTCTTGTTTACGTCTATTTTAGGCCTGTACGTCTTACGTAAAGACGTCTTTTCCGAGAGATTTTAAAGCCGTTTTATTTCAGACGTCTCAAAGACGTCTTTTTCTAGATGTCGTTTTAACGTCTGAAATAAGACTAAATGTCTTACAATTTTGGACATGTTCTGAGATGTTAGTTTATTGTACTATCACTACAATACTTTTGTAATTTTACTATTACTTGGAATGACAAACAAAAAAATAAAAAACTCACTTTTTCTAACATTCTCATCTGAGCTTATTTATCAAATTTCATCAAAATCAGCATTGACGTTGTTATGAGTTACAATCAATTAAAGATCGCGAAAATCGCAGCTTTTTCACGATTTCTGACACTTTCGTCCGATAACTGCAGTTTTTTTTCAAAAATTGCAATTGTTTGGAGTGACAAAAAAAGACAAGGTTCCGATTAAAAAGTTAAGAAACGTGAGTTACATACTTTTTCTTGTCACTCCAACTAATTGCAATTTTTTAAAACAATTTTTTAGCCAATGTCTATAGAATTTTTTTCGGATTTTTAAGTCCGCAGCGTCGTTTTCTGTGCGAAAAAATAAGCTAACATTGAAATTGTTACGTTTTATTTATTCTATAAGTCTATTAGGCATTGATAAACCTTGAACAATTCACAGGAAAAATATAAAAGGAAATCTTGATTAGTATTTCGACTGCGTCAGCGTATTACATCTGAAAGTCCAACAGCCCCGTTGGGTCGGCGCGTTAGGTGTTCGGCTGTGAACGTGGTTATACTAGGTTCGCGCCCCGCATGTCCTGTCCCCAGGAGCTGTAGGGACAGGCATGGAGGACTTAGTGGGTATAATTTCGTTATAATTCGTCCCCCCGGGGGGGGGGGGGGGGGGATATCCATAATAGATTACCTTCATGTAAAAAAAAAGACGGTTCGTGCCCGGCATACGTCTACTTTTTTTTTATCTCATAAAAGACGTCTCCAACATGTCTGAATGTCCAACAACAGACGTCCTTAAGGGGCTGTGCGTACCCAACTACCACCACCACCCTTCCCACTCACACATCGATAGATCCGCATATACGTATACGAAATGCAAGGTTTACGGCAAAAGAAACTGACGCCTCAATATTGCAATTACAAGTTCAGACCTGGTCGATTATGTTTCCTAAGAGTTCTGGCCAGGGTCGTTCAGAGCCCAAATTTCATATTTTTACGTTGTTGAAGAGTAATTTGCAATAATCGGCAGCGCTGACTTGTGACAAAAAGTATTCTGCCGATTATTGCAAATTACTCTTCAACAACGTAAAAATATGAAATTTGGGCTCTGAACGACCCTGGCCAGAACTCTTAGGAAACATAATCGACCGGGTCTGAACTTGTAATTGCAATATTGAGGCGTCAGTTTCTTTTGCCGTAAACCCTTGCATTTCGTATACGTATATGCGGATCTATCGATGTGTGAGTGGTAAGGGTGGTGGTGGTAGTTGGGTGCGCACAGCCCCTTAAGACGTCTCCGTGCTATCTGGGTTGGACTCATAAATAGCTATAGTTTGACTACTCTGTTTGATCAACGAAAATTTAATTTCTGAAGCAATTAGGTCTCTTAACAAGGATACCGTTAGCGGAAGGTGATCTCTAACCGTATACAAAGAAGATTATCAACAAACTTACGTTTTTAGAAGAAACATTGCCCACATTTTTAGAAGATATTCCTTTAGATATTCGCCGAGTAATGTGGTGCCAACAAATGGCTGATACGCACATTCTTCACGTACCGTAAGAAAATATCTGAATAATTTTCCAAATCGCTGGATTGAACGTAAAGGACACATACTATGGCCAGCTCGTTCACCCGATCTAACTCCTCTTGATTTCTTTTGTAGGTAACACTTAAGGGGGAAGTATACCCATCAGAAGTAACTAGAAAGGAACTAGAATCTCACTAGATTTTGGGTCGAATCATGGGTATGCGAAAAAAGATTTTTTGTCCTTATTTGGGCAGATTTTGGGCTGTGTAAGGGCTCATTCTAAAGAGGAAGGTTAAACACGGATCGCTCTTCTCATTATTTGACGAGATTATGTTTATGTCTAATAATATGAGTGTCCTAATAATAATAAGTAGAGGAAAACATCGAGAAAAAGAACCGCACATTCCAATGTATTTTTCTGTCTCTAAGAGATTTTTTTGACTGATCTGAGGAGAAGAGCGATCTGCGGTGGACTTTCCTCTATCAAATGAACCTTTGTGCAGCTCAAAATATGCTCATATAAGGACAAAAAATCTTTGGGCGTGATTGCATTCACATTAGCATAAATTTCCCCATGATGACAGAGGTCCTGGGTTAGGTCTCTGATGCAGAGCCAGTCTAGAGCCAATTTTAGTTCAGCTAGTTTAGACGAGTTGGCGCCTAGTCAGGAGCACTGTTTCTTTATTCTACAAGTAAATAGAGAAGGCGTTTATTTTCAATGATACACTGGATATTACGTTATATTGTAAAGTATTTTCAATAATACACTACAAATTACGTTATATTACAAGAATTCAGTACCGAGCTGAATAGAATATGGAAATAGCAAACAACTCCATCTCGCGCAACTGCCTAATAGCGTGTTTATCAATGTTACCAAACTTCTTTTCTGCACAGAGGTTGGTAACACTTCCTTTCTGGTTACTTCTGATGGGTATACTTCCCCCTTAAAGATGATGAATATTGTTACGACAGCTCCAAATGAAGTTGCCTTTTCCCGCGTCATTCCGAAGATATTGCGGAGATCGAAAGAAGTTGGCTGTCGGATCGATATTGTGGTATCCGGCCAACGGGGTTGTTATTAACAAGAAGAACGAAGACAGAAGCTCTCGAGTTGTTGAAGCGCGAGGACGCACATTCTTTGCATCCTTAGATATTGTCTGATGACGCGTAATAAAGAGTTCTAGTTGTTTGTAGTGTGTAGTACTGTGAGTTAGTTGTTGCGATGTGTTCACCGGCGAGGCGGGGCCGAAGCCTCCGCAACATTGGTGTCAGAAGTGGCGATGATTCCACAACAACGGCATCCACTTCGGGAGCAGATGCGACGATGTTGCAGGCGCTCTTCGAAGGCCTACAGAGGAATATTTCGGGGCAGTTTCAAGAGCAGCAGAAGGTCTCGGAGCGGAGATGGGAACAGGAGTGGGCCCAGTTTGAAGAGAGGGAGGCAACAAACAGGGCCGCTCAAGCTGCAAAGGAAGCTGCCTTGGAAGGTCGATTTGAGATCCTGGAGGCACAGTGTCAGGTGCTATCGCGAAATCTGCACACTTTTGTACAGCCTCGTTTAGCTAATTCCGCCGAGAACCGTGAACCTCAAATTGTAAATATGTCCGTTCCTAACGGGTCCGCGGTTCCGGTTCTTCCGCTTTCGCAGCAGGATCCTCCGCGCGATACGGTAGGCGGGTTTCGTAGTGTTTCGGAATTAGGATATACCGTGAAACCGCCTAAATTCGACGGCAAAGCTTCGTGGGAAGAATATCGAATTCAGTTCGACACGATAGCTCGCGCAAAGGGATAGGATGAACCGAGGAAAGCTTTGGCCTTAGTTGCATCTTTGGAGGGCCCTGCTCGAGGAGTGTTGACTTTTCTTTCTGTGGACAAACAGAACGACTTCCAGACGATAGTTTCGGCATTAGAGTTCCGTTATGGGATAAAAAATTTTCGAAATTTAAGCTACGTGAAGTTTCAAAATTATAGATAACGGAAAGGGGAGTCGATCTCTGAGTTGGCGGCAGAAATTGAGAGGCTTGCTCAAGCTGCATTTGATGAATGCCCGTTCGAAAGTAGGGACAAACTTGCGGCCTCTCAATTTGTAGCAGCATTGGCCAACGAGGAGATCAAGCGAATATTGAGACTCGGTGGTTTTACATCTCTGAGGGCAACGGTTATTAGAGCCCTGGAGATTGAAGGTGTTGAGTCCATCACTGAAACCTCATATAGAAACCAAAACGATCGCTACAAACCTTATTATTTTCCGGAACGAACTATCCCTGGACGGAGTTGGAGAGAACGGGAAGGCGACCGAAGACCGGAGGAGGCGTTTCGTCCGAACAGGAGCTACCAGCAGAGGTCGAGTTTCGTGAACCGGAATACAAAGAATATCAAGAGTAATCGGGAAGATCGACCCAGGGAGAGCTTCAGAAGGACTGCCCGAAGAGGCAGACACAGAAGATGGGAAACGCAAAGAAGCCACAGTAGAGGGGGAGACTGTGACTTCTTCTTCTTCTACCCCCGTCGTGCTGAAGACTTACTTGAAGAAGGATTGCACGGCCATCGAGGGATTCATCGATGGAGAATTGGCTTCGATAATAATCGACACAGGTACAGGCGGCGTGTTGAAAAGAGGAGTTGTGTATGAAATTGTAACCTCAAGGGGAACAAATAAGTTCCCCTTGAGGTTACAATTTCATACACAACTCCTCTTTTCAACACGCCGCCTGTACCTGTGTCGATTATTATCGTGGGTGTCCCAAAACGACTGCGTAAGCGGGAAATGGGAGGTTCCTTGGGTCATTTGAAGCGACATTTTCCTTAGCAAAAATGGCGTCCGCGGCTTTGTTTAGGAGTTATTAACGAAAAACACGGACCAACCAGAGCGCGCCTAGTCGCTCGGTGGCACGGTCAGCGCGGCGAGCCGGGGGAAGAGAGTGTTGTCGGTACGCCGCGATGTAACAGACAACAGTTTCTCGATTTGTCCCGATTTCGATGAGCTTTGGATATGTTGTAAAGACCACGATTCTGAACAACATTTCCCTTTAGACTTTTTGCCTCGCGTCTTTAGTTTACGAGAGATTTGTAAAAACTTGTAATTGAAAATGCTTCGAAATGTGTGTCACTGTCACTGGGTCATTCGGTGACGAATTGCACAGATGTCTTCAGGTGTACGACAATACCGAAAGCTAAGGGTTGTACGGTCAGGTCAACGAACAGTACAGCTGATGATAGATAGCAGGTATACGACAATCACATGTTTCGGTTTTCCTGCAGATTTGTACGCAGAGTCGATGGGTTACTGTTCGAAAACGTCGTCCGTCTTTCTTTTAGAAATTTTCTTAAGGGAGGCATAGGACAATAGGGACCCTAAAACGCCACGCCGACCTGACATTTCTACCTCTTGCTGGGTGAAAGAACGGACGACCTTTTCGAACAGTAAGGCCGTCCGCACACGGGTCGATTTTCGATTTGGTCGACGCGATTCCAGTCGCGTCTTCAAGTTCGTACGATTTTGATTGTACGATTCATGCGACGGACGCGACTGTCATTTGCACACGGATTGATTGCTTCTCAGTCGATTTGTGTCTTTCACACAGAAAAGAACGTGTTTTTACTGTAAGAAATGAGTAGTTCTAGTGATGAGGAGGACTTTGTTATGTTTTTATGGTACCGGCGGATGAAGAGAAAAAGAAATCGAAGATTATGGGTGCATCCGTACATTGAAAACAATTTTCACACCAGATTATTTGTTGGTGCACGAGAAATGCAATTGAATGATGTGAAATTTCTGGCATTTTATTGAATGTCCAAGGAATCTTATATCCATCTTGTAGAAACTGTTGCTCCAGCTATTGAGTACAAGAATACAAATATGAGACAATGTGTCAGCGCGGAAGAACGCATACTAATTACATTAAGGTAAGTGATGAAGGGGAAATATATTAATTTTTATTAAATTATAAATGTAGTATAAAATATAACTAAATAACTAACGTAACTAACTAACATAATAATAATTAACATAATAATGAATAATGAATCATGAATTGTTGGATGAATTTTCACCAATCATCTCATCTATGAGTAACAAAGTTCTCCTTTTATAACTCCTCAGTTGAACGTCGTTCAACTGCATGATGTCTGGGATGAGACTCATGAGGAAATTTTTAATTCCTTCCTCCCTCCTGTCTCCTATATTTTTTGGCGGAAGGGGGTTTGAAAGTTTTGCCTGCTTTGCCGAAAAATACGCTGCAAATGCTTTATCAGCAGTATCACTTTCTGTTGCCCTTTTCTTTCTTATGGGCTGCCCATGTGGCCCTCTTGCTCTTATTGTCGTTTCCGACGTAGAAGTCGCAACTCTGTCCCCTTCACTTGCCTGATCTAAACAAACCCCCGGCTGATTTGATATTTCCTCTAAAAATTCTTCTTCCGGTCTACCTGGCTCGTCGACATCTACCGTTGGTACAGGGGAGGAAATCCTTGGTATTTCTAAATTGCTATACATCAGCTGTACAGTTCGTTGACCTGACCGTACAACCCTTAGCTTTCGGTACTGGTTTTACAAATATCTCGTAAACTAAAGACGCGAGGCAAAAAGTCTAAAGGGAAATGTTGTCCAGAATCGTTGTCTTTACAACATATCCAAAGCTCATCGAAATCGGGACATAATCGAGAAACTGTTAGTTGTCTGTTACATCGCGGCGTACCGAGAACACTCTCCTCCCCCCGGCTCGCCGCGCTGACCGTGCCACCGAGCGACTAGGCGCGCTCTGGTTGGTTCGTGTTTTTCGTTAATAACTCCTAAACAAAGCCGCGGACGCCATTTTTGCTAAGGAAAATGTCGCTTCAAATGACCCAAGGAACCTCCCATTTCCCGCTTACGCAGACTTTTTGGGACACCCTGTATATAATCGACACAGGATCGAGTGTGAATCTTTTGGGGACAAATAAGTTCAGTCCCAAAAGTAAGCTTGGCGCGGCGCACAGTGGGCCAGAAAGGCTCGGTAGCTGTTCATGAGCTAAAAAATGAAAGTCCTCGTATCGATTTTTAACCAATGCACAGTGATTCTTAAATGTCCATTACATTCGAAAACAATAATATTAATTAAAGTTATTAAAAACTCTTGTTACAATAAGTGTTCAAAGATCAAACTTTTTCAGATACGATTTATCACCGAAAAAATTCCGTTTCTTCATAACGATGTCCTGGAAAACCTACTGAAGATTAAGTACCCAAATTTTTTTTTATGAATAATGTATATCTATGTTGAGAACGCCCCAGGAACTAAACGTTAATGTTCATAATTTATTATTTAAAAAAATGCTTAGTCAACTAAGGAAAATCGTCAAAGTTTTTCACCTTTGACAAGGGATAAAGTTGTCATTTGCGTCGATTTGCGTGGTCTAACAAAGTGGAACATATTCGGCAAGATCTCCTCTAAAAGATCGCGCAAAATTCACATCCAGCCTTGTCCAGCCGTGGAAGTTATCATAGTTTAAAGTGTCGCGTGACACGCAATTCCGCAGCGAGTCGCGGCGCACGAGCCGCCTTGACGACCACACAGCGGCTCTTAAGAGTGGAAAGACCTAACCCAGACCTATCTTATGAATTATTTTATACTATACAACCATTGATAATCGAATAATCGAACTTCTTTCTAGCTCAGTTGAATCATTCGTATTTGAGAGAGCATAGCATCAACATCGCAGCATAGCATCACAGCTGTTTTCCCATATTGGAAACCTGTATTTTATCTTTGTTAAATAGAATTATTGTACAGATTTTTGTTTATTAATAGGTAAATATAATTATAAACCGGAAATCCGTATGATTAATTGATTATAGTCGGTAACTGTCTAAAATATAATACTTATTTTTGTTTAAATATTTGTAATATTTTAAATAAGACAGTAATAACACGTTTTTGTTATTTCATTAATTGTAATAAAATTCCTCGATTCAAAAATTAGAGATTACTTTTGTATGAAAGCCTGAACAGCCAGTTTTCAATTAATTCATTATTCACACGATTTTCTAGACATTTCCGATGGTGTGAAAAACGATAGTGTTCTACAAATTTCAATATCAAAAATAAAAAAAAATTTTTTTTTAATAAAAAATTGAGATGACCTTGATTATTTATTTATCACTATATATTTTTTATTTAATAATATTATAGCTGACGTCAAGACGAATCCAACGACCTCCTTACTGTGGTTTTTAAGTTTTAAAATAACGCTAAAATAGGCGTGAACAGCTAAATCGTCATTCTGGCCCACTGTGCGGCGGAGGGACTTCCGGAAATGAAAATCGTGTCCATTTCCGGAGAGAATTTACCGATTCAAGACAGGTGCAGATACCTCGTTAAAATGAACGGTTTTGAATCGGAGGAAGATTTCTTCCTAATTAACATGGCGGACGAGTGCATTTTGGGAAATGAATTCCTCCAGAGACACGCGTGTAGGCTCAACAATTTGGCAGGAAAATTACAAATAGCCGGGAAGGAAGAGGTCAGCTTTATTGGCCGAGGGATGCGAAATAAGACAGAAGCAACTTTATTGGCGAAGAAGGAAGAAGTTACTCCGGAGGAGGAAGAGGAGGTTGCAGTTTCACCTGTGCCGAAACATTTAGAAGATCTCTTCCAGCGTTGCTGTACCGCCTTATCTCCGCCGTGGAAGACGGCGTTTGCGGAAGTAGCACATCAATTTCAGGATGTGTTCGCCGAAAATTCTGAGCATGTTGTAAGTTGTGACGTTGTCCAACATAGAATTGATACGGGAGATTGTGTACCAATCAAGCAGGCACCACGACGCCTTCCTTTCCACCAACGAGACGAGGTTGAAGAGTTACTCGCAAAGATGGAAAAGCAAGGAATAATCGAAGAGTCGAAAAGTCCATGGTCCTCTCCTATCGTTCTTGTGAAGAAGGATGGCAGCACGAGATTCTGTGTGGACTATCGGCGGCTCAATGATGTAACGAAAAAGGATTCTTATCTATTACCGAGAATAGAAGACACGCTAGATGCTCTAGCCGAATCATCTTGGTTTTTAACCATAGATCTGCAAACAACTAAACAACTAAAAAACTAAAGATAGAAATGGAGAAATAATTAAAAAGTTTAAGGTGTACAAAATGTCGGTAAATATATAAGATAGCGTAAGTTAAGTTAAGTTAGTAATAAGCAGAGCTTGTAGAATATTGTTAATTTTAATAAATAAAAGATATTTTGGTAAATATAGCTATGAGGGGACCCAACTCGAATCACCTTGACCTTCACATATGTTGTCGAAGACAACATTCTGAACAACTTTTGTCAATATAACTATCCGTCGCTCGGACTTAGTTTCCAAGATAATTACGAAAAAGCTTTGTTAAATTTTGGTTGCAACTGCACTTTATTTTAACGGTAGTTCTGCCCGATACGACATCTAGCGGTGACTAGAAAAGTAGAAGGCTTAATAATAATCTAGAAATGTAATTAAAATTATTATTTTGCATACTTATTGACTATTTTAAATTCACCCTACACAGGGTGTCCCAAAATATCTTCAACTCCCGGAAATGGGCGGTTCCTGAGGTCATTTGAAGCGCCATTTTCCTTTTGCAAAATGTTGTCCGAAGCTTCGTTTGGGAGTTATTAACGAAAAACACGGACCAATCAGAGCGCGAGCTAGATCCGCGATGGCTGGCTTCGTTTGGCGCGCCAGGGGTCTCTACTTGGAAGAGCGTAGCCGTTCGTAGTCTATTCAGCCATAAATCCACTTGCTGCTTCGAAATGTGTGTCACTGGGCCACTTGGTGACGAACTGCATAGCTGACTTCAGGTATACGGCATTGTCCCGAACGATAAGGGACGTACGGTCAGGTCAACGAACTGCACAGCTGGTGGTAAATCGACAACCCAAGGGATGTGCGATCAAGTAAACGATCCGGGCTTTCACCTTCACTTTCTAAACGATAAATAAATCGTATGTTTGTTTCATACAGATGCCATGAAATTTTTCCACACTCACGATCACTGTTCACATTTGTCAACACATAGCGATGCACTAATAACAATTGCAATATCACTTGTAGTGCAGCAATGAGATAATGCGATCAGTAGACTGCGGATTTCATGCATTTGTAGAAAAAATGAATAGGTACATTTTAAAACAGAAAAGAGATTAAAATAATTTTAAAACACCAATGTATTATGTTCTACTTGATCAAATGATTAAAGTAAAAATCAAATATCCGTCTGGCTCCTGTCCTTTGCAATAGCAGCAGTGAACTTTCATTTTGCATAAAAATCTGCAGTCTAGTGATTAGTTTAAATATGACTACTAAAAACACACATTTTAGCAACCGTGAACTTAGAATTGACAAGTCTTTGGAGATGTTCTCTCTACCGCGGCTCGTACGACACTGATTTTACCCAAGATTTTTCTGAAAAGTTTAGGGAGGGCATTATGAGTGTCGAAAATGTACGCTGTAACACGCTTACGAAAACGACGGGGTGGACAGACGAAAAAAAAGGATACGAGAGGGACCGCTGTAAGACTACAATTTATGGCAATCACATGTATTGGTTTTTCTGCAGATTGGTACGCAGAGTCGATGGGTAACTGTTCGAAAACGTCGTCCGTCCCTTTACCTAGCAAGAGGTAGAAATGTCAGGTCCGCGTGGCGTTTTCGGGTCCCTATTGTCCTATACCTCTCTTAAGAAACTTTCTAAAAGAAGGATAGACGACGTTTTCGAACAGTAACCTATCGTCTCTGCGTACCAATCTGCAGGAAAACCGAAACATGTGATTCCCATAAATTCTAGTATTACAGCGGACCCTCTCATATCCTTTTTTTTCGTCTGTCCACCCCGTCGTTTTTGTGAGCGTGCTACAGCGTACATTTTCGACACGCATAATGTCCTCCCTAAACTTTTCAGAAAAATCTTGGGTAACATGAGTGTCGTTCGAGTCGCGGTAGAGATAACACCTCCAAAGACTTGTCAATTCTAAGTTCACGGTTGCTAAAATGTGTGTTTTTAGTAGTCATATTTAAACTAATCACTAGACCGGTTGGTTGCTGCTATTGCAAGGGACAGGA
Source organism: Lasioglossum lativentre (assembly GCA_916610255.1). Classification (NCBI taxonomy): domain Eukaryota; kingdom Metazoa; phylum Arthropoda; class Insecta; order Hymenoptera; family Halictidae; genus Lasioglossum; species Lasioglossum lativentre. Next base: position 21,630,560 of record OU744359.1, on the reverse strand, counting down.
GCCAGACGGATATTTGATTTTACCTGTAATCATTTGATCAAATTGAAAATAATACATTGGTGTTTTTAAATTATTTTAATCTCTTTACTGTTTTAAAATGCACCTATTGATTTTTTCTACAAATGCATGAAATCCGCAGTCTACTGATCGCATTATCTCATTGCTGCACTACAAGTGATATTGCAATTGTTATTAGTGCATAGCTATGTGTTGACAAATGTGAACAGTGATCGTGAGTGTGGAAAAATTTCATGGCATCTGTGTGAAACAAACATACGATTTATTTATCGTTTAGAAAGTGAAGGTGAAAGCCCGGATCGTTTACTTGATCGCACATCCCTTGGGTTGTCGTTTTACCACCAGCTGTGCAGTTCGTTGACCTGACCGTACGTCCCTTATCGTTTGGGACAATGCCGTATACCTGAAGCCAGCTATGCAGTTCGTCACCGAGTGGCCCGGTGACACACATTTCGAAGCAGCAAGTGGATTTACGGCTGAATAAGTGAGTTGTTAATTCCATACGTTCAATTTCTAGTCCTTCTGTTGTTCGTTGCATCGTCGCGCCGCACCGCTACGCTCTTCCAAGTAGAGACCCATGGCGCGCCACACGAAGCCAGCCATCGCGGATCTAGCTCGCGCTCTGATTGGTCCGTGTTTTTCGTTAATAACACCGAAACGAAGCTTCGGACAACATTTTGCAAAAGGAAAATGGCGCTTCAAATGACCTCAGGAACCGCCCATGTCCGGGAGTTGAAGACATTTTGGGACACCCTGTATGTATAACGAGAGTGAGATACTACTCCTGGATTTTCATGTGCGTGGTCTCTCCGCACCCACTTACCGCTTAGTTTTAGTAGAAAAAAATGTTTCTTTTGCCATTCGTTTGGCAATTCTTTTAAACAAATGAGGTGTTTTTTCCAGCAGGGAAGTATTCAAGATACCCAAGTCTCCCTATTTCACAGCCGTGTTCTTAAAAATGGTGACACTTCCAAAATGGCAAAATTAAAATTATTTCAAGTGGACCGGTGCACTGCGATATTACCTTCTCGGGCGGCCGACGAGCGTTTGCTTGTAATAACTTTAATTTTGCCATTTTGGCAGTGTCACAATTTTTGAGACCAGGGCTGTAAAAGGGAGACTTGAGGCTACGTCCTCGTTCTCTTTTCAAATTCTTCAATACTTTCCTGCTGGAAAACACACCTCATTTGTTTAAAACAATTGCCAAACTAATGGCGAAAGAAATATTTTTTTCAACTGGAACCATTTTTTTTATTTGATACCCTTATCTCTTCACTGTAAGCTCGGAAAAATATCGTTTTCATTGATTTGTTAGCGCAGCCGTTAGAATTTAATGAAAAAAGGTTGGCGCTTCACTTTTCTGGTTGTAGAAACGTACATTTATGACAAGGAAGACACTGAATGTGCTCTTTGGAAAATCATTTTTACCGCAGCTATAATTTTAGAGTTGACCAGCATTTGGCTTTTCCTGTCATAAAATTCTTAATTTGGGGAGCTTCTTTGAAGTTAGGGTCAGGTAAGACCGGCAAAGGACGCGGCGTCCGGTGATTCAGCTAATTGTAAGCGCACCGAATGATCCACCGCTATTACTGTCCGAATGCCATGGCGTCCAAGTCAATAGCAAGAACCGGTCAAAAACCTCTCCACACAGAAGAGCCCCGAGACAGCACGTGGGCAAGGGTAGTCTATCGTTAGGTCTGCCAATCCCCACCTCAGCCGCGCCCGTAGGCCCAAGTGTGACCGCTTCAGCCAATATTTCGACTGCAACCGAAAATGCGTGTGAAACGTAGCCTGTCTCTTCCACTATGATCCAATCGGCCGCGCATTCGTACCTACATTGTATGTCATCGCAGTCCTGCCAGGAAACCTTCTTCTCAGCCTCGCATCAATGCATCGCACTGTGTCAAAATACAACATGGCGCCTTGCTACTCTCTACAATCGCGTAGTAATGGGCGATAACGTTTGAACACCTCAGCCCACTGCAGTTCAGCTATCGCTCGTTCGGGCAGTGCATTAGGGACTACTCCAAACATAAACAAATCCGCGGGAAACACACCACGCCATTTTTCGGGCAATGTTGCATGTATCCATCACACGTACTGTCGTTATTGCCTGAAGGACTGCGACAACGATCGACAGCAGATCATATCGAGTTAGGTTAAATGCACTTAGGTACATAGGTTACGCATCGTGGAAAATGTACAATCAAGAAATACTATTCATATAATACCCAGGAACTACTTTCAGGGAAATTGCTAAGATTCGATGACGTTATTTAACTATAATTCCCTGAATATTGAACATTCAAAATCAGACCTCCTATTATATGCTCAAAATTTTGGCATCTCGCGTCCTTTTTTTTACTACGTGAAAGTTTTAATTTTCGGACAGGCGCTGTCGACCCTTATTTCAGAATGTGTAAAGACTATTCAACAATTTCATGGACCGCAAATAATAAATAGTATTGTATATTACATGGACCCCAAATAATAATAGTTTGTAATTGTGAGGCTCCGCGAATTAAAAAATTGTTTTTTCAAATTGTTTCATTTTTGGACCAGTGGTAAAATTTGTAGAACAAAAATATTTCTAATATATTTTCTAAATTATTGAAGAAGAATTATATGTATAATTTAAGTATAATACATATAAGGATGTGTGATGCTATTTCACCAAGTGGCAGGAACGTTTCCGATTTCCATCATGTTGTACAGGAGAGATACCGATAGTTTTACCTAAGAAGCAGTCGAGTCCCCTAAAACCTTTTTTTTTTTGCGCCATGCACAGCAGGGAACTGTCAACGCGCTCTCGAAAGGCCATCTGGAAATGGTCAAGCGTTCAAGCTAAATAGCTCGGCCGGGCCATTAGGAAGTATTGCCACGAACCTTTCTTCGCTCTGCCGGACGGTTCTCGTAAGAATGTTAGGTACAAGACCAGGGTAGCCAAACTTTGCCGGATCCGGGGGCCCACCGTGTTTTCTTCGGTATAAATGGGCCTTAATGCGCTGACCCAACCCGGCTGTTGTAAACATGGTTAATACTTTCAGATGTAATGCGCCGACGCAGTAGAAATACTGATGAAGTTCATTTCATTTTTTAATTTTTCCAGTGAAATGTTTAAAGTTTATCGTCCCTAATAAACTTATAGAATAAATAAAACGTAACAATTTTAAGGTTAGCTTAGTTTTCCGCACAAGAAACGTCGGAAAAATCCGTTTTCTGTTTTTTTTAATTACGACGTTGAGAACTTCAAAATCTGAAAAAAATTCTATAAGCAATGGTTAAAAAATTATTTTAAAAAATTGCAATTAGTTGGAGTGACAAGAAAAATACTCACGTTCTTTAACTTTTTAATGCGAGACCAGTCTTTTTTTTGTCACTCCAAACAATTGCAATTTTTGGAGACCAACTCGTTATCGGTCGATAATGTTAGAAATCGTGAGAACGCTGCGACTTTCGCGATCTTTAAGTGTTTGTAACTCATAACAAAGTCGATGCTGATTTCGATGAAATTTTATAAATACGCTCAGAAGACAAAGTTATAAAAAAGTGAGTTTAAAATTTTTTTATCATTCCAAGTAATAGCAAAACTTAGAAAAAGTAGTTTAGTCATTGTCCAGTAAAGTAGTCTCTTTCATAACATCTCCAAAAAAATTCGAGTCATTTATTAGCCTCAAAAAAGACGTCTTTAAAAGGTCCCGAAAAAGACCTCTTTTAGACGTTTTAAAGACGTCTTTTTAGGACGTAATACTTTCAGACCTAAAATGGACGTAAAATGGACGTCTTTAAGATGTGTGCTATCTGGGTATGAAGTTAAAAATATATGGTGCCAATTAAAAATCGTTGATGACCTTCAAAATATCTTGAAAACAACAGCAATCAGAACATTTTTTTATATTATTATATTTTCCTTCTTTAACAGTACAACTTTTCTCACCAACATTTTCTTCTATCTTCAAGCCTAACGGAGCTATTTAGGTGTCCTGTTTCTCGTAAATCACCCGGTATATGTTTCTCGTAAATCATCACTAACCCCATAACAATTGAAAACAAACTAGCTTTCCAGAACGTTAACCCTAAATAACTAATCATTTGTAAAAATGACGAAGCAAATATTGAAATTACATAATATCGGCTGAGATCTGCTAACGTCACGTGATCTCTCTTTCCTGACTTTCCCTAATCTGTTAAGAACACATTGATTGATTTGATCACTATTTGATGAACCAACTTGAACTATACCTTCTCTTTGAGTTCCTGTATATGATTCTATATATTTTAATTACTGTTCGATGATTAGAAATTCGAATAACTTCTCAAAGATAGCAACTCTACGTTATCGACATCACCGTTTGTTTGCTTGTGCTGCCATCTAGCGGCTCCGCCCGTTAGATGACGCGCCACGGTCACTACGTACCAACATGGCGGCCCCCTTACTGTCAAAAACGGTGAAAAACGCATAACTTTTGAACCCGTGTATTCCTATCATTAAAACTAGGATTTTCGACATTGTCTCGCCAAAATCTACAGCATTTCCCAAAAAAGTTAACAATTTTTGGTTTCCGGAGGTGAAGTTCACCCTAATTTTGGTTTAATATCATTTGTTCTATTTCTTTATAAGTATCATAAAATACCTTTTTTGTTTAATAAAAACATTTCAATTATACATCGTGTTTTTAATGTCCTCATTTTTACAAATGCTTAGTAATAACAGCGGATCTTTTATGCAAAATGAAAATTGTCTACTTGAATTTCAACAATTTGGAGTGAAATAGAAATTTATTCTGTTTCTAAACATGTTTAATAGGATGAAAATCATAGAACAGAATTTTTAAATTCTTCTAATATTTTTACTGTTTTAAATTGCACCTACTCATTTTTGTCATAAATGCATAAAATCCGCTGTCTAGTACTAACACTTCTCACACGAAAACTTCGTTATCTATGATTAAGGAACGATTACAATATTGTAATTGGCAATAGTTTTTGCATAGTGCAAGTGGTTTTGAATTTTTTAATTGGAAATCGATATTTTTTTTCTACTATATAATAAAAGTGTACAAATAACTTCAACGATGTATATATGTCGTAATGACCTTCTGAATCTGTTGAAATCAGGAATAAAAGAAATACTTGAACACTTGCTGTAAACGAGAAACGCGGATCAATCAAAGCGCGGCTACAGCGGACGGATTCCGGCTCTACCAATGCCAACGCCATGCTCAGCGGGACCCGTCGCCGAGCCGGAATCCGTCTTCTGTAGCCACGCTCTAATTGGTCCGCGTTTTTCGTTAATAACTCCTTAATAAAGCCGCGGAGATCATAATTGTAAAGGAAAAAGTTACTTCAAATGATCTCAAGAAACATTCCTTTCAAGTAAGTACAACATTTTTGGGACACCCTGTACATAGTGGTATCTGTAGTATTAATCTGTAGATCAACATTTAATGTGGCTGGAATAATAACGTTGTCACTATAATTTGTAATATGCTTTTGCATGCGACATATTTTGTTTGAGACTAAACCAGTCTGTTGCAGACAATTGTTCAATCAAAAAGTTGCTACATGTAACTAAGAGTTTAACATTTCGATTGAAATTTATAATCTCAAATATCTAATCCATGAGAAAAACTTGAAAATACTGAAAAATATTTTTTCATCTTACTAATAAATTTTATGAATTTGTATTTCTATACCTAAAACTTTAGGTATCCAGCACAATAACATTTTGTGTTCCTATGTGCTGTCAAGGACACCCCCTCCCTTTCTCGGCCAATCTGTAAAAGGTTTTAACTGTCGCCCGTTATTTATTGAAAAGTTGTTAATGAAATTCTTTACAAGTAGAACGTACCTTTCTAATGCTAAGTTAGGTCTGGGTTAGATTGAGACATATGGGTCACGGATTTTAATGTGTCTCCTATACGTCTCTGGCAGGAACCGTCCTAGATAAACCCACAAGTCTAGCTGTTTAGTTAAGAACCAAACATGCACCCCTTATAACTAGATACCGACAAAACGAATGTGACCTAGGGTTCATGACAGACTCCACCTGTTCGTAACAGACACTACCTGTTCATGACAGATTCCATACGTTCATCTCAGGGGTATATAAACCCCAGCATTTTTACTCTCTTTGGTTAGTACTTGTCCAGACACGAGTAGTGTCACGTCGTCCTGCATTCGTTAGAAACTACGTCTAGTGAGATCGGGCTAAAGTGCCCCTTCGATTAAAGTTAACCTTACAGACTCCGCGAGTCAGGTATAAAGTCTATTTGGTATTTCAAGTACTTTCAGGCAGAGTTGGGCGTTATTCGAATAACCCAGGGAAGAAAAATTTATTTGAAAAACCCAGCGAATAAAAATTTATTCGAATAGTACAGCGAATAAAAATTTATTCGAATATCCCAGCCAATAATGGTGTCGAATGACATCGCGTCATCGACATCGCACGCGGCACGCACCAGCGACGTGTATATGTATGAATTGTGACGTGGCAAGTTTTGCCGACGTCCCTTGATCCCTAAAAAGAGAGGCCGGGCCGCCCTCTGGCAGTGCCGATGCGTACGGCCGTTTGCGAGCGCTCTCCCTGGGCATGCCGATTTGCCAAGGGCGAGTACTAACGCGTTTTGAGCGTCGCGCCACTTGGGCGACGCGAATTTCACAGGACCGAAACCGGGCTCCAGGGGAGCCCGGCCCCTATTTCTCGCCGTACGAGGCTTTATCGGAACTGGCTCCGGAAGGATTTCGTGCCGAGACATCGGAGGAAGTACCGAGCCCGGGTCGACGAACCTGGAGGCACCGACGAGGGACAGTGGACACGGGACGAACACCTCCTCGACCCCGTCGCTGCCTCGCCCGGAAAAGAAGGTGTCCACAACCGGAGCGGCTAGGACTCTACTCTTCACGAGCCGTCGCCGCGACCATCGGAAAAGCGGCGAAAGCGAGTAGTAAAATCCGCGAGCCAGGGATCCCGCGCGACAGGATGCGATCCTGCGAGGAAATACCGCGCGATAGGTCCGCGAGTCTCAAACGGGAGAAATAGGGTAGGGAGTAGGGGGACGCCTCGCTTCCGCGTTACCGAGCCTGCCGAAAGTAGGCCACTGGGTCGTTGGCCGTTTTCAAATAGAGTCGCGTCTGATTAGTACGGAATAAATTATCAATTGTGCGTGCCAGAGTGAGGGACGAGAAAGGACGAACCGCCGCCCATCTGCTGTCGTCCTCGTTGCCGTTGGTAAGCGCCAGTCAGGCTTTCCTAATATCGTAATTTAACGATCATTTCGTGTTGGCTCGGTAACGTTTTCGTGAGGTCCTTATTCGCGTCGCGGAATTACGACGCCGTTTCCGTGCCGTGTGGTCGGCCATATTTGGTGAACGGGAAAACGGTCGTCGATCGGTTAACGTGCGAGCCGGTTCGTAACGCGAGGGCGCGAACTCGCGGGGGGCCGTATCGTTGCCGATTTTCCGAATTAATTATACGCTATCTTCGAGACGTTCCCCGGTGTGACGTCGCAACGGTCCGTATCGTGTCCGACGGCGAAGCGCGAGCGATCCAGCAATTATACCGCGTATTCCATCGGAATTCGGCAGTTCTTCCGCGCCAAAAGCGCTTTGTAAAATTACATCTCCATCTTGTAAAACTGCCGGGTTCGACGCGATCGAAGGAGAAGAGCGCGTGCGACCGAAAACCTGTCGCGTAATTATCTTGAACGCGCCGGCTTGTAAATTTCCGCTGCCGGCTCTCACCGACAGCTCTGTCGTGTCCATCGGACAAATAAATTATTACAGCCGATTCTATCGTTCCTTATTTCCGTCGAGAAACCTTTCCGCCGCGGGAAATGCTCCGTACTTCGTCCACGTAGAATCCTGTGCCCATTCTAGAGCCATCCAGAATATCGTGTGGTTCTCGCAGTTTCGGATAGGTCGTTCGCGCCTCGTGCCGTTATCTCGCAATTTGCGTGACACTGCCGAGTGTCTGGCGCCCGAAAGTAGATTCCATTAACGGCTTCTTTCGTGACAAATCCGAATCTGCGAGATACCTTTTGTCCCGGGTGGACCACGCATCGCGCGGCCGAGCTTGGCCCGGCGTTTCGCCTATAAAATCCCGGAGTCGCAGACGTTCCGTCCTTCCGACGGATACGCGAAATTTGGGCGACGTGACAGAATAAATGTGTGAGTGCAGTCTAGAGAGTGAAGCGAAGAATCGTGGCAACAAACTCCGGTGCCGGCTGGCGGCTGCGCTTATTCCCAGCCTTTATTCTCGTCATTTAGAATAACGAATAACGAATAACGAATAACGAATGAAAGTCCCGGGATTTATATAATAACGATTTATTCGTTATTCGCAAGCTATGAATAATTCTCGGCGAATGAAATCGTTTGTCGTTATGCTCGAATAAATCCTGGGACTTTATTCGCTATTCCTTATTCGTTATTCGAAATAAAATTTGCCCATTTCTGCTGCATGGTAACGGCGGATACTGGTCTTGTCTCAATTGAGGCAAAAATGCTCATCCCTGCATTACAAGTTGAAAATCATAGATTCTACTTCAGTGTTCGGAAAGAAGTAATCTGATTAATGATTAATTATTATAGCTAACATGAGATAACGTTCGTGATTAATAATTACGACTACTTAATAATCCAATGATTAATGCAAAACTTAAGTAATCGAAGCAAATGTAATCATTGGTCACGATTAGACTGCGGATCTTTATGCAAAATAAAAATTGTAACAGGAGAGAAGCCAAATAGAATTGTTATTCTTCCTTCAATAATTGCGACCAGATGAAAATGATACATCGATATTCTTAAACTGTTTTCAATTTCATTTACTAATTTTTGTCATAAATGCACAAAATCCACAGTCTATTAATGATTAACTAAGTAATCATTAATTATGAAATGATTACTTTTTTTCTTATGATGAACTGAATAATTTGGTTTTATGGTAGTTATAATAATTGTGAACAGTTTTCAGAAGATTTGCTGACGTCGTCGAGATGTCTCTGAATTGGCTGGGCGAGGCATGAAAAAGAAAGAGGGACCCTGCTTCTCTCTTTTCCGTTTGCCGTCGCCTTTTGCAAGCAATCATGATCGCAATTATAGCGTGTTTGGTGTCATTTTAATTAGAAAAACAAGGCGAATACGATGGTAAAATTGTCATTAAAAAAATCAAAAATTGCAGAAGTTGTTGCAACCTTTTGCATCGCTTACATTAGTATGAGTATTGCTTGACTAGGGGGATCCCCTAGTGGTGGGAATAAAATTTTGAGTCAGACAGTTACGATAAAGATTTTGGTCAATAATTAAGGGTTTAAGTTTGTTTACAGATGGTGGTGTTGCGACTGAACTTGTGAGGATTAACAGTAGAATTGAATATATTATTACCTAAGATGCTCGGTGTTAACGCACTGGCAATGCGGGGCCTGAAAGCAGAGTTGGGCAAATTTTATTTCGAATACCGAATAAGGAATAGCGAATAAAGTCCCAGGATTTAATCGAGAATAACGACAAACGATTTCATTCGCCGAGAATTATTCGTAGCTTGCGAATAACGAATAAATCGTTATTCACGAATAAATCCCGGGACTTTCATTCGTTATTCATTATTCTAAATGACGAGAATAAAGGCTGCGAATAAGCGCAGCCGCCTGCCGGCACCGGTGGGGCAGTGGTAACGGCGGAAGCCTTTATGGGTACCGACGCCAACACTCGAGGTGACCGATCCTATGACCGGGACTGGGACCTTCGTTATCTTTACACACACATTTGTTGCCACGATTCTTCGCTTCACTCTCTAGACTGCACTCACACATTTATTCATACACATACACGTCAGTGGTGCGTGCCGCGTGCGATGTCGATGACGCGATGTCATTCGACACCATTATTGGCTGGGATATTCGAATAAATTTTTATTCGCTGGACTATTTGAATAAATTTTTATTCGCTGGGTTATTGTTGTCGCGAGTAGCTACGAAGGTACGGTGGGGCAACTGGTCTCGTGTTGGTTCTTCACAGTACTTTCCAAAATCGGTGATTGATGGATTGGTTAATATTTTTCGATATAATTAAGTCTTCGATTATGTATTTGCTTATTAAAATCACTAAAAGTGGTTAAAAGAACACTTATCTTTTTATGATGTAAATTATTGTTGATCGTCGTAAATAATAAGAAAATAAGTGGTAGTTTTTTTCCTAGGCTTTGAATTAGGCAGACCGAACAAGCGTCAGCATTGTAAAGTATCTACTCTACTGTATAGTCCAGCGATGGGCATATTTGTCTCGATTTAGACGAGACCGTTCCCACCATAGTGCGCATTGTCCCCCACCAGCATCCGCAGTTACCACAAAGGAAGGACACGCTGCATGAAAGAGAGGTTGGTGGGGGAAGCAGCCGTTTGAGGAGCCCTTACCGTGCTCATCACTGGTATAGTTTACGTTTACTATGAGTCTATACTCTACCTCGGGTTACTTCTTTTGAAACGCAGACTGTAGTATCTATTTGTTTTCTCTTTAATTTTTACATTCAACTATAGTGAGTTTTTTTTACGCCTAATTACACTAATTTTTCTTCATATCAAATTACATTGGTCATTAATTTATGATTTAATTACGGTTCATTATTTCCCCCGAAATAAAAATTAGGGAACTGGGTTAGGTGACATACGCTTTAGTTTCAATTAATTTCTGAACAGCTCTAATCTCATTTATACTAACAGTATGATATAGACCAGTGATGGGCCCTGTAGGGACCCCCGAATTGCCTGTTTCTCCCACCAACCTCGTCGGCTATGGAGGGACGTATGAAGGGGGGGGGCGAAGGCACTGGAAGGCACGACGCACCCGTTGCACAGCGAAGGTGCGCGCTGCACAAAAAAGTGGTTGGTGGGGGAAGCTCCGCGAATCCTTCTTATCCGCGGCGGACAAAAATGCCCTTCACTGATATAAACTCTTATTATATAATTTAGAAGGTACTATATTCACTCGTGTATATCTCTTCATAGCAACATTGTATAAAATGAATTAGAGCTTGGAATAAAAATCTTGTATTTTGTAAATTTTCTTTGCTAAAGTTCTAGAGTTCTATTCGTTTTCATGCATTGCAAAACAGGTGTACATCAATACAAAATTATGCGTGTGCTATTAATATTGACAAATATGCATACTTATACAGGGTGGATGAATAAGTTTGACCATATTTCCATTATTTTTAATAATATGAAAAAATAATGTTTAAAAAACTTGCATGATGTAGGTTTAGGGAAAAATATTGTGATTCATACGTTTCAAGGTCACCTTGATTTCTTCAAATGAAATCGACCTACCTTCTGTATCGTGAATCAATGAGATTAAAAATATATTGACCTTCGTATGTCCTAGATCTAATATTTAACGAGATATTATCGAAATAATTTTCAATATGTACCTATTATCTGGAAGCTACATACATATGTAGTAGGTGCTCGTACTGCTGTCCCTCAATTTAAATGTGGCGAATGCAAACGAAAGATTATTTCGATAATATTTCGTTAACCATTACGTATGAAGGTCAATACATTTTTACGCAGAATTTGATACTTTGTCGATTTACGGAACAAAAGGTGGAAGGTGACCGTGAAATTTTCGAATCGCCTTCACCGATATAAAAAATGTTTCCATCGCAATATTTCCCCTTCCATACTATGCAAGTGTTGTATACATCATATTGCATTAGTCTCGTACAACTAATATTTTTCATAAATCAACATTAGCATGAAGTTAAAAGTTAATTACCAAGAATATCAAAGTTGACGAAATTAGTTGTTCCTAGTACACGTATACTGAATTCTATACTTTACTTTGACTCTAATAGTAATTTTGAAGTATCTCTATCGACGCATCAGTACGAATTTGCTCTGAAAATAGGAAAAGTGTCTTACCTCTGTGCCAACGACATGATGTCGACTTCGTTTTCCGGTAAGCGAATCGACGGAAGCGTCGTCTAAGTCGATATACATCTCCTGATCGTAGTCTTGATCGCTACCTGATAACGTCTCCAGACTTCGCATTATCCTAAGGAAAGTTATGGTTTAGACCGCCTGTAATGGAACACGATACATCACATTAATCCTTTAATTAATATAGCTCTGTAATATGTCCTCGCAATTAAATACGTGTCATTTCCAAGTAAAAAGATCTGAATATTTGCTTTTTCGATCTAAATATATTCAATAAAAATAATTTTGTGTATTTGCGAGAACATGTCTGAAAGAACGAGATCAATCTTCAAATTCGACTGGCAGTTTGCGAAGTAATAGTTTATTGATTCACGAGAAATTTTGCAAACAAATTGAAAAGATAAATTCAACGTTTTCAGCTATGGTGAGCACTAGAAACTATATTTTTAAAGGAAAGGCCTAAGATAAGCCGGCTTGCGATATTAACGTCTGCTCGAGCTGTCAAAAGTGTACAATCGCAAAGTTTACTCTAATTACTACTTCTTCGTCGAAAACAACGTGCCCAGCTAATTGTAGCTGCATAAAGTCGATTAAAACTATTGAACGCATAAAAAGATTGTTCAATCGATATTAAATGATAGAAAGGGCAAACGTTTCGACGAAGATGAACTTTCTTTTTAATTATTAATTTATGAGATCCAACAGTCAACTTTGTTTTTTTTTTATAATGAAACTTGATTTTTTTTCGAGATAATTGTAAAGATAAATCGGCAACCTGAAAAATGTACACCTGACTCTTAATGGTTTTTCAAATATTGTATTTACAAAGAAAATGAAGTAGGTACCAACTGAAGGTTAATGAAGGTCAATACATTTTTACACAGAATTCGATACTCTATCGATTCATGATACAAAAAGTAGGTATTTCCATTTTAAAAAGTCAAGGTGACCTTGAAATCTTCAAAACAGCTCCGCGCATATAAAAAGTGTTAACATCACAATATTTCCCCCTCTATATCATGCAAGTTTTGTATATATGTATACTTTTTTCATATTATTACAAGTATTCAAGGTGGACAACGTTATTGCCCAACACGATTTTTCACGATTTTTCAAGTACTTGCGCTAATCTGACAAAAAAAATTTTAAACAAAAGTTGATCAGTTTCTGATTGGCTATACATTGTAATAAAAAAATGTTCGAAAATTTTTTTTATTACTGTCAAGGCCACCTTCATTTTTTTAAATGGCACTTTGTATTTTTGACTTAACAGTATTATAGCCCCTATCAAAACGAATTCAACGATCTAGTATACCATGACCTTCGGATGACCTTGAAGACAAAGAAATGAAAATTTTAAACAATGAAGGTGGCCTTCACAATCGTTTAAAAAAATTTTCGAACTTTTTTTATTTCAATTTATAGCCAATCGAAAACTGATCAACTTCTGTTGAAAATATTTTTTGTCAGATCATCGCAAGTACTTGAAAAATCGTGAAAAGTGTTATTAGATTATTAATTATTGTTAAGGGATATGTTTTTCAATGGAATAAACCAATTTAGTGAAATAGGTAACTCAATTTTATTATACAACAGCACCAGGTATATCCTGCCTAAACCGACTCTAGCGTCGAACTGAACCGCGACTCTGCTCTTGTTCGTCGCTGCGGCTGCCGATCGTCTTTTTGAGCGCCGATCGTCTTTTTGATCGCCGATCGTCACTTCGAGGTGACGCACGCCATCCGTTATATTGTAACAATATTTTTGAGTTTTCGTTACAAATAGTTTTACTTCAACACTCTCCCTAAAACTCAAAATCCAAAAATTTACCGCTTCCGCAGTTCGTGGGTTTTTCCCAAATCGTTTTGCTTGTAGCAGCAAACGCGACACCCCAACATTTTTGGGTTTGAGCTTTATTTCAACACTCTCCCTAAAGCTCAACATCCAAAAAAAATTTACATTATAAGTGTAATATCCTCCCTACTTACAATTCCTAATTTCTTTACCAAATATATAAAACGCGGTTTACATAGTGCTTTCGTAAAAATATCAGCTAACTGCTCATCAGTTTTAACATATTTTACATCAATTTCGCTTTTAGTATACAGATCACGTATGAAGTGATATTTTACATCGATATGTTTGCTTCTCTGGTGAAACTCAGGATTTTTTATTAATTTGATCGCACTCATATTGTCTACCAATAATGTGTAATGTACATTAATTTCGCATTCACGGAACAATTTCTTAAACCAAACAGTCTCTTTAACAGCTGATGCTGCACTAACATATTCAGCTTCTGTTGTAGACAATGATACACATTGTTGCCTCTTACTCTGCCATGAGATAGCTGCATGCGCGTATTGACACACGATACCCGATGTTGATTTGCGTGTCTCTTTGTCTCCCGCATAATCTGCGTCACTATATACCTTAAAATTACCGCCTTTAGTATAAAATAACCCTAATTCTACAGTACCTTTGAGGTACCTTAATATTCGCTTAACGAGTAACCAATGGCCTTCGCTTGGTTTTTCTAGTGCTCTCGAAGCAATATTTACGGCATAGCTTATATCGGGTCGGCTAAATACCTGAAGATACATAAGGCTACCTACGGCCTCCCTGTAGGGTGCTTTAAAATTGTTCCCTTCTAAAATACCTGCATCCCAACTTGCCTCTATTGGAGTACAGACACTATTTGCCTCCCATAAATTAAATTTCCGTAAAGTACTTTCAATATATTTTGCCTGGTGTATAAAAATAGAACCATCCTTTAATCTAATAATTTCTCCGCCTAAGAAATTCGTTACTTCTTTCGTACTAGTTATTTTAAATTCTTTAGCTAATTCAGCAAAGAATTGATCTATTAAGTAATCTTGTGATGTTGCTAAAAGCCCATCATCTACGTAAACAACTAAATACATTTTTCGGTCACCTTCTTTGTAAATATAAAAACAAGGATCAGCTGAGCTTTGATGAAATCCGAACTTTTTGATAAAACTTGAGAAGTGTTCAGTCCAACACCTTGGAGCTTGTTTTAACCCGTAAAGACTCTTTAATAGTTTGCAAACCCGCACTGTCCCATCGTTAAACCCTTCCGGTTGCATCATAAAGATATTTTCTTCTAAATCTCCATACAAAAATGCCGTTTTTATATCAAACTGTCCGAGATATAATCCATCGTGAGCTGCAATGCTCAACAAAAATCTCACCGTATCGAAACGAGCGACAGGGCTAAATGTCTCTTTATAATCTATCCCTCCCCTTTGTGAGTAACCTTTAATAACTAATCGCGCTTTGAAACGTATTGTACTGTCTTCATTAAATTTCTTTGCGTAAACCCACCTACTTTTAATAACCTTTTGCTTCTCCGGTTTTTCTACAAGTATCCATGTTTTATTTTCATGCAAAGAGTTAATCTCATCCTGCATAGCTTTCATCCATTTATCTTTTTCATCAGAGTTAATTGCATCATTATAATTTTCAGGTAACACTTCTGCCATAAATGTAATCGGGCACCCATAAAAATCAGTACGTTTAATACGTCGTCTATCGCGTAGTTCTCTTACGTTTCCTTGCTCAGTAATATCATTTACTATTTCGTGATTATCTTCAATTGAATTACTAGCTCCATTATTTTCTTTTGAATTAGTAATAATCACTTCATTTGAGCATACCTTTTCTAATTTAAATATTACATCCCGACTTTCAATTACATCTCTCAAACCCGGAACAAAAATACGATAACCTTTGCAGTTCTCAATGTATCCAACAAGAAACCCTTTTAACGCCTTCTTATCCAACTTTCGCCTTTTCTCCACAGGTACGTGAACATAGCACTCAGTCCCAAAAATTTTAAAATTATCAATGTTCGCGACTTTTCCATACCATAACTCGTAAGGAGTTTTATTCCCATCTTTAGTCGGACCTGTTCTATTAATTACGAACACGGCGGTGTTCATTGCTTCCGCCCACAAAGACATGGAAATTCCCGACTTAGAATAAATCATTGATCTCGCTGCTTCTACTATAATACGGTTTTCGCGCTCCGCGATACCATTCTGCTCAGGTGTACATGGAACATTTATCGTATGTTTTATCCCTTTACTGTCCAAAAAATCTTTGATCTCTCTATTTTTAAATTCTCTTCCACCGTCTGTGTGAAACACTTTTATATTCTCGTTAAATTGATTTTCAATCTCGTTACAATATATTTTCAATTTATCAATTACTTCCGATTTATGTCGAATAAAATAGATTGTTCTAAATCTCGAAAAATCGTCCTTGAAAATTACAAAATATAATTTTCTACCCATTGACTCTTGTTGCATAGGCCCACACACATCAGCATGTACAATTTCGCGAGGTTTTTTAGCGCGTTCAAAGTTCTCATGAAAACTTAATCTATGTTGCTTCCCGTAAGCACAGCCTTCACACACATCATCCTCATTCGAAACCTTTACATTGATACCCACGTTTTGCAAAAAACTTTTAACGTGTCTTTTATTTTGATGACACAAACGCTCATGCCATAATTGCAATGAACCCGACTTATCCAATTTAAAATTTTTGTCGACCTTTTCAATTAAATTACATTTCTTCGGCAATACGACTCGCAAATTAATTTTATATAAATTACCACTATCAGTGCCTGTCGCTATGACTATTCCATCACGCGTGAATAAACAGTTCCTTCCGCAATTAGTAATAGAGAAATTAACGCCTTTTTTCGCAACAACTTTAACCGAGAATAGATTTTGTTTTAATTCCGGTACAAACAATACCTCATGCATCATACCTTCAATCCATTCACCATTCACGTACGTTTCAATTTCTATTTTACCTTTACCATGCGCTGAAATATTTTCGCCATTGCCTATCCTTACATTCAGTGGTACCTCGAATTCCTCTAATTCACAAAACAACCCTCGTTGGTACGTCATATGGTCCGTTGCTCCTGAGTCGATCAGCCAAAAATCATTGTCCTGCTCCATGTTGCAGCTCCCCAAAAACGCCTGTCTTTCCGTTGAATTGCGCCGTCCTTGATTCGAATTGAACCGTCCTTGATTCGAGTTGAACCTCTGCTGGCCTCTGCATACTTGGCCGCTCTCTGAAGTTATCTCTGCTTTTAAAGCAATTTCTGCTTAGATGATTCCTTGAACCGCACGTAAAACAGCCAACACAATCTTGTTTCTTGTGTCCTTTCCTGCCACAACCATAGCAAATAATATTTGCACTATCGTTCGTATGATTATTTTCACTCGATTTAAACGGCTTCTTTTCAAATTTTGATTTTGTCACTAACGCTACCGTTTCTTTTTCATCAGATTGTTCTTCTATCCTCATCTCTTCAGACATTAATCTCGCTGTTAGATTTTCAAGATTTTTCTTTCCTTCCTCAACAGAATCCCACGCACTATGAAAATGATTAAATCTTTTCGGCAAAGTACATAAAATGCGTGTCACGAGCATTGAATCTGGCACTTCGCTGCCCAAACTCTTCATTTTTGACGCCAAGTGCTCGACTTTTGACAAATTGTGTGTCACGTTCTCGCTTTCTTCCCACTTAAAATCGAAAAACTGTTTTTGTACCAATGACAGATTTTCCTCCGACTTCATGTCGTACACAGCGTTCAACTTCTTCCACATTTCCCTGGCAGTTGTGCAGCTTAATAGCAAATCCAGCGGTTTCTTCTCCACTGTCGTGACAATTAATTTCCTTGCAGCCTTGTCTGCCTTCAAAAAACTCTTCAGCTTTGCTTCGTAATTTGCCGTATTTATTTCCGGACGAACTAGCCTATCTTCACATACATCAAGCATATTATCATCTTCCTCCAACAATGTACGTATAATAAAGCGCCATTGCTGCCAATTGTCCTTATCCCTCAGCTTCTCGATTTTCAGATGTGTAGATTCCATTTTTCCTCACACACTCTAACACACTCTAACACCCACTATTAACAGTTATTGCTTTACTTGCTTTTAACACCCCTTTTTTCACTAAATTACACTGGGCCCATAACCTGTTAAGGGATATGTTTTTCAATGGAATAAACCAATTTAGTGAAATAGGTAACTCAATTTTATTATACAACAGCACCAGGTATATCCTGCCTAAACCGACTCTAGCGTCGAACTGAACCGCGACTCTGCTCTTGTTCGTCGCTGCGGCTGCCGATCGTCTTTTTGATCGCCGATCGTCACTTCCAGGTGACGCACGCCATCCGTTATATTGTAACAATATTTTTGAGTTTTCGTTACAAATAGTTTTACTTCAACAATTATAATAAACCGCACTTTATGTACAGGGTGTCCCAAAATGTCTTAAGAATCTCGAAATGGGAGGTTCCTGAGGTCATTTCAAGCGCCATTTTCCTTTTCAAAAATGTTGTCCGAGGCTTCGTTTGGGAGTTATTAACGAAAAACACGGACCAATGAGAGCGCTCCCTGTCGCTCGGTGGCACGGTCAGCGCGGCGAGCCGGGGGGGAAGATAGTGTTGTCGGTACGGCGCGATGTAGTAAGAAGTAGCAGTTTCTCGATTATGTCCCGATTTCGATGAGCTTTGGATATGTTGTTAAGACAATGATTCTGAACAACATTTTCCTTTAGACTTTTTGCCTCGAGGCTTTAGTTTTCGAGATATTTGTAAAAACTTGTAATTGAAAATCGATCGATGTTCATACTACTATCTCCTCTCCGATTTCGATGAGCTTTGGATATGTTGTCAAGACCACGATTGAATAACCATTGTTGTATAACCATATCAAACTTATTTGAAGGTCATTGAAATCGGTGAGGATCCACATAATCTTTACCCGACTTATGGCAACTTTACCCGAACGAGAGAAGAAGCAGAAACTGATTAAATTAAAAACTCACTTATTCAGCCGTAAATCCATTTGCTGCTTCGAAATGTGTATCACTGGGTCATTCGGTGACGAACTGCACAGATGTCTTCAGGTGTACGACAGTACCGAAAGCTAAGGGCCGTACGGTCAGGTCAACGAACTGCACAGCTGGTGGTAAAACGACAACCGAAGGGATGCGCGGTCAAGTAAACGATCCTGGCTTTCACTTTCACTTTATAAACGATAAATAAATCGTATGTTTCACACAGATGCCACGAAATTTTTACACACTCACGATCACTGTTCACATTTGTCAACACATAACTATGCACTATGCACTAATAATATTTGCAATATCTTTTGCATTGCAGCACAAATCACAATAAATGTCCTTTTCCCCAGAAGCAGGTAGAAATCCAGGTGCGCATAGCGGGTATACGGTGTTGTCCCTCCCGTTCGTTGTACATAAATTAGTCCTGTGGTCAGGCCGGGAATTGCAGCACTGGTGATTGGTGGCAGGTACGCGATCGCTTCAAAACACGTGTTGTATTTTGAACTTTTCCTCCAGCTCAGTTTTGCTTCGTGGTGGGGTTATTTGGGGGTGGTCGAAGCATCTTCCGAAAACTGTAGTCAGTCTTCAACATCATTCTTTGTGGAGTGTGCCCCTTGGATTTTTCTGCGATCGCGTACCTGCCACCAATCACCAGTGCTGCAATTCCCGGCCTGACCACAGGACTAATTTATGGACAACGAACGGGAGGGACAACACCGTATACCCGCTATGCGCACCTGGATTTCTACCTGTTTCTGGGGAAAAGGACATTTATTGTGATTTGTGCTGCAATGCAAAAGATATTGCAAATATTATTAGTGCATAGTGCATAGTTATGTGTTGACAAATGTGAACAGTGATCGTGAGTGTGTAAAAATTTCGTGGCATCTGTGTGAAACATACGATTTATTTATCGTTTATAAAGTGAAAGTGAAAGCCAGGATCGTTTACTTGACCGCGCATCCCTTCGGTTGTCGTTTTACCACCAGCTGTGCAGTTCGTTGACCTGACCGTACGGCCCTTAGCTTTCGGTACTGTCGTACACCTGAAGACATCTGTGCAGTTCGTCACCGAATGACCCAGTGATACACATTTCGAAGCAGCAAATGGATTTACGGCTGAATAAGTGAGTTTTTAATTTAATCAGTTTCTGCTTCTTCTCTCGTTCGGGTAAAGTTGCCATAAGTCGGGTAAAGATTATGTGGATCCTCACCGATTTCAATGACCTTCAAATAAGTTTGATATGGTTATACAACAATGGTTATTCAATCGTGGTTTTGACAACATATCCAAAGCTCATCGAAATCGGAGAGGAGATAGTAGTATGAACATCGATCGATTTTCAATTACAAGTTTTTACAAATATCTCGAAAACTAAAGCCTCGAGGCAAAAAGTCTAAAGGGAAATGTTGTTCAGAATCATTGTCTTAACAACATATCCAAAGCTCATCGAAATCGGAGAGGAGATAGTAGTATGAACATCGATCGATTTTCAATTACAAGTTTTTACAAATATCTCGTAAACTAAAGCCTCGAGGCAAAAAGTCTAAAGGGAAATGTTGTTCAGAATCATTGTCTTAACAACATATCCAAAGCTCATCGAAATCGGGACATAATCGAGAAACTGCTACTTCTTACTACATCGCGCCGTACCGACAACACTATCTTCCCCCCCGGCTCGCCGCGCTGACCGTGCCACCGAGCGACAGGGAGCGCTCTCATTGGTCCGTGTTTTTCGTTAATAACTCCCAAACGAAGCCTCGGACAACATTTTTGAAAAGGAAAATGGCGCTTGAAATGACCTCAGGAACCTCCCATTTCGAGATTCTTAAGACATTTTGGGACATCCTGTATATTAATGAAGTATATTAAGATGCGAGAAAGGCACAAGCAAGTGAGGATCACTCGGGCAGGATAATTGAGGGACGATCCCATGAACAAACTAACAACGGTCTTATAAACAAACTGAAATGAACCGACAGTTTCTTCTGTGTGATAATAGATTTCATTTTGTTTCTCATATACAAAACACATTTCAACACGCGCGCCCACTCAAAATTAAATCTATTATTTATTGAAGGAGTGCTTTCCTTGCGCTTCGTCTGCGGCTAACTACATATGGTCCAACATTTGTTGTGTAGTATTAGGGAATTTTATTCTCTATCTGCTCTCTGGTAAAATTATATTTAATATCAATATGCTTTGATCTTTTATGACTTGTAGGATTGCTTGCTATACTAATACATCCGTTATTATCTTCATAAATTATGATTGGTTCCGATATATTTATTTTAATACTAATTGCTAAAGACTTTAGCCATAGTGCTTCTTTAACCGCTTCAAATAAAGTCATATATTCAGCCTCAGTTGACGAGACTGCCACTGACGATAGTTTTCTCGTGTTACAACTAATTGTACATTTTTCAAAAACTTTAAATATGTATCCTGTTGTGCTCTTTCTATCGGAGATATATCATTACTTCCCCAATCTGAATCGACATAACCTGTCAAATTGTTATTGATTTCACCTCTCATGTACGTTAATTTGATATCTATAAATCCTTTTAAATATCTTAAAACTCTTTTAAGACAATTCCACAGTTCTTTATTTCTCTTATTTGTATACCGACTCAAAATACTAACAGCTACACATATATCAGGTCGCGTATACACCATTGCATACATCAAACATCCATAACATTTCGGTAAGGTGCTATCATATTCTTCATCCGAATTCAGGGCTTCATAATTAAGTTTACTTCCAAGTTGTAAGAACTCAAAAATTGCAAATATTGGAAACTTCGAACTGTTATAAAAATATATGTATATAAAAAATTATTTCAGACACAGAGGAAAATAATAAAATGTTCATTTTAGGGAAACTAATAATGTCATTTCGCCGACTACAATACTTTGCAACTTTATTAACCCTGTACACACCGTATAAAAATTTCATACGGTACACATGGGGTATGAAACATCCCAATAACTACAAACGGCTACCAGATTTGAACTATTTATTATTTGGGGCCCATGAAATTGTTGAAGATTCTTTAGAGTGTATAGTTTAGACATTCTGAAATAAGGGTGGACAGCGCCTGTCCTACAATTACAACTTTCGCGTAGCAAAAAGAAAAAGGACGCGAGATGTCATTTATTTTACCTAAACTGTTGTGGGGTGTCGTACGCTCTGAGTGTTGTACAGGAAAGATTAATACCATCCATAATACAATGGACATTGGTTTTTCCAAGCCTGCCGGTGAATAGCGGTCGATCATTCGGTGTCTTACAATTAGCTGAATCGTCGGACCCCGCGTCCTTTTCCGGCCTTACCTGACCGTAACTTTTGAAGCTCCCCAAATTAAGAATATTCTGACAGTAAAAGCCAGATGCTGATCAACTCTAAAATTGAAGCTAGCGTAAAAATTAGTTTCTGCGACGAAATCTAAATCACTTTGTGATCACCGTCCGACAAAAACACGAAGGAAAACATACGGTCAATAGGTGTTGGAAGAGACTAAATCATAATATCGCACCTCCTACTCGGAAAACATAACAGTAAAGACATAACATAACTTTACCAAGAAATTCCCGTGTGATTAATTCCATGATATTCGTCGTCTCTTAGCAATTTCCCTGAAAGTAGTTCCTGGAATTTATCTCTTTCCCTGCAATAATTATATTACCGAGAGGAATATCGAAATGGTGTGTTGCCCCCCCCCCCCGATTTGTTTATGTCCGAAATAGTCCAGTACACTACCCGTACGAGCGATAGCTGAATAGCAGTGGACTACGCGATATCAAACCGTTACCGCCCACTACTGCGCGACTGTAGGGGGTGGCAAGACGTCATTTCGTATGGGTCCAAAGAGGTGACATTGAATTGAAGCGAAGCTGAGAAGAAGGTTCCTTGGCAGGACTGCGCTGACGTATCTAGATACGAATGCGCGGCCGATTCGATAAGAGTGGAAGAGGCAGGCCTCGTTTCATACGCATTTTCGGCTGTAGTCGAAATATTGGCTAAAGCGGTCACAAGTACTTACTATGTAGCGTGTGACGTTGAAGTCAAAACATTGGGACTGCGAGCGCGGCTGAGGTGGAGATAGGCAGACCTAACGATAGACTCGATTTGTTTAATTTGTTTAATTGCGCGATGTCTGGCGTAAATAAACGCGTTAAATTATAAATAAAAAGAAATTCAAAGAACACATTGATTCGACGGCCATTGCTACTCGTCCAGTTTCTCTGCTGCTTGACAGCCCAATTTGTTCGTGGTCACTGGATTTCGCGGAAATATATGTATGCATTAACACTGAACCTACCAAGCATTGAACGTATACGAGAAAAATGTCGCCTTATAAAAATGACGACACTAAAGCGATTGTCCGTAATTTTCATTATAATAATTCCACAAATGAATTTTTATAATTTCAATTACTGCGAAATATGAAACCGGTCATTCCACTGTTGCAAGTTTATTGTTAAATACATGTGTATCGACTAAATGGTCTTATAGACTAAATTGTATAACAAATAATAAATCTCAACATCAACTCGCTACCAATACTTGCACAAGTGATTGATGCGATGTTGAATAATAATTAATTAAAAAGAATATTTGATGTCATGAAGAAGCAGGATACAATTAAATTTATGGTTATCAAGAGGATTATTAATAGACGATGTAAAACAAGGAAAAAAGTTTTTTTGGCAGGATATTTTCTGCGCGTACACCGTCAACGTTTTTCAGGACGACAAATAACCAGAACGTTCAGAACCTCCGCCGTGTTTACTTGAGTTGTTTGACGAATTGTTTCACCGTAAGATTGTCAGATGCACATTCTTTTTTATTCGTTATCATAGTATTAGTAATAAAATCAAGTAATAAATTGTTATTTTGTTTCTTATAACGTTTATAAATTCCTTAACAATGTATTCCCGACCTATTTCCACAACGAACTCCGAAAAGTTCTAGTTAATAGCTTTTTAATAAAATAATATAGCCAATGTCTTTCGCTGTCTTACAGACTGCGGCCGCCTCCAAAAGACACGCAGAAGTCTTGAAGTGTCTTGCAGGCTCTAGTGTACATAGAGGGCTGTGCCTTTCTTCCGAACCTTCTCAAATCGCCAAAGATACCCAAAAATACGGTCACAGGCGTCTGTGTCTAGCACGCGCAGTATGAATATACCTTTGACCTACCATTTAGGAATGCAGTTTTTACATCCATATGGAGGATTTATAAATTAAATTGATTCTAGGGGTGTGCGGGTACCCGAATACATTGGTGTTTTTAAATTATTTTAATCTCTTTACTGTTTTAAAATGCACGTATTCATTTTTTCTACAAATGCATGAAATCCGCAGTCTACTGATCGCATTACCTCATTACTGTGATTTGTACTGCACTACAAGTGATATTGCAATTGTTATTAGTGCATAGCTATGTGTTGATAATTGTGAACAGTGATCGTGAGTGTGGAAAAATTTCATGGCATCTGTATGAAACAAACATACGATTTATTTATCGTTTGGAAAGTGAAGGTGAAAGCCCGGATCGTTTACTTGACCGCACATCCCTTGGGGTGTCGTTTTACCACCAGCTGTGCAGTTCGTTGACGTGACCGTACGTCCCTTACCGTTCGGGACAATGCCGTATACCTGAAGCCAGCTATGCAATTCGTCACCGAGTGGCCCAGTGACACACATTTCGATGCAGCAAGTGGATTTACGGCTGAATAATTTCTACTCCTTCTCTTGTTCGATAGCTCGTCGCGGCGTACCGCTAACGCTCTTCTCAGTAGAAACCCCTGGCGCGTCACACGAAGCCAGCCATCGCGGGTGTAGCTCGCGCTCTGATTGGTCCGTATTTAATAACTCCCAAACGAAGCCTTGGACAACATTTTGCAAAAGGAAAATGGCGCTTCAAATGACCCAAGGAACCTCCCATTTCCCGCTTACGCAGTCGTTTTGGGACACCCTGTAGAAGTAAAGACTTTAAGATGTGTCGCTTTATGTTAAATTTAACTCACTTAACACAATCGCATACGGATGAACACTTACAAACTGTATTGCTTACATCTTTACGAACATGGGAATTCAATAGTAATAGTAATACACTCATTAAACCCTTATTTTTTGTCACCGATAATGGTCGCAATATAGCGAAAGCAATAGACTGTCAAGAAAATTGGAAATGAATTCCCTACTATGCTCATTGCCTACAATTAGCAGTTAAATCTGCAATGAAACAAAGTGCAGTATATACAGGACTGCGAAAAAAAATGCAGAGAACTAGTAGGATTTTTCTCACGATCTACATCTAAAAGGGAGAAGTTTTTACACATGCAATCGACTAATAATCATCATGAAGAACCTCTCCAATTGATACAAGACGTAGACACACGGTGGAATACAATGTATGCCATGTTACAACGACTAATAATTTTACGCAAACCATTAACTATGACATTATGTGAAGAACATATGCCAGAAAATTTGAATGCTGATGAATGGAACCTTGCTGATGCCATAGTAACCGTTCTTCAACCAATACAAGAAGCTACCGAGATTATGTGTGGAGAAAAAACTGTAAAAGCTATCGAAATTTCTAATTATTTGTCTAACGTTATTTTTTTAATTCGTTGAGTCCGAAACCAATTAAAAGCTACCTGTACATGTAACATAATAATTCGCTTACAGATGCGTTTTAAACCCATTATAAAGGACGAAATATTCGTTCATGCGATGATGCTAGATCCACTGTTTATGGATCTCCTTTTACCACCAGGAGAAGAAAGATGGGAGGCTATAAATAGTTTAAAACAAAAAATTGGAAATATGGCAAATGCAATAGATGCAATAGATGTCGACCAATATAGTAATTTGACGAGCACGTCAACCACACGTCAAAACGATGGTATTTCTGCAATATTATTTATAAATAAATTACTTTTGACAATTTTTAATGACATAAGGAAAACTACTTTTTAAATTTTAATTCGTTTCATAGAACAACCTTCCAAATTAATGAAATTTTTCAACGAGGTCTTGGGTAGTGTGGAAACAGAAAGAATATCGTCCTTCCAGTTTCGCATAAACGAAGAAGCCCAAATTTACTTATCAGTAAACGCTGTTCCTCGCAACACTGAAATAATAGAATGGTGGAAATACAATTGTAAATGACTACCTATATTTGCAGAAACAGCAAGACAATACCTTGGCATTCCTGCCACTCAAGTATCCAGCGAACGATTGTTTTCTGACGCTGGAAATATTGTCACAGCCACGAGAACAAAACTTGTATCGGAAAAAGTAGAGCAATTATGCTTCCTACACGCGAATTTAAAATAAAATACTGTTTTTCACATAATGTATTCGAAATTAATTCTTTTCCTCGTAAAGTTCGAGAACCGATTACACGGGAAATACAAAAATCATTCTGAACCTGCCAGTGAAAATAAAAGATTGAACTGAAAAATCATAAAACAGCATTATACTTACATATATACATAAATACAACTTTAACTTCGGGTACCCCAACATTGCAAACTTTCAGGATCCCCACTCGACCGGACCCGACTGCCATTTCGGGTACCCGAACTTTGTAAACTTTCGGGATCCCGATCCGACCCGACCGATCGTTGCCCGACTTGACCCGAGATTCGGGTATCCACACACCCCTAATTGATTCTCATAAGCAATTATGAATCTGAAACTGGAGATCCTTGCAACCGGTGCAAAAGTTTCGTTATAATTTACTAAATATTCTTGGCTAAACCCTTTTGCAACCAGACGAGCTTTATATTTTAATGGGTTTCCAAATTCATCATTTTTGATCGTAAATACCCATTTACAGTCTACAATATTTTTGCCTTTAGGCTTTGCTACGAAAGTCCATGTTTTATTGATCAAAAGAGAATTAATTTCATCTCTAATAGCTCGTTCCCATTCATCCTTATCATTTCTATTATGAATTTCCTTATACGATTTTGGAATATCACATACTATTGATTGTGCACACATCAAATAATCTATTGGTATATCCTCTTCACTATACGAAACATGGGGTTTCTTTCTAATTCTATCACTCCTTCTATATTCTGATAACATTCTTTTACTATTATTTTTACATTCGGTATTTATTTTGAGACGAAAAACTACTTTCCGGGGTTATTTTCATATTCATATTCTAAGAACTTTCGCTCATACTGTTCGAATTTATGCAATCTAATTTGTTTGTTTTACCATTACCAGACTTACTTGGTTCGCCTACTGATTTTGACTTTACGTCAGAAACATCAGTTTTGTTCTTAAGCATATCCAAACTTAGACTATGTAGGAACTCATTGTTTGTTTACCGCTGTTCACATCGTTTTGTTTTACGCGTGGTCACGACGACAGCAATTACGCGAAACCGACAGTCTGATTTTACGCCCGAAACACGAAACATGTAACCGAATTTTAATAAACTTTTCATTTTCTGGATACTACAACTATCAGATTTCTTAAACTTCTCTATTGAATTTGACATTACGTCAGAAACTTCAATTTTGTTTCGAGATTTTTTACTTTCAATCTTTTCAACTTTCGTTACCGGTCTTGGCTTGAAGAACCAGTATTCCCTTCCATGATTTTTTGTCAAACTTTGTCTTACTGGTTTTGTTATACACATAAACTGTAGAACCGAAAACTTTCAAATACTTTATTTGTCTTGTTTCAATCCCCTCGTTAGGGTTTTATTAATTAAATATGTAGCTGTAAGAACTGCCTCACCCTAGAAAGCTTTATCTAAGCTTTTCGGTGATCGTTCTATTCATTCTTTCCGCTTCACCATTTAATTGTGGGGTTCGTGAAACACTCAAGTGATAACTGATACCCTTTTCGATACAGTATTCTTTCATTTGATTTGATAAATATTCTCCCGCATTATCACAGTACAAAATAACCAATCTTAAATTAAAATAAGCTTTACTTTTTGCAACATAGTCTATAGAAACTGTAAACAATTCCGATTTGTTTTCCATTAAATGTGTAACACTAAAATGGGTGTACTCATCTATAAATGTGGCAAAATAATTTTTATTATTTATTGTAGAAGAAGTGATTGGACCGCACACGTCCGAATGTACTATTAAAAAAGATCTTTTTACATGGTCTTTATCTTTTATCTTTTGAAATGGCAACCGTGCTTGTTTTCCTTTTATGCATGCTTCACACAAGTTATCATTCGGTATTATTTGGTTAACTAGTTCTTCATCACTAATCATTTCTTTATTTCTTCTTTCTAGAAATTTACTTTTTCCAATAATTCAAAATTACCTTTGATAGTACTATACAGGGTGTCCCAAAATGTCTTCAACTCCCGGAAACGGGAGGTTCCTAAGGTCATTTCAAGCGCCATTTTCCTTTTGCAAAATGTTGTCCGCGGCTTTGTTTAGGAATTATTAACGAAAAACACGGACCAATCAGAGCGTCGAGCTCGCGCTCTGATTGGTCTGGACGCTCTTCCAAGTAGAGACCCCTGGCGCGTCACACCAAGCCAGCCATCGCGGGTCAAGCTCGCGCTCTGATTGGTCCGTGTTTTTCGTTAATAACTCCTAAACAAAGCCGCGGACAACATTTTGCAAAAGGAAAATGGCGCTTGAAATGACCTCAGGAACCTCCCATTTCTGGGCGTTGAAGACATTTTGGGACACCCTGTATATTTAGACAACCGAGTTCACATTATCATTTTCTACTTCGAAATCTACAGTGATGAGATTATTTGAGGACTTACCACTTATTACAACCTTACCATCTTTTAAGATTTTGACTCCCTCTTGGTCGAATACAATTATCGTACCCATTTTCTGCATTTTTGAAACCGACAATAAATTAAATGGAAAATAATGAAATGTTCATTTTAGGGAACCAATAGTGTAATTTCGCCCACAACGATACTTTGCAACTGTACGCACCATGTAAAAATTTCATCAGCGGGACTTGTCAACCCGCACGAAATTTATGGGAAACGTCCTCGGACAACCCGTCCTAGGAAACCCC
Organism: Lasioglossum lativentre; assembly: GCA_916610255.1. NCBI lineage: Eukaryota > Metazoa > Arthropoda > Insecta > Hymenoptera > Halictidae > Lasioglossum > Lasioglossum lativentre. Next base: position 21,601,660 of record OU744359.1, on the reverse strand, counting down.
AGTATGAATCCGCCCTAAATCGGCCCTTAGGGTCCCTATTGTCCTATGCCTCCCTTAAGAAACTTTCTAAAAGAAAGACGGACGATCTTTTCGAACAGTAACCCATCGACTCTGCGTACCAATCTGCAGGAAAACCGAAACATGTGATTTCCAGAAACTCTAGTCTTACAGCGGTCCCTCTCGTATCCTTTTTTTTCGTCTGTCCACACCGTCGTTTTCGTAAGCGTGCTACAGTGTGCATTTTCGACACGCATAATGTGCTCCCTAAACTTTTCAGAAAAATCTTGGGTAAAATCAGTGTCGTTCCAGCCGCGGTAGAGAGAACATCTCCAAAGACTTGTCACTTCTAAGTTCACGGTTGCCAAAATGTGTTTTTAGTAGTAATATTTAAACTAGTCACTAGACTGCGGATTTTTATGCAAAATGAAAGTTGGCTGCTGCTATTACAAGGGACAGATGCCAGACGGATAGTTGACTTTTACTTTAATCATTTGATCAAGTTGAAGATAATACAGTGGTGTTTTTAAATTATTTTAATCTCTCTACTGTTTTAAAATGCACTTACTCATTTTTGCTACAAATGCATGATATCCGCAGTCTACTGATCGCATTACCTCATTACTGTGATTTGTGCTGCAATACAAGTGATATTGCAAATGTGAACAGTGATCGTGAGTGTGGAAAAATTTACATCCATTGTGTACAACCTTTTGTACAACCGTTCTGTACAACCCTTAGCTTTCGGTACTGTCGCACACCTAAAGACATCTGTGCAGTTCGTCACCGAATGACCCAGTAAGAGTGACACGCATTTCGAAGCAGCAAATGGATTTACGGCTGAATAAGTGAGTTTTTAATGCAATCAGTTTCTGCTTCTACTCTCGGTCGGGTAAAGTAAACGTAAGTCGGGTAAAGATGATGTGGATCCTCACCGATTTCAATGGCCTTGAAATGTGTTATAAAACTCGACGTTCGAAATAGTTGGCGGTCGGCTTTACTTTCAGAGATATTAGCAAGCCGTATCCGCTATCATGAATACCGATATGAATTGACAAGTCAAGTCCTTTACGATCATCTCGTAAACTAAAGACGCGAGGCAAAAAGTCTAAAGGCAAATGTTGTTCAGAATCATGGTCTTTACAACATATCACAACATATTACAAACTGTTGTTTGTTACGACATCGCGGCGTACCGACAACACTCTTTCCCCCCCCCCCCCCCGGCTCGCCGCGCTGACCGTGCAACCGAGCGACTAGGCGCGCTCTAGTTGGTCTGTGTTTTTCGTTAATAACTCCTAAACAAAGCCGCGGACGCCATTTTTGTTAAGGAAAATGTCGCTTCAAATGACCCAAGGAACCTCCCATTTCCCGCAGTTGAAGTACTTTTGGAACACCCTGTATGTACTGTTGAGTGCTGACAAGATGCTCCCCGGGGGGCACAGAGGCAAGAGATGTCTCCAGCTAACTCCGCCCATCCCCATCTCTGCTGCCGTAGTCGCCGCCAGGGTTGCCATATGCGGGTCCCGCCAGGCCCCTTACGTTTCCGTCCCTCGCCTAGATGCTCCGTAAAGCCTGCCTTCGCTTCCCCCACTCTTCCGCCTGTGGAGCAGGTAGGGAAACTAACGGGCGTCTTTTGTTCCGCGCGACGCCACGGACGGCTTGGCTTGTATAAGCGTACGGTTTTTCCTGCGACACTCGGTAGCATGCTCCACACGGTACGCGGCAGCGGTAGTGGTAAGAGTGGGGGAAACGAAGGCAGGCTTTACGGAGCATCTAGGCGAGGGACGGAAACGTAAGGGGCCTGGCGGGACCCGCATATGGCAACCCTGGTCGCCGCGTGATCACGCCGTTTCGACTGCTTACGTCACGCGACGCATAGTATTTAGTAAGATTCCCGTATTTACTCGAGTAGTGTGTGTGACTAAAAAAACGTTAAAATACTTAATTATTATTATTTTTATTGTGTTCCATACATGAAAATACGATATACCTGCAAACTAATGTGTTATCAAATCATTTCTACGAAAAAATGATTTCATTAGTTTTTTGTCACAAAAATAAATTTTTTGCAAAATGCTGATGTCGTAGACAAATTTTGGAACCAGATTTGAAATCAGCGTGAAAAAAATCTACGGGAAATGATGTATAGCATGTATTAAAACAATTTCTTCCGCGCGTGATACTGAAAAACCACAACTTTCTTGAAATTGTACAAGTTTAACGAATTTTATCAATGTTAAAAAACGTTCGTACCATTATCTTCCTATTTTTCCCATATTCTACAAAGTTTCAGCTTCAATTTAAAAAAAAATTTCGTCGCTCTATCTCATTTCTATCGGAAGTGCTTTGATTTTGTCGCCGATTTCGTCTGAATGGCCCACTGTGCGGCGCGGCGCGGCGCGAAATCACGAAGCTTAATAGAGAATCAGCTAAATATTCCACTATTACTCGTTCAGCAGTACGGTCTGCTTTCTCTCCTTCTTCTGTTTTATTTAGTGGAGTTTCTTCGTCGATCATGCGAATTATATTCAGTTCTGTTAGTACAGCCCTTATCCGAAACTTCCACACACCGTACCTCTCCCCATCGAACACTTTAATATTTCGCTTCATGCTCTCGTTTGCCATTGCTTTTAGATCACTCACATTTTAACGTACGGGTCATTCCATGCCGAATCGATCACTTTTTCCGGTCACCATCTTCGATTTTGTTCAACTTGAAATATGTTGTAGTCCATGTGATATTAGGGGGGGGAGGGGGGTTTAAGTCAACATTTTGCCGATGTCGAATTTTTTTAGAAATGGCAGGCCTTCAAAGTTTGCGATTTTTGCCCATTTTGGCGAAAATAGGCCTCACTTACGAATTTTTTTCATTGTTATTTGTTTTATTCGGAAAGGATTGGGCTATTATGAAATAATTCTTTCAACCTCGGAAATCAACTTTATAATGTCGAAAAATTTAAACAAATTCTTTTTTTACGTTTTTTTCGATGAGGGGCCAGAGTGATTTAAATTTTGAAAAAAATGTGGTTATATTCCCTGAAGTTTCCACTTTAAAATGAGACCTTGAAAAAGATGGAGCCATAAAAATTGTCATCACAATGAGCTGGTAAAGTACGCCGTGTACCTCCGTTTCAGGTAGAGGCGAGTCAAGCGCACCGCTGTTGTGGTCCGTTATCTATACCGCTGGTCTCGAGAAAACACTAGCAGACTAGAATATGGTTTTTGCATATTAAAAACTACTAAACAATATTACTTGTATAAGGTTAAAAAGTGAAACAAAATTTCACATTTATTATTAATATTAATTATTATAAGGACATGGATTAGGTACATAGTAAATAAAATACAATCGTATAATGTATAATACAAATATATATTTATTTATTCATATAAAAGTTTTATAACTATAAATATATATATTTGTAACTAAATATAATATAATATTTATAACTAAATACATAATAAAATATACATCTACGAATAAAATAAAAAAATATATAACTGAAAGCAAATATAATATAATATTTATAATATTTATAACTAAATATATATATTTATAACTATAAATTATTTTAATATAAACTTAAAATTTATAACTTATTTATAACTATATAAAAGGTCAAAATAAACAGACCTTCTTCGAAACAAAAATGAAATAGCATTATTCATTATTTGGTCGATTGTCCTACTGCATGTATCTGAAAACAATAATCATGGTTTATACACCTATATAATAATTATTTATGGAAAGAAATTAAGCAATTATCATAAACTAGCATAAAATCTTTTATTTACGTACCTAGCTCGTAGCGTATTACATAATCATCTGAAAGCATTTTTAAATTATACATATGTAATTATTACAGTTTCATCATAGTATAAAATCTTTAACTCACCAAACGTGCCATTTTTTAAATATTTAATTGCGTGTTTTGGCCAGCAATCGTTCACTTCCTCGCATGCTTTCACGGCCTTCATCAATCGACCCTGCGGTAACGAGGGCCAATGGCAATAATTCCCTATCAGCCACGAAGAGGGTACTGCCTCCACCGTGCCATCTTTTAAGAACTCCACGATTGTCCACGATTTCACGTCGTCGCAGGATCTGCAAAATTTATATTTAATTAATATACAAGAAATATTTTTACACTGTATTGTAAGGGTCTTCGTTCATCATGGTATACCGCGGGGTTCATCACACACACTTTAAATCGGAATAACTTTTTTGTGAATGGACCAAACGACTTCAATTTCTCTGTAAGGCTAGAATTAGTTTAGTAAATGACGTGTAATAAATAAGTTGAAAAAATGCATTTGGTCGGAATTGTGACAAACCATAGTAAAAATTGAATTTTACAACTTTTTAGCTGGGCCAATAACGAAAATTTAAAAGATGTGTTTTGTAAACTCGTATAAATTATATAAATTCTGAAAATTTAATTGTAATTGGTTAATTGGTTCACGAATTATAAACGATCAAAAGTAGTAAAGATTGCAATTTTTCATGATTTTCGGCCTATAAGTGTCATTTTTACTACTTTTGTCCGTTTATAATTCGTAAGCCAATTAACCAATTTGAATGAAATTTTCAGAATGCATATACAGAATGCCTTACAGAGAAATTGAAGTCGTTTGGTCCATTCATAAAAAAGTTATTCTGTTAAAGTGTGTATAATCAATGATGTGCGTAACTGTATAAAATAATTTAACGGAATGGCGTAAGCGAAAACACTAACAGTAACAAATAATAACAATGAAAATACTTACTTGTCTAAATTTGAAGTAAATCCGATAATATGTATTATACGATGATATGGTAACGATGAATTTATCACAGGAGATTTCTCAAGCACGTTCTAGAAGCACTCGCATATACTGTTTTGTCACGCAGCAACGCAACGGCGCGTTCTTCTCCCGCATTCAATCGTCGCTTGTTTCATCGATCGTCGCTTTTCGTACCGATCATCGCTTGCTTCGATGCTACCGTACAGCTGTACGACACAGCTGAACACAGCGAAGCAAGGACCGTGTACATCAGTGACGGGCACGGGTGGGGCCCCCCAAACGCCTGCTTCTCCCACCAAACTCCCTTCCATGCAACGTGCGCCTTCATCGCGAACGCGCACTGCTCGCTCTCGCGGCCGCGAGGACGCGAGACATGCGCAATGCTCGCTACGGGCGAAGCGCGTTCTTTCTCCATGGTAATGGTGCATGCTGGTGGGAGGCAGTGGGCGCTGTGGTAGGAACGCTCTTGCCTCAATTGAGGCAAAAAAGCCCATCACTGGTGTACATATATGTAAATAAATAAATATATGTATATGGGTAAATATATTGTTATAAAAAAATATATACATTTATAACAATATGTACAGGGTGTCCCAAAAGTACTTCAACATCGGGAAATGGGAGGTTCCTGGGGTCATTTGAAGCGACATTTTCCTTAACAAAAATGGCGTCCGCGGCATTGTTTAGGAGTTATTCACGAAAAACACGGACCAACCAGAGCGCGCCTAGTCGCTCGGTGGCACGGTGAGCGCGGCGAGCCGGGGGGAGGAGAGTGTTGTCGGTACGCCGCGATGTCGTAGTAAACAGCAGTTATTTGATTATGTCCCTGATTTCGATGAGCTTTGGATATGTTGTAAATACCATGATTCTGAACAACATTTCCCTTTAGACTTTTTGCCTCGCGTCTTTAGTTTACGAGATATTTGTAAAAACTTAAATCCATTTGCTGCTTCGAAATGTGTCACTGTCACTGGGTCATTCGGTGACCCAGTAACGAACTGCACAGATGTCTTCAGGTGTACGACAGTACCGAAAGCTAAGGGTTGTACGGTCAGGTCAACGAACTGTACAGCTGATGGTAGATAGCAGGTATACGACAATCACATGTTTCGGTTTTCCTGCAGATTTGTACGGAGAGTCGATAGGTTACTGTTCGAAAACGTCGTCCGTCTTTCTTTTAGAAAGTTTCTTAAGGGAGGCATAGGACAATAGGGACCCTAAAACACCACGCCGACCTGATATTTCTACCTCTTGCTGGGTGAAAGGACGGACGACCTTTTCGAACAGTAACCCATCGACACTGCGTACAAATCTGCAGGAAAACCGAAACATGTGATTGTCGTATACCTGCTATCTACCATCAGCTGTACAGTTCGTTGACTTGGCCGTACAACCCTTAGCTTTCGGTACTGTTTTTACAAATATCTCGTAAACTAAACACGCGAGGCAAAAAGTCTAAAGGGAAATGTTGTTCAGAATCGTGGTCTTTACAACATATCCAAAGCTCATCGAAATCGGGACATAATCGAGAACCTGTTGGTTGTTACGACATCGCGGCAAGACAACACTCTCCTCCCCCCGGCTCGCCGCGCTCACCGTGCCACCGAGCGACTAGGCGCGCTCTGGTTGGTCCGTGTTTTTCGTGAATAACTCCTAAACAAAGCCCCGGACGCCATTTTTGTTAAGGAAAATGTCGCTTCAAATGACCCCAGGAACCTCCCATTTCCCGATGTTGAAGTACTTTTGGGACACCCTGTATAAGTGTATGTATATAAATAAAAAAAAATACATTGCTATAAATACATATATATTGTTGTATAGAAATATGTCTCATGCATGAGAAGTGAGCATCCTTGTACGTACGAAAGTCCTGAGCACAGATATAAGACTTAAAATATAAACGTACTTTGGACATCCGAAATTCAAGTCCAACAGAAGTTCCTGGGACGAAAAAAATGGACGTCCCTGGGAAATCCGAAATTTTGGTCCCACAGATGTCCTTGGGACGTAAAAAACGGATGTCCTTAGGACGTAAAAAACGGACGCCCGTGGGACGTCCGAAATATAGGTGCCTGGGACGTCCGTGGGACATACAAAACGGACATAAGAACGTATGGACGTAAACGGTACATAAAACGGACGTCCCGTGGACGTACGGTGCTATTTGGGTGTATACGACTAAATGACCCTATTTATACCTGGAGAACAATATTAGTAACCACTCTTGGCCAACGACACCTTTTTAATCATGACTTCATTTATATGTAATTTTTTGAGTAACTCATCTGCCATATTGAATTCGCCATTTGGTTTTTTGAAATTTTGAAATCAAATTCATAATCAGCAATCCGAAAATTGAAGAATGTCGTCGATTTTTGACCACGTTTTGGCGATTTCGAACTACTGTACAGGGTGTAACAAAATTTAGTGTCATGGTTTTGGCAGATGGTTCTACACGTTCGGATCGGTGGAGATTTGTTAAAAGGAAATGCCGCAAAATCGACCTTGACCTTGAAAGTCAAGGTCAAATTTTTTTGTTTTTCTTTCTCTTAGTAGAATCCGATTGAAGCATAAAAAATTTGACCTCGAATTTCAAGGTCAAAGTCAATTTTGCGGCAATTTCTTTTAACAAATCTCCATCGATCCGAACGTGTAAAGCCATATGCCAAAACCATGACACTAAATTTTGATACACCCTGTACAACGGTGCGCTCGACTTGCTTCTACGTGAAACGGAGGTACACGGCGTACTTTACCAGCTCATTGTGACGCCAATTTTTATGGCTCCATCTTTTTCAAGGTCTCATTTTAAAGGGGAAACTTCAGGGAATCTAACCATATTTTTTCAAAATTTAAATCACTCTGGTCCCTCATAGAAAAAAACGTAATAAAAGAATTTGTTTAAATTTTTCGACATTATAAAGTTGATTTCCGAGGTTGAAAAATTAATTTCGTAATAGCTCAGACGTTTCTGAATAAAACAAAAGAAAATGTAGCTCAATCGGACAAACAGTTCCTGAAATAAAAATTCGTAAGTGGGGCCTATTTTCGCCAAAATGGGCAAAAATCGCAAATTTTGAAGGCTTGCCATTTCTAAAAAATATCGAAATCGGCAAAATGACTTAAACCCCCCATAATTTCACATGGACTACAACATATTTCAATTACAACAAAATCGAAGATGGTGACCGCAAAAAGTAATTGATTCGGCATGGAATGACCCACTAGCAAAACATGTCTTTACGATTTGATAGAAATTCGTCAAGTGAGGATCACTCGGGCAGGATAAATGGTTGACGAACTCATGAACAAACTAACAACGGTTTTATAATCAAACTGAAATAAACCGACAGTTTCTTCTGTGTGATCTGTATATGTAAATACATTCAGCTGGGACATACTGGTTTTTTTTTAACCTACTCGTACTCAAGGAGCTGGTAAGTGTCTGATCCTCTATCTATTAGAATTCAGGACAATTTCTTGGGTGCGCAAAAGCATAAATAATAAACAGCGGTGTTCACATTACCGCAAGATAACACGCTATAGGGGAAAGTTGCCAATATCGCATCACTTAAGCGAGATATTATTTATTAATATCCTACATTTTCAAACTGTTTGAAAAATAAGATTTTGAAATTGATATCGTACCTACTGTTAGAGAAAATAATAATAAAACACTAAAAATAAAGTAAATTCCTCTTTGAAGAGAGCAAAAGTAGTTTCACAGCAACCTGAAGGTATTGGTGTCTGAAATTTTGTGCAAAATTCATTAAAGCTGTATTAAATTCTCCTTATTTTATTGACTATAAACTTTGCTCGACATGCTGTGGTAAAGAAAAAACTTTCAGTTACCTCAATTTAATGAGATCCTTAAATCGCATCAGGATGATATAGACATTTTCGGCGTCTTATAAAATGTAGTATAATGTCACCTCAAAACTATTCAAGAAATGTATAAGTAATACAGGCTGAACTTTAACTGAGGATACCAGAAATTTTTAACTTTTTTCACATTGTAACTGTTGGAACACGATGGGTATCCACGCGTAACTAATCGCGACATCTCTTTGTTAATTTAGTCATCAAATGGTTGTATTTATTGTATGATGGCGCTCGTATATATATGTGTGTATGTGTATGCGTATGCGTGCCTTTCAGAGGTACGCGTGTCGCCGCTGTACGCGGCTTCCTCCTTCTCGATTCGTACCTTGAGCTGTAAACACGTATTATTAAAACTCTGTCTATTATTACGGCGCACTCTCGCTTATATATTATTCCAGTTAAACAAAGTAATCATCCAATTCCAACAGTAACAACTGAGTGCTTCCTGACTCAGATAGCTCGCCGAGCCAGGGTTCGATTTGCCGGTGAGGAAGCGATCGGTAGGGAAAGATGTGGTGTGTTGGGGAGAAATAAACGAGGCGCTTGTATGATAAAGTAATGTCTCGCCGAGGTGATGTTTCACGGTGTCGGTAAACGTAGCGACGGAGTTTTCGCGGTACACGGTACGCGTTGAAGGCGGTCGGGCGGGGCGCGGTGAAAGCGGGCGGCCGGTGGTTTTCGCTGTCTCAACGAACAGTACGGTGTGGCGGAGTTCGAGGCCGGAATCGTCGCGCGTCGTCGCGACGAACGGTATAAAAGGATACGGTGCGGTGCAAGTGGAGTATCGTTGTCACAACGAAAGGACGGCGGAATGAAGAATATCGATGGAAACAACGAAAGGACTGCAGAGTGAAGAATATCGTTGTCACAACGATCGGACGGTGGAGTGTTCCGTTGTCACAGCGAACGGACTAGGGCGACTGGATACTGGATACTTACCTACGTCACGTAGATGAGTGTGGCTGGAATATCGTTGTCTCAACGATCGGAGAGGAGTAACCGAGAATTTACTGTTACAGTATATTACCGTTTGGAAGGCAGTCGTTGTCACAACGACGGGAAGACGGTACTCTCTTTGAATTTGCCGGGCCATTTCCAATCTTAATTTACTTTTTTTGTATTAGTTGATCCTGATCTTGTTGTCGCTTAATTATTTTTTACCATTTCCAATTTTAATTTACTTTTTTTGTATTAGTTGTTCCTGACCTCGTTGTCGCTTCATTATTGTTTACCATTTCCAATCTTAATTTACTTCTAAACATTACTAGACTGCAAGAAGTTTCACTTCTACCGCGCGTGGTCTTCCACGCGTATGTTTTTTATTTTGCATAAAGATCCGCAGTCTAGTGTTTACAGTATTTCATCGATAAATGTCCCAAATGTCTCACACATAATTGTCCCTGAAGTATCCCCACTCCTGTGGGGTAAACCCCGTGAGGGGCCATAAAACTCGAGAGGCCTCGCTCGCCGAGAAGTGTAACATGATACGGGTCGGGTATATCGGTGTGAGACCAGGAGACCACTACTAATCCGATGACAAAACTTCTTTATTTTTCATTATTTTTTTATGGAACTTTCACCAAAATATTCTTGATATTTTGCTAATGAAATTGATACCAAAAATTATATAATTCCGATGATATTTACGTGTGTAATGGACGATAGGAGTTTCGAGCGCAAGGAAATACAGCGTATGGGAAAGAAAGAGACGCGGAGAGTCGCAGTCGCCGTCACAGTTCAAAGGCCCGCGGCGTCCTCACAATGTAATCCGAATAAAAAACTTTTTTATTATTACTTATTTTTGTATGAGACTTTCACCAATATATTTGTGGCATTTTTCTGATTAAAATGATACTAAACACGATATAATTCCTATCATATTTACATTAATTGCCGTTCATATAATTTTAATGAGAAGTTGTCTATTACACACGTAAATATCATCGGAATTATATCATTTTTGGTATCAATTTGATTAGAAAAATGTCAAGAATATGATGGTGAAAGTTCCATAAAAAAATAATAAAAAATAAAGAAGTTTTGTTATTGGATTAGTAGTGGTCTCACACCGATATACCCGAAACGTATCATGTTACACTTCTCGGCGGCCAAGGCCTCTCGGACTTCGCTATCCGTTTTTACGTTCGGCAAAAGTAAAGAATAGTATCCCTCACACATAATTGTCCCTGGCCGGACCCGTGGTTGGGTCATGGGAATTGTTCAATAACAATTGACTCGGAGATTAGCTTACCTTCGATAGTGTACTATATAATTTCTTATAAATAGAATTCAATGTTTTTAGTAGATTATACATACATACAGTGAATCACAGTAATGTTTGGGTACAAAAATAATGGGAATAAAATGTTCACAGTTGCGGTAGAGACCTTCGCGACAGTTACGGAGATAATATTGTACTGAAGCACGCGAACCAGACGGATCTTTAAACTCTTTTTTCCCGAATACTGGTCATCAAACAAAAAAATGTTATTCTTTCTTTTAGACTCACTTTTGCGCGTAGAATTACTTCGCATCGGTTGTCTAGATACAAAGAAGATACTCGTGAGTTGTTGGGTGGTCTTCTAATGTGCCGCATTCTACGATGGAAACCATGTAATTTTCGGCAGCATTTTGCTTGTCACGAAGGCTTGTAAACAAACGTGACAGCGCAATAACTCGAATAACTCGCAGAACTATTGTCTACTAGGCAGTATGCGTAATAACAAATGGTTCGTTTAATTGATGTGCTAACTTCATTCAACGTTCGTTTGTGATAATTGGATTTTATGCATTTATGTCAAAAACAAGTAGCTGTAATTTAAAACATCAGAAGAATTTTAAAACACTGTTATATTATTTTCAATCTATTGAACATATTAAGACAGACAATAAATTTCTATTTCACTCCAGTTTGTTGCAATCCAGGTAGAAAATTTTTATGTTGCAGAAAGATCCGCTGTCTAGTGATAACGCATAATAATTTCTGTAGTCAGTTCTTGATAAAAATTGTTTGCATGAATTGCAAGAAGCAGAAGACATACTACGATTACTTATTTTTTTTAACGATTTTAATAAATTTAAATTAATATATCAACGTTCTTAGATTCTTTTAATTTCTTTATTGTTTTAAATTGCATCAACTCATTTATGCCATAAATGCATAAAATCATAAAAAAATGTTGAAATATTTTTGTGCATATCTGCGACGACGCGCGACGCGACGTTTGCAAGCTCTGATAATTCACGCTCTAATGAACGTGAACTTATTTTCTATGGCGTGAAATACTGTTATTTCTTAACGTAGTCCTTTGCTTCAAAATGCTAATTTATTAGTGTTTTTTCTACGAAAATAAAAATATTTAATTTCTAAATAATTAATTATTTCATATTTATTATTTTATACACCAATATGAACTAAGCGAATACTTAAATAAAGCATACCTACGGCGCGGTGGCTCAGGTAATAACAGCTCTTGTAACCAGCTGTGATACCTCATGAGATACTCGGGTACCCAAGGACACGGCTGTCTTACGAGATATGCGGGTACTCGGGTATATCATATACCCGGGTAAAGGTTCTAGCTCTAGTATTAATCCGTGTGTAATTGTAGTAACGTAGAAGTATCACAGTACTGAACACGCTTGCTTCCCCCACCAACCTGGGGACTCGTTCGTCTTCGTTGCTCACCGTCCATCGTACGTACCTTCGTAGCTACTCGCGACAGGCGAAGCGCGTCCCTTCTCCATGATAAGGGCGCTTAGCGGGAGGGGTCAGTGGGCGCTATGGTTGCGACCGTTTTTGCCTCAATCGAGGTAAATATGCCCAGCACTGCAGTAGACGTAGACAGCTATGCAGTAGGGTGGACATTATTTTTCGATCTTCGAATTTTTTCAAGACACCTCCTAGGATTGTGTCACTAGCTAAAAAAACAATCTATGCAAAATTTTAGATCGATCGAACAACTAGAAAAACAGCCGCATCGAGCTTGAAAATTTTTTAATTATGGTTTTCTCCATTATAGTACATCGTAAATATACATTTCTATATATCGTTGAATTTGTCTTCCCGTGCTCTATAACTATATGTAAGTAAAATACAAGGTCATCGTAAAAAAATTCGCAACTTTAAAATTTCGAAAATGGGATTTAAAAAATATATATTTTCTTTAGCATTATATTGATTTCGTCGAACAACACAACTTTTGTTTGACACATTTTTTCATATTTTTATACATACGATTTGTAGATTTTAATGGAGTAACTAATACCTTCATCAAGATTACAGTTTCTTAAGTAGTCAAGGTTACTATTAGTTTCTACGTGCAGAATAATTTACACGAATATTAAAAGAATGGGGATTATCCGACAAAGTGCAAGCCCTTTGTTATGATACCACATTCACAAATACGGGATGTTACCTAGGACCCTGCTTCCTTCTCGAACAAAAATTACAGAAAGGAGTGTTATATTTGCTTTGCAGACATCATGTATACGAGATAATTCTGCAAAGTATATTCTCGGAGAAAATGATGAAGTCTTCTGGTCCAAATGTTTTACTTTTTAGAAAACTTCAGGATGCTTGGCCAAAAATAGACAAATTGAATTTTATACACGGGACTGAAACCGAATAAATCCGGCAAACAATTCAAAAAATAATCCAATTTTCTATGGATACAGCAGCACTAGCATTTTTTGATAAAAGTATGGTAAAGAGCATGAAACTTCGAATGGTGGAGGCGCCGAATAATGAGACAGATGAACCTTGCAAAAGATTTAAAATTACTCCGTACGATATAGAAATATACAGTAACAGAAATATTGATTAATTCATTCCCCAACATACAACAAAATTCTTTGGAAGATTTTCAATTCCCACAGAATTTTTACAAAAAGATCCCGATTTATGGGAAGATGAGAACGATTTCAAATATGGGTTAAGCATCGTCCGAGATTTAAAAGTTGTAAACGACATAGCTGAACGTGGTGTGAAACTTATATAAGAATATAATCAAATATTAACCAAAGATGAGAAAGAAAACCAATACATATTAGAAATTGCAATTTGGTATTTATAGAGCATTAATAGATGCCCTAGGGCATAAATAAACGGATAAACGAATAAACGAATAAACGAACAAACGAATAAACGAATAAACGAATAAACGAATAAACGAATAAACGAATAAACGAATAAACGAATTAAATGAATAAATGAATAAATAAATATATAATAAATAAATTCTCGCCGAAAATAGAAAATAGTTTTCTGATGTAAAACAAAACAAACATTACCAAAAGATACATAAAATATTTAAACGAATCTCTGGAAAGGATATTCTCAAATCGTAAAAATGCTTTCATTTTCCTCTTCTTTAAATATTTCTTTTCGATTCTAAAACAGAATTTTTTCTACATAAATATATAGTATATTGTATACGTAAATAACTGTAAATATCTTTTTAAATATTGTAATCCTCTTTGTAAATTCTGTAAATACCTTTGTTATTAATCAATATACGAAAAAATGTGTCAAACAAAAGTTGTATTGTTCGACGAAGTAAATACAATGCTAAAGTAGAAATGTATTTTTGGAATTCAATTTTTGAAATTTCAAAGTTGCGAACTTTGCTTTTACATTGTGTTTTATTTGCATATGGTTATGGAGCATGGAAAGACAAATTCAACGATATATAAAAATGTATATTTACGATGTAATACAATGGAAAAAACCGAGTTTCAAAAATCTAAAATTTTCAAGAACAATGCAGCACGTTTTCTCGTTGTTCGATCGGGCTAAAATTTTGGATAGATTATTTTTTTAGATAGTGTCATAATCCTGGGAGGTGTCCCGGAAAAAATCGAAGGTCGAAAAATAAGGTTCACAAGGTATTGGTTTCAAGTACACATCTGATTTGATAGTTTCCAGAACCTAATTTGGAGTGTGTTATATCAATTTCTGCTTTATCATCAAGATTTGCTGTAATCTTTATAAACTCAATAATCGTATTTTAAAAATATTAGAACCCTCCATTTTGACCGGTCCTGTATATGTTAGAGTTTAATTCGCGCACCACGTTTCATGTTGGTAATCCTGTACCGAAGCTTGTATGTGTGATTTCGCGTCCCTGCTTGCGGCATTGTACTTGTGCCGCGCCGTCCTTCTGGTTTTATCCCTCGCACAGTGAACACGTGTTTATGTACTTACATAACTACTTGTTAAAATATACAATTATGTATATTATTAGAAGTATATTCTGCTATTAACTTTAACAGTATACATAGTGTTAAGGAAGTAGAAAGGAATTGGTAGTCGAGTAATAATTAACGGATAATGTAGTAGATATATTTATTCCCCTCAGGGTTATAAATCCTTTCTGTACATCCATCTTCACCTATTTTGCGCTCTGCATTTTACATTTCACATTTTACAATTTTACTACATTCATCCATACCTATACTCTATACTCATTCTCACACTCTCTCCCGTTCGCCACAATTCTCTCCCTCACCCACTCGCCGCCGCACATTACCTCACTCGCTTCCCCGCTCGCTCCCCCCCTCTCGCTCCGCTTCCGCTCGCCTTCGCAACCCCGTCTGCTCGCCTTCGCACGCTTCCTAGCACGTCCGCTTCCTCGCACGCTCGCTCGCTTCCTCGCCCGCTCGCCTGTCTCGCCTCCGCACGCTCATTATCGCTCTCTCTCTCTGCTCTACCCGCCGCAAAACTTTTTCCCTCTTCCCTGTCCTACCGTCTCACACGCACCCACCTCCCCTTACCTCTCGGACCCCCTCTTCCGGTTGATCCTTACATCCCTCCTTCCAAGCCTTCACTTCTCGCATCTCGCAACCGTTCTTTCTCTCCACTCATCCACCCTCCTCAGCCACTCTTCCCCTTCCCCCTCGTCCCCTAACATCTCCCCCACCATCCCCTGCCAGCCCCTTCCATCATCCCCTCCCATACATCTCTCCCATACGTGTTCCCACGTTTCCGTCTCCCACCCGCATACCCTACACAATTTCCTGTCCTCCTCTTCCCAATACTTCCCCCCTCTCATCTCGCTGCCCAACTCCCCTTTGCCACCTACTCTCTCCCCACCCTTTACTCAGGTACCCTGGAACCCCCTCCGAACTTCCGCTTCCGGTTGATGTGAGTGAGAAGTGCGTTGAGAGCGGTGAGATTAAGTGTGCGAGAGTGTGGAAGTAGTGGGTGTGAGAGGGGAGAAAACGGTGGAGAAGTGGGCGCGAGGTACGGGTGCATAAGGAGATCAGTAGGGAAAGGGCGGGAAGGAGGGAGAGAGTGAGATAGGGCTCAGCAAAAGGTGCGAGGGAGATAGGTTAGATCGGCAGGTGATAGAGTGGAAAAGGCGGGAAGAGTGCGAAGCAGAGGCAGGTGGCGCCGGCTAGTGGGTGACGGGGTTACGAGGGAAGGCGGGAAAGTTCGAAAAGGTAACAGGGAAGAGAAGAAGGGTCAGAAGAAAGAAAGAGGGTCAGTGGAATCATGGGTGACAGAGGGAAAGAAAGCGGGGAACAGGGGAGGGGCGAGAAAGGAAAAGGGGGGAGACCGGGGATCGCGGGGAGGCTGGGAAAGTTAGGAGGGGAAGGTTCGGGGAGCCTGGACAATCTGTGGAAGAAAAGGGAGAGAGAAACGGAAACAGATGGGGGGAGCAGGGAGGAGGAGGGGTTGGTATTTAAGAAGACGGCTTTGACAATCAGATCGCCAGAGGGGGGAAAGAGGGGGGGAGTCGGAAGCTACTGCAACGAGTTAGGGGGAGGGTTGAGGGAAATGATGGAGGAGATAAGAAAGTTAAGGGAGGAGGTGAGGGAAGACAGAAAGGACAAGGGGAGGATGATTGAGGAGATGCGGGAAGAGTGGAAGAGGGAGAGGGAGATGTGGGCAGAAGAGCGAAGGGAGGAAAAGATGAGAAGGGAAAAGCTAGTGAAAAGGGTGGAAGAGCTGGAAGGAAGAGTTGAAAAAGGGGAGGAGAGGGATAGGGAAAAGGAAAGGAGTGAAAAAAGGGGGGAAGGAAGGTATGGGGGCGCGGAAATAGAGGAACAAAATAGGAGATTAAGGAGGGTAGAGTTAATGCAGGATAGAAGGGAAAGGGGGGAAAGGAGAAACAACATCGTAGTGAAGGGGTTGCAGATGGAGGGGAAAGAGGTGAAGGAGGCAGTAAAAGAGGTATGGGACAGGATGGGGACAGGGATGGAGGGGATAAGGGAAATAAAGCAGATAGGGAAGATCGGGAGAGGGGGGTTAGGGATGGCGTTGGTAAAGATGGAGGGCAGGGAGCATAAAAGAAAGGTGATGGAGGAGAAGAGGAAGTTGAGGGGAAGAGGAGAAAGGATAGAGGATGATCTGACGGAGGAGGAGAGGAGAGCAAGGTGGAGAATTGAAAGGGAGGCAGAGGAGGAGAGGGGTAAAGGGAAGAATGTGCAAGTAGGGTATATGAAGATGTGGGTGAACGGAAAGATGAGGAAGTGGAACGAAATGGAGGAAAAATGGATGGAGGAACAGGGAAACGAGTAGGGGGGGATATGGGGGGGAAGAGGGCGGAAGAGAAGAAAGCAGGGAATAAAATCGGCTTTTGGAATGTAGCAGGGCTGTGCAACAAGGACGATGAGTTCTGGAAGGGGCTGGGAGAATGGGATATCATAACGCTAATGGAGACGTGGGTAGAGGAGAAGGGTTGGAATAGGGTCAGGGAAAGACTACCGAAGGGGTTTTTACTGGGAAAGGCAGTGGGCGAAAAGAGAGGTAAAGAAAGGGAGGGCAATGGGGGGGATGATACTTGGAGTCAGAAAAGGGATAGAAATAGAAAGGGAGGAGGTAGTAGGGAAGGAGGGGATAATGACAGCGAAAGTAAAGATAGGGGAGGGATGGTGGAGGGTAATAGGGGTCTACGTGAACAAGGACTTGGAGAGGAAACTAGAGGAGCTGGGGGAGTGGATAGAGGGGAGGGAGAGCGGAGTAAGGGTGATCATAGGGGGGGATTTCAACGCGAGAACGGGACGAGAGGGGGGGGAGGTGATCGAGGAGGAGGAGGAAGGGGGAAGAGGGAGTAGATGTTCGAAGGACGAGAGAATGAATGCAGAAGGGAGGAGGCTGTGCAGGTATCTGGGAGAGAGAGGTTGGGGAATATTAAACGGTAATATGAAGGGGGATCAGGTTGGAGAATGGACGTACACGGGGGGAAGAGGGAACTCAGTAATTGACTACATTTTAGGAAACGAGGATACAAGAGAGGGAGTAGAGAAGATGGAGGTCGGGGATAGGATAGATTCGGACCATGCACCAGTGTCGGTGTGGTTAAAAGGGGGCAGGAAGGAAGGGGGCAGAAAGAAAGGGGGTGGAAAAGGGCTGGGGGCAGGGATCTGGTCAAAGGAAGGGATGAAAGAATTCAGGGAAAAGTTTGGGAGTAGAGGGCTAGGGGAAGAGGGGGTAGAAGAAGACTGGAAAGAGCTGAAGGAAAAGATAAAGGAAGTAGCAGGGGGTTTGGGGAGAAAGGAAAAAGGGAGGAGAACAGGGTGGTGGGATGAGGAGTGCAGGGAGGAGAAAAGGGAAGTGAGGGAGGAAATGAGGAGATGGAGGAGGGGGGCGGGGAGGGAAAAGAATATAGGGAGAGGAAGAAGACATACAGGCTGATGTGCGAGGGGAAGAAGAAAGAGGAGAGAGAAAAATGGGAAAGGGAGGTGGAGGGGGTCAAAACGGAGAAGCAGGTGTGGAATGTAGTGAATAGGGAAAGGAAGAGGAGAAATAGGGTAGATGAAAGAATAAAAATGAAAGAATGGGACGAGCATTTCAGAGGGGTTCTGGGAGGGGTAGAATGGAGGGTGAGGAAGGGAGGAGAAGGTAAAAGGAGGGACGTGGGGGAGAGAGATATAGAAAAAGGGGAGGTTATAAGGGTTTTAAAGGGGCTAAAGGAGAAAAAAGCAGCGGGAGGGGATGAAATTAGGAATGAGGTGTGGAAGTATGGAGGCGGAGAGGTGGAGGAGTGGTTGTGGAGGGTATGCAGCAGGGTATGGAGGGGGGAGGGATGGATAGGGGAGTGGTCGGAGGGGATTATAGTGCCAATAGCGAAGAAGGGGGATAGTAGGAGGGTAGAGAATTACAGGGGGGTCACGTTGCTGCAAACAGCGTACAAGGTATACGCGGCAATTCTTGCGGAGAGACTGAGGGAGGAAGTGGAGGGGAAGGGAATGCTACCTGCGAGTCAGACGGGGTTCAGGAAGGGAGTGGGGTGCGCGGATAATATATACGTACTGAATTATCTGGTGAACAGGCAGGTGAGGAGAAGGAACAACAAAATGGTGGTATTTTTCGTAGATTTGAAGGCTGCCTTCGACTCGGTGGATAGGGAGGTTCTAGTAGGGGCAATGAGAAAAAGGGGGGTAAGGGAGGGGCTGGTGGAGAGGTGCGAGGAGGTTTTAAAGGAGACGAGAAGCAAGGTGCGAGTGGGGGAAGAGGAAGGTCAAAGTTTCTGGACGGCAAGGGGGGTGAGACAGGGGTGCCCGTTAAGCCCGCTGCTGTTCACCCTGCTGCTAGCGGATATGGACGAGGTATTGGAAAAGGGGGGCTGGGGGGGAGTAAAGTTGGGGGGTAGAAAAATTTACACGCTGGCGTACGCGGATGACGTGGCGATGATGGCGGAGGAGGAGGAGGGCATGAGAAATCCAAAATTATGAGGTGCAGGAGAGGGGGAGGGAGGTGGAAAAGGGTGAGATGGATGTGGAATGGAAAGGAGCTGGAGGAAGTGAGTGAATACAAGTATCTGGGGTATGTAGTATCGAGGGACGGGGGCCAGAGGAAGCATGTGGAAGACAGAATTAGAAAGGGGGCGGCGGTAATGGGGCAGGTGTGGGGGATTGGGAAGAGGAGGTTCAAGAATGACTGGGGAAGGAGAATTTGGCTTTTCGATAGGCTGGTGTGGCCGGTGATGAGCTATGGAGTGGAAGTATGGGGGTGGAAAGAATGGGAAGGGCTGGAGAGAACGCAGGAGAGGTTTCTGAGATGGGTGCTAGGGGTAGAAAGATGTACGCCGGGGTACTTGGTCAGGGAAGAGATGCAGAGGGAGTTATTAAGGGGGAGAGCGGGGCTCAGAGCATGGGGCTTCGAAAAGAAATTGAGGGAGGGCAAAGGGGGGGAGTGGGCGAGACTTTGTTGGGAGGAGGTAAGGGGAAGGGGAAGGAGAGGAGCAGCCTTGGAGGGATGGGAAAGGGAGAGACAGGGTTTCTGGGAAGAGAGAGGATGGTCGGCAGAGGAGGCGGAAGAAATGATGGAGGAGAAGAGGGAGACTGTGAGCGGGGAGCTGGTGAAAAGGGAAAGGGATAGGCAAAGGGTCGAGAGATGGGAAAGGATTGCAAAGGCAAGGTACAACAAATGGTACGGGGCAGTGAATTAACGGATAATGTTATTAAGGATTTACTATGAATAATTAAACGTTTGTAGCTCATTGCAACGTTTATCGGTATTGATGAAATTTTCAGAATATGTATAATTAATACAGATCTACGAAACGTACTTTCTAAATTTTCAATATATGAGCCACATAAAAAAAATTGCAAAATACAATTTTTAGTATTGGTTGGGGAAAAAGTAATCCATTATTTTTACCTTTATTTCAAGACTTTATTTAACACGGTTTGGATTGTCCGATTTGGATCTAATATGCGCCATTTTGCTCTATAATTTGTTGCCATTTTGATGGTAATTTCATAATGCCTCTCTCATAGAAGCCCTGGTCCCTATTGGAGAAAAACTCGACTAAGCAATTTTCACAAGCGTCTTTTGTTGCCAATTTCTTATCACTAAGGTAGTTTTGCAAGGACAAAAAAAGATGATAATCACTTGGTGCCAGGTCCGGACTATAAGGTGGGTGCATTAAAACTTCCCAACCAAGCTCCCGGAGTTTCTGGCGAGTCACCATAGACGTGTGTGGCCTGGCATTGTCCTGGTGGAACACAACACCTCTCCTGTTGGCCAATTCTGGTCGCTTCTGGTCAATCGCTACCTTCAACCGGTCCAATTGTTGACAGTACAGGTCCGAATTTAGTGTTTGGCCATATGGAAGCAGCTCATAGTGGATGATTCCTTTCCAGTCCCACCATAAGCACAGCAGTACCTTCCTGGCTGTCAGTCCTGGTTTTCCACCGTTCGAGACGCTTCACCGCGCTTTGACCAGGATCGCTTTCTCACGACATTGTCGTATGTGACCCATTTCTCATCCCCAGTCACCATCCTTTTAAGAAATGGGTCGATTTCGTTCCGTTTGGCCAAGGCTTCGCAGATGGAAATTCGATCCATCAGGTTTTTCTGCGTTAATTCATGTGGCAGCCAGACATCAAGATTCTTTTTTAATCCAGCTTTATGCAAATGATTTAAAACTGTTTTATGGTCGATTTTCAGTTCCTGGGCGATGCTACGACTGCTAACATGCCGGTCTACTTCGATCATTTCCATGATTTTATCGACATTTTCGAAGACAGGCCTACCTGTGCGAGGTGCATCTTTAACCTCGAAATTACCGGAACGGAATCGACGAAACCAAAATTGCGCGTGATTAGCCGTGACAGTATCCGGACCATAAACTCCATTCACAATTTCAGCCGCCTGCCTTGCATTTTCGCCTTTATCAAAGCAAAATTGTAAAATGTACCGAATTTTCTCTTTGTTAACCTCCATCTTTTACACCCTATAACTCACAACTGAATCGACCGATAACAAAACTGTACAAGAATTTTTTCTAGTACGGAAAGTCACTTTTCCAACGAGCACACGCCTGAAGTTGTCTGACCAATACTTTACGAGATATATATCAATACAGCCATCTAGCGGAGAAATAATGGATTACTTTTTCCCCAACTTTTTCTCTGCAATTTTTTCAAAAATTTTTGTCTGTTTCTAACTTCTAAAAAAAACATCCAAGTCGTGTGGTCCAATATTAAAAAAGTTATGCGGTTTTTAAAAGTGTCCGAATATTAATGAGAGTCACTGTACGGATATGAGACTAGTAAGTAAGCAAAATTTACATTTTGAATCTTTATTTAATTATTATTTAATTGGAATCGTAGCAGAATCTGTAATTCTCCGTACACCGTGTATGTATTATAAGGGATATCATTGAAACAGCAACGTTATCTCCGTTGATTCTAATGGCAATATCAATACCATCAGGAAACCAAATAATACTGATAATCTGTCGGAAGTCATTAAAAAAATACAAGATGTCGCGATACTTTTCAATAGCAACACTCTAAATTACTATAATACGTAACACTCGTTAGGTCTAGATTACTTCTCATAAAAGGATCTCATTTAATATATTTATTATTAAATTTTACGTTTTAGATTGCAAAAACTGATAAACAACCCCCTTCTACACTTCATAATTCAGTAAAAAACAAATCGTATAGAGTGTTGCATAAGAATAACACAATCAATTTATAGTATAATAAAATCTAACACAAGCATGTTGCTATAGATAAATTAAAAATTTTAATGGTAGGATTTTGTTTTGGAATTTGTCAGAAGCAAAGTAAATACTGGGTGTCCCAGCTAACTTGACCACCTTCAATATCTCGCTTAGTGTTAGTAATAGAAAAAAATGTTATAGGACAATATTAACCTAACCGAAGGGGCAATATAATGATTAGGAAAAAACTTTTTTCAAGGTAATTTTTTTCTAGAAATCAAGGTCATCAATTTTTTTTAAAAGGGAACTATATATTTTTTTTATCGTGATGTAATAGTAGGGGTGAAGACCTCTTCAATGACATATTATACAATGACCTTCGTGTGACCTTTGGTATGAAAAATCCAAAAAACATTACAGGTATTATCAGTGATTAATTTACTACACTAATTGGATCGATTGAACTACTTTATTTCAATAAATGTTCGAAATCATGACCATTGTTTTGAATACATTGTTGAATACGGAAAATAAATGATTCTCTGGCTCTTCTAATAGTTTCATTGCTAATATTGGAACATATGATGTACAGTAAAATCTCTTTCCCGTCAAATATTAGACGAAAAGTTTCCTCAACGTCGGATTGGGCGAGGCACAAACGTTTTATGGCCTCCGCGATCACCTGATCTAGCTCCGTTAGATTTCTTTTTATGGAGAACACTTAAGAGTATTGTTTATGAACATGTTCCAACAACAGCCGAAGATATTGTGACGTGGCAAAACTGTCACGTCCCCCTAGATTAGAGAGGAATCTCTAATAACGATATCGGAAGGACCGGGCTGCCCTCTGGCAGAGCGCCTACGAATCACCGGCGCGAGCACTCTCACTGGGACGTACAAAAATTAAGAACCGATACCGTTACCGATTTCGAACGTCGCGCCCGTTGGCGCGACGAAAAGTTACAGCACCGTATCCCGGGTCCAGGGGGCCCGGGCACCGAATCGCCCAGAAGAAAATCGTACGAGGCCGCCGCTTAAGGACAGCCCGAAACGCCTGACCAAAATAACGTCCCCGGGGGATTAAGGAAAAGGATCCCGAGCTCGGGTCAAGCAGCCCGGAGGCGCCGACGTGGGACCAGGGACCGCATTAAACATCGGAAGAAACGTCCCGTCGACGCCTCGTTCCACCAACACAACGGTCCACGAGGGGAGCGGCTCGAGAGGAGTCCTGGAATGTCATCGGACATTCCCGGTCGTGGAAACACGGCCGTTACGGAAAATCGGGAAATCGGCAAAAGGGTCAGGGGCCCTCCCGTTGAGGCTCGGTCCTAGATAAGGCGCGACTGCGATTGGCGGGCGAGAGACGCGACAAGTGGGGGACGCCTCGCTTCCGCGTCCGCGAGCCACGAAAATTCGGCAAGCACTGTTGCCTTGGCCGTAGTGGCATAGAGTCGTTACACATAAGATTCCGTTAATTCCGGCGTAGTAAAAATACCGTAGTGGGCGAACCAGCTGCCTGTGGTAAGTGCCGACCAGGCTTTCATTCACCATTAATTTCGGTATTATTCTGGTGCCCCGCAACCAAAGGGTTGCGGGATTTTTCGTGGCTCGAGTGGCGTGCGTTCCGGTAACAATTTGAATCGATTCCGGTATTATTTCGTGATCTATTTCGTGTGCCGCTAGATCGGCTGTATGAAGATTTGTTAAATACGTTCCCAGTGAAAGTGTCGAGCGTGCGTCGGTGCGAACATCGCGAGATCCCGTGCTATCGTTAACTCTGTACGCGCCGTGCACAGTCCGTTAGATAGGGTCGAATTTACCGTGACCCCCGCGTCGGCCTAAAGACTCGGGCAACTCCGACGCGGTTTTCTTATACGATCCCGAGCACCGCGTATTCCACCGGGAATCGGCTTTGCCCGAAATCCGAACCGTGTTCCGCCCGATCATCCGGCGTGCAGCTGATTCCGACGCGAGGTCAATTTCATACGGTTCGCTCGAATGTTAGTCTGCCGGTCTTCCAACCGGCAGAACCTACGAATGTCCAAATAAACATCGTCGAGTTAAAACGTAACGTGTCACCGTTATTTACGAGGCCCCTTCCCGCCGCGGGGAACGTTCAGCCCGATCCTTCGCAGAATCCTGGGCCCTCGCGAACCTACAGATATCGCGGCCGTGCCCTCGGAGATTCCGTAATTATCGTAAGATTTCGCGTGACGCCTAAAGGTGTCTGGCGCCCGAAAAGTAGTGATCCTTCCAGATATCGTACCACTCGGAATTCCCCGAGAGCACGTTTATCACGAGTGGACTGCGGTACGCGCGGCCGAACGCAGCCCGGCCTTGAAGCCTATCAAAACTCGAAGTCGCCTATTCCTCCGCCTCTCCTCTGAGACCCAGAGAAATAAGCCACGTGATAATATGAAGATGCGTATTAGAACTGCATGTTCCAATATTAACAATGAAACTATTAGAAGAGCTAGAGAATCATTTATTTTCCGTACACAACAATGTATTCAAAACAATGGTCATCATTTCGAACATTTATTGAAATAAAGTAGTTCAACCAATAAAATTAGTGTAGTAAATTAATCACTGATAATACCTGTAATGCTTTTTGGATTTTTCATACCCAAGGTCACACGAAGGTCATTGTATAATATGTCATTGAAGAGGTCTTCACCCCTACTATTACATCGCGATAAAAAAAATATATAGTTCCATTAAAAACAAAATTGATGACCTTGATATCTAGAAAAAAATGACCTTGAAAAAAGTTTTTCCCGAATCATTATATTGCCCCTTATGTTAGGTTAATATTGTCCTATAACGTTTTTTTCTATTACTAACACTAAGCGAGATATTCAAGGTGGTCAAGTTAGCTGGGACACCCTGTATACCTACTGTACAATGAGTTATAACAAAATGGCAAATATTACTGATTGTTACATACATTATTTAGGAAAGCTACAATTTTATTGTTCAAAACTTGATTAATACAACGACTGTTATAAATTTGTATTTAACTAAAACAGGAAACAGAGTCGCAAGATTAAGACTTGTATCTCCACTCTACCTTCCCCTTCTACGACGCTGTTCCCTCTAGGCTTTCGCCACGGCCCACAGTGGGCCAGATCGACGTGTTAGCTGTTCATGAGGCAGAAAATCAAAGTCCTCATATCGATTTTTAACGAATGTTGGAAAATGATAATATTAATTAAAGTTATTAAAAACTCTCGTTACGATAAGCGTTCAATGATCACACTTTTTCAGATACCGTTTGTCACCGAAAAAATTTCTTTTTTTCGTAACGATGTCCTGGAAAATCTAGTGAACATTAGGAGCCCATTTTTTATGAACAGTATACGCATCTATATTTACGATGCACTTAGAATTAAAAATTTTTGTTAATAACTTAAAAAAAAAATACTCTGTGAACTGAAGAGTCAAAGTTTTTCACCTTTGGCAAGGGATAAGTTGAAAAGTGCACAAAAGTGTAAGCTTTAACAAACTGGAATATTTTCAGCAAGATCTCCTCTAAAAGATCCTGCAAAATTCACGTCCCAACTCAAACCAACTTTGAAATTATGATAGTTTAAAGCATCGCATGACACGGAATTCCGCAGCGAGTCGCGGCGCACGAGACGCATCACAGCAGTTTTCCCATATTGGAAACCTGTATTTTATCTTTGTTAAATAGAATTATTGTATAGATTTTTGTTTATTAATAGGTAAATATAATTATAAGCCGCAAATCCGTATGGTTAATTGATTATAGTCGGTAACTGTCTAAAATATAATACTTATTTTTGTTTAAATATTTGTAATTTTTTAAATAAGACAGTAATAACACATTTTTGTTATTTCATTAAATGTAATAAAATTCCTCGATTCAAAAATTATGGATTACTCTTGTTTGAAAGCCTGAACAGTCAGATTTCAATTTATTATTCATTATTCACAAGATCTTTCAGACATTTCCGGTGGTGTGACAATAAAATGTTTCCTACAAAAAGTAATCAGTAGACAGTCTTTTACACATATCAATATAAAAAATTTAAAGAATTTTTTTTTTAGAAAAAATTGAGGACACCTTGATTATTTATTTATCACTATATATTTTTTATTCAATAACATCATAGCTGACGCCAAGACGAATCCAACGAACTATTTACTGTGGTCCTTAAGTTTTTAAATAATGCTAAAATAGGCGTGAACAGCTAAATTGTCATTCTGGCCCACTGTGCGGCCCCGTCACGTGCCACGTCTGGTCTCTGTCTGGTCTCTCTGCATGTGTCACGTGACTAATCCGATACTGGCAGGGAGAGGGTAACTTTTTTCCCTTAATTGATCTGGCTACTTTATTCGTAAGTAGCGGAGGGGATAGCAATTTATGCGTTGAGAAGATACAGGTTCTGAATTATAAATCTGTCATAATAGGTTTTCGATGCTTTGGACTCTTTATTCAGCAACAATAAGAATGCCTGAGGCATGTGTATGCATGTGTGTATTATGAATGATAGTGTAGTGGGATCTGTTTATGTTATTCCCGTTGGAAACGCGATGTTTATTTCCCAATGTGAGATAGTTCGAGTCGTATCGTGGTCTGGGTTATGTCTGGGATCCGAGGGTGTGTGGCCCCTACAGTGGTGACTCTGATCCACTGTCGAGTTGTTCTCTCTATTTAAGGGACGTCACACATCTAAATCCTCTTGCTCCACCTCCTCGTGGTGGATAACGGACCAAGGGGTACTGTGGGGAGTAGAAGTCTCGGTGAAGTGTGGGATCCGACCCACATGGAGAGTTTGGCAAGAAGGGGGGAGATCGGCAGATTGGTGAGATCGGAGATCGGCTAGATTGGCAGGGGGCTTCAGATCTTCCAGTACCTTCGCGGTAGGTGGTGGGCGAGCAGCCCCCCCCCCCCGCGTCTTCATCCAATGATTGCGGGTCCAGGAGGGTGGACCACGGGGGCCCCTCGACGGTAATAGCTACCGGTGAAGATGCGGGGGGGGGGAGTAGTCCCTTCCGCATAACTCTCGCTCGGGTGGGGGGGAGAGGGTGGCTTCACCGACCTCTCCCTTCTTGTTCTCCCCGGCGGGCTCTCCACCGGCTTTGGAGTGGGATGATACGGGCTGATAGAGGTGACTCGGACGGGGGGGTCCGTCATCTCTGTCTCCTCCGGTTGCACATAGCGAGGGAGGGGGCCCTTCAAGCGCCCGGATCCGACGGTACAGACGCGAGCTGCGGTGGGTTTCAACCGCGGCTGGCGAAGAAGAAGGCCCCGAAGTTGCCACGGCCCCCGCAGACGACGCCGGTCGAGTTGACGCAGGAGGTGGGGGCCCAGACCTCTTATGCGGAGGCCATGCGGCGTGTCAGGGAGAGGATTCACCTGGCTGAGTTGGGGGTGGACGGCATTATGCCGGCCACCACACAGACAGGGCATTAGTAATGCTGGTGTGAAGGGGAAGGAAGCCCAGGACAAAGCCGAGTCCCTGGCACCCCGTATGCGGGTGGTCCTGGCTGGGTCCGGGATTAGGGTGGGTCGGCCCACGAAGAGGGCGGACGTCCGTGTCCGGGGTTGGATCCGTCGGCCACAGACACCGAAGTGCTGGCGGCTCTCGCCGAGGCGGAGGGGTGTGAGGCGTTGGGCATTAGGGTTGGCGTTATCCGCTGCGGGCAGCGCGTGGAGGCGGCTGGGACATTATGGTCCCATCTGCCCCTCGTCGTCGCGAGGAAGGTGGTGGCGGCCGGTCAGCTTTCAGTCGGTTGGTCGTCGGCGCAGGTGGAGGTGGAGGTGCTGGAGCAACGGCCGCTTCAATGTTTCCGCTGCCTCCGACGAGGCCATGTATGGGCACGGTGCCCATACAAAGAGGAGGTAGACAGGAGCGACCGTTGCTACCGGTGCGGCGACGTGGGGCATAGGGTGGCTGCGTGCACGATGGAGGTCGGTGAAGGTGAGGGGCGCGCGCGCCTAAGAAGACAGCGCCGAAGAAAAAGGGAAAGCAGAGATGGTAGAGGCCAAGGGTTGGTTTGAGTGTCACGGGGTTAGAGCTAACCCCGGCCCCCAGAGGGGAGCATTTCTTCCCTCGGGACGGGCCGACTTGAGTTAGTCGGCCTGTCCTTTTAAGACGACCGGGTCTTTCGGGGGCGCGTGGGGGGTGGGATGGGGATGTCGGATGTGGGGTGCCGGTCGGTCCCCTCTTGACTGAGGCGACCGCGGGGGGTGGGGAGGGGCGGGGCGTGCCTGAGCACGCCTTCAACGACCCTCCCTTGTCGTGTGCGGCGTCCTCCTGCCCTGGCCGGGGTGGGTCCCCTCTCTGGAGGGGTCACCCGCTCCGAGCGGGGCAGGAGGACGCCGGGGGGCCCAGGGTCAACCGAGCTGGGGCTCGAGACGCTCGTTGGCACGTCCTGCGCGGCGAGCCGGCAGGCGGTTGGCTGAACATGTCAACGAGCGTCTAGGTCGCGCTCTGATTGGTGCGAGTTTTTCGTTAATAACTCCTAAACAAAGCCACGGGCGCCATTTTTGTTAAGGAAAATGTCGCTTCAAACGACCCAAGGAACCTCCCATTTCTCGCTTACGCAGTCGTTTTGGGACACCCTGTATACATATACAGGGTGTCACAAAAGTACTTCAACTCCCGGAAATGGGAGGTTCCTGAGGTCAGTTCAAGCGCCATTTTCCTTTTGCAAAATATTGTCCGAGGCTTCGTTTGGGAGTTATTAACGAAAAACACGGACCAATCAGAGCGCGAGCTAGACCCGCGATGGCTGGCTCGGTGTGACGCGCCAGGGGTCACTACATAGAAGAGCGTAGCGGTGCGCCGCGACCATGCATCGAACAAGAGAAGGAGTAGAAATTGAACGTATGGAATTAAAAACTCACTTATTCAGCCGTAAATCCACTTGCTGCTTCGAAATGTATGTCACTGGGCCACTCGGTGACGAACTGCATAGCTGGCTTCAGGTATACGGCATTGTCCCGAACGGTAAGGGACGTACGGTCAGGTCAACGAACTGCACAGCTGGTGGTAAAACGACAACCCAAGGGATGTGCGGTCAAGTAAACGATCCGGGCTTTCACCTTCACTTTCCAAACGGTAAATAAATCGTATGTTTGTTTCATACAGATGCCATGAAATTTTTCCACACTTACGATCACTGTTCACATTTGTCAACACATATAGCTATGCAGTAATAACAATTGCGATCAGTAGGCTGCGGATTTCATGCATTTGTAGAAAAAATGAATAGGTGCATTTTAAAACAGTAAAGAGATTAAAATAATTTAAAAACACCAATGTATTATTTTCAATTTGATCAAATGATTACAGTAAAAATCAAATATCCGTCTGACTCCTGTCCTTTGCAATAGTAGCAGTGAACATTCATTTTGCATAAAAATCCGCAGACTAGTGATTAGTTTAAATATGACTACTAAAAACACACATTTTAGCAACCGTGAACTTGGAATTGACAAGTCTTTGGAGGTGTTCTCTCTACCGCGGCTCGAAAACACTGATTTTACCCAAGATTTTTCTGAAAAGTTTAGGGAGAACATTATGCGTGTCGAATCATTGATCGAATCAAGTGCCTCAATTGAGGCAAGAGCGTCCCTACCACAGCGCCCACTGCCTCCCACCAGCATCCACCGTTACCATGGAGAAAGAACGCGCTTCGCCCGTTAGCGAGCAGTGCGCATGTCTCGCGTCCTCGCGCCCGTGAGTACGAGCAGTGCGTGTTCGCGATGAAGACGCGCGTTGCATGGAAGAGAGGTTGGTGGGAGCAAGCGTTTGGGGGGCCCCACCCGTGCCCGTCACTGATGCACGCTGTAGCACGCTTACGAAAACGGCGGGATGGACAGACGAAAAGAAAGGATTCGAGAGGGACCGCTGTAATACTAGAATTTATGGCAATCACATGTTTCGGGTTTCCTGCCGATTGGTATGCAGAGTCAATGGGTTACTGTTCGAAAACGTCGTCTATTCTTCTTTTAGAATGTTTCTTAATAGAGGTATAGGACAATAGGGACCCTAAAGGTCGAAATATACTGGAGTCTCCGGGAAACCGGAGACACCTGACACCGTTTTGCTAGCGCATACACAGTTTTTGGATCGGAAGGTCAATTAAGAGGGTTCGAGATGCTCGACGAAGAAAGGCACAGCGTGACGTCTGCTACCCAAACCCTAGAGGTTCCCAAAATCGGAGATGCCTTTGCTAAACCCTGACGAGTGCTTAGCAAGTATTCTCAAAGACTATTTTTTCTGTCAGGGAAGTGGTGTTGTTTATTTTAAATAGCTATTAACTAGACTTTTCTAGAGTTCTTCGTGGTATTAGGTGGGAATACGGAGTTAAAACATAAAATAACAATTTTTTAGTATGGTAATAAGAAAAAGAATATCATCTGAGAATCTGTGCGGTGAAACAATTTGTCTAACAACTCAACTAAACACGGTGGAGGTTCTGAACATTCTGGTTTTTTGCCGTCCTGAAAAACGTTGACGGAGTACGCGCAGAAAATATCCTGCCAATAAAATGTTCCTTGGAACGGCGAGAAACTAACCGATGGAAAGAACATTGCTTCCTTCGCAGGTAAAACGGCAAATCTGGCGTCGAAAAAAAGATTTATTGCCACCCACAGATCGACGCGACGTACAATCGTACAATCTATGGTCGGAAAAAGTCTCCCTATACCTTTCGAAGTAAACCTAAACGACGATGAGTTTCTTCAACAATTTAGAAGGATCATTTTATTCAATGGCGTGTTCACAATTTTTTTTTAAATTTCCATGTGTCAAGAATTCCAGAGAAAATTATGAACATTGCTGTTTACAAATTCTTTATGTAAACCTATAAGGGAAATTTTAAATGTATGTATGTAAATTTGTGCCAGCTACTCTATCTGGCAGAGTATGATATACGAACATTTAAAAAAAAAGACGATGCACAGTGAGGTATTTATTAGCCTGAAAAGTTATGCTTATTTCCTTCATATTGTGTTAATCTGTACACTTTAGTTCCTTCATGACTAAATAATGAAATTGCAATAGACGTTTCCTATCTCCATGATTTTGTAGAAGAGAGATAACGATAGTTTACGTAAGGAGCTGTGGAGCTCCCTCCTGCAACCTTTTTTTTGTGCCATGCACAGCAGGGACTCTCGACCCGCTATCGAAAAGCCAAGTCGAAATTCGAGCTGAAAACCCTGACGCTACCAAAACGAATAACCTAAAAAAAATTCATCAGAAAGCTCGGTATACGCGTAAGATACAATAGCGCATTACTTTAGTTTTACCCTGACAGGGAAAAACTCAGTATGCGTTGACCTTACAACGCCACGCGGACCTGACATTTCTACCTCTTGCTGGGTAAAAGGGCGGACGACGTTTTCGAACAGTTACCCATCGACTCTGCGTACCAATCTGCAGGAAAACCGAAACATGTGATTGCCATAAATTGTAGTCTTACAGCGGTCCCTCTAGTATCCTTTTTTTGCGTCTGTCCACCCCATCGTTTTCGTAAGCGCGCTACACAGAGTGCATTTTCGACACGCATAATGTCCTCCCGAAAATTTTCAGCAAAATCATGGGTAAAATCAGTGTCGTTCGAGCCGCGGTAGAGAGAACATCACCAAAGACTTGGCATTTCTAAGTTAACGGTTGCTAAAATAGTGTGTTTTTATTAGTCATATTTAAACAAATCACTAGACTGCGGATTTTTATGTAAAATGAAAGTTGGCTGCTGCTATTCCAAGGGACAGGAGCCAGACGGATAGTTTTAAAATGCACTTACTCATTTTTGCTACAAATGCATGAAATCCGCAGTCTACTGATCACATTATCTCATTACTGTGATTTGTGCTGCAATACAAGTGATATTGCAATTGTTATTAGTGCATAGCTATGTGTTGACAATTTATTTATCGTTTGGAAAGTGAAGGTGAAAGCCCGGATCGTTTACTTGACCGCACATCCCTTGGGTTGTCGTTTTACCACTAGCTGTGCAGTTCGTTGACCTGACCGTACGTTCCTTACCGTTCGGGACAATGCCGTATACCTGAAGCCAGCTCTGCAGTTCGTCACCGAGTGGCCCAGTGACATACATTTCGAAGCAGCAAGTGGATTTACGGCCGAATAAGTGAGTTTTTAATTCTATACGTTCAATTTCTACTCCTTTCGCTGGGCACCGCTAACGCTCAGGACGAGTAGATACTCCTGGCGCGTCACACCAAGCCAGCCATCGCGGGTCTAGCTCGCGCTCTGACTGGTCTGATTTTACCACCAGCTGTGCAGTTCGTTGACCTGACGAACCAAATTAAATCGTTTGATAAACGTAACAAAAATCTTTCACTATCTCCAATCAGTTTACAGAGTGGAAAATCAAACTTGATAAACCAGAAGATAGAAAGCATCAGTTGGTTGAACAAGCTTTCTCTCCATATTTTTCTCACGAGAAGTAAAGGAACGTTCGCGAGCACATTTCTCCTATTCAGTAATACGCATTTAAAATTCGTCTCATTTGTATAATTATCCTTAAAAAGAAGAGAATATTGAGTTTGTAAGGAAAACAGAAATATTTTTAGTCTTCAAATTTTGATATCTATATGTTACATTGTTTTGTTTTGAAGTATAGAATTTCGGTATAAATATCATACTCCATTAAAAAATTTGTCAGTATATGAAGATTTCTGTTAGTCATTTTATTATTCAAATGTGTTAAATTCACTCAGTAGTGATCAATTTTACATTTGTAATAACTTTTCACGTACAATGTGTGTACAAAATGTACACCGTGACTAACAACTATTGGAAACATTTTCCTCGAATGTACTATATGTATAATGTATATGTATAGACCAAATTCAAATGATAAGATAAAGCGTTAATCAAACACTTAAAATGTTAAAACGGTAGATTAAAATGGTAAAATATATTTATACATTCAAGTGCAACACTAACATTACAAATAGTAGTGTGTATAATTCAATAATTAATTATGTTAATTCGATTTAATAAATTTATATAATTTACTTTTCCATGTAATATGTATAATTATTATTTTAATCAGTAAATTTCTGATTCTCATATTGTGATAGATAGAGGAATTTAGGTAAAAACAACTTGAAAAATTTATATTACTATCTAGTTCATTAATTTTATAATGTATGAAAATATATTTCTAATATACGGATTTAGGGGTTTTAGTGGTAAATATTTGAATTATGTGAAAGATATCGAGAAAGTGAAACAAGAACTGAATAATAAATTCGAATTGTTTCCACAAAGTTAGAAGTTATAGAATCTGCAATATCAATGTAATCATGCAGAAGATCTATGAACAAATGAATTACAAATTGGAGGAAATACAGCGAACTCATTTAATCGTGTTTCAGTTGCGATAATAATCGACCTTTGACATTTTCTGCATCGTTGTTGATACCAAAAGTATGACCTAATCATCGATAGTATAACGAGGCTGTATGCATTGAATTCTTGGAATCGAATAAAATAAAATAAAATAAAATAAAGTAAAATAAAATAAAATAAAATAAAATAAAATAAAATAAAATAAAATAAAATAAAATAAAATAAAATAAAATAAAATAAAATAAAATAAAATAAAATAAAGTAAAGTAAAGTAAAGTAAAGTAAAGTAAAGTAAAGTAAAGTAAAGTAAAGTAAAGTAAAGTAAAGTAAAGTAAAGTAAAGTAAAGTAAAGTAAAGTAAAGTAAAGTAAAGTAAAGTAAAGTAAAGTAAAGTAAAGTAAAGTAAAGTAAAGTAAAGTAAAGTAAAGTAAAGTAAAGTAAAGTAAAGTAAAGTAAAGTAAAGTAAAGTAAAGTAAAGTAAAGTAAAGTAAAGTAAAGTAAAGTAAAGTAAAGTAAAGTAAAGTAAAGTAAAGTAAAGTAAAGTAAAGTAAAGTAAAGTAAAGTAAAGTAAAGTAAAGTAAAGTAAAGTAAAGTAAAGTAAAGTAAAGTAAAGTAAAGTAAAGTAAAGTAAAGTAAAGTAAAGTAAAGTAAAGTAAAGTAAAGTAAAGTAAAGTAAAGTAAAGTAAAGTAAAGTAAAGTAAAGTAAAGTAAAGTAAAGTAAAGTAAAGTAAAGTAAAGTAAAGTAAAGTAAAGTGATGTAAAGTGATGTAAAGTGATGTAAAGTGATGTAAAGTGATGTAAAGTGATGTAAAGTGATGTAAAGTGATGTAAAGTGATGTAAAGTGATGTAAAGTGATGTAAAGTGATGTAAAGTGATGTAAAGTGATGTAAAGTGATGTAAAGTGATGTAAAGTGATGTAAAGTGATGTAAAGTGATGTAAAGTGATGTAAAGTGATGTAAAGTGATGTAAAGTGATGTAAAGTGATGTAAAGTGATGTAAAGTGATGTAAAGTGATGTAAAGTGATGTAAAGTGATGTAAAGTGATGTAAAGTGATGTAAAGTGATGTAAAGTGATGTAAAGTGATGTAAAGTGATGTAAAGTGATGTAAAGTGATGTAAAGTGATGTAAAGTGATGTAAAGTGATGTAAAGTGATGTAAAGTGATGTAAAGTGATGTAAAGTGATGTAAAGTGATGTAAAGTGATGTAAAGTGATGTAAAGTGATGTAAAGTGATGTAAAGTGATGTAAAGTGATGTAAAGTGATGTAAAGTGATGTAAAGTGATGTAAAGTGATGTAAAGTGATGTAAAGTGATGTAAAGTGATGTAAAGTGATGTAAAGTGATGTAAAGTGATGTAAAGTGATGTAAAGTGATGTAAAGTGATGTAAAGTGATGTAAAGTGATGTAAAGTGATGTAAAGTGATGTAAAGTGATGTAAAGTGATGTAAAGTGATGTAAAGTGATGTAAAGTGATGTAAAGTGATGTAAAGTGATGTAAAGTGATGTAAAGTGATGTAAAGTGATGTAAAGTGATGTAAAGTGATGTAAAGTGATGTAAAGTGATGTAAAGTGATGTAAAGTGATGTAAAGTGATGTAAAGTGATGTAAAGTGATGTAAAGTGATGTAAAGTGATGTAAAGTGATGTAAAGTGATGTAAAGTGATGTAAAGTGATGTAAAGTGATGTAAAGTGATGTAAAGTGATGTAAAGTGATGTAAAGTGATGTAAAGTGATGTAAAGTGATGTAAAGTGATGTAAAGTGATGTAAAGTGATGTAAAGTGATGTAAAGTGATGTAAAGTGATGTAAAGTGATGTAAAGTGATGTAAAGTGATGTAAAGTGATGTAAAGTGATGTAAAGTGATGTAAAGTGATGTAAAGTGATGTAAAGTGATGTAAAGTGATGTAAAGTGATGTAAAGTGATGTAAAGTGATGTAAAGTGATGTAAAGTGATGTAAAGTGATGTAAAGTGATGTAAAGTGATGTAAAGTGATGTAAAGTGATGTAAAGTGATGTAAAGTGATGTAAAGTGATGTAAAGTGATGTAAAGTGATGTAAAGTGATGTAAAGTGATGTAAAGTGATGTAAAGTGATGTAAAGTGATGTAAAGTGATGTAAAGTGATGTAAAGTGATGTAAAGTGATGTAAAGTGATGTAAAGTGATGTAAAGTGATGTAAAGTGATGTAAAGTGATGTAAAGTGATGTAAAGTGATGTAAAGTGATGTAAAGTGATGTAAAGTGATGTAAAGTGATGTAAAGTGATGTAAAGTGATGTAAAGTGATGTAAAGTGATGTAAAGTGATGTAAAGTGATGTAGAGTGATGTAGAGTGATGTAAAGTGATGTAGAGTGATGTAGAGTGATGTAAAGTGATGTAAAGTGATGTAGAGTGATGTAGAGTGATGTAGAGTGATGTAGAGTGATGTAGAGTGATGTAGAGTGATGTAGAGTGATGTAGAGTGATGTAGAGTGATGTAGAGTGATGTAGAGTGATGTAGAGTGATGTAGAGTGATGTAGAGTGATGTAGAGTGATGTAGAGTGATGTAGAGTGATGTAGAGTGATGTAGAGTGATGTAGAGTGATGTAGAGTGATGTAGAGTGATGTAGAGTGATGTAGAGTGATGTAGAGTGATGTAGAGTGATGTAGAGTGATGTAGAGTGATGTAGAGTGATGTAGAGTGATGTAGAGTGATGTGACGTGATGTGACGTGATGTGACGTGATGTGACGTGATGTGACGTGATGTGACGTGATGTGACGTGATGTGACGTGATGTGACGTGATGTGACGTGATGTGACGTGATGTGACGTGATGTGACGTGATGTGACGTGATGTGACGTGATGTGACGTGATGTGACGTGATGTGACGTGATGTGACGTGATGTGACGTGATGTGACGTGATGTGACGTGATGTGACGTGATGTAACGTGATGTAAAGTAAAGTAAAGTAAAGTAAAGTAAAGTAAAGTAAAGTAAAATAAAATAAAATAAAACTAGGGAAAACGGGGACATCCCATTTCAATCACCGGAGTTTACTCTTTCGTGCTCGTTTCGCCGGTTGTGTAAAACACCGGTGACTGTCCTGAAATGTTTATATGTATAGGTACACGTTAATTTGCTGGGAGATCCCCCAGCACTCTTATCTTTCATCGTTCCAACTGTAATTGCCCAATTGAAACCGTATCTATCAATAGTATATTTTTCGAGCATGTTTTTCTTTATTATAGCTGTTGCATGTAGCACCGTTTAAATATTATGATTTGAGGATTTTCAAAAAATACGTTAAAATTCCTAGAATATAAGTATTTTACTTATTTTTCTTAATATTCAGGCTCTAGAAAAGTAAACAAATTTCCGCAATGCATACTTCTAGCAATATGAAAAAATGATATACATATACAAAAGTTGAATGGTATAGACTAGAGGGGTAAATATTATGATGTAGTTTTTTTGTGCGTTTCGGAGGTTTCAGGGTCACCTTGATTTGTTTAATGGAAAGACCTACTTTTTGTATCGCGAATCGACTTTTTTTTTAATCATGTTCTACTGAAAAAATGTTGGTTTCTTTTTACTTTGTTTTTCACGTTCAAGGTCAATTTTGAGGGGATTTCTGATGTATTTTTCGACTAAATCGGGGGTGTAGAATCGCGCTATGGTGTCCGCGACATATAATTTTGTGACACCTCGATGTGACATATCGATAAAATTATTTCGGTAATATGTCATTAACTATTAGATCTGGGACATATGAAGGTCAATACATTTTTATGCAGAATTCGATATTCTATCGATTCATAATACAAAAAGTAGGTCTTAACATTTGAAGAAATTAAGATGATCTTGAAAATTCATATTGTTATAAGTAACGGAAATATTCAAGGTGGACTGCGTTATTGCCCCACCCTATGTAGCAGTTGTGAAAACAAGGACAAGTGAGTTTTATTCTATTTCTTTTGACAGAAAGAAACTCATTTTTTCCATTGCAATGTTTATTAATTAATACTGTACATATAGTCATAGCAATTAGTGTTAAATTATAAACGTATTCCTGTAGAAGAATTTGTTTCGAATTTGTCTTTTATAACATCATTAATTACAGCATCAGTTTCCTGTCGCGAGGTTCACCATTACGATTGAAATCCTTTGTTCAAAATTTTTGAAATTATCTTTTTACCGAGCGCGTGACCACGGCTTTTCAGCCACAAAATACAATGTCTAATGATGCATTCTACTACAGAACGTATTCACTAACTACATTCTTAATAGAAACTAATACTAACTAACAATAAGTATCGTAAACAGTTTGTACGATTTTTAATTGTGTCATCAATAGAGGGTATAACCGGACAAGATGGTGAAATGTGCCCCAATACAAAATTGATTTTTGTTTGGATCATTCGATAGGGTTCCCAAAGAAAACCCTCTGTGACAAGTTTCAAGTCGGTACCCCTACCACAAGGGTAATTACAGGGTGAGCACGGTTTAATGAATTATTTCTTCTGTTCTGTTAAAAAAAAAATTACGAAAAAATTCATGAATATTTTACCTAATAGCACACATGACAGTAAATTATTTCAGAATTTTTGGTTGCAAAATCGATTTTTAAATAAATTCGGAAGCAAAGAATTGCCGATTTTATAATGAAGTTTTCAGAGTACCACGTTTATATTATTATGTAATTTGTGTATCATCGTGATTATTAATGTGTATTTGTTTCAGATTTTTTGGATTATGCGAACATGTTGAAAAAAATTGGAGATCTCCCAAAATTCGAAAAAAATGCACAATTCGTATGGAAGTTTTGGAAATAATAGTTTTATAAATGTTCTGTAATGAGATTTATTGAATTTTGGCGGTAATCCGTGGGTATTTGCGCGTGTGCGTTTGCCGGAGGCGCCGCCGTGTGGCGAGTTGCCGTCCCTATTCGGTTTGCGTTTGTTTACGATGGCTTGGCCTCCTGCTTCTTGCCGCGTCTCTCGGACGAGTCACACGTAAAGTGCCGCGTGCGTAGTGAACCGCGTTTCTTTGTAAGCATAATTATTATATTCACTTTATATTACATTCAGAGCGAAGCACGCTCTATTAGAACGGACAATTCTAACAAGATATTGTTGAAACCATTGTTCTTAATTTTTTTCAGATTTTTTATTCTGTGCATTGTAGTTAAACAAAATATCAATCAATTGTTTCGATGTTTCTTTACATTTTTGTAGGTGTATTTGATAATATTGAACATTTTTATATTCAGGAAAATAATACAGTATTTTATCGTTAACTGTCGCAACCACGGGTCCGGCCAGCGACGTTTATCCGTCAGGGAAACTATTCTTTGACTTGTGCCGAACGTAGAAATGGAATGGGAACCTCGAGGTGCCTCGGTCGCCGAGAAATGTAAACATGATACGGGTCGGGTATATCGGTGTGAGACCACTACTAATCCAATGACAAAACTTCTTCATTTTTCATTATTTTTTTATGGGATTTTGACCAAATTATTCGGGGCATTTTTCTAATGAAAATGGTACCAAATATGATATAATTCCGATTATATTTACTTGTGTAATGGGCGATCAAAGTGTCGAGCGCAAGGATCGATGGCGTATGGGAAAGAAAGAGACGCGGAGAGTAGCGGTCGCCGGCACAGTCCAAAGGCCCGCCGCGTCGTCACAATGTAATCTCAATAAAAAACTTTTTTATTATTACTTATTTTTGTATGGGACTTTCACCAATATATTTGTGGCATTTTTCTAATTAAAATGATACCAAACACGATATAATTCGGATCATATTGTATAATAATATAAATATAAAAGGCAGGTATGTACATCGGTGAACCAATAGTAATTTAATTTAATGTAAGGTAATGTAAAGTAATTTCTCCGATTAAAATTTTTCTGATTATACATACATACATATCTATTTTTTTAAATGACGATGGAGTAAGTTTTGGTGACAGACAAAGAGAGTAACTGATAAAGAAAAAGACACGACAAGTCGCATCGTCTCGTTGAAAATGTATTTGATAATATGAATAATGTTTATAAAATGTGTCCAGTCAAATAAATTCATCGTACAACAGTCGAATATATGAGCGACCAATACAGAATTTTTTATAGTTAACTACTGTAGCTGAGCTTCTACCCGTTTTCTAAGTTTAAAAGTCGCGAAATGTCCTAGTCACGAGAGTGTCTTGCAGGGACAACTTGCCTCACCGATGTACCTGACCATTAATGTCCATTAATATGATCCGAATTATATCGTGTTTGGTATCATTTTAATTAGACAAATGCTACAAATATATTAGTGAAAGTCCCATACAAAAATAAGTAATAATAAAAAAGTTTTTTATTGAGATTACATTGTGAGGACGCGGCCGGCCTTTGGACTGTGCCGGCGGGCCTTTGGACTGTGCCGGCGACCGCTACTCTCCGCGTCTCTTTCTTTCCCATACGCCATCGATCTTTGCGCTCGACACTTTGATCGCCCATTACACAAGTAAATATAATCGGAATTATATCATATTTGGTATCATTTTCATTAGAAAAATGCCCCGAATAATTTGGTCAAAGTCCCATAAAAAAATAATGAAAAATAAAGAAGTTTTGTCATTGGATTAGTAGTGGTCTCCTGGTCTCACACCGATATACTCGACCCGTATCATGTTTACATTTCTCGGCGGCCGAGACCGCTCGAGCTTCATGGCCCCTCACGGGGTATACCCCGCAGGAGTGGGGATAGTTCAGCGACATTTATCCGCCAGACATTTCAGACATTTATCGATAAAATACTGTATACAGACTTCAAAATGCAATATAAAATATTTTATTTGCCTTATACTTCAATATATGAGAATGACTCCCAACATTTTCGGTTAGTGCAGACGGTGAGGTCATTGCGAATATTTTGGCTCTGGATCGAATCCCGCACCGAATTTTCTTGCCGAGTTCGGGTACAATGTGCTTGATGGGCACATATTCAAAAAACATAATAAACACCTAATTAAGATCATTTATACAACTGCTGTTAGGGAAATATTGCACTTGGAGTGGGGGTGACAGAATTGCTTGTGTTTTCCAGATACTTGCTACTTGAACCTTTGGCACTGGGACTTTACGATACGGTCTCTTGGACCTGGGAGACTAAATTGATGTATTCTTGAAGGTTTTTTAAATAAAATTATTGAAAACCCTTACATTATTTAAATTAAAGGGAAGATAATAAATAATTTTTATGCTGGTATTTCAAAAATACGTATCTTTAAAACTGTGATGAGTCCGGGGCAATGAGCTTCTATCATTCGACAGTCAAAGTCAAATTAAGTGGGAAGGTTGCATAGAGCACGTCAAAAGAGGCAGCTACTGTGAGCGTAAGTGCCAAGGTCACCTGGTGGCAATGCTCGCACTGTGCCTGTCAGATCGGTTGCGCCCGACGGCAGGTTAACCATATAATTGTTGTAGTATTAATGTTACGTTTTACGCCTTCCTAATGTATTCGTTTTTATAATTTTCTTATTACAGTTTGATATAATATGCATATTTTATAGGTTTTTTATTATATTTCGGTCTAGTAATGCATATATAGCTATATATATAATTACATCAAAATGTAATAAACAGATATATATATAATACGCACAGATTATTTACAATAACTTTATTTATTGTGAGATATTAAGTAATAAACTAAATTATAAGCAAGTATGTTAATACATTCTATTTTTCGTTAAATA
Source organism: Lasioglossum lativentre (assembly GCA_916610255.1). Taxonomy (NCBI): domain Eukaryota; kingdom Metazoa; phylum Arthropoda; class Insecta; order Hymenoptera; family Halictidae; genus Lasioglossum; species Lasioglossum lativentre. The sequence continues at coordinate 21,560,497 of OU744359.1, read as the reverse complement.
GAAAATAGTTAATGAATTCTATTTTTTTTAATTAAGCGCTGGTATGCAAATAACTTTATTAAATAATGACAGAAAGGTAAAACGTTGGAATTTCAATTCGACACAGCACGTTCTCATGCAGATTTAAAAATGAATAATCAACTTTGAGATCATGTAACTGATTTCATCGCAGGCAGTTTTAGTTACACTATAATGTTTATTGTTACAACTGGTTTCACTACTCAGCTACATATAATCGAATTAATACTTGATTTCGGAGCTACGCATATACAGGGTGTCCCAAAACGACTGCGTAAGCGGGAAATGGGAGGTTCCTTGGGACATTTGAAGCGACATTTTCCTTAGCAAAAATGGCGTCCGCGGCTTTGTTTAGGAGTTATTAACGAAAAACACGGACCAACCAGAGCGCACCTAGTCGCTCGGTGGCACGGTCAGCGCGGCGAGCCGGGGGGAGGAGAGTGTTGTCTTGCCGCGATGTCGTAACTACCAACAGTTTCTCGATTATGTCCCGATTTCGATGAGCTTTGGATATGTTGTAAAGACCACGATTCTGAACAACATTTCCCTTTAGACTTTTTGCCTCGCGTCTTTAGTTTACGAGATATTTGTAAAACCAGTACCGAAAGCTAAGGCTTGTACGGTCAGGTCAACGAACTGTACAGCTGATGGTAGATAGCAGGTATACGACAATCACATGTTTCGGTTTTCCTGCAGATTTGTACGCAGAGTCGATGGGTTACTGTTCGAAAAGGTCGTCCGTCCTTTCACCCAGCAAGAGGTAGAAATGTCAGGTCGGCGTGGCGCTTTAGGGTCCCTATTGTCCTATGCCTCCCTTAAGAAACTTTCTAAAAGAAAGACGGACGACGTTTTCGAACAGTAACCCATCGACTCTGCGTACAAATCTGAAGGAAAACCGAAACATGTGATTGTCGTATACCTGCTATCTACCATCAGCTGTACAGTTCGTTGACCTGACCGTACAACCCTTAGCTTTCGGTACTGTCGTACACCTGAAGACATCTGTGCAGTTCGTCACCGAATGACCCAGTGACAGTGACACACATTTCAAAGCAGCAAATGGGTTTACGGCTGAATAAGTGAATTTTTAATGCAATCAGTTTCTGCTTCTACTCTCGTTCGGTTAAAGTTGCTGTAAGTCGGGTAAAGATGATGTGGATCCTCACCGATTTCAATGGCCTTGAAATATGTTATAAAACTCGACGTTTGAAATAGTTGGCGGTCGGCTTTACTTTCAGAGATATTAGCAAGCCGTATCCGCTATCATGAATACCGATATGAATTGACAAGTCAAGTCCTTCACGATCATCTCGTAAACTAAAGCCGCGAGGCAAGCAGTCTAAAGGGAAATGTTGTTCAGAATCATGGTCTTGACAACATATCCAAAGCTCATCGAAATCGGAGAGAAGATAGTAGTATGCACATCGATAGATTTTCAATTACAAGTTTTTACAAATATCTCGTAAACTAAAGACGCGAGGCAAAAAGTCTAAAGGGAAATGTTGTTCAGAATCGTGGTCTTTACAACATATCCAAAGCTCATCGAAATCGGGATATAATCGAGAAACTGTTGTCTGTTACATCGCGGCGTACCGACAACACTCTCCTCTCCCCGGCTCGCCGCGCTGACCGTCCCACCGAGCGACTAGACGCGCTCTGGTTGGTCCGTGTTTTTCGTTAATAACTCCTAAACAAAGCCGCGGACAACATTTTGCAAAAGGAAAATGTCGCTTCAAATGACCTCAGGAACCGCCCATTTCCGGGAGCTGAAGGAATTTGGAGACACCCTGTATATATGGTAGTAATGGAACTAAGATGAAAAAATGCACTTCTTCCATTTTGTTAACTTAATACGACTAATATAATGCATTTATACATATTCAAGTTCGATTTGTATTATTTAAGAACACAGGTTAACCATTGTCAAATACAGGAACAAAAATAAATTTGAGATTCAATTAAGTTAAGCATCAAATTTTGAATAATGCAATAAAAAGATTTATAATAGATAGAAATATAAACATTACAAATGTTGTACAATGTTAAGTGGAAAGAAATTAAGTTCAATAATAAGCTAGCGTAAGGTTGTTAACGTGAGGAGATTCTTCATTACGGCGAATGGGCAAAAGAGAGCCTCTTCGCGATCGCGATCGCGCTCTCCGATGATTTTCGGATGTATTGAAAACTCATAATCTGACAACGTTCCGTACTGTATACTTGACAACGCTGTAGAAGTTTGACCAGTCGAACCCGAATCGCACTGGATCTAGTTCTCGAATTCACCGTTCTCAAAACGTAGAGGACGCTAAAATCACTGGCATTTAAGGTAACGTTACTACAGATTCCTGTTGCCGCCAGTCCCATAAGGTGTCATGTCTATTCCTATATCTCGTCTGTGATATTAGTTCATAAGTTCTGCGCTGTCACCGCCACCTGTACGTTCTGCTTTGTACTCGCCTACGTTTCTGATCCGTCGCCGCATGTTCTGTTTGGTGCAAGCCTGCGTTTTATATCCGTTGTGATCTAACATTAAAATTAACAGACGCTCACGTAAAAAAAGACAGAAAAAATCAAATATCATTCCATTGCTAAACATTAATACACTAATAATAACGAAAATAATTGAGGTTATGAGGTTCATCCCATATAAAGTTGAAAGCAATGAGCAAAGTGTTAAAATTGCTGCCCGCATGGTGTGTCCGCACGATGAGGGCATCGATTATTATTATCGATCGATGTGATTGAGCGCACCATAACCTAGAAGGTCTTACGTATGACAAACAATTAGAGTGCATCCGTTCCAGTATTACATATTATCGTATTATTATATTGATATAATGTTTAAACTAAATATACATATAGTGTTATTATCTTTTACGGACCCACATAAATCATGCTTTTAATGTTTATACATCTAAATTGAGACTACAGAAATAAATGCAGTCAAGCACAATTTTAATACTTGTGGAGAAGATTCGGTTGATGAAAGAACAAAAATGATTTTTACTATTCAAGAAAACCAATGAATTGTTGGTGGACTCCTTCAGGACATTCGTGTATGCTATTTCTTTGTGTATCTATTTGGATACAACGAATTAGGGGAATAAGTTTATTCAAATTCACGTAAACGTAAACAAATGTTCATATGGTGTTAAAGTATTCGAATGAGATGACATCTTTCATAAAATTTTGTTACTACACGTGTAAATAGGAAGGGTATAGGGTGCCTGTACCGATTACTGCGGTAGCATGCTTCGATCGTACTTTATTTTAATATTATTCCTAATTTCTCATGAAATAATAATATGTGTAAGCATTTTATGGAAGAACGATGTGTTCTGAATACAAAATAAAAATTGGTGACCCTCAAAACATAATACAACATAAGAAAATACTGAAAAATAAAATCGATACCATTTTGTACGTATTACTGCGGAGTAGAATTCGAAATATACGAGCGTACGGAAACAAACTACGTATGTAGGCATTAATTTAAAGAAATCTCGATTACAGTAACAAATAATTCTTTTAATTATTACATTTTAAATGAATAAACCTTTTGTTAATTTTAACACCGTAGTATAATATTACAAAAATAACTAAATACAATCTTTTAACAAATATTTGAGTAATATTCATTATCTTTAGTTTGAAGCTGTTTTAAATTAAGAGCATCGTGAAGTTTACAACATTTCACAATTGCATTTACAATGTATAAACTCCTTTGTATTTCTCCATTCTTCTAACTTTTTATTTCTTAAAATCTCCATTCTTTCTTTGTTTCTTAAGTTTTCAGTTCCATAAGTAGATATTTACGTGCACTTCAGTTTACTTTGTTTTTTATTTTTGTTACTGTTTTTTTCATTACCTTTCGATTTAATGTTTGCCACATCTTATTTTATTTATAATACTCTTTATCTGGAATCGTATCCTACCTACTTACGTATATCAAAACTTAAACTAAAACGTTAGGCAGAAGCGAGGCTCGTTTCTCATCGTAGTTGCAATTCACAGCGCAGTATTAGGAACATTCCTAGTGATTTTTGTGCCGCAGTAGTGAGCTCCTCTTTCACTTTAATGTACGTAATGCTGGGTGCTTAATTTTTATATTAAAAAGGCAAGAGAAGTTTCATTTTATATTTTCATTGTATCGAAGTATATATCTACATAATAATAAAACTTTCCTCTATGCAATTTAAAGGAATATAAATAATATACAATCATGTGAACAGTCCTTTGGTAATCAAGATAGAAGAAAAATGGTCTTATTTTTACCTTTTACGAAGAATGTTTTTTCAAATCCTGAGATTATAAAAATATGAGAATGATTGAGAATTTTGTTTGCCTCGCCAACGAGAATACAATCTCATTGAATTGTACTTTATTCAGGGCGAAATATTAATTTTCACGTATTTTAATCTCATTGGGAAAAATATGCCGCAGTAATAGGTACATTTATCCTATACTTCGTTTGTACAAATGTGGTTTTATGTTACTTTTATGACCTATGAAAAACTATTACTTACTTTGTAAGTTGTCTATAATAAATGTCTAAATAACTGTCTAAAATTCTCTAAAAGGTAACTCTGTAAACCTGTTGCGATTTAGTCAGAGCAGCAAATTGTGATTACTTTGTCCAAACTTTTTTGCTATGTAATAGTATAAAGTATAAACATTTTTATAACTTACGTTTACGCGAGTGAAATGAATTTATTTTTTAGTATCAACGAGTTTTTGAATAGGAAGAACAATGTAGCAACAGTTGTAGAAAAAATGTAGCTTCACACTTTCGGCAGAATGTAAACTTTGCATGTTACAATGCGGACGATAGCACAGTGTTGAATAATTAATCTTTCGTGTTGACCAACTTGTTTTCTACAGTAAAATCAAAGAATAGTACTAGTGTACAGGGTGTATAAAAAGTAATGGTCATCCGTCCTAGAGGTGAATATACACCTCTGGATCGGTGGACATTTGCAAGGGAAACTTGCCGCAAAATTGTTTATAACAAAGAAAATTGTTGTTAAAGTTTTTTTTACATCAGCACCTTCTACTCATCGAGAAAAAAAGTTTGAAAGGAGCCATATGTCGCAAACAAATAGTTATTGAGATATAAGCTGTTAAAGTTTTTGCAAAATTTGATTGTGTGGCATTATACGTATAGACAAAAGCCTACTACTACAGTCCACCTGACCGTGTCGATGAGACAAAACATGATCGTGTGCGTGCCTCTAGACCAGTGATGGGCATCTTTGACTGCCGCAGTCAAGAAGCTTCCCCCACCAACTACTCTTTTGTGCAGCGCGCACCTTCGCTGCGCATCGGTGCCTTCCAGTGCCTTCGTTTCCCCCCTCATACGTCCCTCCATAGCTGACGAGGTTGGTGGGAGAAGTAAGCAACTCAGGGGCCCCTACCGTGCCCATCACTGCTCTAGACAAACAAAGTTTAAAGGGACATTCGTCGCTAAGTCATTGTCTGTCTCCCTGCCCATTCAGATAATACAGGGTGTCCCAAAACGACTGCGTAAGAGGGAAATAGGAGGTTCCTTGGGTCATTTGAAGCGACATTTTCCTTAACAAAAATGGCGCCCGTGGCTTTGTTTAGGAGTTATTAACGAAAAACACGGACCAATCAAAATGCAACCTAGACGCTCGTTGGCACGTTCAGCCAACCGCCTGGTGGCTCGCCGCGGTGAACGTGCCAACGAGCGTCTAGGTCGCGCTCTGATTGGTCCGTGTTTTTCGTTAATAACTCCTAAACAAAGCCACGGGTGCCATTTTTGTTAAGCAAAATGTCGCTTCAAATGCCCCAAGGAACCTCCCATTTCCCGCTTACGCAGTCCTTTTGGGACACCCTGTATATTTGAAGTTGCAAATACATAAGAAGGTAAACCTTACGTTTAGGGGAGGCAGCTCCGATGACGTTGATCTTCACATATGTTGTCAAGGACAACATTCTGAACAACTTTTGTCATTACAACTACCCGGTGCTCGGTCTTAGTTTTCGAGATATTTGCGAAAAACTATTGCTAATACTGTATTGAATTTTACGTATTCTTCCAAGCTCCGTGGCAACGTGAGCCTGTTCCCCGGGGCGGCATCTGTTTATTTTCTGTTTGTAAACACATTGTGGGGATCAGAACAGAGTATCACTCTATATAGGGTGAGCTTTCAATTTTGAAAGACTACTTCTGGATTTTCGCATGCGTGGTCGGGCCGGCCTAGCGGCCGGCCCTCTACTCCCCCCGACCAACTAACCCTAACTAATTCTGATCGCATAATTTTTGATAATCAGAATTAGTTAGGGTTAGATGGCGGGGGCGGAGAGGGCCGGCCGTCAGGCCGGCCCGACCACGCATGCGAAATTGTGAATATTTCAAAATGAGAATTTTATTCAGCATTTAAATAATAGTTTTTCGCAAATATCTCGAAAACTAAGATCGAGCACCGGGTAGTTATAATGACAAAAGTTGTTCAGAATGTAGTTCCCGACAACATATGTGAAGATCAAGGTCATCGGAGCTGCCTCCCCTAAACGTAAAGTTTACCCATAAGAATACTAATCCTACATTTTTAAATACTTTCTCACATATGTCCACTTTATTTCTAACCACTTCAAATGTGTTTAAAATCTTATCTTTTATATCATCTATTTAAACCACCACACTTCTACACGATCACTTAACACTACACAACACACTTTCCGAACTCGCGACGGCGAATAAGAAGAAATTACTCCGAACACGATCAAAATAAATCTGCGCTCCGCGGGAAGACTCTGCTCTGCCAGCAACAATATATTCGAAGGAGGCTGACCGATTGAAACAAATGAAATCGTTACCCAGGAGATATTGATTTTTCGAGAACTATCTGGAAATATTGATTTTTCGAGAATCATCTGGGAACATCGATTCTTGCGAGTACAGACATCCGATTCCTTCAAGTTTACATTCTTAAATAGATGATATAAAAGACAAGATTTTAAACGCATTTGAAGTGGTTAGAAATAAAGTGGACATATGTGAGAAAGTATATCGGAAAGTGTGCCCACATTGACCTCGGAAGACAAGCTCAATTATTTGCACGTACGTATTCGCGTGAGTAAATAATAGTGTACTGTGGATCCGCCGAAGGAACAGAAGACCCTGAAAAATGTGTAAGTATACTTTACGTTAGTATTTTATAATGTAGGATTAGTATTCTTATGTATTTGCAACTTCAAATATATTATCTGAACGGGCAGGGAGACAGAAGATGACTTGGTACGGGCCTAGCGACGAATGTCCCTTTAAACTTCGTTTGTCTAGAGCAGGTCTGTAGTTTAAGCGGCTCGCGACGGCAGATTTTCGAAGGCTACAGGGGATACCACTAACAAAAAAAAAAACGCATTGGCAATAGTACCTCGATGGTAATGCCGAAACCTATTGACACGCGTGTAGACCTGAAGCGCCACGAACAGTGCCTGCGCTATGGTACGCGCCTGAGCGTCTCCGAGTACTAGGACCGTTACGGGGGACGAGACGCGCGGCCGTGTCGAGGGGCGTAGCCTTCGAGAATCGGCCGTCGGGAGCCGCTTAGACGACAGCCCTGGTCTAGAGGCACGCACACGATCATGTTCTGTCTCATCGACACGGTCAGGTGGACTATAGTAGTAGGCTTTTGTCTAAACGTATAATGCCACACAATCAAATTTTGCAAAAACTTTAGCAGCTTATATCTGAATACAGTATTTCATCGATAAATGTCCCAAATGTCTCAGACATAATTGTCCCTGAACTATCCCCACTCCTGCAGGGTATACCCCGTGAGGGGCCATAAAACTCGAGAGGCCTCGGCCGCCGAGAAGTGTAAAATGATACGGGTCGGGTATATCGGTGTGAGACCAGGAGACCACTACTAATCCAATAACAAAACTTCTTTATTTTTTATTATTTTTTTATGGAACTTTCACCATCATATTCTTGACATTTTTCTAATGAGATTGATACCAAAAATGATATAATTCCGATTGTAGCATGTATAGAAATTTCGAGAAGAAACCAGTAAGACAAAACGCGAAACGACAAGCTTCCAGAAGCTTCCAGAAGGTAGTTTGTAGGCAAACACGCGGGGAAGCGACGCGAGGGGAGCGCGCGAAAAGTCGAATCACGCGTAACGACGGGGTTGTTGATTTCACGTTCGCGGATAGTAACGAATTCATATAAATAGAGGCTTCACAGAGGGCCTCGGTCTATTTGCTATTCCGAGAGAGAGGACGAGGTAAGGACCACGGCCGCTCTTGGTTAGCACTAGCACCCCGACAGGAGAGTACGGCGATAATACCTGGACGCCTGTCGGGAGAACGGGAGAGGACGGGAGTCTGTTCCTGGTCGCTCGTTCGATATGGAGAGTACGGCGATAATACCTGGACGCCTATCGAACGAGAGAGAACGGGTCAGCTCCTGGCCGCCCAGGGCTCGGCAGGAGAGTACGGCGATAATACCTGGACGCCTGCCGAGTAGGAACGGGAGAGTGTTCCTGGCCGCTCGTCTCGACAAGGAGAGTACGGCGATAATACCTGGACGCCTTGTCGAGCGAGAGAGGACAGAGCACCTTCTGATCGTTTGCGTAGAATACCACGGAACCTAGCTAGAGTACACGTGTGATGAACGAGAGAGAGAGTCTGCATGATTGCAATTTATAATTCGAAGAGTTGAATGATTGATTATATACATATTCCTCACTTTCCTGTATCCATGTTCCTAACCGAATAAACCTTGTTTGTCCAGCAATTCCCTGTCAATCCTTTATTGAAATGGCTACACGATGATATTTACGTGTGTAATGGACGATAGGAGTTTCGAGCGCAAGGAAGGACAGCGTATGGGAAAGAAAGAGGACGCGGAGAGTCGCAGTTGCCGGTACAGTTCAAAGGCCCGCGGCGTCCTCACAATGTAATCCCAATAAAAAACTTTTTTATTATTTCTTATATTTGTATGAGACTTTCACCAATATATTTGTGGCATTTTTCTAATTAAAATGATACAAAACACGATATAATTCGGATCATATGAAGGTATGTATATGGACATTTACAAGTCGAGTACATCGGCGAGGCAACTTGTCCCTTCAACTTCACCCGTACAAGACACACTCTCCTGACTGAGTGGGACATTTAGCGACTCTCAAACTCAGAAAGCGGGTAGAAGCTCAGCTATAGTAGTTAAGTACCCAAGTTTATTTCACCATAACTAGAATTTATCACCGTAGAAAATATAAAAACTGTAAAAAATATACAAAATACAAAAATATTCAAAAATACAAAATATACAGTTCCTGATCTTGTTTTCGCTTCATTATTTTTTTTGTATTAGTTGTTCCTGATCTTGTTGTCGCTTCATTATTTTTTGTATTAGTTGTTCCTGATCTTGTTGTCGCTTCATTATTTTTTACCATTTCCAGTCTTAATTTACTTCTAAACTTTACTAGACTGCAAGAAGTTTCACTTCTGCCGCGCGTGGTTCTCCACGCGTATGTTTTTTTATTTAACTTTCACCAATATATTTGTGACATTTTCTGATTAAAATGATATCAAACACGATATAATTTCAACTGTATTTAGTGGTTTAATTTTTTAATTTATATATACACCTCTTCTTTTAATTTGATATTTATTCTGTTCCACACACGGTAGGTTTTGAAAATCATAGATATGTAAATTATGCTATGGTCCAGTGTTCAATTATTCTAAGATCGTTGGTTGTCCAAGCCGTTAAGGAGTTGGACTAAGAAGTGGTAGACCGGGGTTCGAATCCCGTCGGGGTTAGAAATTGTTTTTCTCCGTTTATTCTCCGTTTAAATTTGCGCGCCACTCTCGACTTCCGTAACATAACAAAATACGTTACCCTCAGCAAAGAAGTTTCACTTCAAATATATTTTTCATTTTTTAAACTTGTTACTTCAGAAGTTCCCCTTAAAATCGTGTTTAGTGTATGATCTAAGTAAGTTCTAAACAGAAGACTGACAAGGAGAGCGCAAGGTCGATGCCTCTCAGATTTGATTGAAACTTTGTAAAGTTATAGATCTCGTTCTCCTGTTAACGTGTATACCTCATTATAGCCGCAGATACTCAGTAGTTTTTAAGATATTTATAATTAAAGGTTTGATTACCATGAATGTAGGTTTTATTTCCATGTATATCAAGTACCGTTGTGGCTTGGAGGTAGCGTGCCGGAATAGTATGCCGTTGACCAGGGTTCGATTCCTTGTCAATCAGAGTTTTTTTTATCAATTAAACTTTTCTTATTTGTTTGTACTACTATAATACTATTATTTATTATAGTGATACTGCTCTTCACATGCAAAAATGAATATTTAATTTTAATAAAGCATAACATGGAAATAATGCGTTACATGCATAAAATAACTATAGAGATAAAGTTAATACTCACAAGCATTATTACATGCAGCAATGGTACTTATCATAGAAACATGAAAAGCAAAGCAGACAAAAACATCTAGCACATCTAATAAATGCAAGTGCATTACATATTGCTTTTGTTTATTTCTATTGGGAAACACACCTGATTAATGTTTTGAAAAATTTCCCGTTCCATTGACAATCCTGATGCAAACCATGCATATTCAAGCATGGGTTGAAAAATGGGTGCACACAATTGCCGATGTATGTGCGAGTGTATTTTTACTGCGTCTTCCCTGCTTGCTATCTCACTTTTATTTTCAATTAGATAATTGCAGTTTTGTATTCTTTTTAAAAAATTCTTTATTTGCCGGTAAAAATATACATCACACGGCTGGACGAGAGGTGTACATTTGGGGGGAATAATTTTGATTGTGGATGTGCAAAGTCCTTCATTGTTTACGAATAGTTCGTCGTACAATTGTAAATCTGTTTGTCCTCCCCAGGAATCGAAAAGCAGCGATATTCAGTACCCGGATATTCCTTGGTTCCTGTTGGAATAAATTAAATATAAAGCGATAATTTCGCTATTGTGCATATTTCATTGAAACTTTCAGATTTCTCTTCCTGTATCGATAAACATAAAGTATTTCCTGCATATTTAAAAAAAAATATTCTATTTCTAATATTAAATAATGATTCATTTTATAATGAGAAAAAAATATACCATTTCTAATATTAAATAAAGATTCATTTTATAATGGGAAAAAATTGTTTCTTACATAATATGAAATAAATATTATCTGTATATTAGGAAACAATATTCTGTTTGTAATATTAAATAAAGATTCATTTTATAACGGGCAAAAATTATTTATTTTATAATATGATATAAATATTATTTGTATATTAGGAAAAAATTGAGATGGCTCAGAGACGTATCGAAAGAGACGTCTTTACAACGTCTAAAATGAGACGTCTCTGAGACGTATCGAAAGAGACGTCTTTATGACGTCTAAAATGAGACGTCTCTGAGACGTCCCGTAAAAGACGTCTTTAAGACTTCTAAAATCAGACGACTCTGAGACGTCTCGTAAAAGACGTCTTTAAGACGTCTCATTTCAGACGTTCAAAAGACGTCTCCAGAAAGACATCTATAAGACGTCTCACAGACGTCTAAAATTAGACGTCTCTAGAACGTCAGAAAAAGACGTCTTGAAGACGTCTCATTTCATACGTTCAAACGACGTCTCCAAAAAGATGTCTTTAAGACGTCTTAAAGACGTCTATTCAGGACGTAAGACGTTCAGACGTAAAAAAGCCGTAAAAAAGACGTCTCCAAGACGTCGCGTGCTACTTGGGTAATGTATACAGTGTTGTTTTACGCAGTTTCAACTACAGAATTGAGTGGAACGAATGTGAAGAAAATGTTAGATATTAGCAATAAAAATAAGGGGGTGAATAGGTAATTAAATATTGTTCAATTGTTTAAAAATTAATTATTGTTTTGTTATTAAAATATGGGATGCATGGAAATTATTGTTTTTTCTTGAAGTATATTATGCATGGAAATTATTTTTTCTACTGCGAGAGTGAAGTAAATTATTAATTATTGTAAATGAGAAATATGTATTCAATAAAAATTCCGAACTAAATTCAAATTTTCAACTTCTTTAGAAATGTGTAAAGTTTTAATTACGAAAGCTGTCGCAAAATTAATTTCAAGGTCAAAAGGTCAACAATTTTTTTTTTATTGTATCTTATTCTACTCATCACAAGAATAAAATGTGCAAAAGAAACCATGGGTCAAAACTCAATCGTTCTCGTATAAAATTATGATAAAGTTTTTCATTATCGAACTGATTCTATTTATATTATATTTTCGATATATTTGAAAGAAATAATTTCTAACGGCTTTATCAATAGCACACTATACATATACTTATAAACTCTGTCTGACTGAGAAATGAAAATTATAATATAAATAAAATCAGATCGATAATGAAAAAACTTACTCATAATTTTTCAAGAGAACGATTGAGTTTTCACGAATGGTTTCTTTTGTACTATTTATCCTTCAAATTCACGGTCAAAGTTAATTTTCCGGCATCTTTGTTATATCAATTTCCACCATACGGAGGGTGTAGAATCTGTAATTTCTATACACACCGTACATGTAAAGAAAATAAGATTGTTAAAGCCCCTTTAAAAGTACCTTTTCATGAATCACAATTTTATGCCGTTCTCTTTGCTTTAAGGCGGACGACGCACTAATACCATCACCACTCACACATCCCTAGATTCCTATACAGGGTGTCCCAAAAGTACTTCAACATCGGGAAATGGGAGGTTCCTGCGGTCATTTGAAGCGACATTTTCCTTAATAAAAATGGCGTCCGCGGCTTTGTTTAGGAGTTATTAACGAAAAACACGGACCAACCAGAGCGCGCCTAGTCGCTCGGTGGCACGGTGAGCGCGGCGAGCCGGGGGGAGGAGAGTGTTGTCGGTACGCCGCGATGTCGTAGTAAACAGCAGTTATTTGATTATGTCCCCGATTTCGATGAGCTTTGGATATGTTGTAAATACCATGATTCTGAACAACATTTCCCTTTAGACTTTTTCCCTCGCGTCTTTAGTTTACAAGATATTTGTAAAAACTTAAATCCATTTGCTGCTTCGAAATGTGTGTCACTGTCACTGGGTCATTCGGTGACCCAGTGACGAACTGCACAGATGTCTTCAGGTGTACGACAGTACCGAAAGCTAAGGGTTGTACGGTCAGGTCAACGAACTGTACAGCTGATGGTAGATAGCAGGTATACGACAATCACATTTTTCGGTTTTCCTGCAGATTTATACGCAGAGTCGATGGGTTACTGTTCGAAAACGTCGTCCGTCTTTCTTTTAGAAAGTTTCTTAAGGGAGGCATCATAGGACAATAGGGACCCTAAAACACCACGCCGACCTGACATTTGTACCTCTTGCTGGGTGAAAGGACGGACGACCTTTTCGAACAGTAACCCATCGACTCTGCGTACAAATCTGCAGGAAAACCGAAACATGTGATTGTCGTATACCTGCTATCTACCATCAGCTGTACAGTTCGTTGACTTGACCGTTAGCTTTCGGTACTGTTTTTACAAATATCTCGTAAACTAAAGACGCGAGGCAAAAAGTCTAAAGGGAAATGTTGTTCAGAATCGTGGTCTTTACAACATATCCAAACCTGTTGGTTGTTACGACATCGCGGCAAGACAACACTCTCCTCCCCCCCGGCTCGCCGCGCTGACCGTGCCACCGAGCGACTAGGCGCGCTCTGGTTGGTCTGTGTTTTTCGTGAATAACTCCTAAACAAAGCCGCGGACGCCATTTTTGTTAAGGAAAATGTCGCTTCAAATGACCCCAGGAACCTCCCATTTCCCGATGTTGAAGTACTTTTGGGACACCCTGTATGTATTGCTTACTGAACATCACATGTAGGCCTTGGTATTTAGGTAGTTCAGTTAGATACTCGAAGTGATAAGGCGAATTTTGTGAGTGGGTGCCAACATCATTAAAATTCCGAAAGTTCGGAAAAGTGGGGTTTGAAAAGTTGGATCGAAGGCGATTCCAATTTCATTATTGACGAAAATAATGAAAGCAGTATTTACTGTGAAATGTGCAATAAAAGTGTAAAGTGCGATGGAAAATCGTAATTAATTCAACATTAATACTTTTATGCACAAAAAGAATAGTGATCAAGCAAATATTACGACCGCCGCGGAAAATTCCAAGAACCGAGCAACAAGTTCCAAAAAGAGTGAATTTTATTCAGACTTAATGAAAGCGATGGTTGCTGTTAAATAATGAAATATGCAGGAATTTTCTGTCAAAATATACAGACCAACCCATTCCGGATGAATTGACGCTGCGTAAAAATTATTTAGACGATTGCTACAATTCTGTACTTTAAAACACCAAGGAAGACATAGCAAATCACTACATATAGATTTCCGTAGATGAAACCACTAATGCCGTAGGGCGATATATTGCAAATTTAATAATAATAGGAAAGTTTTGTGAAAGCGAGGTAATCAAACCGCACTTGCTATGCTGTAAAGAATTAGAGGAAACTAATCATGCAACCATAGGTTGTGGAAAAAAGTTAGTGGAGGTTTTTTTAAATAATCATTATTGGTAAAGTAAACTTGTATAAATTTGAATAAAGCTACATCAACATTTATTCTATTTGTTATATTAATAGGTAGTTCTGAGCTTTAAAAAAAAGATGTTGCTGCCATTAAGACTGCCCAAGAAGTGCTCCAACAGACTGAAATCTTTCAGATGTTTATAAATGCTCATTTAAACAACTTGCCGATCACGATTCAAAAATTAGAATCTATAGGTTTATCATTAGATCAGTCAATAGGAATATGGTATATATGAGCTGACTAAATCAATTACAATATTTCCCTGGAGATTATGGGGAAAAGAATAAAAAGAAAATAAGTGCTACCTCAGAAAAAAATGCAGGACTCAAGGAGTTAAGAAAAATTGTAAGTATTTTATGCGGTGAATTTGTAAAGAACCAATACATACGCCACAACACAGTATAAGTAAATATAAATATGCACCGATAACGTCGTGTGATGTGGAGCGGTCATTTTCGGCGTATAAATTAATTGTGACCGACAAACGTCATCAATTGACGTCATCAAATTTAGAAAAAATGATTGTAATTCGAATTACAATGCTCCAGTATAACTGTGAAATGTCTGTTAATACTCAATATTGTACCTAACACTTCATGTAATATATACTTAATATTAAAATTTGCATATATTTCGAGCATACTTGCATATTTTTGGTGCATAAATGTCATATGCATTTTGCATATTTATCGTGTATAAATTTCCGCAGTCTAGTAATATTAATATACTACGGAAACATGAAATAAAATTTTGAAGGACATTTAGCAAATTACAGTGAGTGTTTGATAAGTGGCCGAAACCCTTCAAGTAAAACTGGATTGTACCTCGAGCTTACGCGCATTAGTCATGCACGCGTTTCTACTCTGTTGCTCAACAAGAATGTACAGTTGCTCACAAAAGTATTCGAACGTCCTTCGAAACAAAGTAACTTTTTCAAAATTCGACCAAACGATCTGAATATTTTTAGCAATTCGAAGCATTGTTTTACTAAATGACGTGCAAAAAAGGTTTTCAAAAAGTTGCAATTAGTAGGAACTACACGAAAAAAATAAATAAAGTACTTTTTAGAACTTTTTCATTCGTGCCCGGAATGAAAATTCAAAATATGATTTTTGTAGATCTATGTTATTCATACACATGCTGAAAATTTTATCGAAATCGGTTGACGTGGGAAAAAACGCCACGAATCGAAAGATGTAAGAATCTGTGGATTTCAAGGAAAAATTGTGTAAGTACGCTAATTTATTTCGATAACATTTTCAGCGGGTGTCATAGTCGCCAAATGAGGGGAGGGAGCACGAATGAAGGGGAAAAGTTACCCTCTCTCTGCCAGTACCGGTCACGTGAAGAATAGCGTCGTAGAGGGGTAAGGTAGAGTGGAATCTGGCGACTCTGCGTATAATCGACACACGAACACGCACACACGCACACGCACACACGCATTGACACCTACCGTAAAAAATTGGAGAAATAACCATGATACTTAAATGTAGGAACCAGATAATCAACTAATATAATGTATGCCATCTACATACATATGTATGGGGTGTTCGGCAATAGGTGAGAAAAAGTTGACGGGTTATTATAACAATGCATACTCGTAGCAATGCAAGACGAAAATCAAGAGTAAAGAACTTGCGATTTCGACTCCAGTTTCAAATAATTAGCAATTAAAATCTACCAAGACCGGCGTGTGAGCCAATTCTATCTTTGTCTATTGCTCAGTACGTTACTAACCGCACTCTTCGTGACCCGAATCAAGCGCTCCGCGCCGCGCCGGTCTTCACGAATCATAGATCAACTTGTTGCAAAGCACTCTGCGCATTAATGTTGTTACAACCAACTACACGTGCATCTCTCGAAAAATTATGCGATAAAACAACCTAAACCGATTATGACAGAATATAATCTACATGTCATCTAGTAATTCTAAAGAAGTGAAACTTCAAAATATACCGGATGATTCATGAGAAACAGAACACCTAAATAGCTCCGTTAGGCTTGGAGATAGAAGAAAACGTTACAGAGGAAAGTTGTACTATTAAAGGAGGAAAATATGGTGACACAAAAAATGTTCCGATTGTTGTCATTTTCAAGGTCTTTTGAAGGTCATCGATGCTTTTTAAATGCAATCCTATATTTTTAACTTCACAAAGTTGTAGCTGATGTCAAGACGAGTTCAATAATATATAAATTTATAATAAAGCAATGATAACTTCAAAATGTGCAATCATTTTATTTGAATTAAAGTAAATGTTCGAAATTATGACCATGAGCAGTAACACAAACGTTTAAAATTTAAACGTTTTGCAAGGCAATCAATTGCACTTTCAATTGTTTCTGTTGAAATTCATCTACAATATCTAATTATTCTTTCTTGCATGTTGTCTGGTGTAGTTGGTTGATCACAATATACATCATCATTGAGTATTCCCCACAAAAAAATCAGGAGGAGTTAGATCGGGAGAACGTGCTGACCATAGTATGTGTCCATTACGTCCTATCCAGCAATTTGGAAATTTATTATTCAGAAATTCTCTGACGGTACGTGAAGAATGAGCGAGACAGTCATCATGTTGTACCACATTACTCGATGAATATCTAAAGGAATATCTTCTAAAAATATGAGCAATATTTCTTCTAAAAACGTAAGTTTGTTGATGAACTTGTTTGTGTACGCTTAGACATCACCTTCCGTTAACGGTATACGTGATATGAGACCAATGGCTTAAGAAATTAAATTTCCGTTGATCAAACAGAGTAGTCAAACTATACCTATTTATGAGTCCAAGGTCATTTAAAGGTCATAGTGTACCACATCATTGAACTCGTCTTGACATTATCTAAAACACTATATGCAGTTAAAAATATATGGTGTCGTTTAAAAATCATCGATGACCTTCAAAAGACCTTGAAAAACACAAAAATCGGAACATTCTTTTATATCACCATATTTGCTTCCTTTAAAAGTACAACTATGCTCTCTGAAATTTTCTTCTATCTTCAAGCCTAACGGATTTATTTAGGTGGCCTGTTTCTCGTGAGTCACCCGGTAGACAATAATCATCATTAATATTTAAACGATAATAGGAAAAAATGCTGTTCAGAGGACCCACTTCGAACAGACCACCACCATTTAAGAATAGTTGTTAAGCACATTCTAGAAGGTTCTAGCCGTTGCTTGTTATTTATAAAAGGTATATTAACAAAATCACATTTATAAGTGAAGGGCGTTCATTTGCGGCACTGAGTGACGTCTGCATTCATAATATTATACAGAGTGTCCTATCTATCTCTGCCACCCTTTATAACTTTGTTATGCATAATAATTTTCAATATGTACTTACCATATTGTACGTGGCAGACATTAGTTCGGGCATATTGAAATAATTTCGATAATATATCGTCAACTATTAGATTTATGACATATGAAAGTCAATATCCCAGATAGCACACGGCGTCTTAAAGACGTCCATTTTACGTCCATTTTAGGTCTGAAACTCTTTTACATCCTAAAAAGACGTCTTTTTCGAGACTACGCCCAGATATCACAAAGACGTCTTCAATGTCCCTCGAACGTCTTCCGAACGGCCTCCGAACGTCTTCTGAACGGCTTATGTCACCAAACTGTACGTCTTAAAGACGACTTTTGGACTTCGTTTAGACGACTTTAAGACGACTTTTAGACAACTTTAAAACGTCTCTAGGACGACTTTAAGAGTACTTTTAAAGGATAAAAAAAAGTAGACGGGTACCGGTCGCGAAACTAGTATACGCAGGTTGACAGTCGACCGCTTACCGTGCTGACCCAACCGGGCTGTTGTAAACATGGTTAATACTTTCAGATGTAATGCGCTGATGCAGTAGACACAATGATCAACTTGATTTCATTTTTTAATCTTTCCTGTGGAATATTCATGGTTTATCGTGCCTAATAAACTTATAGAATAAATAAAACGTAACAATATTAAGGTTAGCTTAGTTTTTCGCGAAAAAAAAGGTCGAAAAAATAGATTTTTTATTTTTTTAACTACGACGTCGCGGACTTAAACATCTGAAAAAAATTCTATAAACAATGGCTAAAAAATTGCAATTAGTTGGAGTGACAAGAAAAATGCTCACGTTTCTTAACTTTTTAATGTGAGCCTAGACTTTTTTTGTCACTCCAAACAATTGCAATTTTTGGAAAACAACTCGTTATCGGTTGAAAATGTTAGAAATCGTGAGAACGCTGCGATTTTCGCGATCTTTAATTGTTTGCAACCCATAACAACGTCGATGCTGATTGCGATGAAATTTTAAAAATAAGCTTAGATAATAAAGTTTAAAAAATGAGTTTTAACATTTTTTTTTATCATTCCAAGTAATAGTAAAACTTAAAAAAAGTAGTTTAGTCATTTTATAGTAAAGTAGTCTCATTCATAACATCTCCAAAAAATTCAAGTCATTCATTAGCCTTGAAAAAGACGTCTCATGTGAGACGTTCAAACGACGTCTCGAAAATGTCATCTTTAAGTCGTCTCAAAGAAGACGTCTTTAAAAGGTCCCGAAAACACCTTTTTAAGACGTCGTGTGCTATCTGGGGTTTGCAGACGTCAAACAGACGTCTGAAGGACGCCTGAAAGGCATCTTAAATACGTCTTAAAGACGTTTTAAAACGTACAGTTTGGTAACATAAGACGTTCAGAAGACGTTCGGAGGCCGTTCGGAAGACGTTGGTAGGACATTCAAGACGTCTTTAAGACGTCTTTGTGCTATCTGGATACATTTGTACGCTGATACAGATTCACGATACAAATGGTGGGTTATTCCATTTATAAAATCGGTAAGATTCGTAAGTTCTCGGAAAATATGACCTCGAGATGACCTTCACCCACACAGACTTATATTCCTTTCCAAATACGATAACTTTCTCAGCAAAAATTTGTTTTTATCTGTACAAACACCAAGGTTATTAAGGGTGGCAGAGTTAGGCGGGACAACCTGTATATTTATATTCACCTAACATCAACTTAGTTTGTGCTAAGGTTAACGCAGTGAGTGCTTTGTACTTAGGGTACTTGTCCATGTTAGTGAGTCCGTTGACACTGGTTGGCCTTCTCGCTTGCTGACATGAAATCATCGTCACTATCACAGCAAAGCAACAAACTGCGACTGAACCGGTATGTTTGCTCCTCCATCTATCTAGCAACCGCGAGCATTGATATCGAGATATCGAGATAGCGACCGCGATCGCGAGGTATATTGTATTGTGTAAGCAGGCGTTATTGGGGAGGAGGAGCTTCACTCCCCCCCCCCCCGGGATGTCTTGAGGTGGGAGTAGTAATGCTCAATCTAAGGCGATCCATATGCCACACTATTTATTGTGCAAATTAATAAAAATTTAATCCTGTATTTATAATAGTCATATTATCCATATCTGCCAGCGGCGGACTGTTAATTTTGGGCCCCCGGGCTAACACTGTTTGGGGGCCTACCCAATTAACCCAAATTAACTCAAGTACCAAACATTTTTGTATAATTAATTTTTTCTTGAGTTGTTAATTTAAATTGTTTATATTTTTATTTTACCACGATAAGAGGTCTGGGCTGCAGTCCATAAAGCCTATGCCTAGATCCACCGCTGATATCAACCAAACGAAATTTTTCTTTGGTCCCCTTCGAAATAACTCATTTCTACACTGACACAGGAATATCAATTGTAATTTTACAACGATCTCTTATATGAATGCGAACTCCTATTAAATGAATCAAAAATCATAGTAGGTGGTAGGAGGCAGGTGGGCGACTATTATACGAATCAGCCGATTATGTGAACCGACTCGTCTCCCGACAGGTTCATAAAAATGGAGTTCTACTGTAATTTTGAAATATGAGAAATCATAAGGGGTTATATTTATATGGTAACTACGCTGAGTTCACAGTGACCATCACCTTATACGCCGCGCCGTTCGAATTCACGTGTTGGGTAAACCATTTTCGCAGGCGTATTGTTACGATGCAGAAGCCAAAAAGTCTAATGGGAAATGTTGTTCAGAATCGTGGTCTTTACAACATATCCAACGCTAATCGAAATCGGGACATAATCGAGAAACTGTTGTCTGTTACATCGCGGCGTACCGACAACACTCTCCTCCCCCCGACTCGCCGCGCTGACCGTGCCACCGAGCGACTAGGCGCGCTCTGGTTGGTCCGTGTTTTTCTTTAATAACTCCTAAACAAAGCCGCGGACAACATTTTGCAAAAGGAAAATGTCGCTTCAAATGACCTCAGGAACCGCCCATTTCCGGGAGCTGAAGGAATTTTGAGACACCCTGTATATTGTTACGGGTCTACCGGTACACTAGTGTTACGGGTCTGCCGGTACACCCGTTGTATGGAATTGGTGGCAGTCAGGTTGGTTACAGCGTCGTTATGAAAACGACGAACGTGGTTGAGGATGGGCGATAAAGGCGACAAAGAGGAAAGGATTCTCCTTCCTTCGAGGACTAGAAAGTTCCTGTTGTTTAAAGAGTGCTTATTTATTCAAAGGAAACGATACTTCGTTAGAATATACATATTTATTAACAATACGTTACTTGCTATCGTAGCACTTTCTGCAAGCTACTTGAAACAATTGAAATATTCAATAAACTATTATGCAAGTGTCAGGTTTTTTTTGTATACATATATATAATACAAATATTTAACATTTGAACTTTTTTTTCTATATTTATAAGAATATTACTTGCAGATCTTTCTAAATCATAGTGTATTCACTACTTATTGCAGTAACGCAGTGAAAAAATATTTTGCAGGTCAAATATTTTACAGTAATTGATTATATTATTTCTGAAATCGTCTTAGAGAATTATTCATTTCGTTTCAGAAGTATAGGTATGCAGAAGTAATTGGTCACAATAAGGCTAATCTTTTAGGAAAGGGTTTAAAGTCGAGTACAGTGAGGGGAATGTTTTGTCTATTAGCCGAGCGAGCTACTTATGCCCGTTTAAGAGGTGCTCGTTCAGTGCAAACTACATCACATCAAAAAAACCTTTTTTAAACATTTTTTGCTTTCTTGATATCAAAGTTTTGTTACAATACCGGAGGCTAATACCGAGAAATCTTCTTTTAGTTTTCTAAGCAAAACCAAGACCTAATATACATGTGTATTACAATTATGTCACCTGTGCATACATACATAAATAATTAATTGCATAGGCTCGTATCTGTTAATAAGGTGAGTGCAGAGTAGCCAGATTAAAACTAGTGTCCCCACTCTACCTTACCCCATACGACGCTATTCCCCCTCGCTTCCGCCACGGCCCGGTCACGTGATACGCGCACCCAATTCGCGTTGCCTCCCTCACCGGTACTGGCAGAGAGAGGGTAACTTTTTCCCCTCAATTCGAGTAAATTCCCCTGATCTGGCGAGTGGATGAGTGACGTGTAATTTTTTAGATTGATATTTATGGATATAAAGATGCTCTACATTTTTTAATAATAGCTTGCACTTTCAATTACGTCGGATAATTACGATTCAATGAACACGATACGTTATCAATATCGAATAGACATCCGCTATGCAACTCGACGGAGACCGATGAGCATGAGAGTCCCTGCTAGACTAGCGTTCCGTCATTAGGAAGGGAAAGGTATACCAACAGCATAAAGAGTGCAAGCAACAGGCCTTCCATTTCCTTACCTCTTGCCTCAGAATGAACGCTATTTCTACCATCAGTCTCTGGCCTCTGGTATACCTATACATCTTAATTATGGAGAAAACATAACAAAAAATGACGGGACGGAATCGTTTTTAACAACCGCGGGTCTCACAAAACATCCCTAAGTGATCAATTCAATTATCTCTTACAGCAGACCTCCGAATTATGACGTTCAGTTTTCAAAGGCTACGCCCCCTTGACCCGGCCACGTGTCTCGCTTCCCGTGGCAGCTACAGTGCTTGAAACTCCTCAGGCGCGTACCATAGAAGCTATACGTGGCGCATTAGAGCGACGAATACCTTCGAATACCGACGTCGCGAGCACATAATTCCGAGGCCTGTCTTACAGCATCGAAGATACGGGAAAAATATTCATACTATACGAGGCAGGGGGCATAGTTTTTGGTGACGCTGAATTTTTCTTTAAATTATGAACACGAAAGATAAACGACCCTCGTGTTCGGGTGAGAAAGAGAACACGACAAGCACGGAAGAAACGGTACCGCGCTGTGAATTCAACGATGCACTTTTGTTTCTTTTGTGTCGCTTCTGGCTTCTTCGTCCTCGAACGATCGATGCGATGCGACGCGACGAGTAACCATGTGCGAGCAAATACAATAGTAACCGCATTATACTTGCCTAGTTAAACTGATTTAATTATAGCTACACTGCGGAACTTTATGCAATATAAAAATTGTCTGCATTGATTGCAACTGATAGAAACCAAATTGAATGTTATTTCTTCCCTTAATGATTTTAATGGAGAAGAAATCATATGTTGACAACTTCAATTTTATCTATTTAAGTTTGCTATAAGTGCATAAAGATCTTCAGTCTAGTTATACCATACATAGGGTAACTCTAACAATTATTGCGGTGTTATTTTAATATTATTCCAAATTGACCATAAAATAATAATATGTGAAAGCACTTTATGGAAGATGTGTTCTGAATACAAAAAAATGGGTGGCCCTCAAAACGTAATACAACATAAGAAAATACTGAAAAATAAAATCGATAATATTTTGTACGTATTACTGCGAATGAAAAAGAGTCATGTACCAATTACTGCGTACCTATTACTGCGGAGTAGAATTCGAAATATACGAGCGTACGGAAACAAACTACGTATGTAGGCATTAATTTAAAGAAATCTCGATTACAGTAACAAATAATTCTTTTAATTATTACATTTTAAATGAATAAACCTTTTGTTAATTTTAATACCGTAGTATAATATTACAAAAATAACTAAATACAATCTTTTAACAAATATTTGAGTAATATTCATTATCTTTAGTTTGAAGCTGTTTTAAATTAAGAGCATCGTGAAGTTTACAACATTTCACAATTGCATTTACAATGTAAACTCCTTTGTATTTCTCCATTCTGCTAACTTTTTATTTCTTAAAATCTCCATTCTTTCTTTGTTTCTTAAGTTTTCAGTTCCATAAGTAGATATTTACGTGCACTTCATTTTACTTTGTTTTTTATTTTTGTTACTGTTTTTTTCATTACTTTTCGATTTAATGTTTGCCACATCTTATGTTATTTATAATACTCTTTATCTAGAATCGTATCCTACCTACTTACGTGTATCGAAACTTAAACTAAAACGTTAGGCAGAAGCGAGGCTCGTTTCTCATCGTAGTTGCAATTCACAGCGCAGTATTAGGAACATTCCTACTGATTTTTGTGCTTCAGTACTGAGATGTATGTATCTACATAATAATAAAACATTCCCCTATGCAATTTAAAGCAATATAAAGAATGTACAATCATGTGAACAACAGTCGAGATAGAAGAACAGATGATCGAGATAGAAGAAAAATGGGTTAAACTTTCTCTTGGGAACCCAGAAATTTTCGATTATTATATGTCTTATCTTGTTGATTTCTGCGAGAAAACTCCTATATGGAAGTCCCAGACCGCGGAAACCACTTGTTTTTAATTTACGAGCATGTAAAGTTGAGTAATTTAACACTAATTTTCATTGTTTCACCTCAGAAAGTGACAGGTATGGGCGCCGCCATATTGGTACGTAGGGAGCTCCTTGCGTATAGTGACGCAGTGGCGACGCTAGATGGCAGCACTAGCCCCTAGACACCACATCACACACGTTACAATTACATTATCGCGTAGCACGTAGCACCGCACGTCCCGCCACAACTCTGGAATGCTGATAACATAAATTTACACACAATCAAGATATCTAAATTTTTCATGCTTACAATTACAAAACCGATACACAATCTAACCAGAACTCACATTTTTTTTTCCTTTCGGGCCTGGCTCCTCCAGCTCGGCATCTTTCTCAGGCTTGGACCTACTGTTTATTAAGGTGGGTTCCGAACCACCCGGGCGGCCACAGTTTTGTATCACTTGAGAAAAACCACAGAGGTGACGGCGCGGCGGGAATCGAACCCGGGACCACGAGATCGTAGCCGCGGCCTCATCCACTTAAGCCACTGCACGCCCAATCTAACCAGAACTAACCCAGACCTAACCCAGACACAATCTCAAACAATCCCGAACTAATTCCTCCACCCGTTATATTAACACGCCCTGTATCCGAAGGCCCCCAAATTTGAAACCCCTGCCCCTGTAGCTTTCCCTATCCTTTCCTCTTCCCCCGAATTCCAGCTCCGTCCGGTCTTCCGTTCGGGTGCAATCCCGTTGGAAATTCCCTCTGTTCGAGAGGGAAGGATGGGCTATTTCCTAACTCTTCTAGTCTCTGGTCCGTCCTTCTCACTCTTGCTCTACAATTCGATATATTTCGAATTTGAACTCGAACTTGGCCGCGTTGGCAGATTCATATATTTCCACATCCGGGTAGGCACTTTCATATGAAACTTCCAAAACTAAAACCCTTCTCACTCCTTCCCCGCACTTCCTATGTATCCACACCCTGGTATCAACAAATTCCTAATCAAATTTCCCTTCTTTTCCTAAGGGGGTGAAAATCCCCTAAACCCACCCCTATTCGCACAATACGGTTTCCCGTGAAAACCTATCCCGTGGCCTCTATCTCGACCGGTTATCTCTCTCTTTCCTCTTTCTGAGCCTCTCTATCCTTTTCCTTCCTTGTCCTATCCTTAACACACACTCCATTATTCCAAACAAACACAAACCAAATTCCAAATTTCCGAGTCCTACTAATCCTTATCCTTTCACAACGCGTCATACTCCTACGAGAAATAAAACCGTTCTCAGAACTAACCCAGAGCTAACCCAGAACTAACCCAGAACTAACCCAGAACAAAAATTAAACTGCGGTAGCCATTTTGGTACACTGTAAAACTAGAAATTAGAATTCCCCCTTCACATGTCCAGGCTACTATCAGGTTGCGCGCTAGTGCTGCCATCTAGCGTCGCCACTGAGTCCCTACACGCAAGGAGCTCCCTACTTACCAATATGGCGGCGCCCATACCTGTCACTTTCTGAGGTAAAACAATGAAAATTAGTGTTGAATTACTCAACCTTACAAGCTCATAACTTTCGCGTTCCTTGAGAATAAAATTTGGTTGCTCTAGAACAATTTTTTTCAACAAGACAACTACTCCCCCCCCCCCCCCCATCAATTTTGTCCCACGGTCCGTACCGGAAACGTGGGGATGCTCGCCGTTTAGGAGTGGGAGAATGACGCCGTAGAAGGGGTAAGGTACAGTGGAAGGCAAATCTTAATCAGAAGACACTAGGTAGCGATGAGAATAGACTCGAGCGACCGTCATATGTATTAGTAAATTATCGGCGTGAGTCAGAAATAAAGATAAAACTTACGTTTAGGGGAGGCAGCTCCGATGACCTTGACCTTGACATATGTTGTCGAGGACAACATTCTGAACAACTTTTGTCATTACAACTACCCGGTGCTCGGTCTTAGTTTTCGAGATATTTGCGAAAAACTATTGAGATAGATAGTTTTCGAAATATTCACAATTTCGTCTGCGTGGTCGGGACGGCCGGACGGCCGGCCCTCTCCGCTGCCCGCCACCTAACCCTAACTAATTCTGATTTCATGATTTTTCCACTACTAGTTCAAATTCTGTATGAAGGCTATATAGAATGCAAAAATTATGCGATCAGAATTAGTTAGGGTTAGTTGGTAGGGGCGGAGAGGGCCGGCCGTCAGGCTCTAATCATTCTAATCACTTAGAAGATTTTTCTTTTACATAAAAATCCGCAGTCTAATTATATTATGCATCCTTCATGGTAGTTATCAGAATAATATTTCCTAGTATAATAATTGTATAAACTTATTGCACGAGAGACGTCCAAAAAGTTCCCAAAAAACGAGTATTATTCGTAAACAGAATGCTTTTATAATTAGTTGAAGCAAAGCCAAACATGTTAAGACTTGTTTTGTCAGGTATTTGAGCGAGTGCAGAGTGCACGATGTTTACGTAATGTAAACATAAAGCGCTTAATTTTGATTTGTGTAATGTTTTTGTCGGAAACTCTGCACCAGGTGTGCAAACCACCTAGACCTAAATTGCGACTATGCGGCTATACAGGGTGATTCAGCTAAGTGTGCCACCGAAATTACTTGTCACCTATCCGGAATATGAAAAAATAGTTGAAGCGGAAGTCGGTATGGTTTCAAGAGCAACATGCAATGTATTAATTGATTTTTTCCTGTTTTGCTTTTTTATCGAGATATGAAGGTCACCTTGAATGTTCCCAGATAGTACAAAGACGTCTTGAAGTCGTCTTAAAGACGTCTGTTGTCGGACATTCAAGACGTCTTACAAAACTGTTCGTCTGAAAGACGACTTTTAGACGGCTTTAAGACGACTTTTAAAACATAAAAAAAAGTAGACGTGTACCGGGCGCGACCCTAGTATACGTAGGTTGACAGTCGACCGCCTAATTTTTTAAATTATTTTTATTCAAAAATTCAATGAGTACATGGGGTTTTTTAAACATTGAATAGGGTAGTGAATAAGCTACATGATTTTTTTCTATCCTTATCAGCTATCGTATTGCCTGGTCCCGTATTGACGCTCACAACCATGTCTTTACATTATCTTAGCCTATCAGTCTGCGCTAGTCTTTGTCTAAAGCTTATACAGGGTGTCCCAAAACGACTGCGTAAGCGGGAAATGGGAGGTTCCATGGGTCATTTGAAGCGACATTTTCCTTAGCAAAAATGGCGTCCGCGGCTTTGTTTAGGAGTTATTAACGAAAAACACAGACCAACCAGAGCGCGCCTAGTCGCTCGGTGGCACGGTCAGCTCGGCGAGCCGGGGGGAAGAGAGTGTTGTCGGTACGCCGCGATGTAACAGATAACAGTTTCTCGATTATGTCCCGATTTCGATGAGCTTTGGATATGTTGTAAAGACCACGATTCTGAACAACATTTCCCTTTAGACTTTTTGCCTCGCGTCTTTAGTTTACGAGATATTTGTAAAAACTTGTAATTGAAAATGCTTCGAAATGTGTGTCACTGTCACTGGGTCATTCGGTGACGAACTGCACAGATGTCTTCAGGTGTACGACAGTACCGAAAGCTAAGGGTTGTACGGTCAGGTCAACGAACTATACAGCTGATGGTAGATAGCAGGTATACGACAATCACATTTTTCGGTTTTCCTGCAGATTTGTACGCAGAGTCGATGGGTTACTGTTCGAAAACGTCGTCCGTCTTTCTTTTAGAAAGTTTCTTAAGGGAGGCATAGGACAATAGGGGCTCTAAAACGCTACGCCGACCTGACATTTCTACCTCTTGCTGGGTGAAAGGACGGACGACCTTTTCGAACAGTAACCCATCGACTCTGCGTACAAATCTGCAGGAAAATCGAAACATGTGATTGTCGTATACCTGCTATCTACCATCAGCTGTACAGTTCGTTGACCTGACCGTACAACCCTCAGCTTTCGGTACTGTTTTTACAAATATCTCGTAAACTGACGACGCGAGGCAAATAGTCTAAAGGGAAATGTTGTTCAGAATCGTGGTCTTTACAACATATCCAAAGCTCATCGAAATCGGGACATAATCGAAAAACTGTTGGTTTTTACGACATCGCAGCGTACCGACAACACTCTCCTCCCCCGGCTCGCCGCGCTGACCGTGCCACCGAGCGACTAGGCGCGCTCTGGTTGGTCCGTGTTTTTCGTTAATAACTCCTAAACAAAGCCGCGGACGCCATTTTTGTTAAGGAAAATGTCGCTTCAAATGACCCAAGGAACCTCCCATTTGCCGCTTACGCAGTCGTTTTGGGACACCCTGTATAATAGTTATCATTTTAGTTTGTTTTTCGTAGTGTTAGATTCCGCAAAAACAAAAGAGAAAAAAAAACGGTACTGTTTTTAGGGTCTTCATGGTATTGAGACGGAAACTAGTACTATTTACATATACCGGGTAGTTCACGAGAAACAGGCCACCTAAATAGCTCTGTTAGGATTAGAGATGGAAGAAAATGTTAGAGAGATAAGTTGTACTGTTAAAAGGAGCAAATATGGTGATATAAAAAAATGTACCGATTGTAGTCGTTTTCAAGGTCTTTTGAAAGTCATCGATGATTTTTAAATAGCACCATATATTTTTATCTTCACAGTGTTGTAGCTGATGTCAAGGCGAGTTCAATGATGTGGTACACTATGACCTATATAAATGACCTTGAACTAGAAAATTTATGATAAGGCATATGATAACTTCAAAATGTACAATCATTTTATTTGAACTAAATTAAATGTTCGAAATTATGAACTTGAGCAGTAACACAAACATTTAAACGTTTTACAAGGCAATCAATTGTACTTTCAATTGTTTCTGTTGGAATGGATCTACAAAATCTAATTATTTTTTCTTGCATTTTCTGTGGTGTAGTTGGTTGATCACGATATACATCATCTTTGAGTGTTCCCCACAAAAAAAAATCAAGAGGAGTTAGATTGGGTGAACGAGCTGGCCACAGTATGTGTCCATTACGTCCTATCCTGCGATTTGGAAATTTATTGTTCAGAAATTCTCTTACGGTACGTGAAGAATGAGCGAGACAGCCATCGTATTGGTAATTTCTAAAGGAAATTACTCGACGAATTTCTAACGGAATATCTTCTAAAAATATGGGCAATGTTTCTTCTACAAGCGTAAGTTTGTTGATAATCTTGTTTGTGTACACTTAGAGATCACCTTTCGTTAACGGTATACAGTCGGTGTGAAAAGTATTAGTACACCTTTTAAAAACGAATAACTTTTTAAACATTCGACCTAACAGCTTGAGTTTTTTTGAAACGTTAGAAGGATTAGTTTACTAGCTAATATGTTGTTACGTCTCACGCGGGGTCCGCGAAGACGTTACGTTTTTACGCGTGCGAATTTCTTTTGATGTCCACGGTTCGTTACGACGTAGGGCGAGTTACGTCGTTCCGTCGTCAGAGAGAGAATGTCGGGATGGGATCCCCGGTCGGCTGGACCTAGTCCGCCTGGCCGTGAATTGGAGTACACACACGCAATCGACTGGACCAAGTACGCCAAGATTGTGGTGAGTACGGTAGATCGAACGGCTGGACCCAGTCCGCCTAGTTCGAGAAAAATTGGAGACTTCACAATCAGCTAGAACCAGTCCGCAAAGATTGTGGTAGGTAAGGGAACTCGAACGGCTAGACCCAGTCCGCCTAGTTCGAGGGAAAATTGAAGGACGCACAATCGGCTGGACCTAGTCCGCCAAGATTGTGGTAGTGGGGGAGCTCGAGAGGCTGGACCTAGTCCGCCGTGCTCGAACGTGTATGTATAGGACAGGGGTGAAAAAGTGGTTGGCGACTCCTCTCACGACTAAGGTTCTTGATACACGCACATCCGCACACGCAAATGAATTTATTCTTTGCTGGTCCGCACGCAGCAATATCGACGTATAAGGGGATTAGGAAGGAGGTGGTGTATCCTCTCAGTTTGAAGGCCAGAACTACAAATAGTTCAAAGTGCTCTCGGTTTTATCATCGAGAACGATGGAAGTAGGTAAATGGTTAAAAGTTTGGATTGAGGAAGGTGAACGCGAACAGTCGTTGCACTGGATGGTGCACCGAAGAATTCTGACTTCAGACTTCAGCTGACTCGTGACTTCGACTGACTTCTGACTTGGACTGACTTCGACTATGGTTCTGTCTTCGACTGTGGTTCTGACTTCGACTGACTCCTGACTTCGACTGCCTTCGACTGACTCCTGACTTCAACTGACTCCTGACTTCGACTGCTTTCGACTGATTCCTGAATTCAACTGACTTCGTAGGTGTCCAGCTGCTTCCCTTATAGTCCAACGTTGGTGGAAGGGGGTAGTCCCAATCACATGTCAAGTTGCTCCAGTGGAAGGGGTAGTGGATCACTGGAGGTGGATCGACGTTCCTGCGACGTTCCTTTATCGTATTTTGTGAAATAATTCTGTTCTGAGACTATGTCCTTGTCGTATTTCGTGAAATAATTCTGTTCTCAGACTATGTCCTTATAGTATTTCGTGAGATAATTCAGCTGCAGGAGTGGTGTTATCGGTTCGAACTGTCGACTACAAATGATCGATTTGATCCGCTGTCTCGATGATTTCGACTTCTGGTGGGGGTTGCGACGTAGTAGGTTCACTAGACTGGATCGGACCGTATCAATAGGGAAACGGTCCCTTGAAACTTTATTCTTATGAGATTTGATATAGTGGCGTGTGAATGAGGGGCGGGCCCCTCGAAAATATACCACAGGAACTGCCTGGGCTTGCAAGAGCAGGACGGACTGTGGTGACGAACGTCACAATGTAAATAATTTTTTTTTTATTGTTATTGGTCGTAATTGCGAAAGAAAAAGTAAAGGTCACGATTTTTAAATTTTTTATCTCTGCCTGTAGTGAAAATTTATAAGGTGCATTTGGTAGGTATAAGTAAGTTATATACATGTACAAAGTTTCATCGAAATCGATCGAGGTTGTTACGAAATATAAATGATTGAAAATCCTAAATTCAAAGATTTTTACATGTTACAATGCCCATAGCTTTTTTATGCGTCAGCCGATTTCAATGAAACTTTGTACTGTTGAGTGCTGACAAGAAGAGCCCTGGCAGGAATGCGGTGACGTAGGCAAGAATGCACACCCGATTGGTTGGCTAGGAAGGGGCGCGGCTAGGCTCACACGCAATTTTGGCTAGAGCGTTCTATTGGCCGAAGCAGTCACACACACTACTCGAGTAAATACGGGAATCCTACTACATATTATGCGTCGTGTGACGTAAGCAGTCGAAACGGCGTGATCACGCGGCCACTACGGGAACGTCAGAGGTGGGGATAGGCGGAGCTAGCTGGAGACCCCTCTTGCCTCTGTGCCCCCCCGGGGACCTTCTTGTCAGCACTCAACAGTACATGTATATAACTTACTTATACCTACCAAATGCACCTTATAAATTTTCACTACAGACACAGGTAAAAAATTTAAAAATCGTGACCTTTACTTTTTCTTTCGCAATTACAACCAATAACAATAAAAAAAAATTATTTACATATTAGCTAGTAAGCTAATCCTTCTAACGTCTCAAAAAAACTCAAGCTGTTGGGTCGAATTTTTAAAAAGTTATTCGTTTTAAAAGGTGTACGAATACTTTTTGAAAACGACTACATAGGAACATTTTTTTATATCACCACATTCGCCCCCTTTAACAGTACAACTTTTCTCTCTAACATTTTCTTCCATCTCTAATCCTAACGGAGCTATTTAGGTGGCCTGTTTTTCGTGAACCACCCGGTATATACATTAACACTATACTACTTAATATTACACATACTAATTATTTCTACTTTATATGGGTATTTCTTTGTTTTTTATTGGACTTACAGCTATTAGTGTAATTTTTTCTTATTGGTTTAATTCGCTATACTAACAGTCTTCTGGTTCAGTCTTCTAACCACAAATACAGGTCAGGTAGTGCCATGTTGTATATTATTTTGTGAGTTGTATTCATGCAATTTTGTTGCAGTCGACCGCCTAACGCGCTGACCCAACCGGGCTGTTGTAAACATGGTTAATACTTTCAGATGTAATGAGCCGACGCAATAGAAATACTGATCAAGTTCATATCATTTTTTAATTTTTCCTGTGAAATGTTCAAGGTTTATTGTGCCTAATAAACTTATAGAATAAACAAAACGCAACAATTTTAAGGTTAGCTTATAGTTTTCCGCGCAAGCCACGTCGAAAAAATCGGTTTTTAACTTTTTTTTAACTACGATGTCGCGTACTTAAAAGTCTGAAAAATTCTATAAACAATGGTTAAAAAATTGTTTTAAAAAATTTCAATTCGTTGGAGTGACAAGAAAAAGGGAAAACCTCACGTTTCTCTACTTTTTAATCTGAGACTAGTCTTTTTTTTGTCACTCCAAACAATTGCAATTTTTGGAAACCAACTCGTTATCGGTCGAAAATGTTAGTTAATCGGTAATAAAATCTTTAATTGTTTGTAACCCATTACAATTAGATGACAAAGTTATAAAAAGTGAGTTTTAAAATTTTTGTTTATCATTCGAAGTAATAGCAAAACTGAGAAAAAGTAGTTTAGTCATTGTACAGTAAAGTAGTGTCTTTCATAACATCTCCAAAAAATTGAAGTCATTTATTAGCCTCGAAAAAGACCTCTTTAAGACGTCTCATGTGAGACGTTCAAACGACGTCCCGAAAAAGTCGTCTTAAAGACGTTATAAAGACTTCTTTTTAGGACGTAAGACTTTCAGACCTAAAATGGACGTAAATTGGGCGTATTTAAGACGTTGTGTGCTATCTGGGTTTTTATCATTTTATCATGTTTGCATCGTTCTAACCATAAAAAGTGGTTTCGCAAAGTATTTATCTCTTATTGTTTATCATTTTTTAAGTATTGATAAAAATTTGTTACCCGTTGCTGCTGACTTTACTGTGCTCAGCGAATTAAAGGTGACTGAATCGATTGAACGTGTCATCGCTTTTTAGTTTTCCAAACTCTTTAAAAAATGTTTCTTCAAGTGTGAAAGCTTTTAAACAACTTCTATGTATGTTCTTTGAGGTGCTCCCATAAGTAAAAATCGAAAGGTGTGAGGTCTGAGGACCTGGAGGCCACTTCTCTTGCACCGCCGCGACCGATTAAACGCGAATACTTTTCTGTTACTTGTGTTTATTTTATCTTGAACACCAAAATTATTTCCGCGACTATTATAAGTAAGAAAAAATAACTAAATAGGATGTACATGGTTTTAAGACGCGCATCAGATGGTTATAAAGAAAAATCGTTTGAAGGTCATTTTAACAGTTTTTCAAGGTCACTGTCTTTCTTTGCATATAAACATGTATTTTTCATAATGCAATGTTGTAGTCGGTGTCAAGATGAGTTCAACGACCAACACACCATGACCTTGAAGTGACCGTGAAGGCGAAAAAATCAGTTTCAGTTTGAAGAATACACAAGTAATAAAACGAAAAGGTCAATATCACCTTACTTTATTAGATGCTAAAAATGCTGGCCGGCCGCAGTAAGACTATGGCTCGTTTACAGACGTGTCTTGCTGCGAACGGCCTTTGACCATCTAATAAAATAAGTTGATATTACCCTTTTCGTTTTTTTACTTGTGTATTCTTCAAACTGAATCTGATTTTTTCGCCTGCAAGGTCACGTCAAGGTCATGATGTGTATGTCGGTGAACTCATCTTGACGCCGACTACAACATTGCATTATGAAAAATACATGTTAATATGCAAAAAAATACAGTGACCTTGAAAAAACAGTTAAAATGTTCTTCAAAGGATTTTTTATTACCATCTGATGCGCGTCTTAAAACCATGTACATCCTATTTAGTTTTTTTTTCTTACTTTTAATAGTAGCGGAAATAATTTAGGTGTTCAAGATAAAATAAACACCCTGTATATATTATCAGAGAGGAATAAGAGAGTGATCACCTCCTTGTTAGAAGGTGGTCACGCTATGGTGCTGCCACTGGTCCCATTTCTTAGCCCGGGACGGCTCCTACACCCACTCTTGTCTCGGACAAGATCCTCAAAATAAGTTCAACCTGCCTGACCTGCCCTTTCTGGCAGAACCTATACAGGGTGTCACAAAAGTAGCCAGCCATCGCGGGTCTAGCTCGCGTTCTGATTAGTCCGCGTTTTTCGTTAATAACTCCCAAACGAAGCCTCGGAGGACATTTTGCAAAAGGAAAATGGCGCTTGAAATGACCTCAGGAACCTCCCATTTCCGGGAGTTGAAGTACTTTTGTGACACCCTGTATACTACTAAGCTTGTGGCATAAATCAGAACTACTCTGCTTCAACCAATGCTTCGTGCGACATTACCGTGGATCTGAAATTGATGAAATGATTGAATCGGAAACATAGCTATTAAAAATTCACAATCACAAATTTTCAGGATTATCTGTATGGGGCATGGGGTTAGGAACTTGTACGGGGCTAGGAAAAATTATTTTATACTTTTTAGTCCGTTTTTTAAACATAATTTTATTTAAATTATTTTATACTTTTTAGTCCGTTTTAAAAACGTGGTATTTTTAAAAAAATGTATTTTTATTTAAATAATTATTTTCAGCTTTTTAGTCTTGTGTGTGTGAAATTTTTCTATCGATTAAAAGGGTAAACTTTCTCTTCGGAACCCAGAAATTTTCGATTATTATATGTCTTATCTTGTTCATTTCGGCGAGAAAACTCCTATATCGAAGTCCCAGACCACGAAAACCACTCGTTAAAAAGTTATGAGCATGTAAAGTTGAGTAATTTTATAGTCATTTTCATTGTTTCACTTCAGAAAGTAACGGATATGGGCGCCGCCATATTGGTGTATTCCAATATTATTCAATAAAGGTTCGACGGAGAATCTTGGTGTACTGTCCGTCCACCACAAGAAGTCTCTTGGTAGGAGTTTCACATCAAAGGGACAACAAACCGTCCGATTGGTCTGAGCGGCAGAGGCTCGAGTCGCGTCACACACATTATCGGTTCTAGCGAGCTATTGGCTACAGCGCTCACACACACTAATCGGATCGTGTGACGAAGAGAATGAATAGACTCTTCCAAACCGAGTGAGATAATGCGAAGCGAGCGATCCAGTAGCGTAAGGACAGAATCAAATGTATCCTACGACGTTAAACATCCTCGCGCCGAGCAAGAGGAACGTGAATTCACGCATATTCTGTATTAGGAACTTCTAACTCTTTGTCAGTTAAAATTTTAAATTAATGCTACAGATCAGAACAAATGAGAAATATTTTCGAACTACAGCTTTCAATTTTGTCCAATATGTATACAGGGTGTCCCAAAACGACTGCGTAAGCGAGAAATGCGAGGTTCCTTGGGTCATTTGAAGCGACATTTTCCTTAGCAAAAATGGCGTCCGCGGCTTTGTTTAGGAGTTATTAACGAAAAACACGGACCAAACAGAGCGCGCCTAGTCGCTCGGTGGCACGGTCAGCGCAGCGAGCCAGGGGGAGGAGAGTGTTGTCGGTACGCCGCGATATAACAGACAACAGTTTCTCGATTATGTCCCGATTTCGATGAGCTTGGGATATGTTGTAAAGACCACGATTCTGAACAACATTTCCCTTTAGACTTTTTGCCTCGCGGCTTTAGTTTACGAGATGATCGTGAAGAACTTTACTTGTCAATTCATATCGGTATTCATGATAGCGGATACGGCTTGCTAATATCTCCGAAAGTAAAGCCGACCGCCAACTATTTCAAACGTCGAGTTTTATAACATATTTCAAGGTCATTGAAATCGGTGAGGATCCACATCATCTTTACGCGACTTACGGCAACTTTACCCACATGTAATTACCAACTTGACACACATTTCGAAGCAGCAAATGGATTTACGGCTGAATAAGTAAGTTTCTAATGCAATCAGTTTCTGCTTCTTCTCTCGTTCGGGTAAAGTTGCCATAAGTCGGGTAAAGATTATGTGGATCCTCACCGATTTCAATGACTTTCAAATAAGTTTGACATGGTTGTACAACAATGGTTATTCAATCGTGGTCTTGACAACATATCCAAAGCTCATCGAAATCGGAGAGGAGATAGTAATATGAACATCGATAGATTTTCAATTACAAGTTTTTACAAATATCTCGTAAACTAAAGACGCGAGGCAAAAAGTCTAAAGGGAAATGTTGTTCAGAATCATGGTATTTACAACATATCCAAAGCTCATCGAAATCGGGGACATAATCGAGTAACTGCTGTTTGTTACGTCATCGCGGCGTACCGACAACACTCTCCTCCCCCCGGCTCGCCGCGCTGACCGTGTCACCGAGCGACTAGGCGCGCTCTGGTTGGTCCGTGTTTTTCGTTAATAACTCCTAAACAAAGCCGCGGACGCCATTTTTGCTAAGGAAAATGTCGCTTCAAATGACCCCAGGAACCTCCCATTTCCCGGAGTTAAAGTACTTTTGGAACACCCTGTATAAGCATTACACGCAACAGTTTTGGTTGGAGCAGACGCTAAGGTCTCCGGCTGCGAATCTTTGGACCCTGGATCGAATCCCGCACCGAATGATTTTTTTTTCGTTAAACACTTTTCTTTTGTTCTTTCTTAACCATATAATAATTATTATAATATTTTTAATATATTTCAAATTATTACAACTAGTTTAATAAATCTGGCAATCGTAGGTAATTATTATACTGTCTTTACGTTTGCGAACAATTGAGGCGGCTTGAGCTTGTCATTTGGATCGGATCTGTTACTACACCTATACAGTTATAATCTATATGTATATCTGACAGAATTGAGAGAAAAATGCAGAGATTTCAGCAGAAATAAATGCATTTTTGTTCTTGTCATTTGAAGAACATGTTTCTTTCCATGTCGACTGCATTTCAATAATTTATACAGGGTTTCCCAAAAATGTTGTACTTCTCTGCGAATTTGTTAAGGAGTTATTAACGAAAAACACGGACCAGCGTGTCATTTGTATAATCCAACTTACTTATGTATATATGTATAAGCAAGACAGTTATTAACTAAATGTTCATATCTTTAAGTTTGAGCGTACACTTAAAGGACGTTTAATTAAATTTTTATTTCATATTTTAATATCCGAAATCGTTGGAAAAAAATGCGCCCTGTATGTTTATAGTTTTTAGAACCAATCAACAAAAATTTAAATTCGCAATAAGAATCGGAGCAATACTTCACTTTAGGGATCCAGAAATTTTTAATTTTTTATATATCATCCTGTAGATTTCGGCGAGAAAATGCCGAAAATCCAAGTTTTAATTGTTGGAATCCACTGGTTCAAAAGTTACGAGTGTTTAAAGTTATGCGATTTTAAGTGTTTCTGATAGGTAATTGCGCCGCTATGTTGGTGTGTACTCAGCGTCGCGCGTCGTCTAAGCACGCGGCGAAGTTGAATCAATCTTTGTAATAATAATTTACTAAAATCTTCAGTAGAAGTTGGAAATATTAGTAGCGTGAGAAAATTTATTTCATTCCCATGGAAATTAAATCGATAATGATAAAATGTTGAAAATTGAAAAAATAGCCGTAGTCGCCCACGATATCATTCTTTGAATGTTTTTGAACCTCCTGCTGAGTTTGGAGGATTTTGTCATTTTTATGGAAATGACATTTCTTTATGATACAAACATCATTTTTACCACGTTATTATTAGCTCGCTTTCTTGTCTGTCTGTTTATCTGTTTATTTGTCTGTTTGTCTGTTCAGTACAAATTTTGCAATTGATTTTAAACTAACTTCCCGATGAGCTAGAGACTTGAAATTTTAAACATAGCTTAGAACTGGACGACAATGCAATATTTCAAAATTTTTTAAAAAAATTGTATGCGTTTAGGATATATAAGTTATTAATAAATCTAACCGTTATACCCCATCGTACGTCATCGCGTTCAGCGTCCCCACTCAACTACGTGTTCCCACTCTGACTCATCCCCACTCCACTGACCCGTTTCACACCGAAGGAACTCAGTGTGCGTTCGAGCTCCGTGCGGTTTTTACAAAGTTACTATCTATTATTATGCTATAATAATGTTTGTTTACCAAGCGAAAGAACAGTTACACCGAGATTATTATTGGAAACTATTCATATGATTAAACAACAGACCGTAAATCTTAGGTTTGAAACATCTAAGATACATGAATATTACGCATCATTACTAAACCAGTAATGTTGTTATGATGAAATTTCCTATCACATAACTTGTTTGCATTTTGTTTCAGCAGTTGAACAAACACCTATTTGTTCCCACACACATACATATAAAATATAAGATCGATAGAAAAATTTCACACACACAAGACTAAAAAGCTGAAAATAATTATTTAAATAAAAATAAATTTTTAAAAAATACCACGTTTTTAAAACAGACTAAAAAGTCTAAAATAATTTTAATAAAAATAAATTTTAAAAATATATATATGTTTAAAAAAAATATGTTTAAAAATGGACAAAATAAATTTTTCCTAGCCCCGTACAGGTTCCTAACCCCATACAGATAGTCCTGAAAATTTGTGATTGTGACTTTTAATAACTATGAAAATACTTGTAAGATTTAAAACGAAAAACGTGGGGCGCATGCAATACATGGATAATTGATGCATGAATTGTTCACCTAAGTCACTAACAATTTTATTGTATTACAAATGACATGAACTGTTGTGTGTGTTTTCTCAACGGCAGCTACTCTCTACACTCCTTACTATTATCTTTCGCCCCACGTGTTCGTAAATCTTACAAGTATTTTCATAGTTATTAAAAATTCACAATCACAAATTTTCAAGACTATCTGTATGGGGTTAGGAACCTGTACAGGGCTAGGAAAAATTTATTTTGTCCGTTTTTTAAACATATTTTTTTTAAACATGTATATTTGTTTTAAATTTATTTTTATTTAAAATTATTTTATACTTTTTAGTCCGTTTTAAAAACGTGGTATTTTTTAAAAATTTATTTTTATTTTTACAAGTAGAGTTTATTGATTGAAGGAAGCATCATATTATAATCAATATACAGGGTGTCTCACATAACACTTTTCACGATTTTTCAAGTACTTGCGCTAATCTCACATAATGGTATTTTAAACAAATGTTTATCAGTTTTCAATTGGCTATACATTAAAATAAAAAAAGGGTGACATTTTTTTTATTATTGTCAAGGCCACCTTCATTTTTTAAATGGCACTTTGTATTTTTGACTTAATAGTATATTATAGCCCATATCTAGACGAATTCAACGACCTAGTATAGCATGACCTTCGGATGACCTTTGAGTCAAAGAAATTAAAATTTCAACAATGAAGGTGGCCTTGACAAAAATCAAAATGAAAAAATTTTCGAACTTTTTTTTATTGCAATGTATGGCCAATCAAAAACTGATCAACTTTTGTTAAAAAAAATTTTTTGTCAGATTATCGCAAGTACTTGAAAAATCGTGAAAAGTGTTACGTGGGTCAGCCTGTATTTTGTTAAAGAAGCACAATTTTCATTACACATGTCAACAATTTGCATTACTCTCCCTTTTTGCATTTTCACAAAAAACCATGTTAATGTTACACGCTACTGTTGCGCAATTACGTTTATTTTCCAATAAAATCATGTAGGAAAAATACACAGAAACGAGATCGCTTGATACTAAACTAAATTTTACTCTAAAACTAAATCACTCTCTATGATTCAATTTTGCTAAAATCTAGTTAAAGGTAGGATTAATGCAAAATTGAATCACAAAGAGTAAATTCCGTGTTTTAGTGTGGTATACATGTATAGTAAACTTGCAATAATAATGTTTATTAGTGAAAACGCATTGTAAAATTGGCTTTATAAAATCAGACATTTCGTATGCAACAACCAAATATCTTTGCCTAACATGTTTAATTATATTGATGTTGATATATCTGCTCACTTTTCTTGAAAAGAATTCGTATAATCGTCCGTGTTGCAATTGGGATGTTAGAAAGTACTGTGTTCACAGTGCGAAACATTTTCGTGCACGACATATATCAAGGAGTAACTGTTAAACGCAAATACTTCGACAAGTTAACGATCGAAACTTGTGCAATTTTTGTGTAACAAAACAGGAATGTTAAAATACGAAGGGGGTAGCCGAGTATTAATTTCCTTATCGGTAACGCTTTCTTTCACCAGCGGTATTCGCTCGACTGTAATTTTTTCCGCTACAAATATTATTGCTCAGCAGGAAATAATAGCGGTTTTCTCGCCTCCAACTGACGCGCGACGCGACACGTGACGCCACAACGTTCTTTTCTTAAATATTAAATGTTCCTTGCTGGCAGTGATAGTGATAGTGATGAGCAGAGTCAAATGCTATTCTAATTGAAATGCAGTGACTCACATTAATGTTCGGTCGCTCCTAAAAAAATGATAACTTTTTAAATATTGTACCATACGATTTGAACATTTTTGAGAAATTAGAGCAATTAGTTTACTATATGATGTGAAAACAAATTTTTCTAAAAATTTGCAATTGGTCGGAATGTAGAGAAAATACTAAAAGTTGCATTTTACAACTTTTTATGTGGGTCTATATTGAAAATTTGATAGGCATTGAAGGATGTAAGAATCCTTAGATTTATTGCAGTTAGAGGCCGAAAATCGTGAAAAACTGCAATTTTTACCATCTTTAAACGTTTGTAGCTCATTGTATAACGTTGAGCGATTTTGATGAAATTTTCAGAATGTGTTTAATTGATACAGATCTACGAAACGTGTTTTCTAAATTTTCAATATAAGCCCACATAAAAAGTTGGAAAATGTAACTTTCAGTATTTTCTCTGCAATTCCGACCAATTGCAATTTTCTCAAAAATTCTTTTCACGTTGCGTAAGAAACAAATTGTTCTAACTTCTCAAAAAAATCCAAGTCTTGTGGCCAAATATTAAAAAAGTTATCGTCTATCGTGTTAAGAGTGTCCAAATATTAGTGGGAGTCACTGTACGTGTAAAATACCGATTAGTTCTATCGAATACATAAATCAGTAAACGGATATCTTGGCATTTTGTATTTAATCATTAATCATATTACGTAATTTGTATTAAATTTGCATTCATCGAATACCGAATACAATAGTATTTCATATTTGTCAAAGATATGTAAATACATTTACAAAAATTACATTTGCGGTATCACAGGCGAAGAAAACATAAATTACAATAAAGCCTCGATGTAAGAGAAACACTCGAGACCGTGCTGTCTCTTAGATCAGGGCTGCCGTTTAAAGGTATATTTATACTCAAGTTTTGTCTGCTAGACAAAAATCTTGGTTACCCTGGTTTTGTATCTTATATTCATCCATGTCTTACGTCTTGCAGTTCCCTTGGCAATTCAACCACTGTATTTCGGGCCATATATCTTGAACCTTTCGAGAGCGCGTTGACAGTTCCCTGCTGTGCATGGCACAAAAAAAAGGTTCGGGTTAGAGGCTCCACAGCTCCTTAGGTAAACTATCAGTATATCTCCTCTACAACATCAACAACCACCGATTCAAGCGTGAAAAAAATTTGAAAAAATATGGTCGTATTCTACGATTCTTCCTCTTCGAAATTTCGTTAACTTTAATTCGCAGATCCTCGAAAATTGCAAATATTGGATACTTAGAACTGTTATAAAAATATATACAGGGTGAATTCGATAAAGCAGGACACCTAAATATCTCCGTTACTTTTCGTTGTACAAAAAAACTTCGTAGGACAAAGTTACACTGTTTGAAGGGCCACATATAACATTGTAAGGGAAAAAAAAATTTCAAGGTCATTTTTATGAGATTTCAAGGTTATCGATGTTTTTTTAAATGGAATGATATATTTTCGTTAACGTAATATTGTAGCTGACAAAATAACGAATTCATGCATGTAACACAATATGACCTTCAAATGACCTTCAACCCAGAAGAATGGTATAAATAAAATTCAACGTGTAAGATTCATTTGATGTATTTCTGTTACGCCAAATGTTCAAAAATATTCCCTTGAGCTGCTATACATTCAAATGTATCGCAATACACAACATAATAACAGATTCGGTGTTGACAGGAGGACAATTATGATATACCTTCACCTATACGTTCGTACAGAATCGTGTTTATCCACTACTAATTACTCAGAAGACCTTCTTGCTATCAGATTTCCACAGTTTCTAAGATTTCTCGATCAGTTTACCGATGAACGTTTCACAATGCGTTACTCGAAGGAAGATAAGATTGATATGATTTTCATTTATGGAGTCGACAGTGTTTAAGAGAAGCCGTGCAGTTGTACAAGGACCGATTTCCTAATCGTAATTGTCCATCAGTTTCCGTTTACTCCAATTTGTTAAATAAATTCCGTGAAACTGGTAGTGTCGAAAATAAAAAACGTACAAAGGTGAGGACTGTAAGGAATGAAGCAAACACAATTAATGTTCTGGCAGCAGTGAATACAAACCCTCATGCTAGTACGAGGCAAATCGCACGAGGAAGTGGCATTAGTCAAAAATGTGTAGTGCAAATACTCCAGGAACACAAATTTCACCCCTTTCACCTATCAATTCATCAAGAACTTCATGGTAGAGACTTTGTAAATCGTGTAAACTTTTGCCAGTGGGGATTGAGACAATTGATAAACGATGGAGCATTTTTTAATAATGTATTATTTACCGATGAAGCTCTTTGGAGATATCTGCAATCCGTTGTACACGACACAACAATCAATAATGTTCAAGAATTTTGGAATCACATAACAAATGCATGTAATAGCATAAAAAGAGATGCTCTAATTATGGCAACAACGAGAAATCTAATACAAAGAGTGGAGCTCTGTATCGTAGAAAAATGGATCGCAGTTCCAACATCTGATGTAACTTCATTTATTTTGTAAGAAATAAGTTTTCATTCAAGTTACGTTTGCACAACCCTGTATATGTATTCATTTTGATTTTAGATTTTTAAATGTAATTTTGTAATTTATGTATATACCTCTTCTTTCAATTAGATATTTATTCTGTTCCACACACGGTAGGTTTTGAAAATCATAGATATGTAAATTATGCTATGGTCCAGTGTTCAAGTATTCTAAGATCGTTGGTTGTCCAAGCAGTTAAGAAGTTGGACTACCAAGCGGTAGACCGGTGTGCGATTCCCGTCGGGGTTAGAAATTGTTTTTCTCCGTTTTTTCTCCGTTTATTCTCCGTTTAAATTTTCGCGCCACTCTCGACTTCCGTAACGTCACTTTCGTAACATAACAAATACGTTACCCTCAGCAAAGAAGTTTCACTTCAAAAATTGCGAATGTGCGAACGTGCTAAAATTCATTGAAAAATTATTCCTATCAACTGATAATTATCGCATTTTAAATATATATTTTTTGTAATAATTTTTAAATTAATTTTAGTGCAAATTTCATCCCGATATCTCTTAATTATGGTTCAAGAGTTATAG
Source organism: Lasioglossum lativentre (assembly GCA_916610255.1). Classification (NCBI taxonomy): domain Eukaryota; kingdom Metazoa; phylum Arthropoda; class Insecta; order Hymenoptera; family Halictidae; genus Lasioglossum; species Lasioglossum lativentre. The sequence continues at coordinate 21,516,790 of OU744359.1, read as the reverse complement.
TAAAATGTCTTTCTCGATCCAACCCAATGTTTGCGGCCGTCCAAAGCTGTATATCGCGGTGCAGAGTTCACTTTAAGTAATTTTAATTTCGTCAATTTTAAAGTGTCCGCTTTTTTTAAAAACTGGTTCGTAAATGAGACACTTGTGGCTACTATAACGTCATTTCTTTCAAATTTTTAAAAAATCCCTTGCTTTGAAAACATTGCACTTGTCTAAAACAATAAAAATTTTTAAGATATCGAAAAATCTTTCGGTATTCGTTCGTAGGTCACTAAAGACTACAACATATTGAAGTCTTAACAAAATCCGAAACAGTAAACCAAAAAATGTCCGATTTCGCGTGGAATGACACAGCTAGACGACACATCGTTCATCTTGCGAGTGTTCCTATGCGACGTCTCCTCACTGTGTTTGAAAAAAATCATCAAGCTCTGGAGTAATACTGCTTATCGACTGTTTTAAGATTCTAAATAAATATTGAAGACTGCTGTATGAATCTCCTGTTGTTAAGAAGCGGATGGTTAATGCTGACGCATCTTGAGCAGATATTGCTTTTCTCAGTACAGTATTCTGTTTTTCTATTTTTTACCAATTTTATTTAACTAATAGTTAAAATCAGAAGGCGTCATCCTTGTGAAATTTTTGTAATATCCACTTGCGCTTTGAAACTTCAATGCACTTACTAAACTGCCTACATTTGCTGCATTTCTTTGTGAAAATAAATGTGTTTGCCACCGTCTTCTTCAATTTGTTCGTTTATTCTTCGCGGCTAATGAATAATATATAGTATATCTTCCATAGTGTTTCGCAAGAAATAGCAGAAATGGGAAACTGTTCACAGAAACTAATGTCGATTCTCCGTTCCATTCGCCGTTCGGTTCGGCGTTCGGTCCGCCGAAATTAATGTCGATTTTGCACTCCCTTCGCCGCGCCGCGCCGCGCCGTTCGGCTCGTTGTTCGACGCAATGCGCGGCGCATGTTCGGCGAAATGTTCAGGTCTGTACGGAGCTTTAGATTTTGTTTTATACTGGGCATTATTGTGAAATATTTTCATGGAATTTTAATTAATTTCATTGTTCGTACCTTAGATTTATTAGTTTTCTTAAATTTTTGAAAAATAAAGTAAAGATTACGACAAAGTTATAATAAAAATTCATATCTGTTCTATAAATATCTCCTCTTTCTTGATATATTTTACACGCCCTTGTGCCATTTCAATAAGGAAATAAGATCAAAGATGTTGATTCCTTAACCTAACCTAATCACTAGACACTGCAGATCTTTATGCAAAATAAAAATTGTTTGCCTGAATTGCATGAAACAGAAGACATATTACGGTTACTTATTTTCTTTAACGATTTTAATAAATTTAAATTAATATATCAACGTTCTTAAATTCTTTTAATTTCTTTATTGTTTTAAATTGCACAAACTCATTTATGCCATAAATGCATAAAATCCTAAAAAATGTTGAAGTGTATTTGTGCATATCTGCGACGACGTTTGCAAGCTCTGAATTAGAACGTGTATATTCTATGGCGTGAAATACTGTTATTTCTAAACGTCGTTCTTTGCTTCGAAATGCTAATTTATTACTGTTTTTTTTACGAAAATAAAACTATTTAATTTCTAGATAATTAATTATTTCATATTTATTATTTTATACACAAATATGAACTAAGAGAATACTCAAATAAAGCATACTAGCCCGTGTAACTAGTTTGGAAACCTCATGAGATACTCGGGTACCCGGGTGCTCGGTTGTCTCATGAGATACCCAGGTAGTTTTGCTCTAGTTCTCGGGTACCCGGGTAAAGGTTCTAGCTCTAATTAGGAACCATATAAAATATAAAGGTTACTTTGTTTCTTTAAAACAAAGTACTAAATGAGTAATAAATAAACAATTTTAAATATTATTTTAATACAATAATTAATTAATATGTTATTAAAAAATATATATATTTATTACGATAATTATCAGTATATAGGAATAATTTTTTAATGAATATTAGCGTAAATTTCATCCCGATATCTCTTATGGTTCAAGAGTTATAGTAAAATGTCACCTTTCTAAAAACAATCTTAATTTCGTCAATTTTGAAGTGTCCGCTTTTTTAAAAAACAGGCTGTCAAAGGGGACACTCGGGGCTATAGCCTCATTTATTTAAAATTTTTTAAAAAGTTTCTCGCTATGAACACATTGCATTTGTTTAAAACAATTGCAAAATATATGGTGAAAACAACATTTTCTTCAAATGACAACATTTCTAGTAGATACTTTTACGATTTTACTGTAAGATCCTAAAGACTCATTTCCATCGGTTTGTTAGTTCTAGTGTTATAAGTATAATGAAAAATGGGTGACATCATTTTTTTTACACGTGTCTGTAAAATCAACAATTTTTAAGATATCGACAAATCCTTTGATATTCGTTCACAGGTCACTAAAGACTACGCCGTATTCAAATTTGAACAAAATCCGAAATGACCTATGGTCAATTATTCCAATGAATGTTGAAAATAATACCCGCGAACTTTCAAGTATTTACTATATCTTACACTTGCAAATATGTCGGAAATATTGTTTCGAACATTCGATAAATACCATTAATGATTAAGAAGCACGTGTTTTTATTTTCATGATTTACTTTTTTGTAGTCTCTCAAGTTTTATCTAACTTTGTATAATGTAATTACAGTAAAACATGTTCCCGCGACGAAGCCAGTAATTAAAATAGCACTACTGCAAATACAGTTAAAACAGCTTGAAATAACAGCTGCGCCCTTTTTTTATCATAATTCTTCTACTAGTTTAATGAAAACGAATATTGAAAGAGAAAGAAAATGGCGGACACGCTTTGTTCACAGTTCAATCTCACAATTGATTGCAAACTGATGAATTAGTCCCTCCAGCCTAATTAAAAAAAGAAAATCAAACCGTTTTAAAGGTTAGAATGATTAATATTTTCGTTAATAACTGCTTGACGAAGCCGCGGAGAACATTTTCGTAAAGCAAATAGTTTCTTTAAATGACCTTAGGAATTTTCAAGGAAATACAATATTTTTTGTGACACCATATATATGTACATATATTTTTTGAGTAATATATGTATATCACATATTTATAATTACGTAAAGTAGTACTCTTGTATTTAACCCTTTAACTGTGGGTGTGGTTTATAAACCACATACTAAAATTATAGCCAGAGGTGGGTGTGGTATATAAACAACATGTTAATTTTTGATAATGTCAAATAGCGGCTGGGACTTATATACCACCGCAATAAAAATAAAATAAATACAATAAAAAAAAATCTTTTCAAATAGAATATCACATCAGTAATTTAATTTAAAATTAGAATGTATATATTTATTTTAAAAGTACCCGCAGTTAAAGGGTTAATAAGTAATTTTAAAACTGTTCGATTATCCGAACCACCTCAGTCCCAATTAGTTCGAATAATTGACGCTCTAAGAAGTTCATACGAATTGATTAGGGTCCAGATATTTATGGACTAGAGTGTACGCATTATTGAAAAACTGATATAATTTATTTTCGAACGACTAGAATAGAAATTACTGCAATCAATTCTATTGTATTATCTGACCTGATGTTATCTAGATGATTTAGTCTCCTTATGTTTGGAGATTATTATTAAAGAACAGACAAGATTTACTTCGAACAGATAGAAAATCTTTGGTCGATTCTATCATCCAACTGACATGACGTGTTATCTAGATTATTCTAGATTATCAAGGAGTATTAGATAAATAGTTTTTTTTTCAATTTTTTCACGAAAATATCATTTTTCGCGATTGGAGAAGGGTTACCTCAAAAGGTACAAATTAGATTAAAATATATTTGTCGAGTTTGTTTTCCACAATTTTCGGAAAGAACAACACGTCGCGTCGGTTCGCGTAGCGATTTACGAGACGGTTAATGAATGATTGAACAGTACCCATAATTACCAACCGGATGATAACCTTCGACTAAACGGCTTATCGTACGTCGCGTAATCTAAAGCACAGATACAGCAATCTTAGTTTTATATTCCATTATAACACTGCTGCAATCGCAAATAAATTCTGACACTTCGAATGGCGAAAGTGAAATCAATTCTCCGCGAAACAATCCTACATCGCAGAGGTAACTACGTCACGTGGTACTCGATTTTCGTTCGAACCAATACACCGTGGAATTGGCTTTTATATCAGCACATTTATGGCACCTGTGCTTTTGATCGCAAACCTAAAGTTTGATTTTCTGTTTTGAAATTATTTTTAGATATTTACAAGATAGAAAAAACGAAACTGAAATATTATGATTATTTAATAAGTTTAAATTTAAATATTTATTTTTTTAAATAATAACTCATATATATATATAATTATAGTCAAATTGTAGAAATAATATAAATTATCTGCAAATGAAGAATTAGGTTCTTGTAAAGAATACATATTTTATATTTATTTAAAATTTTATGATATAAAAGTCAGGAAATTTTTAATTTTTTTTTCTTAATATTTTTAGTGTACTTTATGGTTCCTATTTATCTATCTTGTTAGATAACTATTTGTTACGCAAAAATTTAGACTTGAAATTTCTCCTTTTAAAGAATAAATAATAAAATTCTTTTAAAGAAAAACGTATAAGACTTTTACTAGCGCGGCTGTATTTTAAAAATTAGATAAGCAATAAAACGATAAGAAAATATACTGAACACAATTCATTTATATGGTTTACCTGAAACTCTAATATTAACAGATATCTATATATTTTATACCTAATCTTCCCTTTTTTGTTAAACAATTTATCATCATTTTTGTTGCAAAAGTCAACCACTTCATTCGCAAGAACCAGTACAATAACATGTACTTTCAGAATTGATTTATTTAACCGATGTCAATTATTAAACAAACATTCCCATCGAAAAATGTGGGTCAAATTCAAATTTTTTGGCTACATCAATGACTTAAATCGTAACAATTGACTTTATGATTAAGGTAGTGCATAATTATAATCTGTTTTCAATGGTTGCAGAAATACATTAGAAATTGTTAGTAATGTTGTTCAAAGAAAAACTATATGTATTAAATCCCTTTAAAAGACTACGCTGTCAAGATTAATACACAGAGCACAATTTCAGAATCAGGAGTTTAGAAATAGTGCATAATGTATTAGGTTTATTAAGAAATGTCATTGACTAACGCATACATGAATTCTAGATAAAAGTAACCTAATTAGTCGACGAGAAATTGTATATCGAAGTCGATGATAACTACTTTAGTAGAATTGATAAAGTCAGTAGTAAACAATTTTTTCAGATCAAATGTCTTACTCGAAACATCAGTTTTATGGTTACAAAGTATTCAGATTCTGTCACTCGAATATTTCTCTTGACAATAAAATCTCGAAATAGTCAGAAAGAAGTTTAGAAAAAATTAATATTTAGCTGTATCCGCAATATGCACTAACAAGAAACGCATTTATACAGAAAGTGTTACAGGATGACGTAAAAATATGTGCTGCAACATTAAATACGTTATTTATTTAAAAATCTCAGATTATTTAAAAGTACTTTGACAGGATTTTGTTGGTTACTCGATATTAATTATCGAAGTGTATCGAAATATTATTATTAGACAGCGGATTAAATGCATTTATGACAAAAGTGAGTAGGTGAAGTTTAAAACGGTAAAAACATTAGAAAAATTTAAAAATACTATTATATTATTATCAACCTATTAAATACATTAAGAAAGAAAATATGATCTTTAATTAGAAATTTAATATACATACTACACTTTCACTTGTTGCAAATGTATTATTTGGTATATTTATCACCGCATATTATCATGGATTATACAATTTTTTAATGTATGTCAATAACTGGCTACCCACTTTCAATTTTTTTAGAACCTTCTTTAATGTTTTTGTTGACAGATGTGATTATCATGTTCTTGGATGTTCATAGAAAATGTTAACCGGAATTAATTGAAAAAAGTGTTCTTCTTTATATTATTTATGTTGCATAAAATACGGCTCATAAATGTTATTATTTTTTGTAATAGTGTGTTATTATTGTTTCATGTTAGGTATTGAATTTTAAGTTTATTTGTTTATTTTCGCCGACCATAGTGTGTTAAAATCAATTAGGGAAGAATGACACTTATTAAATTAATGAGTAAAATTTGAAAAATTCCTATGCGGCCTGAAAATTATTTTTGATTTCATTAAGCTATGCTCAATTGAAATTTAATTTAGGTAGTTGTAACCTAGCAAAATTAATATAAACTAATTTTAAGTTATAAGTAGACTCCGGATCTTTATACAAAATAAAAAGTTTGTGCATCAATTGCAAGACACAGAAGTTAAATATAAAATATTCTTCTCTAATAATTTTAATATAGTGAAAATAATATATTAATACTCTTAAAGTCTTCTAATTTTTTCACTGTTCTAAATTGCATGTACTCATTTTTACCATAAATGCATAAAATCCGGGGTCTAGTTATAAGTCATATTGTATAATTTGTAATGTATATGGTATGTAAACCTTATATGGTTTAAGCTATAAATAAATAATAATAATAAAGTATGAGCAGTGAAGTAGTATTTATGAAAGAATCTTTATGTATGTCGAAAAAAATGGAATTTGCGAAAGAATTTTCGGTGTAGCAGTTTAAATAAAGGAAAAAGTTGATTTTATTGAAGAATTGCTTTGTTCGAATATGCAATTTGCAAGCAGTATCGATCAAGTGTCGATATTTGGTCGTTATCGGTGACTAATTGTAAATATTTTTCTGTTTATGCGTAAAGCCATCTTTCGAAAGAGAGATACCTAGAAGGTGGGAATCGATACAATCTGCTTTCCTTCGAAGGTGTCGTGTCACGAGCGCGATCATTGTTTATCCAAAGAAAAGGAAAACCCGAGGCAAGCACGCGATGCGACGCGACGTGACGCGACGCTAGTTCTCTTGTCGCTTCTGTCACGTCGACAAAATGCAAAAATGCGCATTGCTATGCACACGTAGATATGCGCGCGCGCGTACGGTATTTCTGCTCGGGCAGATACGCGTGGGCGCATTAAAATAGCGGAGTAGTAGAAGAAGAGAGTACAGGTGTGCGACTGACTCTGTATTTACCTTGGAAGTTGGCGGTCCTGGGCGAGTGATGCGCGGTGTTATCTTCGCCGCCACGTGTCCATCGAAGTAATTAATTCATTACACGAACGCAACTCGGGGGCGAACAATCCCTTCCTTTCTCTAGTTTAAATAATACAACACTTTCCAATTGGCACTGGTTTTTCTCCAACTTTCAATTTTTCACAATAAATCCTCTCCAGTGGGTGGAGGGGGGGGGGAGGCGCTGTACCCGTTATTCCCGTTTCGAGTTTTAAGCGCACCACACTTTCCTTCTCTCCGGCCGACACTTCAATATTTCCGAACAAGCTTTTACTCCACCAGCTCTGCTCGAGCTGATCGATAACGACGCGCGCTCTGTAGCAGCTCTCCGTCAAATTCCCCCGTTTCCGATGATGGAATTACCTTCGACTTCCGGGACAGACTATCCTGTAGAACACGTGGAAATTATTCGTGGCGAGGAGTCGAGAAATTGTCTCCCGCAGAATTCTCGCGACACAAATGGAAACGACAGATTTTTATTCTCGAATCGAACCGAAGCGAAGCAAAGCAAAGCGATGCGATGGGGAGACCTGTTGCGTGCGTAGCGCTCGGGTTTACGTTGTTTCCTGGACGTTCAGGAATGCGCGTGAGAGGTGAGTGAACGTGAGCCTCTATTTTTTTCTCTTCGAAAGTTTTCGGTGGTTACGATCGCGATACTTTCCTGCCAGAACTAGTTCCGTCGACAAATTAACCACACCGACAACAATCGGTTGTCGCGAAACTGCTTATACAATCGGATTCCTGTATGTCCACTTGGGAAAAGTGAAACCATGTACGAATAAAAATACAAATTTCGTAGTACCGCGAGCGAAACGTATTACAGGAGAATAATTTCCCGCTAGCTGCTCCTGGGAATTATTAACTACTCTGGAGGCTCAAATATTTTCAGTTTTCCAAACTCGACGTATAATAAATTGAAAAATGCTCTCGGCGCACGGTTTCGATCAATAATAAAAAAACTAAGCAATTTTGCAATATTTAAATTCTCAACGTTTCGATCCGAATTTGGATCATCCTCAAGAGAGATGCGTCTGAAATTATATATATAATTAATATTTTGTAAATTTAACAGGGGGGACAAACTGATTATAATTAAATTTTTTTAAATCACGACGAAAATCAAATATTTTCAGTTTTCCAAACTCGACGTATAATGTCCGAAACTCCCTAATTTCGTCCGATACAGATTCATGCGTTCTTTAAGGGTCCGATAACCGAGTTGGATAATTCGACCAACAATAATAACAGGTTGATGACACAACGGTAAAATGACACACGTGGATTCAGCTGCGTAGAAGGCAGAAGCGGGCCAGCAAAAGAACAACTGCTAAGAGAAATTTTCTCTTCTCACCGTTCACTTCCTCTTCGAAGTCGGAGAATATCGCATGTTCCCACTGAGATCGACGGTATTACGTTAATCCAGAATTTCTTAAAACTTGGGGATTAATCTCGCAAGGTACGCGAGAATAGTTTGCCTCGCATCGGCGGATTGTTGATCGATTTTTAGATTATGTATTGGGGGATTCCTGCGGGCTAAGAACACATCAAGTTGACTCAGCGAGCAAGCTGTTCGAGCAGAAAGAGAGTACCGGCGCGGCGCGGCGGCCGAGGAGAAGAAAAAGGGGAATTCAGCACGCGACGGAAACGCGTGTCCATTTCCCATTTCCACCGCGATCGTCTCGAAGTTCTCGTGGTGTGTTACGAGGTCACATCCGCGTGTAACCGGCTGTATGTCGCGTTCGCCTACGTGTGGGTTCTTACGCGCGACCGAGTCGTTTGCTTATCCTCGTGCCTTTTGACTCGGAAGTCGATGCGAATATTCCGGCTGAACGGACATTGACGTTCCGTCGAATATATCCGAGGGGGGGGGGGGGGGGGGGGGGAGGCAGCAAGTGTTTAATCGTCATCCCGGTAAATAAAGATAGCGGTGCTCCCCATTATCGATTAGATTTCTCTATTCGGCTCGACACGAGAACAAAGCTAGCTAGCAGTCGCCGAGAAATCTTGATTCGATTCGATTCGATTCGATTCGATTCGATTCGATTCGATTCGATTCGATTCGATACACGGAGAAGCCACGTTGGATACACGCACGAACACGTTTAATCAATCGCGTGGAATGAATTTGCGAACGCCGCGCCGCACCGCGCGTTCGCACTCCCCGGTATACTGTCGTGTTCCATCCGAGGCGATCTCGCGTCTGCTTTTCACCAGAGTACTATATATGTACCGTTAATTGTGCCCGATTCCATTCGATTCGATCCGATCGAGACGCACAATAAGATTTCTCAGCTCGTCCGGTACTTTTATTTTTTAACTCCCGGTTGTACAGCTGTAGAGAAGAAATGGGTTATAGGGACAGAACAACTGAGGTAGGAGGAGAGGGGGAGAGAACGTCCGGAATAATGAGGAAACACTTCACTGAAATTCCTTGTTCGATACGGCCGCGTGGATAAAACGACGACGTCGCCGTTAACACCGGCTCAACAAATCGGGATCGGTTGCAGATACACTTGGCACAAGTAGTCTCGGCTGACCGAGCGCCCGATCCGGACTGACTATAACTGTAAACGATCACTTGTCGGTGCCAAGCTTACCCCCACTGTGTGACACGAAACGGATCGCTCCCCACCAGAATTTGTGCGCATTTCGGTGTGTGTGTGTGTGTGTGTGTGTGTGTGTGTGTGTGTGTGTGTGTGTGTGTGTGTGTGTGCGTGCGTGCGTGTGCGTGCGTGCGTGCGTGTGTGCGCGCCTCTCTCTCTCTACGTACGTTTGCGTTGTGTGTCAGATCGCAACAAGCAGCGAGCCAGGCCGAGTCGAGTCGAGCGACGCAGCGCTATGCGGCACGGCGCGGCAGCGCGGCGTGTTGCTCCACGACGCTCCACGCCACAACGATAGAACGATACAACGCGTCGTGTCGTCGAAACGCGCGAGCTTCTGCTCTTCCAAACCAGTTCCTCCCGATGCGCTCCGTTACTGCCACCTTCGTCGGTTCCGATTCAGAAGCGTGTGTTCCACCTGCTGCCACACCGCACCGCACTCGGATCGACCGAATCCAGCGAGAACAAGCCCTAGTAGCACAAAAATAGTTTTTATCCCACACTTTTTCATATGAGATAGATATTTGATCTAACTATTGTATACATGTACAAGAAATGCAAATTGAATGTTTAGAAAATATAAGCTAAATATTCAGAGAATATGCACTAGATATTTAAAAAATATAATCTAAATATTCAGCGAATATAAACTAGATATTTAAAAAATATAAAGTAATCTTTTTAAGAAGAAGTTATAACAAAAATTTAAAACTATCCATATATACATATACAATTCTAAGCACTGCTTGAGGGAATATTCCACCTTTGTCTTCGAACGGACCTTATTAGAATTCAGAAATTTTTATGCAGTTGGCGGGATTTGAACTCGTGCCCTACCCCTTTACTTGATGTTAGGTTTATTAATTTTTATTCTTATGAAGGCTCAAATTATATCAAATCATATAATTAGAAGAGATAAACTTCTATTCAAAAAATTTTTTAGATAAAAGTCAAACTACTTTTTTTTAATGAAGCATATTATTAGTATATTAACGACAAAGACATATATACATATTTCCTTAAGTACTTCAATCGTAGGTAAGCATAGAAATACATACAATATATTTGCTAAATAAACAAAAACATTTTATTGTGAAAAACGTAATATATAATATACTGTTATAATATATGTAATGTTTTAAATAATTATTTATAAGTTAAGTTTTATTCTTGATTTAGGTGTTGCTAAAAATAGAGACACGACTTGTTTTATTTCGATGTCCGTAATAGACGCCTGACTTCTTTTGTTGCTACTGTGAAATAAAAAATAAAATAAGTTCCATATTATATATGTTTTAAAACAAAACGTAAAAGTTATAAGTATATTTACCAGTTACAGCATCATACAGTTTTTAATTAATGTTCTTATAATATAAATGTATGTCGATTAAGTGACACACACGAATTCAAAGTAAATTAAAAGTAAATATTTTACTTAAAATATTAAATAAAGATTTATTTTATATTTGAAACCAATATTTCATTCGTAATATGAAAGGTGTGTATGTTTCTCATATTCTGGAACAAATATTTCTCCATGATAATCATAAAATATTTCCTGCATATTTAAAAAAAAATATTCTATTTCTAATATTAAATAAAGATTCATTTTATAATGAGAAAAAATATTTTTGTCATAATATGAAAGAAGATCTGTATATTAGGAAAAAATATTCTGTTTCCAATATTAAATAAAGATTCAGTTTATAACAAGAAAAAAATATTTTTTTCATAATACGAAAAAAATATTACCTGTATATTAGGAAAAAAATATTCCATTTCTAATATTAAATAAAGATTCATTTTATATTCAGAAAAAAATGTTTTTCTCGTAACATGAAATAGATATTTTCTGCATATTTAAAAAAAAATATTATTGTTACTTAATGTAAAATAAATATATTGTATGTATATATTTGAATATTCAAAACAGATTGAATCTCTTTTTAACACCATATGAATGTGTATACAATATTTTGTGCTACAAAAATATTGGATAAATATCTTTTTCAAATATTGAAAAAATATATTTTAAGCCACACTTTTTCATATAAAATAAATATTGGATCTAAATATTGTATACATGCACAAGAAATGTAAATTGAATGGTTAGAAAATATGAGCTAAATATTCAGAGAATATAAACTAGATATTTAAAAAATATAATCTAAATATTTAAAAAATGTGAAACCAATATTCGAGAAATATAAATTCAATATTTAAATAACATTCAATACAATCTTCGAAATAAAAAAAAAGTTATAACAAAAATTAGAAACTATCCATATATATACTTTCTAGTCTATGCACTGCTTGAGGAAATATTCCACAATTTGTCTTCGAAAGGACCTTATTAGAATTCAGAAATTTTTATGCAGTTGGCGGGATTCGAACTCGGGGCTTACCGTTTACTTGATGATGTGCTTCCTCGCTGAGCCATGCGAATCTAGGCTCAAATCATATCAAATCATGTAATTAGCAGAGATAAACTTCTATTAAAAAATTAAATGACACGCACGAATTCAAAGTAAATTAAAAGTAAACATTTTACTTCCAGGATTGAATAAAGATTTATTTTATATTTGAAACTATATCGTTTTAGTGCTCCAAATTAGTGATGGGCACCATCGACTAAATTCAACTATCGACTAATTACTATTTAGTTACTACATACTATCGAATATTTAGTCGACAGTTTTTAGTCGACTGAAATTTCGTTTTAGTAGTTACGTCTAGATTGAGGGCTATAGTATATGCCTACGTATAGGTCAGTATAGGTCTCATATCATCCACGGTATACTAATTCTAGCTGTACAAAAATAATTTTTCTCATTTATTAAAAAACGTATTTAATTGAGAAAATATCTTATTAGACATAATGAACCAAATAATTCTAACAATTATATCTCATTATTTCCATTTTTTACCCATTAACGACTATTATATATAGTTAAATGTTCCGAAACTGCGGTATATGTTAATGACTAATTTTAGTAAGGTAATGAAAGTAAAACTAATAAAGAAAGTGAATTTTTAAAGGAAGTAAATAAAATGAACCATAATCGAAAGCTTTTTTTTTATGAATGAGTAAATAAAATAAGGTTATACTTTGACACAAGCATATACAAGCTGCAATTTTTTTCTATATTTTATCTATATGTAGAAAAATTAGATTGCTACTTATTAGTGAGAAATCCAATCCGATTATATAGACCACTTAATTATAGTTTGTAATGCGAATATTATATGTAATTAAGAAAAAAATATCTAATATTGACAGGTATAATTATAAAATACTATTTTTTCTTTAAGTTATGGTTAATATTTTATTCCCATAAATGCAATATATAAGTATTGTTATTTAATAATTGTATAATACTTGTAGTATAATAATTGTTATTTATACTACATACACATACTTATAGAACGAATTATTCGATATCGCTAATGAGTTAATGTATTTGATAGTAAATCTTATAAAATGTATTCAAAACTCCCGCCGTTAAGCGACTGATTCAGTTACTGAATTTAGTCGATAGTTTAAAAAATCAGTCGACTGAAAATAGTAGTTGCCTACTATCGATTTAGTCGATGGTGCCCATCACTACTCCAAATGACTTTTTTCCTTAATAGTTGCTTCATTTCCATGTACATATTTTGCAAACTTATTTCGTTCATAACATTTTAATACAAAACAAGTCAAGGTCGATTCTAAAATAGAATGTTTGGAACATAAATATATAGTATATTGTACATGTAAATAATAATTGTAAATATTGTAAATTCTGTAAATACCTTTGTTACTTATAAATATATTGTATTGTTCGACGAAGAAAATATAATGCTAAAGAAAATTATTTCATTTGCATATAGTTATTGTTACGAGCCAGGGCCGCGAGCAGCGCGTGTGGCTGGCGAAGGGTTATTACCCTTGGAATAAGGTTACAATTTGTTAGTTTGAGGAATAGAATCAAGCGCAGACGAACCTGAACAGTAGTTACTACGTGAACAGTGAGCTGCTACGATGGTGTAGGAAAGACACGCAGATGAACCTGATGCGTAATTGCGTAATCAGGGAGCTGCTAGGAGGTTGTAGAAGGGCACGGATGAACCCAATACAAGATTAGATAGCTCCTGGGAGGTTGGATGAAATGCAGACGAACCTGATGCGAAATCGCGTAACCAGGGAGCTGCTAGGATGCGGACGAACCTGATGCATAACCAGGGAGCCCCAAGGATAGTATAGTTTTCGTGGACGAACCCAGTGCGAAAGTGGGGAGCCACTAGGTTGGATAAATCTTTGTTTGGACTATTAGTTTGGCGCGAACGAACCTGATGCGAAATGAGGGAGTCGCTAGTATTGTTAGTAGGCCTCGTAACTAGTATAATTTAATTGATACAATCCGAGCGGTAAGATTGTATCGCGAGGGAACGTTCAATTACTAGATTAGGATTTTGGTCAATAATTAAGGGTTTAAGAAAATTATACGATTTACCAAATAACACAAATATATTCTAATAAAAAATGTGTATGTACAGATGGTGGTGTCGCGACTGAATTGAAGTAGAAGTGTATGTATTATTACCTAAGATGCTCGGTGTTGACGCACTGGCAATACGGGGCCTGATAGTACTAGTAATGCCAAATAGACATTAAACCGAACTCGCGGAGTCTGTAAGGTTAACTTTGATCGAAGGGGAACTTTAGTTCGATCTCACTAGACGTGGATTCTAACGACTGCAACACGACGTGACACTACTCGTGTCTAGACTAGTACTAACCAACGAGAGTAAAAATACAAGGGTTTATATACCCCAAAAACGGGAGGGGTAGTCTGATTTTAATCTGCAGTTACATGGGACTGCGCTCTCGTTTTTTGTGGTTTTCCATTAAATCGGGCCATAGTTCGATCTTCGTCAAGAGGGTAGATTTTTAGAAGGGCCTGTTATCTAGGACGTTTCCTGCCAGAGACGCTCTTGAAGAGATTCCCGTGAGAAAGTCAAAGGAATCTCTTCTCATATCGTAACATACACGGTACGTTTCTCCGTTATTTCATCGATCTGAAATAAATAGACTAGTTTTCTAGCTAGTGTGACAAACCTAGGGGTGTCCCGAAAAAGATACGAAGGTCGAAGAATAAGTAACTGACTGGCAACTCAGGTTGCCTATGCCAATTTTTTGTATTTAAATTGTTTTTCGAAAGACAAAGGTGATCATCAGTTTTTTTTTAAATGGAGTGCAATACGGTTTTTAATGTCATATGAACCCGTGGCTCAAGACGAATTCACTCATATGTAATACAATCACTTCCAAGGTCATACAAGGTCAAAAATAATAGAGACGTTACTGATTACGAGAAAAGCTCTAGTCCAATTTACCGCGAACACCCTATACAGGTTTCGGGTTTAAGGTGGTATATTTCTGGTTTTTCATTTCTTAAAAATCGATTTTTTGTTGCATTCTCCTTAACTTTAAGTGTTGTAGAATAATATGTGTGCGAAAGGATTTCTCTGAATTCGTACGTAGTTTTAGGTGCCGGAAGAATGCATCTCGCGTTGCGAGAATCTTTAAACGCGTTTCAATTCGAAACCATTTTCTTCGAAATGGTTGCCACGATATTTCACGTTCTACTAGTCGACCAATTCACTTGTTAGAGGATCTTCTGCACATGCTGAAGACCACAAAATATTTAAAAAATCAATAATTTCAGTTCAAAATGCCGCCATCTTGTAAATAATAAGATTTTGAATTTATATTTGTCCATATCGATTAATATATTTAATTCTTCATTTTTTTGTATAGGACCGGAATCATCGTAGCTGTAGTCAACAAACATTTTTTATAACAATCTCTATAAAAAAATATACAACTCATGTTATTTCGATTATTTTTCCTTAAAAACAATAACTTATTGTAGTCGAAATACCCAAATAAATATGTGTGAAAAATTCTAGTGCAAATAGTTCAATATTTGTTTAATTCAAAATATTTTTCGAATCTCACTAATTGTTTTATTAAAATATTTTTCTTTATTGGCAAAAAAAACGACATGGTAAACCAGAATATCAATTAATTAATTAAATGTTTAATTTTTCGCGATTTTCTCAAATCCCGGTTTTTTATGTCGGTGAAAGCGATTACTCTAATACTAATTGAGACATTACCATTAAGAAAGTTCAAAGCATACTTAAATAAATTCTTCTGATAGTTTAAGTAAATATTTATTGTTTTATTAACAGAAACGTTTGTACTATTTGCGATTTGTTACGGTGAAGAATCTGCCATTCCGAAAACTTTCAACCAATGACGTTCAATTCAATGCTACACCCTGTCCAATGAGAGGAGGCAGTAAAGTACCAGCGTGCGTCCTTATCTGCCTCGTCTCGTTGGACAAGGTATAGTGCAAGGTATCATGCGCTATGTCCGTGCAATCAACATTTATTTTGAAAGACTATTTCAATTGGACTCGAACCATTTCAGAAAAAATTATTTATAATGTCAGATCTATCCGCAGTTCAAAACTACTTGTTTAATATTTTTTACTGAAACGTATTTTTACTTTAAACGTATTATGGTTTCATTAAAATGTCAAAGCAATCTTACTACATGTTGAAATCGTCCCATTTCGGTTTAGGAAGGTATATATTTGACAGTTCGTCCGTCCTTTCAGCCAGCAAGAGGTAGAAATGTCAGGTCGGCGTGGCGTTTTAGGGTCCCTATTGTCCTATGCCTCTCTTAAGAAACTTTCTAAAAGAAAGACGGACGACGTTTTCGAACAGTAACCCATCGACTCTGCGTACAAATCTGCAGGAAAACCGAAACATGTGATTGTCGTATACCTGCTATCTACCATCAGCTGTACAGTTCGTTGACCTGACCGTACAACCCTTAGATTTCGGTAGTGTCGTACACCTGAAGACATCTGTGCAGTTCGTCACCGAATGACCCAGTGACAGTGACACACATTTCGAAGCATTTTCAATTATAAGTTTTTACAAATATCTCGTAAACTAAAGATGCGAGGCAAAAAGTGTAAAGGGAAATGTTGTTCAGAATCATGGTCTTTACAACGTATCCAAAGCTCATCGAAATCGGGACATAATCGAGAAACTGTTGTCTGTTACTTCGCGGCGAACTGACAACACTCTCCTCCCCCCGGCTCGTCGCGCTGACCGTGCCACCGAGCGACTAGGCGCGCTCTGGTTGGTCCGTGTTTTTCGTTAATAACTCCTAAACAAAGCCGCGGACGCCATTTTTGCTAAGGAAAATGTCGCTTCAAATGACCCAAGGAACCTCCCATTTCCCGCTTACGCAGTCGTTTTGGGACACCCTGTATACAGGGTGGGGCACTAACTGTGTCCAGTTTGAATATTGCCGTTATTTGTAATAATATTAAAAAATGTTATATAGAAAACTTACACGGTATAGAGGGAGACATATTGTGACACAAACATTTTCTGCGTGGGTGTAGGCATAGAGGAGATTTCAAGGTCATCTCTATTTTTTTAAATGGAATCCTATGTTTTTTTTATCACGATGTGATAGCCAGTGTTGAGACGAATTCAGCGAGTTATCGTTGAAGGTCATACAAGGTCAAATGTGGTAGTAAAGTAAACTTTATTACCTTACAGGAGATGCTCGAATTGGTGACCGTTTGCGTCAATGCAAAGTTGCAATCTTCGTATCCCTGCATCACGTGCATGTCTTATCGTTTCTGATTATATATATATATACACATACCGAGTCGCCGAGATAAATTCGGAAAAATCAGTGAATAAAGATAAACAATTCAAATTCCAGGAAAATGTCAATATATTCTTTCTCCAGTTTGTAATGCATGGAATTACTCGATGCAGCGTCCATAATGAACCAACTGCAGGCTCGCTTCACCTCCTCCTCGGTTATTTTTGTTATTACCTATGCAATGGTGGGCTTTAGGGTATTTTTGGTACTGTGATGCTTTGCATTTACCTTTGCCTCGACTATGTCGCACACGTAATGGTCAAGGGGGTTAAACTTCACGTCCGGAAACCAAAAAGGTTTTAACTTTTTCTATGCAATCTTGTAGTTCTTGGCGAGAAAATGCTGAAAATCCAAGTTTTAATGTTAGGAATGCAGTAGTTCAAAAGTTATGCGTGTTTAAACTTGAGTGGTTTTACGCGTTTTTGACAGGTAAGGACGCCGCCATGTTGATTTGTAGTGAGCGTCGCGCATCGTCTAATGAGCGGAGCCGTTAATTGGCAGCATAAGTACACGGTGATATGCTGATCTTTGTGTACAATTATAATATACTTTGTATGCATCCTTACCGAAATAATACGTACATTATTTACGATATGCGCGGTATTACATGATATGTAATTTCTTTAATAAAATATATATTATTCTTCAATAACTAGTCTTAATTTATGACTAGTCCTATCATTAATTCGTCGAAATTATTTTTCAGGTGTTTAACTGCAACTGCCATTAGACAATTGTCTAACAAATTTTGTGGTGAACACAATTCCGTCCATGGTCGAATTTCACACGTTCCAGTTGATTATTAGAGATACAGATGCCTTCATCTCCCTCGAAAAAAGACTTGGATCATTATAGTTATTCTTGTCATACCACCAAATGTTTCAGAATTTAATAATAGAATATTTAAGATCTCACGGCATATCTCCCTGTATCAAGTCATTTTGGAGTAGTATACTCCACTGATACTTTCCACTAAACATACATCTTCACGTGATATAACGATTTCATGAAAAAAGTTACTACATATTATACTTCTGTTACGATCAATTGGTGAAGGTATTATCATTTAGAAGATTTGGCTTATTGTAGCGATTCAGTTTTAAATTGAAAAAATTATTTTGTAAATGTCACCTTGAAATTGGAGGTCTAAACGTTTAAGAGAAGGTATTGTGTACATTGACGCTTCTCGTCTACGGAATACGCCTTGTTTCAATATGGATCCAGATGGAGTATTCTAAACTTGACGTCGTGTGTTTTTTCAGGTAAGCAAGCTGTTACATACATACAGTATGTACCTATTCTATAGTAGCTACCACGTAGTTGTTCGTTCCAAAAACAGACCGCACGTCGAGTTTGCGCATTCAGTATCATAAATTAGTTTACGACACATTTGACTTACGTAATAGTTTTGAATAGATCGTTCTTTGTAGTAACAAACTCCTATTCCGAAACCGATAGGAATTTTCGACAGCCACCTCTTAACATCACGATACACCAATCACGGCAAGAACAGAACTCGACAGAGAACAAATCAAATAACACTATACTTTGATATTAGTTATCAAGTTTTCACTAAACATAGGCGTAAATAAATAGCCTATGGCTGGGGCCGTATAGCTTTGTTGCAGGAATATTAAAATTGTTCAAGGATTCTATTCTATGTTTAATTAATGTAAGTCTTTTATTGTACTGTCAGGAGATTTTTAATAATAAAACTAACAAGTATTATTATTACTTCAGGGTGAGGCACTTAAGACTCCCACCGAAAATATCTCCGTTGCTTTTAGTAATACGAAAAAATGTTTTAGGAAGAAAATGTTTCGTTCAGTGCGGCAACTATTGTGACGGAGAAGTTTTTTTCTCTACGTCATATTTTCCGATATTTCAAGGACATCGTTGCTTTTTAAAATGGAACGACGTATTTTGACTAGTGTAACATTAGTGATGTGAAACATTGTCGAAAGATATCTCTTGTTTATAAACTGCCGTACCGTGCAGCACTTTGTGTCATATTATATCAGTATGATTTCAGTTTCAGTTTCGAAATGTCGTATTCGACCGGTGAAAAATGTGATATTGTAATCGTCTACTGCGAATGTAGACAAAACGTAATGCAAGCTCAATTACAATATGCAAGAACATATTCTGATCGGAGACATGGTAGTGTTCAAACTATCAGGAGCGTCTTCAAGCTCTTTCGAGAAACTGGAAGTGTAAAGCAGAAAAATCGTGTACGAAATAAACAAAAAACAAATGTAAATAATAAAATAAATATTTTAGTTTCTGTAGTTGATAATCCACACATTAGTACACGCAAAATCGCCAGACAGTCAAATCTTAGTCAGAGAATCTTAGTGTTAAGAATTCTACACCGGCATAAATTTCATCCTTCTCATTTATCATTACACCAAGAATTATACGGAAACGATTTCCAAAACCGAGTAAATTTTTGTCAATGGGGGCTGCGCTAGAATCCGGAATTTTTTAATAATGCTTTATTCACGGATGAGTCAATATTTACCAATCATGGTTCAATAAACTTACGAAATACTCATTATTGGGCTGTTGATAACTCACATTGGCTTCGCGAAGTAGAACACCAAAGAAAGTGGAGTGTTAATTGTATTGTGCGGTATTTTAAACAGTACAATAATTTGGCCATAATTTATAAATGGAACCTTGACGGGACAAAGTTACGCACGATTTTTGAGAGAAATTTTGCCGGAGTTACTTGAAGACATACCCCCAGAAAATGATAGTGAAATGTGGTTCCAACACGATGGATGCCCTGCTCACTACGCGAGAATATCAAGAGCAGTATTGAACAGAAGTTTTCCTAGCTGTTGGATCGGACGTTGTGGAATAGGTCAGTGGCCAGCACGTTCGCCTGACTTGAATACACTCGATTTTTTTTATGGGGAACATTAAAAAATAAAGTATATGCCAATGTACCAATAACTACTGATGATCTGCGTCAACGTATAGTGACTGAATGTGGGAATATTACCCGCGAGATATTAAATCCTGTGCAATCTACTTTACGAAGCAGGTTACAAGAATGTTTAAATGCTGACGGCCACCATTTTGAACACATTCTTGAAAATGCTAGACAGTACGGCAGTCTTTCGACAATGTTTCAGTGTTTACATCAACAGAACCATGGTAGAGTACGGTAAGCATGAACATGGTCTTCGTACGTTAAGATATGCTTTTTGAAGAATAACTCCTTTGAAGGTCATTTGAAGGTCAACATATTATACATGTTTGAATTTGTCTTTTCATTAGCTATAATGTTACACTGGTCAAAATACGTCGTTCCATTTTTTAAAAAACGACGGTGACCTTGAAATATCGGTAAATATGACCTAGAGAAGAAAACCACTCTGTCATAATAATTGCCCTACTGAACCAAATATATAATTAATACAGAGAATGTGCAGTAATAAAGTAAATATGGCATTCCGTATTATTTTTATGTTCGATTTATTTCCCATTTCCCACAAATAAAAAACATGCATTTTCTAATTAAAAAATAAAAATAACGTTTGAATAATATATTTTAGGCTAAAAATTGAGGTAGGTATCAATTTAAAGAAAAAAAAAAATATCGATAGCAGGACTCGAAACAACAACCTCCCGATTACTAGTATTTCTCTCTACGCCCGCCCTCGGCAACTCATCTGCTTGTTAACTCTTTATAACCGAGTAAAGCGATTTTCAAATGTAATTTTCACGGAAAATCTTGGAAAGCGTGTGCTACTGCCTTCCGAAATTATATATGGAGACGACAGCTTCAAATACTACAAGTTTCAGGAAAATCCGTTTCCCGTCAACCGCGCCGTCTCCTTGTCAGATTGAATCTTACTCGCGTTTACCGTTTATCGGGGCTCGCGGATAACCACGGAGAGTGGCAGGGTCCCATGATTCCCTCCTACGACCGCAAATGCTGCGGAATACATCGCGAAAAACTAGGAAACCGCTGGGGGTGGGGCGGAATGATCTGGCGGTTCGCCCGCAAAGTTACAAGTCAACTCTTTTATTAGCTATCTCTTATCGGCTACGGCTTATGTGTAATCGGGGTATCCGACCTATTTACACAATTTCTCCATTTACATGTCGCTCGTTGTATCGCCCGCGACGCAGAAAGACCGCGATTCGACCCGCGGGAACAAGGTTCCAGTGAGGGGAATCCCACAGCCGTTTGGGACACTACCGGACATATTCCCTCTCGTGCGAAACCTCGTACAGCCTGCTTGCTCCCGTCGCGACGCGTCGTAGGCGACGTTTAAACACTACTATATCCCGGCGATAATTCTATCGAAAACACTCCGGTTCGCGCTTCCACGGTTCTACCTATACTTCGCGCGGTCGCCCTATTCCTTGTCTACGCCGCAGTAAGAGTGAGAGAGAGAGAGAGAGAGAGAGAGAGAGAGAGAGAGAGAGAGAGAGACGTGTGTGATGAAAGTACTTATCGTAATGGCGATTCCGTTTTTCGCGCAACCCCGTTTTGCTGGTATGTCCGAACTATTCGGTCGCTTCGGAAAGAGAGCGACTCTCTTGCCTCCCTTTTGCGTTTAGCTTAGTTTTTCGCGTAAAAAACGTCGAAAAAATCGTTGTTTTGTTTTTTTTAACTACGACGTCGCGGACTTAAAAATCTGAAAAAATTCTATAAACAATGGCTACAAAATTGTTTAAGAAATTCTTTTAAAAAGTTGCAATTATGTGGAGTGATAAGACAAAGAAAAATACTCACATTTCTTAACTTTTTAATGTGAGACTAGTCTTTGTTTTGTCATTCCAAACAATTGCAATTTTTGGAAACCAACTCGTTATCGGTCGAAAATGTTATAAATCGTGAGAACGCTGCGATTTTCGTTATCTTTAATTGTTTGTAACTCATAACAACGTCGATGCTGATTTCGATGAAATTTTATAAATAAGCTCAGCTGACAAAGTTAAGAAAAGTGAGTTATGTAATTTTTTTATCATTCCAAGTAATAGCAATACTTAGAAAAAGTAGTTTAGTCATTGTACAGTAAAGTAGTCCCTTTCATAACATCTCCAAAAAATTCAAGCCATGTATTAGCCTCGAAAAAGACGTCTCATGTGAGATATTACAACGACGTCCCGAAAAAGACGCCTTTAAGTCGTTTTAAAGATGTTTTTTAAAGTCGTAAGACTTTCAGACCTAAAATGGACGTAAAATGGACGTCTGTAAGGCGTCCTGTGTAAGGCGTCCTGTGTAAGGCGTATATTATAAGGTCTAAATAACCTCAAGATTAACTGCTCAACCATCATAAAAATCAGCAGATTCGAAACAAAAAAATCCAACATTGATAATAGAAAACTGCCAATATAAACAGCCCACCTCACAGCCGACAGTAATATTAACAATATCCATCAAATTAAAAAAGTCCTCCACTAAACAATAACATGGGAAAAAATAAAAACTAAAGAAATTACACAATGCTAGAAATGCCAAAGATTAGGGCACTTGTACACAAACTGCAACCTAAGCTTTAGATGTGTCAAATGCGCGGAACCTCATGATATTGGCAAATGCAAAATAACCACCACGCAAGAGAACACAAATAATTTAAAATCCGCCCTTCACGGCCAACGCCCATTCAACCGCATACAAAGGCTGCCTAGTCACTAAAGTACACAAACAAAACATATGAGACCAACTAGTCAAACAAAATGAAACTAACAACTAAAAGATAAACATGATTCAAAAGCTAATAAACTCTAAAATATCCTACAGCCAAATAACCGTGAACATAACAGCCAACGTCACGACCAAAACATATCAACGTAATAGAACCACATCACATCCCACCAATATTCCACTCACCCTATCCCTCCTCACGAATCACAGAAACTCATACGCATATAACCAAACAGCCACCGCATAGTCATCAACCCATTCTAATCTTTTTTTTTTTTTGAAGTGAAACTTCTTATGCCGGGGTGTAAGCCTATTCGCGTCACGGAATTCGCGACACGAAAATGTCTAACGGAAGTGGTGGGGATGGTGAGTAAGACCAGCGCGTTACCAACACCATCTAGGTGGTGTTGTCGTTACTCGCTTTCATGTCGCTGGCAGCTGTCCTGTATACCCCCACTACCCCCACTACTCACTGCTGAGGTTGGGGAGCAAGGCCAGTGCGTGCTATGGCGAAAACACCGGCGGAACGAGCAACAAAGTTTTATGATCGAAAACGTGCTAACAAGCCATCTAAACAGTCAGCAAAGTCTAACCGCCAACGTTGTCACGAATACAGAGCACGACAAATAACATTACGGGTTAATATTCGCGACATTTTAGATAATAATATCAGTGACATTCCACAAGCCGTATCTAGTCAACAGCGATCTCAGGACTACAGAGAAAGGAACGCGGATTTGCGAATTGACGCTCAACCATCGATTACTTTTCATTCGATCGATACGCCATACACGGATTTCATTGCACATCGTAACATTCATAAACAATTTTTTAAAAAATTCACAGACAATCCGATTGGTTTTGTGTGTGGTGTTTGTGATCGTTTGTGGTTTCAAAGTGACTTGAAATGTAAATCAAAATTACGAAGAATTACTGTGAAGCGTCGATTCGGACGTGGATCTTACTAGTGTTGTGATATGCAAGTGTTGTAACCAATCTCTCGGTAGTAATCACATCCCTAATCTCGCAAAATTCAATGGATTCAAATATCCGGAAATGCCACCAAATCTACCAATATTGGATTTAGTGTTAGAAAGACAAATTTCTCCTCGCATTCCTTTTGTGCAAATAAGAAGATTGAAGCATACATATGGCCAGTACGGCATTCTGGGACAGATTATAAATGTTCCAATTTGTGTAAATACGATGGTTCAACAATTACCCAGAGACATTAACGATGATCATTGCGTTAATGTTCATATTAAGGAAAAAACATACGCGTGGAAAACCACGCGTGGCAGAAGTGAAACATCTTGCAGTCTAGTAATGTTTAGAAGTAAATTAAGATTGGAAATGGTAAATAATTCTAATGAAGCGACAACAAGATCAGGAACAACTAATACGGGAGCCATGCTCCCCTTTGGGGAGCCGGGGTTTGCTCAAACCCCGTGCCCCAACATCCTCCGCACCCCTCCGGGGCATTCGTCGACGCGGGGATGAGCCCCGCTTCGCCACCCCCACCCCCTCCCCGTCCAGGGAGGGTACATTACGACGCGGGGATCATGCCCGCGTCGACCCCGACGCCGTACCCCCACCTGGGGACACAAGTCAGCGCGGGGACACCCCCAGCGCCCTCCCAACCACCGCCCCCTTCCAAGGAGGGGGCACACGTCGGCGTGGGGAAAAAATTATGTGTCAAGTCATATTCACCAAGCTGTCGATGCGGTTCCCACTCCGGGGCGCGATCCCACTACTGCCCGCCACGGAGACTTTTGGCTGCTGGCTTCCCCCTCTGGCCCGGTTCGCCTCTCCTTAGCCAACCTGGCCACCCTCGATTCTTCAAGGGTGCCCATATTGATGGCGAGCTTATTTCGGACGCCCCGTCAACGTGAATCCCGTACCAACAGGGACCCCCGACCTCAGACCTTCCAACACAACTAGCCTCCGAGTAGCCGGATTGCAGGAGCCGCCACACTCCCAGCTAGTCTGTCGGCAGGAATTGAACACTGGACTTCCGCGTGAGAACTTGACACGCTACCATCACGCCAAACCGGTTCTTAACCCATTCTAACCTACAAATCACGCAACAACAAATAACGAACATTTACTAGACATCAAAAACCAACTAAACACATGAAACCAAGCAGTAAAAAACAACACAACCAACATATACAGGCTCTTCCAATTAATACCAACATTCTTACAAACAACAAACAATGACAAGCCAAAGACAACAACCCCCGAAAGTTAACATAATAACCCTAAATATTGTAACGAAGTACCGCTTCCACCAAATAAATAAGCACTCTTTAAACAACAGGAACTTTCTAATCCTCGGAGGAAGGAAACTCCTTTTCTCTTTGTCGCCTTAAGGACTGCACATACCGGAGTCTCCGGCAAGCTGGAGATACCTGACACCGTTTTGCTAGTGCATACCGAGTTTTTGGAGCCGGAACGTCAATTAAGAGGGTTCGAGATGCTCGACGAAGAAAGGCACAGCGTGACGTCTGCTACCCAAAACCTAGGGGTTCCCAAAATCCGAGATGCCTTTGCTAGAGCCGGACAAGTGCTTAGCAAGTATGCCTCAAGACTATTTTTCTGTCCGGCAAATGGCGTTGTTTATTTAAATAGCTATAGACTAGAAATTTTTAGAGTTCTTCGTGGTATTTTAAGGTGGGGAATACGTTGTTAAGGAATTTATAAACATTATAAGAAAGAATAACGAAAAAAAAAAGAATATACATCTGACAATCTGTACGGTGAAACAATTCGTCAAACAACTCAACTAAACACGGCGGAGGTTCTGAACGTTCTGGTTCTTTGCCGTCCTGAAAAACGTTGACGGAGTACGCCCAGAAAATATCCCACCAATAAAATGTTCCTTGGAACGGCGAGAAACAAACCGATGCAAAGAACATTGCTTCCTTCGCAGGCAAAACGGCAATTCTGGCGGCGAAAAAAATATTTATTACCACCTGCAGATCGACGCGACGGCTACGTAAAATCGATGGTCGGAAAAAGTCTCCGTATACCCTTCAAAGTAAACCTAAACGACGATGAGTTTCTTCAACAACTTAGAAGAATCATTTTACTAAATGGCGTGTTTACAATTTTTTTTTTAAATTCCTATCTGTCAAGAATTCTAGAGAAAATTATGAACATTGCTGTTTACAAATTCTTTATGTAAACCTATAAGGAAAATTTAAAATGTATGTTTAGTAAATTTGTGCCACCTACTATCTGGCAGAGTACAATATTCGAACATTTAAAAAAAAAGACGATGCACAGTGGGGTATTTATTAGCCCGAAAAGTTATGCTTATTTCTTCATATTGTGTTAACCTGTACACTTTTGAGAATACTTTCGTGATTGAAAATTGTTCCTTCATGACTAAATAATGAAATTACAATAGACGTTTCCTATCTCCATGATGTTGTAGAAGAGAGATAACGATAGTTTACACGTAAGGAGCTGTGGAGCTACCTCCTGCAACCTTTTTTTTGTGCCATGCACAGCAGGGACTCTCGACCCTCTCTCGAAGAGCCAGGTCGAAATTCGAGCTGAAACTCCGGACCCTACCAAAACCAAGTATGGTAAAGGGAACTTGCCGGAAAGCTCGGTATGCGCGTAAGATACAAAAGCCCATTACTATATTAGAAGCCTGACAGGCAAAAACTCGGTATGCGCATTGCTTTAAACGTCCGTCCTCAAACACGTCTGTCACCAGACTCTCATTCGTTCCAGCGTCGTTTTCATAACGACGCTGCAACCAACCTGAATCTACCACCAATTCCATACAACAGGTATACCGGCAGACCCGTAACACTAGTGTACCGGTAAACCCGTAACAATATAAACTCTGATATCTAACCAGAAAAGGGCAGGCTTCCTACAATTACTTAATGAACAGAACCCAGACATTGTTTTACTAGGTCAAACAAAACTAAACCACAAACATACAATTATAAAAAATTCAACTCAAGGAAGCGGTACCGCAATCCTAGTGAAACGTAAAATCAAACATGAACAAATACAAATCCCCGCACGAACAAACAACACTGCAATAAGGACTTCAATCATTAAAATCAGACTATCCAACCAAAAAAAGTTTACGTAACATCGGCCTTTTTTTTTTAAGGTTGGTGGAGAATGCATTTACGCACCGCCCCCCTAAGATGGAGATGGGGGGTAGTGTGGGACTCAACCGGCCAGAAGGGCCGGCAATACCCACTAAACTCCACCGCCCGGTTGGCCGTATCCGCGGCACCCCTCCTCTCGCCTCTAGGCCCGACAATCGCGGGAGCTCAGGGGACAGCTATTCGCATTACATTCCGGGCTGCCTTCAGTGCCGGGTGGGTTACGCACTGATACGGCGCACAAATACCAGATGAGTTTTTACGTCGCTTACCTTTCGTTCGACGTCGAAAGGACGGAAACGCGTGCGTCACCGGGTATTTACAGGCCAAAGGCCGGTCCACGCTCGGCCGCACGATACGTGGTCCACCCGGGACAAACGGTGTCTCGCAGATTCGGACGTTCGCGAAAGAGCTCGATAATTAACGGACTTTCGGGCGCCAGACACTCGGCAGTGTCACGCGAATAGTGCGATAAAAATGCGAGACGCGATTGAACCGTCCGAAGTTGCGAGAACTGCGTGATACCCTGGATGACTCGAGGATGGGCGCAGGATTCTACGTGGGCTAAGCACGGGGCGTTTCCCGCGGCGGAAAGGTTTCTCACAAGAAATAATTGGACTATGGAATCGGCTTGAACAGTATTTATTCGTCAGATCTAAGCAACAAAGTTGCCGGTGCAAGCCGGCAGTTGGCAATTACAAGCCGGCGCGTTCACGATATTCTGGCGACGGGTCTTCGGTCGTCCACGCGCGCTTCAAGTACTTTTCTCTTTCTATCGCGTCGAAACCAGCAGTTCACAACACGCGGAACAACTACCGAATTCCGGTGGAATACGCGGCACAATTTCTCGGGTCGTTCGAATTCGGAATACGAGAAGGGTGTTACAGATGGCGAACAGATGTTCGAGATCCTCTCTGGCAGGAACCGTCCTAGCTAACCCCCAAAACCTAGCTGTTTAATTAAGGACCAAACATGCACCCCTTCTAACTAGATAACGGCAAAACGAATGTGACCCAGGGTTCATGACAAACTGCACCTGTTCATAACAGTCACTATACCCTCATCATAGATTCCATACGCTCGTCAGCAGGGGTATATAAACCCCTGCATTTTTACTCTCTGTGGTTAGTACTTTTCTAGACACGAGTAGTGTCACGTCGTGTTGCATTCATTTGAATCTACGTCTAGTGAGATCGGGCTAAAGTTCCCCTTCAATCAAAGTTAACCTTACAGACTCCGCGAGTCCGGTTTAAAGTCTGTTAGGGCAGTTACAAGTACTATCAGGCCCCGCATTGCCACCGGTCATGGTTGCTTCGGGGAGTACCTGCACAGGGTGGGGCTGGAGCCGATTGTGCAGTGTCACCACTGCGGCGAGGATATGGACACGGCGCGGCACACTCTGGAGGAGTGTTCAGCATGGGCAGGACCGCGCCGTGTCCTTAGAGCCACGGTGGAGGGGTGGAACCTTTCGCTCGCGGCCGTGGTCTTCGGCATCCTTCTGCGAGGATGTCATGTCGCAGAAGTGGGCCGCCGAGAGAGCCCGGGGAAAAGACCCGGGCTCGACGAGGAGGATCTGGGCGCGGGAACGACCCCCGCGCCGGCCTCCACCTCCGCAGTGGTGGTTGATGCCAGATGGAGGGGCGCGGGGGTTCTTCACCCCGCGCCTGCCTGTGCCCCCGGGCGGGGGGCGGAGAGGGAGGGGGCTCGGGGGACTTCCCCCCCGGCGTCGTCGAGTGACCCGCGAGGGGGGCGGAGGATGGCACGGCACTGGGCGTTCCCCCGTGTCAACGAGCGAGTGCCCCCACGGGGTAGGGGGGTGGGAGGTGGTGCGGGTGTGTTCTCCCCCTGCGTCGTCGAATGCCCCCGCGAGGGGGGCCGGGGCGTGAGAGAACCCCGGCCCCGGAGGGAAGTTTAGCTCCCCTCGGGACAGGCTGGCACCCTCGGATACAATATCGGATGTGGGGTGCCGGTCG
This sequence comes from Lasioglossum lativentre, assembly GCA_916610255.1. Lineage (NCBI taxonomy): Eukaryota > Metazoa > Arthropoda > Insecta > Hymenoptera > Halictidae > Lasioglossum > Lasioglossum lativentre. The sequence continues at coordinate 21,487,485 of OU744359.1, read as the reverse complement.
GTCCCCTCTTGTTTTGGGGCGACCGCGGGTCGTGGGGAGGGGCGGGGCATGCCGGAACACGCCTCCGATGACCCTCCCTTACCGTGCGTGGCGTCCTCCTGCCCTGGGCGGAGTGGCCCCCCTTTTTGGAAGAGTCACCCGCTCCGAGCGGGCAGGAGGTCGCCGGGGGGCTCAGGGTGGATCGAGCTGGGGCTCGGGAAGCCCGTTCCGACGGCCCTTAGGGAAGGGGACACCTGGCGGTTCCCATACCGCCTGGTGTCCAATTAGCGTAGGTTAGTGGGGGAGATTGACCCCTCCCCCTGAGATCTTTTGTATGCGAGGGAGTAGTCTGTTGAGTTCTTGCGTGATCCGGGCACCCCCTCCATAGCTTAGGGATGGGTGTGAGGATTTAGTGGGTACAACTCCGGGCTGGCGGGCGTTGCGTGCACCACTGGACCGCGGGGAGTCCCACATAACCCCGCCCCCCCCCCCAAGGGGGTCGGGGTATGCGTAACGCATTTCCTCACATTAAAAAAAAAAAAAAAAGAAAGGCCCCGCATTGCCAGTGCGTTAACACCAATCATTTAGGTAGTAGTAATATCAATACTATACTTATAATCCACAAGTTCAATCGCGACATTGACACTTGTACAGGGTGTATAAAAAGTAATGGTCATCCGTCCTAGGGGTGATTCTACACCTCTGGATCGGTGGACATTTGCAAAGGAAACTTGCCGCAAAATTGTTTATAACAAATAAAATTGTTGTTAAAGTTTTTTTTACATCAAGGCCTTCTACTCATCGAGAAGAGAAAAAGTCTGAAAGGAGCCATAAGTCGCAAACAAATAGTTATTGAGATATAAGCTATTAAAGTTTTTGCAAAATTTGATTGTGTGGCAGTATACGTATAGACAAAAGCCTACTACTATAGTCCACCCGACCGTGTCGATGAGACAGAACATGATCGTGTTCGTGCCTCGGGACAAACGAAGTTTAAAGGGACATTCGTCGCTAGGCCCGTACCAAGTCAACGTCTGTCTCCCTGCCCATTCAGATAATATATGTATTTGAAGTTGCAAATACATAAGAATACTAATGCTACATTATAAAATACTAACGTAAAGTATACTTATATATTTTTCGGGGTCTTCTATTCCTTCGGCGGATCCACAGCACACTACCATATTCTCGAATTTGTCGTAATAGTTGCGCCTGTCTTCCAGGTTCAATGTGGGTACCACCAGTGTCCAAACACACTTGGAACACGTCTTCACGATCACTTAACACTACACAATAAACTGTGACAGTAGAAATGACACCGAACTCCGAACACGGTCGAAATAAATCTGCGCTCGGCGGGAAGACACTGCTAACCCAGCAACAATATATTCGAAGGAGGCTGATTGACACAAATGAAATCGTTACCCAGGAGATATTGATTTTTCGAGAACCATCTGGAAATATTGATTTTTCTAGAATCATCTGGGAACATTTCCTATCAAAAATCAATATCTCCTGGGTAACAATTTCATTTGTTTCAATCAGCCTCCTTCGAATATATTGTTGCTGGGATAGCAGTGTCTTTCCGCCAAGCACAGATTTATTTCGACCGTGTTCGGAGTTCGGAGTCATTTCTTCTGTCACAGTTTATTGTGTAGTGTTAAGTGCTCGTGAAGAAGTGTTACAAGTGTGTTTGGTCACTGGTGGTGCCCACGTTGAACCTGTATGACAGGCGCAACTATTACGACAAATTCGAGAATATGGTAGTGTGCTGTGGATCCGCCGAAGGAATAGAAGACCCTGAAAAATATGTAAGTATACTTTACGGTAGTATTTTATAATGTAGCATTAGTATTCTTATGTATTTGCAACTTCAAATACATATATTATCTGAATGGGCAGGGAGACAGACGTTGACTTGGTACGGGCCTAGCGACGAATGTCCCTTTAAACTTCGTTTGTCCCGAGGCACGCACACGATCATGTTCTGTCTCATCGACACGGTCGGGTGGACTGTAGTAGTAGGCTTTTGTCTCTACGTATACTGCCACACAATCAAATTTTGCAAAAACTTTAATAGCTTATATCTCAATAACTATTTGTTTGCGACTTATGGCTCCTTTCAGACTTTTTCTCTTCTCGATGAGTAGGAGGCGTTGATGTAAAAAAAACTTTAACAACAATTTTCTTTGTTATAAACAATTTTGCGGCAAGTTTCCTTTGCAAATGTAAACCGATCCAGAGGTGTAGAATCACCCCTAGGACGGATGACCATTACTTTTTATACACCCTGTACAACACTTCTTTATCACAATATATTTGTGTCATCTATTAACTCGTACAATTCTTAAACCCTTATTGACCAAAATCCTAATCTAATAATTGAACGCTCCCACAGGATACAATCTAACCGCTCGGATTGTATCAATTAAATTATACTAGTTACGAGGCTTACTAACAATACTAGCGGCTCCCTGATTTCGTGACTACGCATTAGGTTCGTCCGCGCCCCTAACTAACAAATTGTAACCATATTCCAAGGGTAACAAACCATCACCAGCCACTCGCACTGCTCGCAGTCCTGGCTTATAACACGGGCACGTTGCGTCCTCACACCGGGGAACGTCTCGACGATGGCGTACTATTATTGCGAATTCGGTGACGACACGGGCCTCCCGTGAATCCACGATTCCGCGTTAATCCCGGCGTCGTGCTACCGTCTTGCGACGGAAACGCGTCTATCTGACCGGATTCACGTTACGATCCCAGCATGCAGGTTCACCGACCGACGATCGTTCGTCCTTTTCGATAATAGGGCTGACCTCGCGGCAAGAAGACGGTTTCGTCGTTTCGCGGCGCGACCAAGGACCTCACGAAAATGTTACCGACCCAACACGAAAAGATCACTAAATCACGATAGTATAGAAGCCTGACTGGCGCTTACCAACGGCAACGATGGGCGACGGCAGCTGGACGGCACTTTCGTCCTTTCGTCCCTCTATTCTTCACGCACAAATTACTTTCGCTTTCTTAGGCAATATTTAATGGAGTATCTCGCGGTACAGCCAACGACCCAGTGACCCACTTTCGTACAGCTCGGCAACACGGAAGCGAGGCGTCCCCCTACTCCCTACCCTATTTCGCCCGGCGCGACGGTCGGGCCTATCGCACGCTATTTCGTCGCAGGAACGCATCTTGTCGCGTGGTCCCCCTGGCTTCCGGAAAATCGCAGTTTCTTCCGCCGCTCTCAGGTGGTTGCGGCGGCATTTCGTGAAGAGGGAGGGCCTGGCTGCTCCGGCCGTGGACACATTCTTTCCGGGCGAGACAGCGACGGGGTCGAGAAGATGTTTCTCCCGGGTCCACGTTCCCTCGTCGATGCTTCCGGGTTTGTTTACCCGGGCGCGGTCCTCTCCCTGGTGTATCGGCACGAAGATGGTTCCGGAGCCAGTTCCGATAGCGCCTCGTTCGGCGAGAAATAGGGGCCGGGCTCCACCGGAGCCCGGTTTCGGCCCTGAAAGGTTCGCGTCGCCCAAGTGGCGCGAAGTTCGAAAAGCTTTAAATCGCGTACACTGGGAATCGAATTTCCCAGGGAGAGCGCTCGCAATCGGCCGTTTCGCATCGGCACTGCCAGAGGGCGGCCCGGTCTCTCTTTTCCGGGTCAGAGGGACGTAGGCAAAACTTGCCACGTCACAAAGTATAACTAAACTTTTCCTTATCTTTTCTGATATTTCTACGTTTCTTTTCTAATTATTTTTTTTTTTCTTTCAGGTCACGCCGCGAGGATTAACGACGGCCCAACCAGGACTATACCATACAGCAGGTAAGTACTCATATTCAAAGGTAAGTAAAAACCACCAGGTAAGTATTAATCTTAAATCTAATATATACAATATACACTTAACCTAAAAATATGTGCACTAATACTAATCTAATTCCTTGTTTAATTCTAGGGCGGGGAAGGGCCCGATCAAGGAACACCGTTTCATTCCGAAGGAGTCACCCGAGGATCAACTCTATTTCCAGGTGATGTATCCATCCTGGTTACGCTATCCGGTTTGGTGTGTAATCTGACACGTCTCCATCTGATGTGTAATTGCGGAATCAGGGAGCTGCTAGCAGGTTGTAGAAGGGCGCGGATGAACCCAATACAAGATTAGGTAGCCGCTGGGAGGTTGGATGAAATGCAGACGAACCTGATGCGAAATCGCGTAAACAGGGTGCTGCTAGGATGCGGACGAACCTGATGCATAACCAGGGAGCCGCAAGGATAGTATAGTTTTCGTGGACGAACCCAGTGCGAAAGTGGGGAGCCACTAGGGTGGATAAATCTTTGTTTGGACTATTGGTTTGGCGCGAACGAACCTGATGTGAAATCAGGGAGTCACTAGGATTGTTAGTAAGCCTCGTAACTAGTATAATTTAATTGATACAATCCGAGCGGTAAGATTGTATCGTGTGGGAACGTTCAATTACTAGATTAGGATTTAGGTCAATAATTAAGTTTTTAAGAAAATTACACGATTTACCAAATAACACAAATATATTCTAATAAAGAATGTGTATGTACAGATTGTGGTGTCGCGACTGAATTGAAGTAGAAGTGTATGTATTATTACCTAAGATGCTCGGTGTTGACGCACTGGCAATGCGGGGCCTGATAGTACTAGTAATTCCAAATAGACTTTAAACCGAACTCGCAGAGTCTGTAAGGTTAACTTTGATCGAAGGGGAACTTTAGCCCGATCTCACTGGACGTGAATTCTAACGACTGCAACACGACGTGACACTACTCGTGTCTAGACTAGTACTAACCAACGAGAGTAAAAATGCAAGGGTTTATATACCCCAAATACGGGAGGGGTAGTGTGATTTTAATCTGCAGTTACATGGGACTGCACTCTCGTTTTTTGTGGTTTTCCATTAAATCGGGCCATAGCTCGATCTTCGTCAAGAGGGTAGATTTTTAGAAGGGCCTGTTATATAGGACGTTTCCTGCCAGAGACGCTCTTGAAGAGATTCCCGTGAGAAAGTCAAAGGAATCTCTTCTCATATTGTAACAATTATATTTCACAAACTGTTCTGTCAGGGTAGCAGTATGGTCCCGGAAAAGGGGACATGACCTGGACCCAATAAGATGTCCATCTAAGATGTGTCTATCCGCGCAATCCATACACTTTAGTCCGTTCGTACATGTGGAGATGTCATGTCCCTCCTGACCTCACTGTCGACATCGACTATTTCCCTTCATCTCCGTCCTACAGTTGGAGCTAAAATGACCCACAGTGTGGCATCTAAAACACCTTATTAATTTAGGGGCCGGACTCAGCCAAACGTAAGTCATTCCTATCCTTAAACGATTATTATCCATAACCCGAGAAATTAAACGCAGAGGCGTATTTACTACTGCCATCTGATTACCCACACGGGTATGACGTAAAACCTTAATGGATATCTCCTCTATGTCGACTTCCAGGTGGGACGCCAATGCCGCCAGAATACTTGGTCTTTCAATCGTCGCTTTCTGAAGCGTTCGAACTTCAGTACCCTTATCCAGAGCGTCGCAGACCGACCAACGAAGTTCTTCGGAATTTCCCTTCGCAATCAGTTCCAGGAGTAACTGTTCCGAGCGAGTCCTGCGGACTCGCTTAATCTTATCCGGTTCATTTATCTTCTTACAGATTTGATCATATGCTTGCTTAAACTGATTATCATCGGTGACATTGATAATCAGAGCATCCGACCTTGGGATCGACCAACGAGGTCGAGGTGTCTTTTTAGGAGGAGGAACAGGCTTCTCGGGGAGCTGTTTCCCCATCTTCTCCACCACAGGTGGTCCAACAGAGGTAATCTGATTCACTACAGGGAGTAACTGTTGAGGTTTCCCTTTCTTTTTCACCGGCTGCCAATCATGAGATACCGCCGGTATCTCCTGAGATATCTTATTGATCGATGATATGTGTGGCCCACGCTGAAGCTCCGCCCGCATAAGGCGGAACACATGGGTAAACGGAGTGAAAAGTTTTTCCTCTTCTAGGGACCATGATGTTCCGCGCCCTCTACAAATAATTTTATCTACTCCATCCAGGTAAGTTTCAATTTTTTGCAGGCCCATAAAATGAGCGTTCATTCTCTTCCTCTCACTAATTAACTTTTGCAGGAGCTCAATAATTGGATCATGCTGATCCTGAACAGGTGAGTGTTCACTCGGCGAAGAAGCACGATCATAACTTGGTTCGACTTCCGAACGAGTGCTACTATCATATTCCACATCTCGTGACTTCTTGATGTTATTCGGCCCTGGTGGGGGGCTAGAACGACCCTTTCTTTTTTTAAGGCTTCTTCGGGCCATCATTGCATAAGAAACCTTACGTGATTGGTCTCAGGTATCTTTTGGGGCTCAAATTCGGGGGACCTTATTTCGGCTTCGGTCAACTCAGCTTCTTCCATCTCAACCTGTAAACTCTTGACCACCACAGGTATGTTAACTTTTATACGCAGCCCATTAGCTTACATCGTCTCATTCTTAATACTGTTGGAATCGTAAAAATAGAATTTTGAATTTAGCGCTCCCTACTGCGACTAGCGTTGCCATCGCTGCCCATAGACGGAATATATATAGAGTTGGCACCGCCGCCTCTCTCACTCTCTGGCTGTACTGCGTGCTACGCAACAAGTGTTGTATCTGTATCGTTATAATAACCACGTGCCGGGCATCGCCCTCAAATAAAGTTACACAAACGTAATCCATTTCCATCAGGTTATGGGCCCAGGGATTGTGTAAAAATATTGTGCTGGAGATGACAAGTTCTCCGAGAGGAATAAATACAATAAAGTATTAAAGTGTTTTTCTGTATATAACCTCAAAATTAGAAGGCACGTGGTGAGAGCAGTTTTCTATCGGTCTGCGTGACGAAGAAAGTTTCCTGTCTGGAGAAAAAAAATAATATATATATTATTATAGATAAAAGATAATTATAGATAAAATAATAATAATAATATCTGTGTGACAAATATACAACATGAGTTCAATGGACAGTTCGCGAAATTTCCAAATAGAGAAATTAATCGGCAGATAGAACTTCACATCATGGAAAATTGCCATGCGTGCATTGCTCGAATGCGAGGATCTGTGGGGATGTGTCGAAGGCTCTGCTACACATATTCAAGATCCCAAGAAGATGCTAAGCGCAAAAGCAAAAATTATTCTGTCCATAGAGAAACAGAATTATGGTCACGTGCAAGGTACCCTCACGCCAAAAGAAGCGTGGGATAAACTCGTTGAAACCTTCGAGGACAATGGATTAAGGTAGGATTATTGAAATCACTCACTTCTATAAAATTGACTGAGTGTAAAGACGTTGATGAATATGTAAATCAAATAATAGGTACTGCTCATAAGTTAAGGGAAATCGACTTCCATATTGAAGAAGAAATGATCGGAGCACTCATGCTGTCTGGTCTACCCGAATGCTATAAGCCGATGATAATGGCTTTAGAAAACTCTGGAGCGAAGATCACGGGAGATTCTATTAAAATAAAACTACTCCAGGAAGTAAATCCTCGAAATCCAGAGAAATCTCAAGCAGAAGAAACCTCGTTCTACTCAAAGGGCAAATATTCAACCAAAAGGAATTAAACATGGCAAAAATGTTATGCCTGCGGAAAACATGGACACCTCGCAAACAAGTGTTGGTCAAAAACCAAAAAGAAACATGTGGAAAACTCTACACACAGAAGTGGTCCATCGTCAAAATCTTTTTTGGCCCTCGCTGCTATCGAAGACACAAACCAAAAAGAATGGTTTATCGATTCGTGTGCTTCAACGCACATCAAGAATAAAGAGAGCTAGATAGAGAACGTAGAAAAGTGCAATAGTCAAATAATGACTGCGAACAAGCAGAGTTTTCACGGATAATTCAGGGGCACCGTTAACATACAAGTGCTTGGGAAAAATAAAACAAGCAACATTAAAGTGAAGGATGTTGCCTACATTCCTGAAGCTGCTGGAAACCTTATGTCGGTCAGCAAAATAACAGAAAACGGAAACATTGTGGAATTCCACAAGGAGGGTTTCATCATCAAGGACGAAGAAACCAAAGCAGAGGTCACAAGGGGGTACAAGAAGGATGGTGTCTACGTGTTGCCGACTCACAAAGACAGCGTGATGAGTGCTACGCTCAACGACCCCAACTTGGTGCATCGTAGGTTAGGTCACTTGAATCGGATCAGCATGAAAATACTCAGAGGTAAATACAACTCTGAAGCACCAAAAATAGAGGTAAGCGACAAAATTTGCCAAGCATGTGTTGCTGGAAAACTAGCGAAATTACCTTTTACGAACAGTTGTAATAAGCGTGCGAAAAATTTATTAGAATTAGTTCATTCGGACGTTTGCGGGCCCATGTCTATCAACTCTATCGGCGGTTCTAGATACTTTATAATATTCGTAGATGACTTTTCTAGAAAATTTTTTATCTACTTTATGAAACATAAAATTGAAGCTCTCGACAAATTTAAAGAATTTAAAGCTCTTGTTGAAAAACAAACCGGAAAGCAAGTAAAGATTCTTAGGTCCGATAACGGTCGGGAGTACATTAATCATAAGTTTAAAGAATTCCTTAGGTCAAATGGTATCAGACACCAAACTACGATACCATACAATCCGCAACAAAATGGAATTGCAGAACGCGCAAATAGGACTGTTGTCGAAAGAGCAAGGACCATGTTGATATCAAATCTGTGTTTGATATGATGTCAAACACAGCTACACATCTCATAAATAGATCACCTTCAAAAATACTAGGTGGAAAACTTCCCGAGGAAGAATGGAGCGGAATAAGACCTGACATAAAATACTTCAAAGTATTTGGCTGCATGTCTCTGGTACATATTCCAAAAGAGAAACGAGGCAAATGGGATGCGAAAGTAGAAAAAATGACCTTCGTAGGGTATAACGAAGACGTCGAAGGCTATAAATTTATTAACCCTCGTACAAAAAAGGTAACATTCGCCAGAGATGTTGTTTTTCTCGAAAATGTACCTTTTAGAGAGCCGAAATCACAGGAAAATATTCCGCGAATCACACTTTGGGAAGAGAATGAAGACATCCATGAGTAAACGCCTGAGTGGCATGAAGATGTTAAAATGAAATATGAGGACATTCTACTAAATATACTAAAAGAGTACTTGACAGTGAAGGTACAGTGAAGGTTCCCATGAGTGTAGATGCAAAGAGTAATATGGAATCAGCTGAAAATGAACAGATTGAATGCGATATGAAAGGGATACCGTATCAAGATAGGTAGTTTATTGTACATAAGTCAAATCTGTAGACCAGATATTGCTCACGCGGTCAATGCCGTCAGTTCATATTCACAAAATCCAAAGAAATGTCATTGGATGGTGGTTAAAAGCATAATGAGGTATTTAAAGGGTACCATTAATATAAACTTGTTATATAGGAGGGAAGGAAACCCAGAAGTAAAGGGTTTTAGTGATGCAGATTGGGCAAATAACAGTAGAAATCGAAAGTCCATAACATGGTGCGTATATACGACATCACGCGGAGCAATTTCATGGTTTAGTAAAAGACAAGCAACGGTAGCATTGTCAACCGTCGAAGCGGAATACATAGCACTTTCCTTTGCTTGTCAAGAAGGAGACTGGTTAAGAGAACTAATTAAAGAAATTGGCTTCAAATTGCAAAGTGATTGCATCACAATTCACTGCGATAATAAAGGAGCAATATGTGCATCCAAAAATAATGAAAGCAGTCAAAGAACGAAACATATAGACGTGCGCCATCATTTTGTAAAAGAAAAAATTGAAAAACAAATCATAAAAGTTATGTATTTAGAAGGCGAAAAAATGTTAGCCGATGGCTTAACCAAAGCATTACCAAGCGAGAAACATAATTATTTTGTCAAAGCGTTAGGATTAAGCGAAAAACAAGCGTCCAAAGATTGATTCATTTATTTTTAAAGGCGGCGCGTTACAATGTAAAAAATTAAGAAATACAAGGTCCAAACTATTTTTAAGGGGGCGTGTTGGAATCGTAAAAATAGAATTTTGAATTTAGCGCTCCCTACTGCGACTAGCGTTGCCATCGCTGCCCATAGACGGAATATTATACAGGGTGTCCCAAAACGACTGCGTAAGCGGGAAATGGGAGGTTCTTTGGGTCATTTGAAGCGACATTTTCCTTAGCAAAAATGGCGTCCGCGGCTTTGTTTAGGAGTTATTAACGAAAAACACGGACCAACCAGAGCGCGCCTAGTCGCTCGGTGGCACGGTCAGCGCGGCGAGCCGGGGGAGGAGAGTATTGTCAGTACGCCGCGAAGTAACAGACAACAGTTTCTCGATTATGTCCCGATTTCGATGAGCTTTGGATATGTTGTAAAGACCACGATTCTGAACAACATTTCCCTTTAGACTTTTTGCCTCGCGTCTTTAGTTTACGAGATATTTGTAAAAACTTGTAATTGAAAATGCTTCGAAATGTGTGTCACTGTCACTGGGTCATTCGGTGACGAATTGCACAGATGTCTTCAGGTGTACGACAATACCGAAAGCTGAGGGTTGTACGGTCAGGTCAACGAACAGTACAGCTGATGGTAGATAGCAGGTATACGACAATCACATGTTTCGGTTTTCCTGCAGATTTGTACGCAGAGTCGATAGGTTACTGTTCGAAAACGTCGTCCGTCTTTCTTTTAGAAAGTTTCTTAAGGGAGGCATAGGACAATAGGGACCCTAAAACGCCACGCCGACCTGACATTTCTACCTCTTGCTGGGTGAAAGAACGGACGACCTTTTCGAACAGTAACCCATCGACTCTGCGTACAAATCTGCAGGAAAACCGAAACATGTGATTGTCGTATTCCTGCTGTCTACCATCAGCTGTACAGTTCGTTGACCTGACCGTACAACCCTTAGCTTTCGGTACTGGTTTTACAAATATCTCGTAAACTAAAGACGCGAGGCAAAAAGTCTAAAGGGAAATGTTGTTCAGAATCGTGGTCTTTACAACATATCCAAAGCTCATCGAAATCGGGACATAATCGAGAAACTGTTAGTTGTCTGTTACATCGCGGCGTACCGACAACACTCTCCTCCCCCCGGCTCGCCGCGCTGACCGTGCCACCGAGCGACTAGGCGCGCTCTGGTTGGTCCATGTTTTTCGTTAATAACTCCTAAACAAAGCCGCGGACGCCATTTTTGCTAAGGAAAATGTCACTTCAAATGTCCCAAGGAACCTCCCATTTCTCGCTTACGCAGTCGTTTTGGGACACCCTGTATAGAGTTGGCACCGCCGCCTCCGAAAAAACAAACCTATACTAGTAGGACACCGTGTAGGCCACCCACATGGTGAGCCGCTCGGTTGGACAACCCGAGCCCCGGTTCAAGTTGCCCGCAACCCACGGAGACCCCCGTCTACATTTGGGTGGCGGGCCCGAAGGGGTCCCGCCCGGCCGAGGGAGGAGTTCTCTGCACGCGCTAATCATTAAAGAAAGGGAAGGAGTAGAAGAGGAGGGGGAGCGAAGCGAGAAGTTCGGCAGTACCCCACCCCCAATCCCGAACCCCAATCCAACACCCCAAAAAACCCTCAGAAGACGGTGAAGACGCCCGCGCTGATGGGATGGGTCGCATATGGACGCCCGGCCTCGCCTACACGGGAATCCTACCCCTGAGGGGGATACTGGGCAGCTCTCCCTCCATGGCGGCGATGGGAGTAGGATAATTATTCCCATCGCCACCACACGTCAGCGGCCCCTAACCGGGGGCGTTCCCCTAGACACCACACTCCTAGCGGAGGGGGGGGGGGGGGGAGTCGGCCTCCTTCTGGAAGATTATGTCCTCGCAGAAAGACGCAACTGCCTTCCACGACCTCTCGTCCAATCCTATTTTCCTTCTAACGTGGCAACGGAATTCCATGCCGCCAGCTCAATCTTCGAGGGCATCGCCGCAAGGGGTGGTCCTACGGTTTCCTCATGTAGTGGACTTCGCTTTGAAGTCCCCCAGGACCAACATTGGACCGGATTTATAGAGGGGCGATACCCGCCCCCAACCGGTCCGAAAACCCCTCGAACTCCGCGAGGCCTCTAACTCCTTCATTGACCTCGGCCTCCACTACGCCAGAATTCAATTCCAGAACCTAGTCAATAATAAACTAAAAACAATCCCATTCGGCAGTGACCAAAATAACGCTCATTGACACAATCGCATTAAATAATAGACCAAACTATACTGCAGCAAATTGGCATAAATTAAAAAAAACAGCTTCCACAGAAATAAAAAACCTGAAAACAGACCACAACAGAAACCTAAAAAACGACGAAATAGACACAGGACTAGACAAACTAGAAGAGGCACTAAACAGATCAATAAAAAAATCAATTCCTACACGCAAAATCCCCAACTCGTCCGAAATGTACATCATTAAAAAAAATCAAAAAGCTGCAAAACAGCAAAAAATACATCATCACTCAAATTATCAAAATAAAAAACTCATACTACCCCTTCACCATCAACTCCCTATCAACACTAATGCTGAAAAACATAAAAAAAGAGATAACCATAGAATTCCAAAAAACAAGCTCCAACTATTGGGAAACAAAAATAAAACAAATTGCAATTAAAAGCCCACGCAATCCCTTCACACAGATTAACAGTTTTTTCAGGAAAGAATCCCCAAAAACCAAATCACATTAGACAAACTAAACATAATAGGAACACATTTTGAACTCACCCACAAACAAAACGACGGAATGGGAAACCCGCACCTAGATTCCATAATAATATCAAAAATCACTACACAAAAAAAAACAAATAAACCGAAGAAAACACTACCCACACAACTATCGCCAATTTCTCACCAGACTCACCAGCCTACAACCCATCATACAGCAACACAAAAAATTACATCACATCCCAAACACACCTCGGATACATACTAAAAAAACTAAATAACAAAAAATCCGCCAGTTTTGATAATATCGCAAATACAGTCCTAAAGTAACTCCCAGGCAAATTCACATTTCTCTACGCCATCCTCTTTAATAACGCGCTTAACAACTGCTACTTTCCAAACAAATGGAAACAGCAAAGACAATAGCTCTCAACAAGAAAAACAGAAAAGGAAACAACCCATCAGACTACAGACCTATAAGCGTACTACCCAATATCAGTAAAATGTTCGAAATAAATACTCCCCATACCAATTTGGTTTCCGCAACAAATCCTCAACAACCCATGCTATAAATCGATTCACGTCGGACGTATACGAAGCCTTAAAAAAAAACAATTGTGTAGGAGCATGTCTGACAGACTTGGAAAAAGCTTTAGACACGGTGTGGCTAGATGGGTTACACTACAAATGAACAAAATATAACTTCCCCTCCATCTCGTGAAAATCATACCGAGCATGACAGACAACAAACAATTCATAACAAAAACGAAACGAAATCATCAAAAACCTACACATTAACAAATGGCCTCAACAAGGCACAGTAACAGCATCAATAATCTTCAACATATACACATCCTCACTACTAAAACTATTCACATTCAACACCAACATAAAAGCAATGGTCTTTGCAGACGACTTAATTATATATTGTTCAGACTGCAATTCCTCTACAACACAAAACCACCTACAGTCACTTTTTGAAAACATAAACACTTACTTCAAAAATTGGAAGTTAAAATTAAACACAGACAAATGCGAAATCATTTTGTATCAACCAAACATAAAAAATGCGAGCTACGGAACAACAAAAAATTGCAAAAAAATTCCAACTTAAAGAAAATAATAACTCATTCATCCTCATACCACATAAACCCACAGTCAAATATCTTGGATTACTGCTAGGCACCAATCTCATTTTACAATCACATAGACACACAACTAGATAATGCCAAAACAATATTCCAAGAAAAAAAACAACTGTAAACCCTGTAAATACTGTCTATACCCCCCTGTAAATAAGACTATATTGTGTATACTAGCATATAATTAATATAAGTTGATTAAGCTAACTAGTAAACATGTCAAAGAACGCATCATTTCCACAGGCCAACTAATACTGTTTCTCGTGCATTTATAAAACAAAAAAAAACAAATTGTTGGAGAATAATCGATTAGTGCTATACACGGGCTCTATATTACCGATATGCCCTGATTGTTTTATGTTAGAAGCGCAGCGTGTTTTGTTTATACATTCGAGAACACGCAGTCTTCTCCACGCAGTCATGTGAAACGCACGCGTATTTTTATACTCTAAAATAAATACGTTTTCAAGTAAAGTGTAATAATAATACTCTGTGTTATTATTCCAAATCTCCTGACACAAATAAACTCATAACTAAAATCTAAAATGTAGCGGAACTAGCAAATAAGTTAACGCCACATAACTAAGTCTGAATAACGTTCTGTATATATACAGACCTCCCCTCCCACTTTCTGTAAATAAAACCATAGTGTGTAAGATAGTATATAAATAGCATAAGTAGAGTAAACTAGCTAGTAAACTTGCCAAAGAACGCGTCATTTCCACAGGCCAATTAATATTATTTTTTGGGCGTTTATAACACAAACCAATAAAATCATACCAAAGAACAAAAATGTTGAACAACTAGCAAATAAGTTTAATGCTGCATAGTTAAGTCCGTATAACGCACAATAGCAGTAAGACTACAGATGTAACAAAAAAAGCGTTTATATTGTATTTTTACACATTTTGTATAACTTTATAAAAATGTAATCGTTGGCTACTCAATAAAAATGTTGTTAAAAAAAAAAGAAAAAGAGCGTTAGGTGATCGTTAAAGACGTCTTTAAGACGTACAGTTTTGTAACGTAGTACGTACAGAAGACGTTCGTAGGACATTTAGTCGTCTTTAACGATAGTAGCGTTCGGATTGAACGATACTGCCACGATAAGTAATAAGTTTTCGTTTCATTGTATCGGACAAAAGCGTGCGGCGTATGGGAACGATAATAAACCTTTTGCGGTGTGGCGTGGCGGTGCGGTCGTGCGGTCGTGTGGTCGTGCGGTGCGCCTCGAAGGAATAAGTCCGTCGAAGGACACGTGAACGTGAAAGTCCTGCCCGTTAATCCCGGTTTATGTCGTTGTTATCGACTTCGCTATGTCACATTTCACTCGGCGTGCCTCGGCCGGTATCGGCATTCAATGGTTTTTACCGAACAACGTGAACCAGATCTTTTTGTAGCAGTACGCCGTAAAGTTACTTTTAAATGTCGACCAACGCCTCAACTTTCTGCTGTCTGTCCATTTGCAGCACATTGCTATGTCAATACAAATGTTCCTCTTGACAATGTAAGGACGCCGCACCGCGCCGCGTAAAGAGGAAATGCCTCTCTCTGGGAAAAGTGACTGGCCGGATTCGCTCTGGGAAAATTCTGCACGCTTCGATTCACGCTAGACATTCTTGGATGATATTATAATGTAGATCAGTTATAAACATGAGAATGTAACTTCATGTAACAGTTGTTGTTTTCCCAGATGTATTCTCACATTTAGAGCATTTCAATACAAGATACTTGCACGGTGATTCATACTTTTACTAGTTTCTCCGTGATTTTTTCTGAATCTAGAGACGCGGTGGCATGGCGTCTCGATGCTAAGTACTACATGTTCGACAATTGTATATGTGTCGACTATCGCTGTCGCGTATCTTTTACTCGTAAACCAGCTATTCCAACCATTCCTGAAACTTATTTCATTAGTATCTCATCGCACCTGCAATATTTTCTAAAAAAATGCATTTTTCTCAAGTAAACCGCATATAAGCTTTCGAATAAGACCAAATTCAATACAATTGGTCCACGTATGACAGAGATATCGTAATATCATCATGTGTATCAATCGAAAATGTAAGATTTTTCTGGTGATTCCCCAACCAAATGTTTGTCGACATATTACGTATACAGTAGGGTGGACGTTATTATTAGACCATGAAATTTTGGGCACGCCCCCCGCCCCCTCAATATTGTTCATTTCATGAAAAAATGATATATCCAAAGTTTTAGATCAATCAGACGTCGGGAAGACGTATTGCATCGAGCGCGAAGTTTTGAAATAGAAGAGTGAAGAGTATGCTGAAAATTCAAGTTAAATATTTTATACTTCCAAAAATATCATAATTCCTTACATGCACTCAACTAGAAGTGTACTTTGTACGAATTAAGATTATTTCACATTAATTAGCCTGTCTAATTTCTGTCCGCCACCTTCCTGCTAACAAGTCCGTTTTTACGAAGCGTAACACCGGTGAGAACGACGCGTTTCAATTGGAATAATACCTCTAATTTGCCCATCCCAAATCAGATGGATGACCTAGGCCAGGGCTGCCGTTTAACCGGCTCGCGACGGCCGATTCTCGAAGGCTACGCCCCTCCACCCGGCCGCGCGTCTTGCCCCCCATGACGGTCCTAGTACTGTTGAGTGCTGACAAGAAGGTCCCCGAGGGGGCACAGAGGCAAGAGGGGTCTCCAGCTAGCTCCGCCCATCCCCACCAATGACGCTCCGGTAGTCGCCGCGTGAACACGCCGTTTCGACTGCTTACGTCACACGACGCATAATAGTAGGATTTCCGTATTTACTCGAGTAGTGTGTGTGACTGCTTCGGCCAATAGAACGCTCTAGCCGAAATTGCGTGTGAGCCTAGCCGCGTCCCTTCCAAGCCAACCAATCGGGTATGCATTCTTGCCTACGTCACCACATTCCTGCCAGGGACCTTCTTGTCAGCACTCAACAGTACTCGGAGCCGCTCAGGCGCGTACCATAGCGTAGGCGCTATTCGTGGCGCTTCAGGTCTACACGCGTGTCAATAGGTTTCCGCATTACCATCGAGGTACTATTGCCAATGCGTTTTTTTTTGTTAGTGGTATCCCCTGTAGGCCTATTCCACTATATCGCACAATAATTTCGGACAACAGCTGTAGAAAATTAATTAGAAAAATAAATTCGTAAAATAAATTTGCCGAATTCTTCAAAATACTGGACGAAGCGACATACCCTATTCTTCGAAATTTCGCGATCCGAATATTCTCAATGTTCGGATCAACTTATTTATGCGAATGCTCATTTTCAAAAATGCGGTATGTTAAAATGGAACACCGCACATCCTTAAGGGATTCTTCGCTCGCGTCTGCGATGCGAACAGTCACATCTAAACTTCCAGTAGATTTGACCAATTAGCCAAGCACGTCTAAACGTGCGCGAAAATCATGTAATTCCAGATGGTATTAAAATTTGAACAATATAATTAATAACTATTTTTTAAATTTATTTTACGAATTTATTTTTCTAATTAATTTTCTACAGCTGTTGTCCGAAATTATTGTGCGATATAGTGGAATAGGCCTACAGGGGATACCACTACCAAAAAAACGCATTGGCAATAGTACCTCGATGGTAATGCGGAAACCTATTGACACGCGTGTAGACTTGAAGCGCCACGAATAGCGGTTACGCTATGGTACGCGCCTGAGCGGCTCCGAGTACTAGGACCGTCACGGGGGGCGAGACGCGCGGCCGGGTGGAGGGGCGTAGCCTTCGACAATCGGCCGTCGCGAGCCGGTTAAACGGCAGCCCTGACCTAGGCTATATATTCTTTAAAAATATTATTATTTAGAGATCAATTGACATTATTGACGGAAGAAGAACATGGAATGCGTCAGATTTGCATTGTTATCAGTAAATTGTATTTATTAACATGGATCCAAGCTCCAATTCCTGCAGAGGCTACAAGACAAGACCATGAGTTTTTAAAAAGTCTATACGCGTATAGTGCCATCAATGACCAAGTAATTCGCGTAGCACTACGAAAATTTTGTAATCATTTGTGGTATTTATCATCCGAATCTGTAGCGCTAGCCTTTTCTCACCCCAATAGTCTGCATCATATAAAAAAAGCAAATGCTTGTAGCTTTGGCTACCGTTAATGATGACGATGATGATATAAAAAGATTAGTAGTTGATTCAGATAATGTAAATGAGGACGTTAGTAGCAACATTGCAGCCTATATTTCTAAAAAAACTTTAAATTTTTCTAACAGATTTTCAATTTCCCTAGAATGGCATAGTGATCCCAGTTATAACTAGAGATCACGTGTACAGGTGTATACAGGTGTATCGGAATACACGGATAATACGTATGTATTTTCAATACACGTGAAATGGGTATCTCAAGTTATAACGTAGTCTTAAATTGTATAGTACATAATTTAGCTGTAGTTAATGATTCCGCAAAACGAGAAGTCAAACTTACGCAAGAATTGAACAATGTACTATCGCGAAATGAAGAAAAAAAAACAATTTTTATCACAAACTTTATCAGACTACAGAAGGCGTTATCCAGAAGCAAAATAGACTACATTAATGAAAAATTAGTAAAATGTCTTTAGAAGTGTTGCCTTCTACAATATATTAAAAAGTATTTAAACTCAATAGCTCTATTTTCTTTTCTTCGCTTTTATATTGATATGGTGTAATATTCACCACATCCAGTTAAAAATATTGTGACGGTTACATATGCCTCTGACGCGAGACTTCCCCGCCGACCACCGCCGCGCCGCTCCCATTTGCTACACGCAGCTTCGCGCCACCACCGCTAGGCTGCCTCCCCGTGTTGAGGCGCGCTCTCGCAGGTGAAAAGCAGTGGGAGCGGACATAAGTACGCCGAGCCGGCACCGAATCGGGGCTGTCCGGCAACGAGCAGAACCGTTTTACAGACGTTTCTTCTCCGAACCATGCCAAGACTGTTCCACCTTCCGATACCTTTCCGACCGTCCTTCCGATATCTCCGAGGCTACACGGCAGTGAGATTCCCTGATTCCGTCTTCGAGGCTACACGGCAGTAAGACTTCCCGATACATCTGCGAGGCTACAGGGCAGTGAGATTCCCTGCCTCTGTCTCCAAGGCTACACGGCAGTAAGACTTCCCGATTCCGTCTCTGAGGCTACACGGCAGTGAGACACAGTCTAGAAACCGACCCGCGATATCCCGGTCTTCCGAACGGACCGCCAGAACCGCCGTCCCGCGTTAGAATTAAGAACCAAACATGTACATATATATATTATAACGTCGAAATACAGCAGTCTTATTAACATCACTAAGAACCAGCATCACTTTATTCCGCGTCGAACACCTGGACAACCGACTGAGTCGGCACACTCATCCGCCTCCTAAGAAACCGTCACAAATGGCGCCCGAACAAGGACCATAAACAGGAGGAACTCCGGAATAAAGAAGACATCTGGAACGACCAATGAGCTAGACAACCGGGTGGGTCGACACCTCAAAAGAAACTCGAGTTAATTGAAGAAGCGCAACGTCGAAGTATAGATACGACCGGGAGCGTCGATCTTCTACGCCGCCGAATTATAAAAAACTTCCGCGACATGCAGAAAGAAGAAGCAACGGGCCCCGAGGAGGAGGCTGCTTCCCTCCCGTATGCCATGAAAAGGATTCGCTGCTGGGGCACCCACGTCGACGGAAAAGGAGCCGGGGATTTTCTGGACCGCCTAAAGGATCTCCGGAAGGGGTATAAAGTCACTTCCGAACAAATCCTCGAGAGTCTATCTGAAATCTTCCGCGGGCCAGCCCTACGATGGCTCCATAACGAAGAGGATAGCTGGCGCACCTGGGGGGACTTCTTAAAAGCATTCGAGGACGAATATCTTCCCCGCAATCGACGCCAGGATCTGGAGGAAGTCATTCGAAACCGTCTCCAGAAACCAGGGGAAAGAGCCAGAGAATATGCCAATGACCTACGTACTCTCATGCGGCGCCACGGCAACCTCAGCACCGATGAACAACTTGATAGAATTTACCATAACCTACGGACCGAATACCAGCTCCAGATACGCCGGTGCGAAGTAACCACCCTAACAGACCCTAACAGACGCCGCGCCGGGCCGACGACTACGAGGAGGTCATCAACCGAGGGAAACGCCGCACAACAAACACAGCCTTCATCTCCAATCCCGAACGCCAGCCAAACGATGCCCCACGAACACCGAATTACCGACGACCAGATACCGCCGCTACCGTCACGGTCGAACCCAGCTACAACCGGGATGCATGCTGCTGGCAGTATGCTGCCGACGCGACGGCCGTATTTTCGTCTCAGTCGAAATCTACGGACGACACATTCCGGCGCTAATAGACACCGGAGCAATGCGAACTTACCTACGGCAGGATATCGCAGAATGGTGCGTCGACCGAGGAGCATCCACCCGGCCCGGGGACCTTTCCGTCTGTATTGCCGACGGATCTTGCGTAACCATAGGATACGAGCTAGAAATGGAACTAGTCCTATGCGGCCGAAAAATTCATTTGCGATGCCCGGTTCTGCCTACCCTTTCTCAAGCAGTATTGCTCGGGGTCGACGCACTCAGGGCAATGGGATCCACACTCACCATGGGGCTCCACCGATGGGCATTTCGCCGAAGGACTAACTGAGTGCACCGAGGAGTAGAAACACCGGCTGCTAGAACTGTTCGACAAGGAGCTACCTCAGTTCGTCAACATACAAGGCCCGACGCCGCTAATCGAACACCGCATCCGCGTAGGAAATACGGAACCAATCAAACGAAGATACACTCCGAGGAATCCGGCCACACAGGCCATCATCGATGAAGAGGTAGACCGCATGCTCCAGGAAGGAATAATCGAGCAGTCCGCGAGCCCCTGTAGCTCACCGGTCGTCATCGTTCACAAAGCCAATGGTAAATCGCGCTTCTGAATCGATTTCTGCCAAGTAAACAACGTCACCGAGAAGGACGCCTATCCGCTACCACAGGTACAGGCAACGCTCGAGAAACTCCGGGGGGCCCGTTACTTGTGCACGATCGATCTCACCATCTAATATTGGCAGATATCGTTAACTAGGGATAGTCGACCGATCACCGCGTTTACTGTGCCCGGACGCGGCCTCTATCAGTTCACGGTGATGCCGTTCGGGTTACATTCCGCACCGACAACGTTCCAGCGCTTACTGGACTCGGTGATCGGCCCACAACTCGAACCGCGAGCATTTGCCTATCTCGATGACATCATCGTGCTAGGAGCCACCTTCGAGGAACACCTGACCAATCTGCAAGATGTACTACAACGACTACGCCGAGCCAACCTCCGGATTAAATCCCGAAAAATGCCAATTCTGTCGCACCGAACTCCGCTACCTCGGCCATCTCGTCACTAGGGAAGGAGTACACACCGATCCAGATAAAGTCGAAGCAATACAAAGTATCCCACCACCAATCGACCGAAAGGGGCTCCGCGGATTCCTCGGAATGGTCTCATGGTATCGTCGTTTTATTCCCCAATTCGCGAACACCGCCGAACCACTACATCAACTGCTCCAAAAACGGCAGGGATGAACATGGCAAGAAGACGAGAACCAGGCATTCGAAACACTTCGAAAACAATTAGCCACCACTCCAGTGCTGGCCTGTCCAGACTTCAGCCAGCCACTAACACTACAAACTGACGCTAGCCAGCACGGGCTAGGAGTCGTCCTCACACAGGACATCGAAGGTGCAGAGCGAGTAATTGCATATGCCAGCCGAACGCAATTACTCAACTACCGAACAGGAATGCCTGGCCGTCGTTTGGGGCATCAGGAAAATGAGACCCTACCTCGAGGGATACCAATTCACGGTCCTCACAGATCACCAGGCCCTCAAATGGCTACAGCAGATGGATAATCCCTCCGGAAGACTTGCACGCTGGGGGCTAGAGTACCAGCAGTATAACTTCAACATACTGGGATGGGGAGGGTCGGGGCGTGCCGGATCGCGCCTTCGACGACCCTTCCCTACCGGTGTCGGCGTCTTCCTGCCTTGGCCGGGGCGGGGACCTTTGGGTCACCCAGACAAGGCGGGGCACGGAGACACCGGAGGCCGTGGGTGGACCGAGCGGGGGCTCGGGAAGCCCATTTCGACGGCCCCAGGGATGGGGACACCGGGCGGGTCCCTCCGCCCGGGGTCTTATGGAGTAGGTAGTGGGGGAGGCTAACCCCTCCCCCCGGGATTTTGTGATAGCTGGGAAGCCTTCGGCGCCCCCCTCCCCGGTGGTAGTCCCACATAACTACGGTTCCCCCCACCCGGGGGCCGAGGTATGCGTAATGCATTTCCCCACAAACAAAAAAGAAAAAAAAAAGTATAACTTCAACATACGCTACCGACGGGGGGAACATAACCTAGTGGCGGACGCACTCTCACGCCGCCCGGAAGAAGCCGGCCTCCTGGAGCCAACAAAGAAACCATGGTATCAACACGAGGAAACTACCACCGATGACTACGACTACCGCAATAGCGACATCTTCCGACGAACCGAGGCGCACCTGTTCGCACGAACCGCGCGCTAACCTAACCCCTCGCAACAACGCAACCGAGCACCGCCGACCGGGGAACGAAACAGCGAACAACGGAGGAAGCAGCCGTCACCGTGGACGCCCTCGGAAGGGGCCCACCACCACCACCAGTCGCTACCCCGACGAGCACCGCCCTCCAACAGTCACTAGCACACTCTACCACCCCCAGTAACCGCAAACATCCTCCACCAGCCCTCAGCAGCCGCCAGCACCCTCCACTACCCCAGCTCCCCTCCCCCACACGAGGACTTCCTCGGAGACTTCCCGGACCTCCTCGGAAACTTCCCGGACCCCCTCGAGGAACTGGAGAAGATGCTACAAGTGCATACAGTAACCTCCGACGACCTCTCAGCATCCCCGCCACCCGCCCCAACACCGGTACCGCCGATCAGCTACGAGGGACTACCATCACCGGCTACGACGATCACCGAGACCCGAGCACTCCCGGCAGCGGTATCAGCGGACCACCACCAGCCAAACAGCTTCAACATGGATCCGGGGCTGCTACGAACCAAACACCGCCTGCGCATCCCAGTTCCTCGCGGCTGGATATACCTGAGGCTGCTTCCGAACGGCTACATAAATGTAAGGCTCGTGCAGTCGCCAGAAAACGAGGAGAATAGGATAGTTAAGGATGTAAGGTTAGTTAGTAAGCATAGGATATAAGATAAATTATAAGATAGGTTAAGTACGTGTTAAGACATAGGTTATAAGATAGGTTAAAGAACATGTAAATATAGGTTAAGGATATAAAGGAGCATGTAAATATAAATAGGTTAAGGACAGATAAATAGTAGTATGTTTTGTAAACACCGCCAGGAAAAGTCTCGCGCCCCGAAGTAAGGGGGGGATGTGACAGTTACATATGCCTCTGACGCGAGACTTCCCCGCCGACCACCGCCGCGCCGCTCCTACTTGCTACACGCAGCTTCGCGCCACCACCGCTAGGCTGCCACCGCGTTGAGGCGCGTTCTTGCAGGTCAAAAGCAGTGGGAGCGGACATAAGTACGCCGATCCGACACCGAATCGGGGCAGTCCGGCAACGAGCAGCACCGTTTTACAGACGTTTCCTCTCCGAACCATTCCAAGACCTTCCGATACCTTTCCGACCGTCCTTCCGATATCTCCGAGGCTACACGGCAGTAAGACTTCCCGATACATCTCCGAGGCTACAGGGCAGTGAGATTCCCTGCCTCTGTCTCCAAGGCTACACGGCAGTAAGACTTCCCGACTCCGTCTCTGAGGCTACACGGCAGTGAGACACAGTCTAGAAACCGACCCGCGATATCCCGGTCTTCCGAACGGACCGCCAAAACCGCCGTCCCGCGTTAGAA
The DNA here is from genome assembly GCA_916610255.1 of Lasioglossum lativentre. Taxonomy (NCBI): domain Eukaryota; kingdom Metazoa; phylum Arthropoda; class Insecta; order Hymenoptera; family Halictidae; genus Lasioglossum; species Lasioglossum lativentre. The sequence goes on along the minus strand of OU744359.1, from coordinate 21,463,768 downwards.
TTAAGAACCAAACATGTACATATATATATTATAACGTCGAAATACAGCAGTCTTATTAACATCAGTAAGAACCAGCATCTCTTTATTCCGCGTCGAACACCTGGACAACCGACTAAGTCGGCACACTCATCCGCCTCTTAAGAATAACATATTTATGTCGAACGTTAATTTCTCTACTTTTTAAATTAGTATAAGAATACAACTAAAAGAATTGGTACTTTTAATAAAATACGTAAAATTTAACATATATATTTACAAAAATATGATAATTAGTTAATTGTTATATTGAAAATATTACTTTTTGGTACTATTATAATCAATATTTTGACACAAGAAGAACGTTTAGTCATAATTAAAAGTCTTTCCTTCAAATATTCCCATTCCTACAAAAGTTCATGTTTTTCGCAACTTCAACGTCAATGTCTTCCCCTTATCCGATCAACTTCATCTTCATCTTTTCTATCAACTACATCTCGAAAAAAAATTTCACCAGGTATAGCTAAGGTCCATCCTAGTATACAGGTTTCGTCCGTAGCCTCTCGGGATTATTCGGCAGGGATCGGCGTCTATGATAGAGAGCACGAATATTTAAAATAAAACAGTGAAGCGAGCATATTTAACATTTTACATTGTAATATTTTACAGTGACCATTACAGAGGACAGAGGAATAACACTAATTGAATTTTAGCAATTAATCCTAAAGAATTTCCAGGTTAAAAACGTATTGGTGGTTCCCTTTGGGCTAACGGCTACTTGTGTACCAAATTACAGCTTTCTATGTCTTCTGTGTTCCGAGATTTTTGAACCGTTACTGATGAAAGAGGAACTGGAAATTCTATATATTAAGAATAACGTGCCAAGTGTCCCTCAATCATAACCTGCCAAGTGTCAAATAAGGTAATATGCAAATTATCATTAAAGGCGAATGGTTAGCAGATGATCATATTGAATATTTTTATAAATTATTACAAGGAAACTCAAATTATAAACCACGCGAGACATTGAGAGTTCAATTGCCTGCTACAATTCTACCAGTTCCTGAAAATCAGGATCACATACAAATTTTGCACAAATGCGACAATTTTGTAACAAATGCAGGGGGAGATTGGGTTTGTAGTTTTTATAAATATGATGAAAGAAGACTTTATATTTATGATTCTCTTAATTCTTTGAAGTTGATACATTCCATTGCTCATATCGCGGACATTTTAATAATGTGAAGATAAAATATCACATCTAGACATTTGGCTAGATGTCCGCGGCCTGGAAGTGAAATACTTGGCGTGGCCAGGCAAGGTATTCTCAGATAATCAATACCCACCAATTCCCTCTCGCAGGCTTTCAGATAATTTGTCAATTTAAAACTCTGACAATATGAGTACACTTTCATTAGTTTGCGTTTTTAAGTATTTCTTATTCATCGACACCTTGACCTTGCCTGGCCACGCCAAGTATTTGGCATCCACGCTGCTGGAAAGTATTTGTGATTCGGAAGCGACTGTTTCGTTGTAAAGACATTCTGTAGATGTTTTGATAGAGAAAATCGGTTTTTTTAACTGTCGTCGAATCAGTATTAGAGATGACGTCTCCGAAGTGAGTGTTTCCAACTACATGTGCTTAATATACGCATTCGCTTCCAGCGTACTAGTGTGCAATTCAATAACAATTGAAGTGTCATTAACCTTAAGATGTGACACTGCAAGCTATGTCAGTATTTTTGGACTGAATAATATTGATTGTATTGTGAGTTGGTTCATAAAGCATTTTCACACCCACAGAAATGCGAGGGGCGGTAACCTCAGATTTGTAAATGTGACTGCCCACCAGTGGAATTCGATTTCTTATTTGTCAACTACATATGACACCGCTCTATTAATATATCTATTTATCTCTATTAAGATATCTCGTGATAAGAATGTTAGTAGAAGCTAAACAATTATACAGACAATCTTCACACAATCTTCACCTTGCTTCTCATTTAACTTATCAGGTTATCCAATACCCATGCATTATCCTATAATACCACTGCGTGGATTGTAAAAAATGTAAATGAATATAATACAGCACAATAATTGTTGTAATTATGCTTTTGTGTTTCGCCTTCCAAGAATGTGGACAGAAATAGCATTTACAATGGGAAGCATAAAAACTTGTAAAATTTTATATATAAATATAAAGAAATATTTTTAAGTCAACTATTGGTATTGTAATAATCAATATATAAATAGCAATAATACTATACAACATACACATCTAAAATGACTCCCATAACTGATGAAACACACTTTAAATTAGTGTTCCCAGTAAAACTCGATTTTTACGACTTGTTTTCAAATTTTTAAGAATGCATTTTGCAGACTCCAATAAGTTATCTAGGTACATGCTGCGAAGTTTTGTCGAAATTGGTTAATTGGTTTATGAGTTATAAACGATTAAAGGTGGTCATATTTAATAGTTTGAATAGGTTGGAAATAATATAATGGTATGTTTAAATTTTTCTGCTATGTTTGTTGTTTTGTATTCCACATGCTCGCTTCTGTCATAAATGCATAAAATCGGCAGTCTTTTTGTAGCTCTGTGGGATCATGAAATAAGTGAAAGAGAGGAGGAAAAAGGAATGAGCGTTTCGTCCTAGACCCGCTAGAGGACTCATCAGTAAGGCTATCTAGCGGGCCCTGCCTTAGACGGTTGGAAGGCGTTTGAGGACGGTATATATACAAATCATTGAGGAGTTGAATACTAGCGAGAAAGGTCTTTCTTTCAACTGTGTGTCCCTCTTGTGGCGCGTGTAGGAAGTTAGGCCGCCACAGCTCATAAACCAATTAACAAATATAACTTATTTGAATCTTCAAAATACCTTTTACATATTTTTTCTTACAAGCTTAGTTGAAAAAGTTGTGAAGTTGTTTTCTCCGCGATTCTGACCAAATGCAATTTTTACAAAATATTCATTACACGTCGTGTACTAAATTAATCCTCCCAGCTTTACAGAAAAACTGTAGTCGTTTGGTCCATGTGTAAAACAGTTATTATAATCTAAAGTGTGCTTTGATCAATTATGGGAGTCACTGCATATCAATTTCCTAGCTAATAAGCTAATGTTGATAACACTTTCTTTCTTTCTCTTACATTACTAAACATCAGACAGCCGGTAAAAATTTGTACAGACGTTACGTTCGTAAATTCGCCTGTTACTATATCTTGTCTAACAAGACGAGGCAGTAAACGTAAACATAGTCTCTCGAGTGCGACAGAGTTGATGTTACCCTTTTCAGGTAGGCAGGAAAGGACGGACGCTGGTACTGTACTGCCTCGTCTCGTTGGACAAGGTATAGTTAAACTGTTAGATATACAGTCCGCTACACTTCATTAAACGCAGTGATATTGTTCCTGTATTGATGTTTACTATACTCTGTCACGTCGTTTCCTTTCTCGCGAACGAGGAAGGAACCGCGCACGGGAAATTACGGCTTGAAGACCGGGCCACGCTCGGTCGCGCGATACGTGGTCCTCCCGGGACAAACAATCGTTCGCGGAATCGAATCGGAATAACTACCACGATGGATAATACGAAATTCGGGCGCCAGACACGACAGAGTGTCACGCGAAATATTCACGAGACGCGAATTCGGCACGACGATCTCGATTCCGCGAGGACTGCGCGATAAACTGGGATAGCCGCGAACAAGGTCAGGGTTCCACGTGAAGAGAAGGAACGGGGCATTCCCCGCGACAGGAACGTTTCTCGTAGTGAGAATAATTGACGCGGTATTCGGCAATAATGGTCGTTTATTAACGAGATGACAGTAGTGGCCGCCGGTGAACGCCGGCGGCAACGTGAATTTGCCGGCGCGAAGACAATTTCTTTCGGCAGGAGTTCGACCGATCGCGCGTACTCTATTCTTTCGCGTTGAGCTCGGCAGTCACAGGACTTCGCGTGAAAATACAAGCCTTTACGGCACGGATTCTGTCGAGCTCCGATGACAGACGCGTAATTTCGACGTGGACTGGGCGCGGATCACGGCAAAGTCGCGAGAAGGTCGAAATCGGCACGTCGCGTCGTCCCACCGTGGAACGTTCGAGATGAGCTTTTTATTTTACTTCGTCGAAAATCGTACGCCCCGAATATTCCTCGTTCCGGACAATCGGCGACGATACGACCCACGGCCTCGCGTTCCTCTCAGGAGAGCGACTCCTGGTCCTCGGAAACGACGGCGGCAACGTGGTACGCGACACGACACAGAGGTTTCGCGAAAACGTCCCGAGCCAACACGAATTGTTTACACACTTTGATCTTATAAAAGAAACGGATCGGCACTTACCACACGGCAAAGGATTTTCGCTCACTGGCCTTCGATACCACCAATTAATACTCTCGCTATTGTTCGCGGTTTTAGTATCGGTATGACGTTCGCTGACGCGATCTCGTGACCCAGTGACCCAATTCGAGCCGGCTCGGGAACGCGGAAGCGAGGCGTCCCCCTACTCCCTCAACTATTTCCTCCTAGGCGGCGCTCGGGCCTATCGCGTGGCTTCTCGCAGCAGGGACAACTATCGTGCCCCTCGGACCCGTGCCTCCGGCAATTTGTCGATTTTCCGGGGCTCCACGGTACGGGGCTGCGAGGGCGGCCAGAGTGGGCGCGAGCCATTCCAGGGTGTTCTTCGTGCATCTCCTGGACGAGAGTCGACGAGGTTGGGCTGTTGTACGTCCCGCATTCTCGAAATCCTCGTCGGCCTCTCCGGGTTGGTAAATCCGGACTCGATTCCCCACTCGATCGTCTGATTCGTCCATGATGCGCTGCGATAGGTGCTCCGAGCGTCTCTTCCGGAGACTCTGCGCCAATCACGGCAGGAAATAGGTACCGGGTTCCTTCTGACTCCGGCCACCCCTGAAACTTCGTGTCGGGCCCAGCGGCGCGACATTCAAACGCGATAATTCCGTTCCGCTGGAACTCGAACGTCCAGGGAGACCGATCGCACGGCCGATTTCGCTTTTAATACCGCCCGGTCCTTCGCTGAGGGTTCGGCAGGACGGTGGCGACATCTGCCACGTCACAACTCCGAATTAATATTTTCTATATTTCTACGAACAGTAGGTGTTATTTAATGAAGGTGTATGCATTTAAATTGATACATGAAATACTTAATGTAAAAATTCTCTATTTTTTTTTTAATACAATTAAAATTTTCCCACATCACTAGAATAATCGCATGAAGGTTTTCTTTTGTTTCTGGCTGCCGTCATATTGATTAATCCGCTCCTCAGTAGCAGACGAATTTCTACATTCTACATGGAAGAAAGTGTTTAAAGAAACAAAAATGGGGCGCGAAACAGATGAGTTCCGAAGAAAATGGAAAATAAAGTATTAAAAGAAGAAAGATTTTCCAATAGAGGAATTGCAAGGAGATTAGGAAGAAGCGAATTTGTAATTCGTTCTTATCTAAAAGATAGTTAAAATTATGGGAAGTTGTACAAAGGCAGAACGAAACAAACTCTTCCGAAAAGAGCAAAGCGATTAATTTTGCATATTGCTTCCAATGCATGTAAAACTTCTAAGCAAATTGTCCAGTAAGCTAATGTTTCAGCTTCTTACGTACAGTACAAAGATTTTCAAAAAGAACGCCAACACTTAAAAGAAAGCGCTTGGAAAGAAAGCCATGTTTGAAAGGACATCATGAAGAAGACAGACTCAAGTTTGCAAAAAGCATGGGTTAAGAAAAAAAATTTAATTTTGATGGTCCCGATGGCTATTCTTTTTATTATCACGATTTGAGAAAGGAAGAAAAGATTATATCACGTCGCCAACATGGTGGAGGATCTGTGATGGTTTGGGAAGCTATTAACTCGAAAGAAGTGATTGATTTAAAAATTCTGAAAGGACGGCAAGACTCTAAAAAATACCTACAGACTTTAAAAACAAAGAAAATTAAGATTTTTGAAGTTTTACAGACTGATCAGTGGATATTTCAGTTAAAACATAGTTTCAAAGGCAAGAAATACCTTGTTTCACATGGCCGGCATTGTCGCCTGATCTAATATTATATAAAATGTCTGGGGATACTTACCCAGATGAGTATATGTGTATAAATAATCGTCAATTTAATTCTTAAGAAGAGCTCATAAACGCTATTCAGACAGAATGGAGAAACGTACCAGTTGATTATATCAATAATTTGTATAAATCACTACCTAACAGAATATTTTCGGTTATAAACAAAAATGGCAGATCAACAATATACTAGTAAACATTATTCGTTGGTACAATATTATTCTGTTACGATGCTATTTTCATGCGTTTATTCAAGTGACGAGAAAATATTTGCATTTTCTTCTAAAACATAAAAAAATTTTATATTACGCATTTCATGCGTTAGTTAAATGCATACATCTTCATTAAATAATAGTCCAGTCGACGAAAAGTTGTAGAGGGAAATGAAAGCAACACAATTTTTGAGTTCGGGACTTTGTTTGGACTAGTTAGGAAATAAACATACTAAAAGTCCCCACTCCTAGGAGGTGAACGGGGTGCAGGGGGGCGCGTAGAAGGTCACGTTTTTCGATTTTTCGCTTATATCTCGGAAACTAGGCGTCCTAGAGATAATACCATTGTACATAAAATTAATGCTGACAAAATGTGCCACAAGATTGATCTCATTCAGTTTTTCGCTATCTCGCATAGTTTCCGAGATATTTGCGCTCAAAGTTCACTAATTTTGAAAAAAAAACATTTTTGCCTCACGTTTTTTGCCTTATTTGACTAGCTAACGATTCAGCCCTTCGTCCTACGAAAAAGTCATGACAAAGGAAGTTGTTAAACATTAAATTTCCTTCAAGAAGATATGATATTTTACTATTTTATCTTCAACCGTTCAAAAGTTAGAGCAATTTTAACGTTATGTGTAAATTCCGAGATTTTGCGGAAAAACTTAACTTTCGCATTTTTCGTTATTCCACTGCTCTAACTCTATATATTTATAAGCCAATATATATATATATATATACCTTATAGTACAATTATACAGTAATAATTCTTATCAATTCCTGGCTCTCTTGGGGCGGGAGGGTCGTGGTGGTGGTTTGCCATGGGTACTTGGTCCTGGGGTGGGTTCTGCTTCGTTTTCTTCTTCATCCATTGAGAAAGTGGTAGAAAGTGATAAATCTTCGTGGATGACTGGCAGAGGATTGATGTTGAGTTCTTCATCCTCATTGTCTAAGAGGGGCCCCCATTAATACAGTTCACCTGCCAGTTTTGGCAGGCAGGGGAACACTTGCACTGGGCTTAGAAATTTGTTGGTGGTTAGCTCCCACCCATACATCTGAGGAAGCAGCTCATGTCCCAACCACATCTGGACTTGGTGATATGTCCTCAGAGAATGTTGTTTCGCTGCCCCCTCAGTTGGTGGGAGGCATGAGATGTCCGGTTTGATATTGGCTACCGATTTAACGAAGGATTGGTATCGGTAAGCGTTTAGAGATTTCTCTTTAGGTGGGACCCCGTACCACCTCAAAATCCACTTTTTCCCAGCTTCCTCTATATCATCCTTGGTTGAGGAAGGGTCTGAGAAAACTGCAGCAGCTCCCTGGACGTCTGGAGACTTCAAATGTACTTTGATAAATCCCAGCTTACTCTTTCGGTAGGCTGCTGAGGTGGTATCGCACCCAGTGAAGGCGTGTAGAAATGGTATGTCTCGCAGCCCCTGGGTCTGAAGCACCTGGGTAGAAAACAATGAAGCAGCAGGTGTTTTGGCCATCAACAGGACTATTAGGTCGACATCCTTACCAACAACAGCAACAGCGGTGGTATGTGACAACTCCACAGCCGTCTCTACAATGAGAACGTCCACATCGTTCTCTGCTTGAGGGGCTCTGACTCCATGTGCGTTTAGTGTGGCCTTCAGCATATTAATCAGCCGACTTTTGTTGTAGACGTTTGATAGGAAGTCTCCCTGCTTCACAGTTATGACTGTCTCCTGATTAAATTGTATGTCGGCTGACTTGCTAAGGCGATACCGCCTTTGCTGCTCAGCGACCTTCGTACTTGACAATGAGCTCGTGTACCCATCAAACACTACAGTGCAACTCCTTCCACGATAGTGACTGTTCACAAAATTGGCGTACCCATCACAAATGGCAGATATTGTGGAACCTCTTTGCCAAATTACTTTGTGGAGGGGAAGAGCTCCGTCCATAACAATGTCAAAGTGTGTCACACGTACATCTTTGGTTGGATTGAGCTCTTTGTAGAGAACTGATTTCGTCGATTTCCTCATCCCACCCTCATTGAAAAAGGCCAAAGGGAAAGGGGCTAATTCATATTGCAAATAAGGATCCACAGATACCTTTTCGTCGTTGATCTTGATTGATGAGCTTACAGTGGAAAGGGGGAATGCTCGATTTTCCCGAGACAGTTTTATATCTGAAAATGCAGAATTCACCATTTTAGCCATTGCTTGTTTACTAACTGTAACAGCATTATAGCACGTGATTGTCTTGTCACCAACCACCCCAGTCGCAATAGATATGATGTCGCTGGTAACCGGAAAGTGCGAATATTTCCCAAACCACTCAATTAGTGTAGTAACATCAGCTGCATCCTTTGTTTGGCGGGCTTGTCCAAAATCTCTGTGCTGCTCACTTGTCGTGAATAGAACCTCACAAAACACTTTTAGAGAGGTGCAAATATCATGGGTCGCACTCATTCCAATTACCCATTTCCTGAGTGTACTATTTGTCACACCTCTACCACGGGTCATGCCACCTTGGCCAAAAAATGCTCGCATGAGTGTGGTCTCGATAGTCATATCGGACCACACCCCTGATCAAAAGCGATCAGATCGCCGCATTGTGAAGTAACTTTTATTTACAAATTTGTTGTATTGTTCGGCTGTTAGTTTTGCAGACAGATTTTCCATATCTTGGACGTATAAATGGCACGACTTGGCGTAGGGAAAGTGCCCTGAAGCATGAAAGTACGGGATCATTCGCTTCACACAATCGAGGTGTCTTTTCCAATCCCCAGACCTCTCTGCATAGATGTTTTCTTTCATCAGGCATACCATTTTGAAGTACTGCATCCAAAGCTGTGCTGTTGGTCCCTTATCAGTTATCGCTGAGTTGATCCAGTGCATCTCCGAATTTGATGGATACTTCTTTAAGGTGAGAGTTTTCGTTTACTGAAAGCAGAGAGGGAGGCTCGTTAAGAAAATTTGACATTACTTCTTTAATACATGTCTGCTCTTCCTCCGTCAACTGGATGTTTTCTAATATTATGGCTGACAAATTTGTGGTTGCAAGCAAATGTGTTCTCACGTCCCTGGCAAAAGCATGGCCTTGCAGCATTTTTTCTACTGACAGAGTAGCATAGACAGTACTCAAAAGTTCCCTCAGACCACTTCCAGACATCAAATAGCCAATGGCTCCCAAAAAGGACATCAGGAGGTGGAATCCTCCAAGACGTATTACGCATGCTGAAAGTTTCGAGTCAGGTGGAGTAGCTGCCACAATCACTCTGGCCTTCCAATAAAGAGTCCCTTTAATAAGCCTTCAAATAAGAGTCTTCCCACATAAATTAGCTGCATATTGTAAAGCTGTATAGATGGTATCGTAGTTGGAGGGAGGAGCATTTATGAAGGGAAGTGTAACAACTCTTGTCTTCTCACTGAAGCAACCTGTTGTAATGGACTGCATGTATCCTTTCCACTCTGGTATTGGAATACCTTGCTGCTTAGCAACAAACCATAAGGTTTCATGAGGATCAGGATGTTTTGGTTCATCTGGGAACACTAATTCTTGAACAGTAACTGTTCGTAACCCCACTTCCTTGCCGTTGAATGTTTCGAGTGGAATAATCCTGAGTGTTCCAGTCACCAGCGACATTGGCATGTTGGTCAATTTAGGAATGTTGGATCCTCTCTCCACAGAACTGGACGGTGTAATACATCTAATACCACCCATTGCATAAAAAGAATTGAGCCCATCGATGGTGCACGCATTAAAGTCAGCGTTGTCAAACACGAATTGGCTGAATGAATCTGACTTGAAAGTTGGTTGAGCATGCATGAGAGCAGACATTTACAATGTTTGGGCTTCATAATACGATGAACAAAAACCCAAATTCGTTAAAACATCAATTAGTCTCTTAGAGGCATATTTCCTGTGGAGAAAGAGGGAATCTGCTCATTACTGAAGACGTGAAGGTACGTGGTCTGACGTTTGAGACGATAGCATGTATTACGTCGCGACCGCGTCGGTGTCGCGATTGTTTGTATCGTTGCTCGCCAAATTAATCTTGGACAGCTAGTTCACTACGTTCGAGTTATCAGAAGACAATTAATTGTTAATTGTCCTCGACCTGCTAGGGGACTCGTCAGTAAGGCTAATCTAGCAGGTCCTGCCTTATACGCTAGCGCATGCGAGAGATTATGAAGAATACGATCGCGATTTCGTCGATTGTCCTGATCGCTGGACAATGAAAATACGCGAATGTAACAGTCTAAGCGAACTTCCAGTCCTAACGCGACGAGGAAGAAAATGCACTGATTGGTTCCTGCTGAAAGTTGCATTTCCCAATCAGTGGGCTTTAAGCTGTTTATGTCTCGTTCCCCTAGCCTTGAATGAGGCCTTTGTGACGAGGACCTTTGACGAAGTCGACGACGGGTCTCGGTAATTTGACCCTTCTTTACGGTCGCGGCGGTCCTTCGGAGGGACGATATTTATGACACTTGAAACTGTAGAAAACTAAACATCTAGCAGATGTCTCGACTGGTCGCCGAGTGCCGATAGTTCAATTGTTTTCAGTCACGAACGTGTCACAAATAATTTCCGAAAGAAACACACGTGCACGGTTCCTGCGCGACGGAACAGCATGCCCGATAACAATACACTTTGTCTTTGTTTCTTTGACTCTTTTCGTTTTTTTCATCATCACATCCTCCAGAAAAGTTAGGAGGGTTTGAGGGAGAGCTTCTGCATTCTTTGGGAAGTCATCACTAGGGGGATATTTGTCATAAATGTACAATTCACTCTGAATATCCTACCTAATGATTTCCTGAGTCGCTCGTCAAATGGGTTGTCCTCCTTGTGTTCGTACCAAGCATGACTTATCAATTGTTGCCCAGCATCTCTAAAACATAGCACTGAAACATTGAATCTGTTCGAACCTTCAGTCACTATTAAACAATCCCCATACTTTGCTTCAAGTTGTGCTTTTATTGTTCTCCATACAGGTTTAACATCAGTGACGACACCAAGTATTTCGGTCTGTGAAAATTGGCAGTCAGTATACTCCTCGATGTAAGCACAAATTTAATCCATTGCGTTTGTGACATGGACAGATTCGGGAACGCGAGTGTCTGATTTCGGTTGAGCATAATAGTGCTTAACAAATTTCAAACGACAATCATTGTGATAAACACCCTCCACAGCGACGAGATCGTTAATAGAGGACAGGCGACCTGATACTTCATCGCCCCAACTATCTTTTCTTGCTGAGGCAGTCTCCAGACATGCTTTGTGTAACTCTATAGTGCGGACATTGAACACCTTCCTCCTTTTGTTCAAGGGCTTCTTATCTTCATTTTTAATAGGCTCTCCACAGAAAAAACAATTCTTCTTAAAATCGAATGTGCGGTTAGCAGACCTCCTGACCGGCGGTTGTGAAGACGTTAGTGGTTCATGTTTCTTGAAAGCCACAATCGTATTGCTTCTCGTGTAATTTTTTCGACACGAAGTGTGGACGAGTAGTGACTCCAAATCAGCTAGCTCTTGGATTTTGCCGTCGTCCCTTTGTTTCCTGGCTTTTTTGAGCGAACTTATTCCCTTTTTCCCCACTTTTGAAACACCATCACTTGTTCACTTATCTCTTCATCACACACAAAACACATACTACTACATATTGTGATGGTAAAACACTCTCGATATCGAACAACCGCAAGATGTAGCACATATAAATCGTTTCAAAATTGAACGCAAGGTTTCACAAGCTAACTTGAGAAAAAACTTAATGGTAACAGAAACAATCGAAACGTTGTTTTTGTTTGTTTTGTTTTCAATTGTTTTTTCCTCTCCTCCTTTTCCCTTTCCACTATCCCATTCCAGTACCATAAGCACGGTGCGCATAATCCAACATAAGGGATCCAACGTACGGGATCTCGGAATTTACACATAAAGTTAAAATTGCTCTAACTTTTGAACGGTTGAAGATAAAATAGTAAAATATGATATCTTCTTGAAGGAAATTTAATGTTTAACAACTTCCTTTGTCATGACTTTTTCGTAGGACGAAGGGCTGAATCGTTAGCTAGTCAAATAAGGCAAAAAACGTGAGGCAAAAATGTTTTTTTTTCAAAATTAGTGAACTTTGAGTGCGAATATCTCGGAAACTATGCGAGATAGCGAAAAACTGAATGAGATCAATCTTGTGGCACATTTTGTCAGCATTAATTTATTATCTCTAGGACGCCTAGTTTCCGAGATATAAGCGAAAAATCGAAAAACGTGACCTTCTACGCGCCCCCCTGCACCCCGCTCACCTCCTAGGAGTGGGGACATTTAGTATGTTTATTTCCTAACTAGTCCAAACAAAGTCCCGAACTCAAAAATTGTGTTGCTTTCATTTCCCTCTACAACTTTTCGTCGACTGGACTATACTATTGCTCGTAGAAATATAGAAAATATTAATTCGAAGTCTATTAGACACCAATACAGGAAAAATATGACTGCGTTTAATCAAGTGTACGTAAGACTGTACGTAAGAACAATAGAGCATGAATTGTATTTGTAGATTTCTGTCACACATTCGGTTTCGTTTAATGATACGATTGTTATTAATATTTGGAAATATAAGATTGTAATAAAAAATATTTTCAGTACTAGATTTAGTATCCACTATCAAGAATCGTCGCTGGTCATTTCCACGTGAAATAACAAAACAACATATTCTCCAAATTCTGAAGCAACCGAACAAGTTGTATTATACTTGCCGTAGCAGTTCTGAAAATTCAAAGGTTTTAAAAATAGCAATCATCGAAACCGAAATTACTTTGAAATTAAATCTAAACTATTTAATATTCAACGAAAAAGCCATAACAGTATTTTATAAATCAGTTTGTTAGTACCTGTGCAATAACGTAATTTACAATTCATTATGATATGATTGCTGCTAGTAAGCTGTTTTCGAAAAGAACGAAACTCTTAAGATAAGGGGAAGACTACAGACTACTGCATGCAGGGTGTCACCCGATTTTGACATCTTGATTTTCTCGCTATTATTACTCGCAGAAAAAAATATTTCAGAATGGTACCGACTAGGGTACATTTTGGTGCTATTAATTATTTCGTGAGGGAACGCGTAAAGGTCATATGAAGGTCATCTTCGATTTTTTAGATGTATTTTTTAATACATCAATGGATACACCTCGACATTAGTTCTAAAAAAGTATTAACCAATTTATGTCCACGAGCTTCAAATGCGCATATCTATACCTTGTCCAACCAGACGAGGCAGTGTACGTAAACAAGGCCGCTCGAGTGCGAGAGAGTTGATGTTACCCTTCTCAGGTACCCTTCTCGTCTCGTTGGACAAGGTATAGATTAGTTCTGAGTTACGGTTGTTTGGCACCTTTTGCCCAGTTCGCTAGCGTATGCAGATACATATAACAACACGCAGACTGCTACCAATACACAAACTTTTTTCTTGATGTTATTACGTATTAAATTATACGTTGATAATTATACAAAGGAAATATAAAGCAGGAAAAGTGAAAGTTAAAGGTTTAAAGACCACAGAAATGGTTGCGCGGCGCAGATGAAAAGAATGATGCATTAAAAGAAATCGCAAAACAAGGCTACAGCCGTTTTTTGGTCGTCACGTGAATATCGTTCACTCGGAATTCATTTCGAGGAAAGTTTTAATGGGCCATACAAAAAACACTATATCGATGGTGCAACGATGTTGTTACATTTACAACAGAGTGGCCTATCGGTTTCAGTAAAATATAAACAGAAAATATGATCAGTTTCTTTCTCGAAAAATTCAATAATATACAACGATAATTAAATCTATATTCTATTTGTAATGTTTTCGTTTTATTTTCTTACTATTTTTGAACACTAAAATTTGTTATTAAATCGTACGGAAAGAACCAGGATTATAAAATGGTGGTGAAACTGCAGAACAGTTACCTCTAATTTCGATGATTTTTGTATACATATGTTGTAGAAATCAATATGTTAAACAACATTTACATTTCCATATTTCTTGCAAGAAATCGATATCTTGACCAATATCAACAACTCAAGCCTGCCTTATTGTTAAGGTAATGCCAAGGTCATAGGCCTTTGATCTCGTCTTGATATGAGCAATAATATTATGTGTAGTGTCATTTTAAAAAATGAGGGTGATCTTCATGTTTCAGGAACAAATTTGTTTTTTGAAGTTTTTTCTATTGCATTTTGTAGTCGACTAAAAACAAATTAAGTTTGTGTTGTAAGAGAGTTCACTGTATTTCATAAACGAAGACAGGTGGAGCATGTGTTTACATGAACTTTCTCAGTGTTTTTTGTGCTACACCCTGTATAAATTGCTTTATTTGTAAATAAAATATTCATATACATTTTCACGTTAAACTTGGTCTCTTCTATTCGAATCCACAGAAAATGAATTTTCAAGTTTGAATTTTCAGTTTTGATACTATATTTATAAAAAAAATTTTGGATCTAAATCCGAGCACTCGAACATTTAAATTTTAAGATGAAGTGTCGATTACAGTAAAGTATTTAACTTTCGTTTTGAGTAATGTTACACGGATTTTGAATACGGTATTTTTAGTTGGATTTTTCAATAATTCTCGCATAATAGCCTCTTCCATAGCAACCTGACGAGCAACTTTCTTCGGCCACCAGCTACTCCTGGAATGTAGTTGCGTTCACGCACTAATTACTTTCGATAAAAAGTTGATGATACCTCGTAGGCTAAAGTGCAGAAAAGGAAGAACGAATAAAAAGTTCGTGTACTATATCACTGTAAACTGTAAACGAACACAAGAGCAGGAGTTGAGTAACGGAAAAAGAAGTTTGAAGGCGAATTAAATTAGCAGAACATTTCCTTATATGAAAGAATTGCCGCTCATAAATGTTCAATCTACGAATGAAACAAATTCCGATGTAGATATTTTTAAAAATGCATTTCATGAAAGTCTCCCTCCTTTTTGTTAACTTTCACTACGACTAAGAATAAATCATATTATCCATCTAAATAAGAATACCTATGTCAAAGAGTTATTTAAATATGCAGAAAGCCGAGTTGAAAAACAGAATACTGTGAATTTTAATGGATCCACTTTCTTATATTGGCAGAACCTGACTTGGTAGGAGAGCCTGAAGACTGTTAACGCTAGATAAAAGAATTAATGTACAAAATTGTGCAATTGAGATTTGCTAGTAGTAATGTTTATATGTACAGGGTGTAAAGAAATTATGTGTCGCGACTATCATAGCGCGATTCTACACCCTCGGTTTGATGAAAATTTATGTAAGAAAGCAAAATTAATTTCAAGGTCAAGAGATCAACAATTTTTTTTTGTGTCTTGTTCTACTCATCACAAGGATAAAAAGTGCAAAAGAAACCATGGGTCAAATCTCAACCGTTCCCTTAAAAAATTATGATAAAGCTTTTTCATTATCAAACTGATTGTATTTATAATTATACCGGGTGATTCACGACAAACAGGCCACATAAATAGCTCCGCTAGACTTAAAGATACATAGAAGAAAATGTTAGAGAGAAAAGTTGTACTGTTGAAGGAGGCAAATATGGTCATACAAAAAAATATTCTAATTGTTAAAGTTTCCAAGGTCTTGTGGAGGTCATCGACGATTTTTAAATGGCACCATATATTTTTAACTTCATAGTGTTGTAGTTGATGTCAAGACGAGTTCAATGATGTGGTACACTATGACCTTCAAATGACCTTGGATTCATAAATAGGTATAGTTTGATTACTCTGTTTGATCAACGGAAATTTGATTTCTTAAGCCATTCGGTCTCATAACACGTATACCGTTAACGGAAGGTGATCTGTAAGCGTACACAAATAAGATTATCAACAAACTTACGCTTTTAGAAGAAACATTGCCCATATTTTTAGAAGATATTCCTTTAGATGTTCGTTGAGTAATGTGATACCATCACGATGGCTGTCGCGCTCATTCTTCACGTTTGTTTGTGGGGAACACTCAAAGCTGATGTATATCATCATCAACCGGCTATACCAGAGAACATGCCAGAACGAATAATTAGATCTTGTAGATGAATTTCAACAGAAACAATTGAAAGTGCCATTGATTGTCTTGCAAAACGTTCAAATGTTTGTATTACTTCTTGTTTTGCAGTGGGGAAGGTAAGAATTGATTGTTTTTTGGGACACAATGACGATTGAACAATTTAAATAATATTCGACTTATGTACATATTTGGAAATATATTTATTGCTTGGTGATGAATGCGGGTGATTAATTTTTGTATGTTATATATAACATGGATAAAGTTCGAACATTTCTATTTTTTAGAATTCTGTAAGACTTGATAAATTCATTTAAAATAAAGTGAAATACATGAATTCCCTTTAAAAAATATATAACTGCCCGTTAATAACCAATAGTGATAAAGCAAAATTTAAATTTTTATTACAGATCAATATTTAGTTGCTGCATTGCAGTTAGTTGCTGCAGTCCCAAAGAAAAATTATTTCGTGTCCACATTAAAATTTAAAAACTAATTTTAAAAAAGATGACTATCATACCTAATTGCTTTGGTTATAGCCAATAAAATGTATATATTCGTTCCGACATGAAACTGTCAATGGCGGCCTGCATAGCTGAAATTAAAGAAGAAAACATTAATTTTTCAAATTTGTGAAAATTTTGTTATAGTCGTTTTAGGCTCGTAAGATTAATCTACGAGGAAATATTTTCAACATCGATCGAAGCAAATCTGATTTGGAAATGCATTCTAGCAAAGTGCTATCAGGGAGAGGAGAAAGGCAAACAGAGGCTCGCCTTCAATTTTCAACAAACGGAGAGTTACTTTCTCATTCATTTCTACTTTTAAAAGAAGCGAATAGACAAACGAGTGTACGTGCTGAATAAAGTATCTTTATTGCTACTACAATAATATCTGTATGGAGCCTTTTACATCGGGTTAATGAATAAAGAAGTTGATGGAAGCGATGTTCATCCACACAATACACTTAATTTAATCCCCAAATTGACTACAGATTTTAAACTTATTCACTCTTATAATGAAATGAAATCTTATTATCAACTTACAAGCAAGGGATGCATTCATAAAAACGCAATCTTTAACTCATAATCTATTCACACTTCTCAAATACAAAGAATTGAATGTCTAGATATTCGCAATTATAAATACACAAATTTTAAAACCAAGAATTCAACAAATTCACTGGTGTTTTACTCAGAGTCGCCAGATTAAGACTTGTGTCCCCACTCTACCTTCCCCTTCTACGACGCTACTCCCCACGCTTCCATCGCGACCCGGTCACGTGACGTGGTTCATCTCCTTCGTACATGTGTTCGGTACTGGCAGAGAGAGAGAGAGGGTGACTTTCTCCCTTCAATTCCTGCTCCCTCCCCTCATCTGGCGACAATTTCACCAAAATACGAGACATAATCCCAAAAAAGTGATCAGCTTCACATGGAATGACCCATAATGTAAGTCAAGTAAAATGTAACGGCATTCTTCTCTTGACGTAAAACCGTAAACATATGATAATAAATATTGAAATTTTCATCAGCATGTAATTATAATATTCTTCCCATATTTGGTGATCGTCATTGTCATTATCATCGGGCTATGATTATGGTTTTTATTACTAATAGATCATGAGTGACGTCAATTTCACTAGGTTAGACGAAACATTTTGCTGTTGGAAGAATAAAAGAAATGAATCGATATTGTCGTGAATTAGTGAACACTGCGGTAACCACGCCTCTTTTAATTCGACCAGACACAAGGGAATGTAACTTTCTTGGCTTGATTAGACCAATTTCATTAAAATATGATAATTTTATGCAAGTATTTCACATAACGTTGGTAGTGCCGAACCGTGGTCTCAAGTGCGAATATACATTTTCTCGATACGGGTGAACGAAAAAAAAACTTTATTATCTCAGATTTTCTAATCGTGTCCCACGCGATGTGAATTACGCTTACCATCAGGAATATGTGCATACAATAGTATACACGCATATGTGTAGTCTGTCCGATTGAAGTGACCGCACGCAATTATTTCTCCAACTAATAAAAGTGCGAAACAATTATTTAAATCTTAATGTAATAAAATACATATTTTAACTGTATTTAAAATCGTCGTTTACAATTCTTATGATTTGTTGGACGCAAAAAATACTGAAAAGTATTGTTACGTAAAAATTCGTGCTATACTTTGGTATAAGAAAATTATACAAAATAACAGGGTGGATTTATAAAAACTGAAAAACTATACGATTTTTAGTTGAACCACACTGATATGATTTACTTTTTCTAAATGATTGTGTTTCTACATACAGTGACTCCCATTAATATTCGGACGCTATTAAAAATACCATAACTTTTTAGATATTGGACCATACGATTTGAATTTTTTTTAGAAGTGAGAGCAATTAGTTTACTACATGATGAGAAAAGAAATTTTTTCAAAAATTGCAATTGGTCTGAATTGTAGAGAAAATAAAAAAGTTACATTTTACAACTTTTTTATGTGGGTCTATATTAAAAATTTAAAAAATATGGTTCGTAGATCTGTGTCAATTATATGCATTGTAAAAGTTTCATCGAAATCGGTTGATGTGCGAAAAAACGGCAGGCATTGAAAGATGTACGGATCCTTAGATTTATAGCAGTTAGAGGCCGAAAATCGTGAAAAATTGCAATTTTTACCATCTTTAAACGTTTGTAGCTCATTGCAACGTTGACCGATTTTAATGAAATTTTCAGAATATGTTTAATTGATACAGATCTACGAAACGTGATTTCTACATTTTCAATATGAGTCCACATAAAAAATTTGTAAAATATAACTTTTAGTATTTTCTCTGAAATTCCAACCAATTGCAATTTTTTCAAAAATTCTTTTCACGTTACGTAACAAAACTGATTGATCTAACTTCTCAAAAAAATTCAAGTTGTATATTCGAATATTAAAAAAGTTATCGTCTTTTTAAGAGTGTCCGAATATTAGTGGGAGTCTATATGTATACAGGATGAGTCAGAAGAAACAGAACATCTGAATATCTTTGTTGGATTTAAAGATTTTTCGGCATTTTCAAGGTCACCAACGTTTTTTTAAACTGGAATTGGATATTTTGTTCCGTATGTAATTGTAACCGACATCTAAATGAATTCAGCCATGTACACAATGTGACCTTTAAATGACCTTCAATCCAGAAAAATCAAATAAATAAAATTCAACGTGTAAGGTTCATTTGCTGTATTTCTGTTAAGCTAAATGCTCAAAATTATTTCCTTTAAATTTTTTTGACGGCACCCCCCGAATTATTCACAGATTCACTCATATTTATTTAATGGTTTGTGTTAGAGGGCTTTTCGAAACGTAGTTCTCTTTATAAGAACTTTACCCTTGATAATGTGGAACCAACAAATTTTTTTTCTTTCAATAAAAAGGATTTATGCAATTTCTTGCAAAATAATTATGCAATTAAAAAAATACACATTTTTCGTTAATGTTTATTGATGAAAGATACTGAAAATACACTTCAATTTTGGAATTTCAGAGAAATTTTTTGATTCAGGTCCGTCATTTTTCTCTATTTTTTCGACAACCGTTCGTTTTACGAAGAAAAGTAATAGAACATACAAGACGCACCCTGTCCAGATCTACAGGTTTTTTCATATAATTTAGAAGATATTCGAGAAAAACGATTTTATAAACATTTAATTAATTATTTTAATGTTTAACAGCTTTGGGGCACGTTTTCCCGTTATCTGTGGGAGCTCGAATTTTTCACAGATTTTTTTTTTATTATTTGGAATAATCCCGGGGTTTTCCGTACAAGAAATTGAAAAGTCGAAAATAAAAGCCATCCTAATCCCCATGCTTCCGCTCTTGACCGGTCACGTGACGTGAGGTACGCACCTAATTCGCGTCGCGTCTGCGTCTGTGACGTAACTAAAGGTATATTCATACTGGAGTGTTGTATGGTAGACAAAAAATTAGGTTACCCTGGTTCTGGATCTTACATTCATACTTGTCTTATGTCTTTTGGTTCCTTGGCATATTTCGTCTCGTGTATTTCGGGCCATACATATATTTTTAACCTTTCGAGAGCGCATTGACAGCTTCCTGCTATGCAATTGTGCATGGCACAAAAAAAAGGTTTTAGGGCTAGGGGCTCCACAGCACCGTTCAGCGCGGCGAGCCGGCAGGCGGTTGGCTGAACATGCCAACGAGCGTCGAGCTCGCGCTCTGATTGGTCCGTGTTTTTCGTTAATAACTCCTAAACAAAGCCGCGGACAACATTTTGCAAAAGGAAAATGGCGCTTGAAATGGCCTCAGGAACCTCCCATTTCCCGGAGTTGAAGTACTTTTGGGACACCCTGTATAACAACATAAAGATTGCTGCGCCTGCGAAATTCAGTGCGGGTCAGTCTGTACGCGTCAGCAAATTTAAAACCGTTTTTGATAAAGGTTACACACCAAATTGTACCACTGAAGTGTTCAAGATAGTCAAGGTACAAGCAACTAATCCGGCGACTTATCTGCTGCAAGATTCCAGTGGAAACCCCCTTGCTGGAGGATTCTACGAATATGAGTTGCATCGCGTTGCCGATCCAGATGTATACTTAGCGGAGAAAGTGTTGCGCAGAAAAGGAAATAAGGTGTATATAAAATGGCTAGGATTGAGTAATGTGAACAATTCGTGGATAAACAAATACAATTTATTATAAACAAGTTAGTCTGTTTAATAAAAAAATCAGTTGGTTATTTACATTCAATATTATAAATTTTTTTATAGTTACAAAGGTATTCGATAATGACCTCATGGTAGCGTTTCTGTCGAGTTGGGTATGATATACCGTTTATCATTGTATGGTCTCAGAGCAATTTTTCGCTCTGATACAGTATACACTTCATGTAATTTTGATCTTATGCATGTCTGAGTACGGCTCATCACAATTTCATTTTGTAGACACCGCATGTAATCATCGAACGTTATTGTCGTCCTTACAATGCTATTCTTTACGCCTTTCGCTTTTTTTGTATCCTTTTTCCCGTCTACACGCAATGTATACATTTTCGCTCTAAGCCCAACAAAGTCAGATCGGCTCATGTCGCACCTCATGGTTTCATAAATGTCCTCACACTTAATATGATAAATTATACTCTCTGTGTTTGTATACATTACTTTACAATTTTTACCATATTGAGGAAACATGTACTCATGATGAAATTCGTACAAGCAAGTTTTAGATATATCTAATATACACATACCCACATAGATGGGCTTGTTGAATTTCACCCTGAGTTTGCGCAATTCCACAGCGATCAAGTTTTCAGAAAATATGCAACGGCTGTGGAAAATTGGTTTCGCGATCATTGCCTCTGCGCCATATCTTCCATCCCAATGTGTCACGAGTTTTACATCTATATGATTTCGATTTTCCATAGTTTTACCGAATACCGCGTTGTTCATCAATTTGTACAAATTCTTTTCGAAATCGTTTGCCGCACGTGTTCTAAAGAGCGTATTTAATTGTATGTACTCGCGGAGCCATGGTGACTGTGCGAATTGGAGGATGCGATGAATCTTTGGAATACGAAGACCGTGGCGCAGGCATTGCTGCAGGTCATAATAGTGAATAACGTAACGCTGCTTATCGTATAACGTTGCGAGCAACTTGGCCTCTCTTTTGCCAGATCCATCTCGAGAATGTAGCCTATGGGTGAATCAGCGGCAATCAAAGATATATCAAAATTTGCAATGTTGTTCACCCATTGAAATTCGGCATATGGCAAAGGCTGACATATTGCCCATCCATACAAATTGTTTACGTAAAAATACATCAAGTACGATGATGTTTTCGATGGATCATACGACTTAAACCGCCGCGTACTCCACGTTCGATAAACATTACCATATCGATATCAGTTAATAATTCAAACTTAACTTTTGTACGTTTTAGCATAGCATCCCACGTGAAACCAGGTAAAGTGTAATAATATATGTATAGCTCTTAATGCAGCTATCACGAAAATTTTCAAAAACATTAGCTAATAACAGTACATCCGTTTTCAAATACAGATCGCTGTATTTACCCAAGGTTTTTATGTTGAAACATTTCCACACGTTCTCAGCGTGTGTATAATCGCGTTCGGATACCGTTTCGCCTGTCAACGAACTGTAAAATAATTCGAGCGGTGGTAAACATTGATCGTCTAATTTATCTGTGCAATCGAGGTATTCGTATGGAAAGACACCTTTTCGTGTCAACAACTTGAAATTTTCAACGGAAAGATTTTTAAATTCGGAACGTAAAATTGTCAATTTGTCTGTATCGAGGAAAGATGCCAATTTGTCGAGACTTGTATTCAAAAATTTGTACGAATCGATGAATCGTAATCTAATACAATTACGTGACTCTGATTGCCGGTCGTCAACATTTTTTGTAAATGGAATGTACTTTTCTTTCGTTATGGGTAATACATCGACATGACCTTCAAACGCATTAGATATTTCTTCGATAATAAAATGCGAATCGTACCCGGATAAATTGTGGAAAACTATGGGAATACAAAACGGAATTTTGTAATTTAGATTACAGTCTTGATGTTCTGGACCTCTATAACGCCCCGATAGATGGCAATGATCGCGCACCCGTATATCGTTTTCCTCGAACGGTCTTTCACAAATTTGACAATGTGTTGCGCCGATAAATGCATCAAACTGTTGATTCGTTAACTGTTTCATATGTATATTACTGGAAAGAGTGGATTTAACAAAATGCGCCAAATTTTCTAATTCTTCAACGAACCATGAGACGCACTTCGCATCGCGGCGACATCGATACACCGATAGAGATGCATCGTGTGCACAATGCACATAGTATGCAATGCTAAATACTTTATGATGTTGTTATGCGTGTGATTCAAGTTTCTCCTCTCCGCAATCTTCCATCTTCTCCAGAGTGCATTCGAGATGGGCGTACACGACAAATGGAAGCGGTTCTTTCCTGATATAGTTGTTGAAATAGAGTCATTTATCGTCCTCGCTAAGTAGCACGATAGCGCAGTCATTCATTTCTGTACAGTCTCTTTCATGGATATGCAATCTTTCGTTGGAATGAAAGTAATGCAAACACCTGCAAAAACATAATTTTTTACGCGTTTTTTTATGATATACCATGATACTTTGTGAAAATGTTGTACCTACCGATCGCAAATGAATTTCTTGGGCTCATTTTTGCTCAATTGTGCGCCAACGAGTCGGGACATGTTCTTAATACACACATAATGTCCCATACTGCCAACCGGGTCTTGTATGTACAGCAATTTGACGTGTCGGTCCCTCTTCTGAATAGTGAGGCGAAGTGGAAACAATACGACCGATTTTGCCCTATTTTTCTTCTCGCGGATGTCTTCAAAACCGTACACATAGATTGAAATATCGTTCAACTTTTCGAACCGTGTAATTTGATTCAACAACACTGGAAACTCGATATTTTCAAAGTTTAATACAGTTGTGTAATGCGGGTACGAATTTTGACGGTTTCCGTGAGTTGTCGCAGGATACAAAGCAGCAATCACTGACCATGCAAAGCATGCATTGCCTGTGGATTGCACATTAATTGTGGCATGTTTCACCGCTATTTCTCTCGGTACGTTGATCTGGCTCCCCGCGTGCAATGGGTTATACTTGTTGATGCACACTGTAAGATTGAGTATTCGTGACAATGCCCATCCGCTATCCCGTTCCCGAAATTCTTCCAACGATGTTAGGATTGTCTCCACGAAGCACCGCTCGTATAACTCTTCGAGTTCGGATGTGTAAAAGATTTCACAGTTCTTTGTGCTCATGCTTTTGCGCGAACGTTGATCACTTGCAACAAATTCACCATTAAACACCATGTTCACTTTTAAAAACTTATGTTTCTCCAAAGCGTTCCGTACTTTTTCGAGCACCATTTCTCTTGCACCCTGGAGGAAACTGCGTGGTTCAATGTAATTGGAATTGATAACAGCACCAGTTAATATGCGACACTTGAAAGCCGAGTCTATTTCACACCATAAGAGTTCTGTACTTGCGTGTCCTGCACCTTCACGTACGAAACGCCTTCGCAAGAATATTTTAAACTCTCAAGACCGGCGATACGCGCGATCAATGATTGTTGAATACCGATCGATAATCGAGAACGTTTCACTCGACTGTATTCTTCAAGCAACTCGAGGCATTCGTTGTACCTTTCCTCCCAGGCAAGGTATTCTTCCTGCAATCTTAAGCGATGAGACTGATCCCACAACTGGCATTCAATTTTCTGAATTTCCTACCATGGCTGTACCGTTTTGTTATTTGCGCAAACAACTACGTTAGGCGAGATGACTGTCGCGACAGCTGTTTGGGCTGCGATGAAAGCTAAGACGAAGCTTGGGATGGGGCTCAAGAAGAAAAAGATCAGTGGTAAGAAGAAGAAGACGCGAGTTCTACCGATAGCAAAGCGAGGTGGTTTCCTCCCATTCCTCTTACCTGCATTGTTGGATATAGTGGCGTTGACGGGCGGGTGCTGCTGGCGTAGCGAAGGCTGTGAACGATGTCAAGGCTGCGCGAAAACAGTTGGAAGAATTGCAACGTCATAACCACGCTATGGAAGGTCGCGGATTTTATCTCGCACCCTACAAGAAGGGTGCCGGTTTAAGGAAAAAAAAAGTTCAATCCATGAAAAACTAGGGACATGGCCGATGACAAATGTTCAGCTTGAGGATATAGGAAGAAAGAATATACCACATTTTCGCGGAGTATACATGCGCGATAGTCTTCCGACGAGAGCAAATGTAAATGAGAGCGGTATAGTAAACTTGGATGATAGTATCGGTCCGGGCACACATTGGGTCGCATAAATGTGAAACACAATCGTACCGTAAAATATTTTGATAGCTTTGGTAATCTACGCTCACCTGTGGAACTTATTGCATACTTTGGATCATCGACAAAAATTACTTACAATCATGCGCGTTTTCAAAATTGCGATCAAACTATATGCGGACAACTGTGCGTAAAATTTCTCGAGGAAAACTCGTTATAAATGCAGACTATCGATATATACAATTTCATTACACTCTTTACCCCTTTCGCATAAACATGACGCCTTCGTCGTTGACATTGACGTTAACGGGTAAGAGCAATCGATAATTACTTGAAACGGGAAATACTGCGAAGATATCCCGACAGGCATGATTCGGGGAACGATGAATACCCTCTCGTCATACGTGCTAACAATAATACGATGAAGAGTGAAATATACTGCTCCTATAAGATTAATTTTGAGAAACCTAATAACATAGGATCGCTACTTGGATTTTCTGCAAACCGTATTCTCCGACCTAAAATGTGGTACGAGTCTAACGCTCCTGTGAACATCATAAGCATCAACGTGTAGGGTTCCTCCAGGATATAAGATCTCAGAAACGCCGTCGGGAGTCATTTATCTTCCTATTGTCGTGCGGATAATAGACGATTAAAAAATACGTCTGCTTGACCAAAATAATCGTCTGATCGATTTTCGTGGAGAAGAAATAACTGTTAGACTGCATGTAAGACGGCGAGACCCGCGCACCTACGCTTAAGTGTTGTATTATGCTCGTGTATAACAAAACGAACGAACCTCTAATTCCGACCGCTGCAACAAATACGATCATCGACACAGTAAGTCGGGCAAATTATTGCGCGAGTGCAACACCGTCGTCGAGGAAGAAGAACCTGCTAAGCTTGCAGAACGTGCGTTTTCTACAATCATTGGGATTTGTTGTAAAGCAATAATGTAAATAAGTAAATAAACATTTTGGCCATTGGTAATCCACCGACATCCGATAAATAATCGTATAACTAAGATAGAAGTGCACACTGTGACGTGGCAGATTTTGCCTACGTCTTTCCGAACCCTCAACGAAGGACCGGGTCGGTATTGAGACGAAATCGGCTGTGCAATCGATGTCCCTGGACGTCCGAGTTCCAGCGGAATAGATTTATCGCGTTTGAATGTCGCGCTGCTAGGCGCGACACGAAGTTTCAGGGATAGCCGGAGTCAGTAAGGAACCCGGTACCTATCGCCTGCCACTGATTGGCGCAGAGTCTCGAGAAGAGACGCTCGGAGCACCTATCGCAGCGCGTCAATTGCGAGCAAGGCGAGCGAGTCGGGATCGAGCCCGGATTCACCAACCCGGAGATGCCGACGAGGATACGGAGAATACGGCACGTACAGCAGCCCAACCTCGTCGACTCTCGTTCAGGAGATGCCCGGAGTACACCCTGGTATGGCTCGCCCCACTTGGGCAATCCTCGCGTACCGCGTCGCCCCGGGAAATCGACAAATTACCGGAGGCACGGGCCCGAGGACAGGAAGTTCGTCCCTGCTGCGAGGAACCACGCGATAGGCCCGAGCGTCGCCTAGGAGTAGATAGTTGAGGGAGTAGGGGGACGCCTCGCTTCCGTGTTCCCGAGCCGACTCGAATTGGGTCACTGGGTCAAAGGATCGCGAATCGCTAAGTAGTGCCGTCGCTAAAATCGCGAAACAACCGAAAGTATATTATTGCACAGTGCCGTTCGAGGGATAGCCCCGTTGCCGTATTTTGCGAACAATAATGGTGTAACTAATTCGTGTTGGCTCGAGACGTTTTTGCGAATCTTTGTGTCGTGTCGCGCACCACGGGTCCGCCGGCGTTTCCGAGGACCAGGAGTCGCCCTCCTGAGAGGAACGCGAGGCCGTGGGCTGTAGCGCCGCCGATTGTCCGGGAAGCGGAATATTCGGGGCGTACGATTTTCGACGAATATATAATAGCCTATCTCGAAACGTTCCACGGTGGGACGACGCGACGTGCCGATTTCGTGCGTGTCGCGACTTTGCCGTGACCTTCGCCCAGTCCACGTAGAAAATACGCGTCTGTCATCGGAGCTCGGCAAAATACGTGCCGTAAAGGCTTGTTCATCACGCGAAGTCCTGTGACTGCCGAGCTCAACGCGAAAGAGTAAATTACGCGCGATCGGTCGAAAACCTGCCGAAAAGTATTGTCTTCGCGCCGGCAAATTTACGTTGCCGCCGGCACTCACCGGCGGCCGCTATCTTGTCATCTCGTTAATAAACGATCATTATTGCCGAATTCGGAGTGAATTATTCTTGCTACGAGAAACGTTCCTGTCGCGGGGAATGCCCCGTTCCTTCCTCTCACGTGGAACCCTGACCGTGTTCGCGGCTATTCCAGGTTATCGCGCAGTCCTCGCGGAGTCGAAATCGTCTTGTCGAATTCGCGCCTCGTGAACATTTTGCGCGACACTCTACCGTGTCTGGCGCCCGAATTTCGTATTGTCCATCGTCGCAGTCATTCCGATTCGATTCCGCGAACGATTGTTTGTCCCGGGAGGACCACGTGTCGCGCGACCGAGCGTAGCCCGGTCTCCAAGCCGTAATTTCTCGTGTGCGGTTCCTTCTTCGTTATCGAGAAGGGAAATGACGTGACAACACGTATAATCCATATGCAAATACTACTCTCAGAAATAGCGATGAAATAAGGATGCCCATACAGCAGCAAGATCTGTATACGCTACCGGGCGAGAGTGTCTTGTACATTGAAGGAAAAGTCATTTTAGCAGAGGCTGCACCTCAAGGAACAAGTGGCAATATTACTCTCAATACCAATTGCGCTGCTTTCATGTTTGATGAAATTCGATATGAACTGAATGGGGTTGAAATAGATCGCTGTAGAAATCCTGGAATAACAACTGCGTTAAAAACACACGTGTCCATCTCCCCCGGAAAAAGTAAAGCATTGGCCACCGCAGGCTGGTATCGTAAACTGGATGGCACAGATTTCAATTTCTGCATACCATTCAATATGCTATTTGGCTTCGGTGAAGATTATAACAAGATTACCGTTAACGTGCGTCAAGAGCTGGTTTTAATTCGATCGAGAAACGACCTAAACGCCTTGATTGGCCCTGAAACTTTATCACCTAAACTCGAATTATTCAAAGTTCAGTGGCGGATACCTCATATCAGTCTGGAAGAAGTAACCAAATTGTCGTTATTACGCATTCTCGAGAGAGGGCAACTGATACCTATGAGTTTTCGCTCTTGGGATCTATACGAATATCCGCATTTACAAACAACTACGATGCATACGTGGGCCATAAAGAATGTAACACTACTAATCAATTCGACGATTGTAAACTGTCGAACATACGGTTGTACCTAAATTCGGAATCATACCCATATGATGACCTAAACTTGGACTTTTAAAAAAATAAGTATGCGGTACTTTACGATATGTACGCAAAATTTCAAAACTCATATTATGGTGTCTGATACAGTGAGCCACTATTGGACGAATTAAAGTTCTTATCGCGTGGCCCATTTGTGATCATAGACTGCTCTCGTCAAAACGGGTCTGTTAAAAGTGCAACCATTGATGTCCGCATAGATTTCGAATGCAGAGATAATGTGCTAGTCAACACAGCTGCATACTGCTTGATTATACATGGTCGTATAGTCGAGTACAGCCAATTGACGAACGTAGTGCGCAGAATACTTTAACAAGCGGCGATGGCTCATGTAACAGTTGTCGATCTACAAGGGTTCAAGATCGCGTCAAACGAATTCATTGTAAAAGAAACAGCCATTTTACGGGATGGAAATAAACTATTCGCACTGGATATTCGAGCCACCATTTGGGTTCCATCGACTCGCTGCTACTGAAGCACGTCAGATTCGATGGCTAACGAGAAAACATCATGAAATCGGTTGGATGGACGGACATGTTCCATACAAAAAAGCTGGAAGCTGTTTGAAACTAGCCCTGGAAAATACGCAGCAGGTCATTGTCAAGGGATTGGACAAGAAAAAATGGCTATGGAAATTAACTGGAATCGAGGCTCTTGATGTGGATCTAGAGGATGTTCCAAGATTGTCGATTTTGCAAAAGGGGCTGCATAGATGTGCATTCCATACTGGCGTATGTGCCGTCGAAAATGTATTTAAACTGTGCAAAATATATAATGATCAACAAGAACCATATTTTGAATAAAGTATATTATTTAACAAAGTTTGCAAGTGCAAGTGCATTACATGCACATATACAGAATAGACGAACTATTCGTAAACAATGAAGAACTTTGCACATCTCCAATCAAAATTATTCCCCCCAAATGTACACCTCTCGTCCAGCCGTGTGATGTGTATTTTTACCGGCAAATTAAGAATTTTATAAAAATAATACAAAACTGCAATTATCTGATTGAAAATGAAAGAGAGATAGCAAGCAGGGAAGACGCAATAAAAATACACTCGCTCATACATCGGCAATTGTGTGCACCCATTTTTCAACCCATGCTTGAATATGCATGGTTTGCATCAGGATTGTCAATAGTACTGGAAATTTTTCAAAACATAAATCAGGTGTGTTTCCCAATAGAAATAAACAAAAGCAAATGTGCATGTAATGCACTTGCATTTATTAGATGTGCTAGATGTTTTTGTGTGCTGTGCTTTTCATGTTTCTATGATAAGTACCATTGCTGCATGTAATAATGCTTGTGAGTATTAACTTTATCTCTATAGTTATTTTATGCATGTAACACATTATTTCCATGTTATGCTTTATTAAAATTGAATATTCATTGTGGCATGTGAAGAGCAGTATCACTATTATAAATAATAGTATTATAGTAGTACAAACCAATAAGGAAAGTTTAATTGATAAAAAAAAACTCTGATCGACAAGGAATCGAACCCTGGTCAACGGCGTACTATTCCGGCACGCTACCTCCAAGCCACAACGGTACTTGATATACATGGAAATAAAACCTATATTCATGGTAATGAAAACCTTTAATTATAAATATCTTTAAAACTACTGAGTATCTGCGGCTATAATGGGGTATACACGTTAACAGGAGAACGAGATCTATAATTTTACAAAATTTCAATCAAATCTGAGAGGCATCGACCTTGCGCTATCCTTAAGTGCATACAGATTGCTCAGAAAATGTTGCGAAGGTTTGTTGATTTAGAATTTTGTATCGATCACATGTACTCCTGGCTATTCGAGAACCTATACTCTGTACAAACTAAAAATTGTAAATTTATGCAAATAATATCTAATGTTACCGATGATTTTGCAAGAGCCATTGCAGAACATGACGATTTTGAACGCAATTCGTTGATTGACACTGAATTGTTAGCTTTATTTTTAGATGTAATGCTAAAAAAAGATAGATGTATCTGTGGGTGCATGAAATATTATTTCATCTATAATACTCTTTATCTGGAATCGTATCCTACGTACTTCCCAGATAGCACAGGACGTCTCAAAGACGTCTTGTTTACGTCTATTTTAGGTCTGTACGTCTTACGTCCTGAATAGACGCCTTTTTAGAGACGTCGTTTGAACGTTTGAAGTAAGACGACTTGAAGATGTCTTTTTCGAGGCGTCTTGAAGAGGCCTTATATCAATCGTCTTTTTCAAGACCCCGTTTTAACGTGTGAAATAAGACTACACGACTTGAATTTTTTGAAGATGTTATAAGATGTTAGTTTATTGTACAATCTGTAAAATACTTTTGTAATTTTGCCATTACTTGTAATTACAAAAAATAATGTAGCGGACATAATGCGTGGGAACGAGGGGATTTTCGGACGCGGAAATTCCGTCTCCCCAAGTGCGTACCGTAGGCGGTCAGTTCGAGGGTCTGGTCATAAAAATGACGATTGCCAGAACCTTGGCTCGACCGTTGCAAAGTCTGTGACAATGACGATACCAGATGCGTTGTTTTCGGGGAAGAAACTTTCTCCATGCCTTGTGGGGGTGGAGAGTTTCCTCCCCTTATTTTAACGGTTTTGGGACATCGTCAAGAGGCCCACGGAAAAAGGTTCACCAACGGGCAGAAAGCTACCAACGTTCATAGCTAACACTTCGTTTCTTAGTGTCTTACGAGTTGGTCTCTCGTAGCGTTAATGGTAGTATTTTCTCGAGTATCATTTTATTAAATTGTTTTTAATACAACACGTGAGTTGAATGATTTGTCCTACCGTGATATCCTAAAATAATAAAAGACTCACTTTTTTTAACTTTCTCATCTGAGATTATTTATAAAATTTAATTGAAATTGGCATTGACGTTGTTATGAGTTACAAACATTTAAAAATCGCGAAAATCGCAGCTTTTTTACTATTTCTGACACTTTCGACCGATAACTGCAGTTTGCTTTTAAAAATTGCAATTGTTTGGAGTGACAAGAAAAAGACTAGGCTCACATTAAAAAGTTAAGAAACGTGAGTTTTTTTTCTTCTTATTATTACTCTAACTAATTGTGTTACACCGATCGCGTTGGAGCAAATGATGTTCAGGAAAGGCACCGGGATCAAGCGATAGGGCGTAAGCGAAGGAGTTTCTCTAGCGTGATGAAACGGAATAAAGAACGCACTGATTTGACAGATTGAAACCGGGTTTCTCCGATTTCACTTCAATATTTAATAATGCAACCGTGATTACGAATCGCGATGCTGTACGGCACAATTACAATTCGTATCGCCCGTCGGGCTAATCTTCGGAAACGGTTTTGTCGCGTGTACTCGCTAAGGAGATTAAAGATGATCTAATTTCGTCGTTAATCGTTGACGAAGAAATCAGGCGTGGTGAGGGGGTACCCACCACGAATACACATAATCGTACACGCGGAGACAAAGGCGCTCGTATATCATCGCTGCCGAAAGTTGCCGTTTGCGGGCACGACGCGTGACGGCATTCTCCAGCTCGCTTGTCACGCGAATTACAATTTTTCGTGTCTAACAAATTGCAATTTTTAAAACAATTTTTTAGCCATTGTTTATGGCATTTTTTTTAGATTTTTAAGTACGCGGCGTCGTAGTTAAAAAAAAATAAAAACCGATTTTTTCGTCGTTTTCTGTGCGAAAAACTAAGCTAACCTTGAAATTATTACGTTTTATTTATTCTATGAGTCTATTAGGCACTGATAAAGCTTGAACAATTCACAGGAAAAATTAAAAAATGAAATCAACTTGATTAGTATTTCTACCGCGTCAGCCCATTACATCTGACAGTATTAAGCATGTTTCCAACAGCCCGGTTGGGTTAGCGCGTTAGGTGTTCGACTGTGGACGTGCTTATACTAGGTTCGCGCCTGGCATGCGTGAATTACGGGTACCCCAGGAGCTTTAGGAACGGGGGAGTTTTGCGTGGACCGCTAAAGTATCGCACCCGTAAAAAAGTTCCAAAACAATGTGCATTGCGCTCCTACAACACTGTAAGTGCAACCACACACAACCCCAGTGATTATCTCCCAACATAATAATAAGTGTGGTGATTAAATAGCGAAATCGCGAGCAATCGGGACACGAAACAAACCTCAGCCGTACAGGTTAGGGCGGTCATCTTTGGCCCTGCCTCGCGACTTGCTGCGCAACCGCAGACCTTGAATCCAGTGGGCCCCAACGCCATAAGCATGCGCCCCCTCTCAGCAACCTGTCCACCATGGGCAGCAGGGAAGAGGGGACCGCCCCGAACGCAGACAACCGCACACAGATGTCCTACAAAACGGACAACACCTCGCCGAGCTGTTGGAAGGAAACCGCGCACCACCAGCGCGAACACTCAACGCACCTTTTTTTTACGTGAGGTTAATCCCGTTACGGTGGGGGTGGGCGGTGGTTATGTGGGACTCCCCGATCATAAGGACCAGGCCTACCCACTAACTCCCTCACGACAACCGACCCTAGACTAAGGGGAAGTACTGGGATCTACGCGCAACTCAACCGGTACTTCCCCATCTACATTCTACCCCCGGAAGGAGGGCGCCCCTCCCCCTTCCTCCTTGAGCTACTCTGAGCGCCGCGCGGTTGCCCCGCTATGCTCACCCCCCGCTGGACAGCCCGATGGCCGACCCGAACCACCGCTCGAGTCGCCCGACGGCCCCCGGAGACGTCTTTGCCGACCGAGTATAAGGGGCCGGCCTCCGCTTCAAGATCAGCAACGACGTCTCCGAACACGCTCTAGAGAAAACTCATCGGAAGCCCACGATCCGCGCGAGCCCTGGTTCTTCTCTCTCCCCTGCGGGCGGGATGGAGAGTACGCTCTCGATCTCGTTCCGCCGCCTCCTTCTGGAGCATTATGCACGCACAGATGGAGGCAAACGCATTCCACGACCCCCCGTCCTCGACCATCGCCGCAACAACCGCCGAGGGCGAGAGGTCCCACCCCACTACCTGTCGCAGGACACGGCGCTTCCCTGCCCAACTGAGGCATTCCTCCAGGGTATGTTGTGCCGTGTCCTGCGGCTCTCCGCAGTGGTGACACAGCGCCGTCTCCTCCCTCCCGATCCGACACAGGTATTCTCCGTAGCATCTATACCCGGAGAGCACCTGCGTCATCCGGTAGGTGAGGCCTTGCTCGGCCCCGTCCATCCATTCCCGGACACTCAACGCACCTACACCCAGGCCTACCTAAATAAATTCGGGACTCTGTAAGCCGGGACTCTGAGGCAACTTTTAACCCTTAAGGGTTTTTGCTTCAGACGTAAGGGGAAGTTCACCTATCGGTGAAAATGTATGAAAGTTCCAACACGTGCTAGGTTCGAGATATATCGAATTTTAGGTAGAGTGAGAAGGACAGACTATAGATTAGTATAGCTAAGAGATAGTCTGTCCTTCCCCCTCTTCTGGGGGCCTCAAAACGATATTGCAGCCGAACGGGTTACCGGATGGGGTTGTGATTCGGAGGGAGGATCAAGGGAAAGGAAAGTTGAGGGACAATTATACAGGGCGGATCAATCGGGTTTTTATTTTAAGGGTGGAGGGATTCTAAAAAGGGATAGGAGTAAAGAGTTCGGTAGGGTTATCGGCGGATTTAGGATAAGTGTTTGCGTAAAATCGGTTAGGTTTAAGTGCGATTATTGCGGTTAGGTTTTAGGTTAGTTTGCGTGCGGTTTTGTATATATTTAAGTTGTATGATAATATTTAATGAGTTAAAAATACAGTGGGAACTTTTGCTGAAAAAAGGCCTATCCAAATAATATCGAAGGCGACCGTCCTGGAAAAATTATACAGATCTGCACTCAAAGAATTCAATAGATGCCCATCACCCATAGCACCAAACCTGAACAAAGAAAGACGACTAAATCAATACACAGCAACAATAAATTCAGACAAAATAAGCGAATCACGCCAGGATTAGTCACAACCCAAAAAAACAGTGAGGAGACAATCAGCCACACCGAATCATCCACGGAAACAGTACCCACCTATAACAAATTTCAACCGCTGGCCAACCCACCACCGGATCCGACAGCACAAAACAGAGATGCCAACAACGCAATACAGGAGACACAAAGGGACAACGTAAGAAACAACAACCTGGCAAATCTTAAGAAACCACCCTCAATCTACGTGGGCAACTCCAGCATCACGGAGCTGATAAATACACTCAAACATTTAACGCCCCACAAAACCCAATTCTCTATAAAGCAATACGATCAATTCGAACATACTGTATACGCAAACATCTATACATTCAACACAATCAAAGGTACTCTGACGGAAACGAACATCAAATACTTCACCTACACTACGAAACAGCTGAACCCCAAAAACATAATATCAAAGGAATTAATGGTAGCTTCACCGATACGGACCTTCTAAAAGAAATAACGGACGTCAACATCCCGCAAATCCATATACAAAAAATAACGAAGATCAAACTGAACAAAAACAACCCGGATTCTTGTAGCTTTCTAATCCAACTAACGAATGAAAGCAACACCAACGAGCTCACGAAAATAAAAACACTACTACATCAAATAGTAAAATGGGAACCCCTAATAAAGAAAGACATTCATCAATGCATAAAATGTCAACGACTAGGCCACACCAGCATTAATTGCAATCTAGGCTACAGGTTCGTCAAGTGCAAAGAGCCCCACGGCCCAGGCGAATTCAAGGTCCCCCGCAACTCCGACCGCACAACCATTTACTGCATAAATTGTGAAAACTACGGGCACCCGGCCTTATACCGCGGATGCTTCTTCTACCAGTTCACCCTGGGCATAAAAAAGGAAAGCGACCAGCTCAACCAAATCAGAAGAGAAGAAAATATATACACGATACAACTGCACATCATCCCGCAACCAGCCCAACTCACTAATAAGCCAATCCTCAAAGCACCCCCTCCGCTAACGAATGCCTGGCATTCTACCACCAATGGAAGCATCACCTATTCCCCAAAGTCACCCCTGACCCCACCCACAACAACAACAGTGCAAACACGAAGAACCAAAACTCTACGAACATCATGGAACAAATCAAATAGCTAATCGCAGCCACATTAACCCGGGAGTACGCGCATGTTGGTCTTTTTGACCGACGATTTCGTATATATTGAAATATAATCAGTCTTCGACTGTTGATTTTTTCCGTCGAGCTATTCTCATTTGAAGGGGGTTTCGACTTGTTTATCTTACGGGGCGATACTTAGGTGCATTCGTGTATGTTTTAAAACAGTATCGTTACGCGTCGGTCTATTAAACCATAGCGCGCCTGCTAACGTCAGTCTGATTTCGTCTATCGAGTTTGACGCATACTGTGTGACAATGATGGCTACTTTCGGATATGTTGAAGACATTGAAGACGAGGTCAGTGATTCGGCAGAAGATTCCGATTATGTAGTAGAATCCGATCATAATACTGATTCGGAAATTGATTGCTCAGACATAGAAATATCCGATTCAGAGGAGACATATATTTCCAATGAAGAAAACGTAAGTTCTTATTTGTTATTTTCAAGATATATTTCTAATCTGAAGAAAATTTATAAGTAAATTTTGTGAAAAAATAGATACAAAATATGATAAATTATTGGTGTTGTGAAAAATAAAAATCAAGTTTTAAATTCAAATTGATAAAAGGACACTATACTATTGTTACGAGCCAGGGCCGCGAGTAGCGCGTGTGGCTGGCGAAGGGTTATTACCCTTGGAATAAGGTTACAATTTGTTAGTTTGAGGAATAGAATCAAGCGTAGACGAACCTGAACAGTAGTTACTACGTGAACAGGGAGCTACTAGGATGGTGTAGGAAAGACGTGCAGACGAACCTGATGCGTAATTGCGTAATCAGGGAGCTGCTAGGAGGTTGTAGAAGGGCGCGGATAAACCCAATACAAGATTAGGTAGCCGCTAGGAGGTTGGATAAAGCGCAGACGAACCTGATGCGGAATCGCGTAAACAGGGAGCTGCTAGGATGCGGACGAACCTGGTGCATAACCAGGGAGCCACAAGGATAGTATAGTTTTCGTGGACGAACCCAGTGCGAAAGTGGGGAGCCACTAGGTTGGATAAATCTTTGTTTGGACTATTGGTTTGGCGCGAACGAACCTGATGCGTAATCAGGGAGTCGCTAGGATTGTTAGTAGGCCTCGTAACTAGTATAATTTAATTGATACAATCTGAGCGGTAAGATTGTATCGTGTGGGAACGTTCAATTACTAGATTAGGATTTTGGTCAATAATTAAGGGTTTAAGAAAGTTGCACGATGTACCAAAATAACACAAATATATTCTGATAAAGAATGTGTATGTACAATGGTGGTGTCGCGACTGAATTGAATAATGTGTATATATAATATTATTACCTAAGATGCTCGGTGTTGACGCACTGGCAATGCGGGGTCTGATAGTACTAATAATGCCAAATAGACTTTAAACCGAACTCGCGGAGTCTTTAAGGTTAACTTTGATCGAAGGGGAACTTTAGCCCGATCTCACTAGACGTGGATTCTAACGACTGCAACACGACGTGACACTACTCGTGTCTAGAATAGTACTAACCAACGAGAGTAAAAATGCAAGGGTTTATATACCCCAAAACTGGAGGGGTAGTCTGATTTTAATCTGCAGTTACATGGGACTGCACTCTCGTTTTTTGTGGGTTTCCATTAAATCGGGCCAGAGCTCGATCTCCGTCAAAGAGGGTAGATTTTAGAAGGGCCTGTTATCTAGGACGTTTCCTGCCAGAGACGATCTTGAAGAGATTCCCGTGAGAAAGTCAACGGAATTTCTTCTCATACCGTAACACTATTATGTGTAAATTTTGCATTCGCAAAAATTTGTATATAATATTTTATTTTTAAAATTAATTACAATGTATCATTTGCATAAAAATAAATTTTCCAGAACTCTACAATCCATTACATTGGCAAAGATTAAACAACTGTATGGTCTGAACTACCACCTAGAACCAAAAATAAAACTA
Organism: Lasioglossum lativentre; assembly: GCA_916610255.1. Lineage (NCBI taxonomy): Eukaryota > Metazoa > Arthropoda > Insecta > Hymenoptera > Halictidae > Lasioglossum > Lasioglossum lativentre. The sequence continues at coordinate 21,426,206 of OU744359.1, read as the reverse complement.
AGAACGTCAAGGAGTAAGACCTACTTCTAAGAATGCTAAAACGTCTATTGATGCATGGAGACTTTATTTATCTGACGATATTACACATTATTTTTACTATATTAGTCATTTTATTAAATTATTTATCATTATATTAGCATCGGTCGAAATGACCGACGCGCGCCTAATAACGTAAGTGCTGGTGGCGCGCGTACTCCCGGGTTAAGCGCACAACTAGATACACTAATGAAAATAGTCAACGCCAACGCGAACAAAATCAACAGACTGTACGAAGCCCTTGACATCCAAGATGACTAACACAAACCACAACATACCAACCATAACCGAAATAAGAATAGCAGCTGTTAACGTAAACTTCATCGTCTCCCTCAACAAACGTTACGATCTACATCGCTTTATAAACAACAACAATATCGACATCGCTCTAGTCAGAGAAACCAAGCTCAACCCCAGGCACAAAATACTATTTGCTAATATCAACATAATCAGGAACGACACTCCCGGCCACAAAAGAGGAGGAGGCACCACCATCCTGATAAAAAACCACATATAACACAAAACCGACCATTCTTTATCATCCGACAACAACCAGATACTCGAATACACCATCATCAAACTAAAGCTAAAAGATGATCAACTCCTATGCATAGTGGCAGCATACACGAACAACGAAGATAAAAGCATCTGCATCACAGCGCTGAGCACCTGTTCAAGAAACTCAAAATAAGCCATCCAAACCACCTATACATCATGGCCGGTGACCTCAACTTCAGACACACTGCCTGGGGTGACAGAGCATCAAACGCTGAAGGCGCCATGCTATGAAATTGAGAAGCCACTGCCGCAATCACATATAGAGCCAGAATCATCCCCCCGAACATACCGATCTTGCCAGCACATACCTGGACCTCTGCATAGCCGACGAAAGAATCAACTTCACAGATCTCAACAAGGACAAAACCACAACATTACACTACAACAGCGACCACCGAGCACTTCTCTTCACAATAATCCCACCTACCGCAATGGACACCACCATCCCCAAAGCCAAATACAAACACATGTTTAAAGAAACAAAATCGAAAAGGTTCACAAGGACCCTGAGCAGAAACTTCAACCAAGAAATCCCAAACAACAAGAACCTGTCTGCCGAGGAAATACACTCACACCTCTCAGATATAGAAGCCGTCATCACCTCCACCATAAAACAGGTACTACCTACATACAGACCCAAAGGCAACATCCTCAACTACGTACAAAAATCAAAATACTGCACAAATACAAATCCTTCTTACTAACCGCACTCCACAGACTATACAGACACAACAACCGTGACGGACCATACCCAAGCAGCATCCTATTCCTCAAAGAACTGATTAAAAACACAAACTAATTATTAAATTTAGGTGTATCAGAAAACCTACACCTAATACTGGAACGCCCAAATACAAGTAATAGACCACAGTAAGACAGACACCTTTTCCTTCGAAATTAACAAATTTTTTAGACCCAAACTCCAACTAAAAATAGACCACATCACGATACAAGACAACGATGCCGACCTCCTACACAGAAGTAACTGCATTACAGATAACCTCATACACCACGATAACAGATTCGTCACACAATCACCCATAGACATCTCAAACGCAATCGGAACCCACTACGAAAGAGTAAACACAGGAACAACAGAGCACTCACACAATTTTCTGACATCAACACAGCCATCAACCCAAACACTCCAGAAATCGACCTCTTCTGCAACACCCACCTAACCAAGATGATCCTCAAATATCTTCCAAACAAATGCTCCTCCGGCCTGGACGGTATCCCACCCATACTCCTAAAACACCTACCCCTAAACATAATATCAGCCTACACCACCATATTCAATAACTGCATGAACCACAGATACTTCCCACAAATCTGTAAAACAGCCAAAATATTGCCTATTCACAAAAAAATAAGCCACTAGACGACGTCGCCAGTTATAGACCCATAAACCTCACCCCAGCAAGCCGTAAGGTATTCGAAGCAGTCATTTACAACGCAATTATCTACCACACTGCCCGTAATAATATCATCCCCGACAACCAATTCGGGTTCAAACACAAACACTGTACCACACACGCCGTACACAAAATAGTAAACGACATCACAATACACCTATACAACAACGAAACAGTTGGAGCCAGCCTCATTGATATTGAAAAAGCCTTTGATTCAGTCGGATAAAAGGCCTAATCCACACCCTAAACAACCTTAACCTCCCATTGCACCTGATAGAATTAATATGGCGAATGATCACCCAAAGATCTTTTATCACATGGAACGGGAATTATCTCTCCACAATCACCTTCGACATTACAGAAGGACTAGTCCAGGGCACCGTCAACTCTCAAACATAGCTCAAATAAACACAAACAATCATACATATTCCGCAGCATACGCCACAAAGATCCAGACAAAATACAAAATAAACTAGAAACTATAGTAAACAAAATAAACCAACACTGCCTATCCTGGAACCTTCGAATAAACCCATCCAAATGCGAAACCATCTTATCTAATCAACCACTCAGATTCAGCAAAAGTTCTAAGAGATTCCACATTAATAATTTCCGCATACAGCTCCACGGTAGCAATTCCACGTCCAAACTTCCCGTAGATCTTACCAATTTGCCATGCACGTCTAAACGCGCGCGAAAATCAAGTTAAAATCAATTTGGACAATACAATAAAAAACTATTTTTTAAATTTATCTGCCGAATTTATTTTCCAAAATTCATTTTCTGCAGCTGTTGTCAGAAATTATCGTGCGACATAGTGGAATAGGCCTACAGGGGATACCACTAACAAAAAAAAAACGCATTGGCAGTAGTACCTCGATCATAATGGGGAAACCTATTGACGCGCGTGTCAACCTGAAGCGCCACGAATAGCGCCTATGCTATGGTACCGCGCCGAAGCCGCTCTGAGTACTAGGACCGCCATGGGGAGCAAGACACTTAAGGACTGCGCACACTGGAGTTTTGCCTGTCAGGCTTTAAATATAGTCATGCTGTTTTCAATCTTGCGCGGCCACAGGGTTATCCGGCCAGTTTTCTTACCGATACTTGGTCTTCGTAGGGTCCGAGTTTTCAGCTCGAATTTCGACACGGCTTTTCGAGGGCGGGTCGAGAGTCCCTGCTGTGCATGGCACAAAAAAAGGTTGCAGGAGGAAGCTCCACAGCTCCTTACGTAAACTATCGTTATCTCTCTTCTAGAACATCATGGAGATAGGAAACGTTCCTGCCACTTGGTGAAACAGCATCACACATCCTTATGTTATACGTAAATTATGTGAACTTGGTTTTAGGCGCGAAGCTCATGAGAGTGTGCCATCTAGATAAGTAAGGTATAAGTCTATGATTATATAGGAATTGGGGGAAAGGGAAGAGAGTAACGAGAACGCGATCAGAACTAGAGAGTACAGAGAGTAGAGTACATAGACAGCGAGTAAAGAGAGAGAGTGTGAGTCCCGTGATATAGACCGGACAGAGAGAAAACATTGAGTGAAGCCGTCTGGGCAATTAATTCAACTAAGATCTATTTACTTAATATTGTTTATATTTAGCCTTTTGTCGTTTTTGTGAATAAACATATATATTCCAACAAATGGTAGCAGAGCTCCGTTGTTCGTGATACGAGAAATATAACCTGCGAATAAAAGCAGAGCACGTGGTGAGAGAATTTAAGAAAAAAAAAGAAAACGTGGCTAGTGAGATAATAGTAAAAAAGAATCGTAGTTGGTGAAATTTATAGAGAGACACATAAACTATAAAAGAGCAGAGAGGTTCGCGAACAGAAAGAAAAAAGAAAGTTCGAGAACATGCAGGAAGATTCATCGGCAGCCATGACAGACCCATGGAAGATTACAACAATCGAAATGCTCGACGATCAAAATTACTTCATATGGAAGGAAAAGATTGAAGGCATTTTACGTTCCAAAAAATTATGGAAAAAGGTGATCGGTATTAAAATGGTGGAGAAACCGGTCGCAGGTGTTGCAGATTATGATAAGAAATTAAAAGAGTGGAATGAGTGGGACGATAATAATTATTCGGCGAGGACAGTGATGATCAACACCATGAGCAGAGCGCAAATATTAAAGTACAGCGGGGAGAAGAGTGCTGATAGACTATGGACTAGAATAAAACAAGATATGGCCGCCGAGAGCGAAGAATTAAAAACGAGGTCGCTCAATGAATTAACGAACCTAAAAATGAAAAAGATCGAAACCATTGATGCATATGTGAACAGGGCAGAGGCATTGGCGAATCAATGCAAAGAATTAGGAAAGAACATAGAAGACTTTGAACTAAAAATGTACATATTTAGAGGACTTCGACATGAATACGATCAAAATGTTCGAGTCTTAGAGATACAAAAGAATATGTCGTTGAATGATATAAGATTCGCCCTGAAACAAGAAGAACACCGACGGGAAACGAGAAAAATAGAGGAAAAAATCAATCACAGGTGGAGAAACAAGTCCAAAAGGTGAAAGAAGGATCGAAAAATGAGATTCACTGCTACAAGTGCGGTAGGAGGGGGCACATGGCTAAGGAATGCCATAGGAGTCAACAATGTTTCAATTGCCAAGGTTACAACCACATTGCTGCGAATTGTCGGGAGCCTAAACAAAATACATCGCTTGCGAGCAGAGGACGTGAAGGACGATACAGAAGGGGGACTTCAGGGAGATTCGCGAGACATCAGAACAGGAGAGAGGACATTTCAATGAGAGCGAGTGACGAAACAATCATGAACGTGAGAGAGACTTCGCGAACAAGCGGGCTAAATAGTATATATGAGAGAGATGAGGAAAAAACGAGTGAGTATGAGAGAGACAAATATCAAATATGGCTGTTAGACTCTGGTTCTACGAGTCACATGACTCAGAACGAATTTATGTGTGAGAATATGATTGATGATGAACGGCAAATTAGTCTCGCGGATAAAAATGGAAAATTATTAAAATCTAGGGGTATTAGCGATGTATGTGTAGAACAAGCGGGCGGTGATAAGAAAATACGATTAAAAAATGTATTGTGTGTACCTGAACTAAACTCAAACCTTCTTTCAGTTGCAAAAATTACAGACAATGGTTATAATGTTACCTTTAATAAATGCGGAGCGTTAATATATAAAGAACCTGGCGAGGTGATGATGTCTGCGACTAGAATTAACAATGCATATTATGTCAGGACATTTTTAGCAAATGAGAGAGCTGCAACAACATCGTCACAAGAAGATACCTGGCATAAGAGGATGGGCCACGCAAATCGAGAAGTCATCGAACAAATGAAGAGAGAGAAACTGGTAACAGGATTAACCGGAGGGAGAAAGACTAGATGTGAATCGTGCATAGAAGGAAAAACAAATAGAAAGTCTCATCAAAGAATACGAGAAATGAGGACGAAACGAATTATGGAACTCTGGCACACTGATTTAATAGGTCCGATCAAGCCATCAACATGCGGTAAGAAAAATTATATCTTGACCGTAATTGACGATTTTTCTAGGATGATTTTTATTAGATTGTTGAGAGAGAAAGGAGAAACAGCAGCAGAACTGAAGAAATTGATCACTGTCATGGAGAATCAAACCGAGATGAAACTGAAGAGGATCAGATCCGACAATGGTGGCGAATTCATAGTTCGAAATTTAAAAAATTGGTTCGAAGAAAAGGGCATTGTACACGAACTGAGTCCTCCTATGACTCCACAGTGCAATGGAATTGCGGAGAGATGTAATAGAACAATAATAGAGACAGTGAGAACAATGCTGGCTGATTCTAAATTGAAACTGAAGTTCTGGGGAGAAGCAGCGAGTACTGCTGCGTATATAAGGAACAGAATTAAGTCAAAAGTACATGAAAAAACCCCATATGAGGTATGGTTTCAGAGAGTTCCCAGTGTAAAACAGATGAGAAGATTCGGATGTTTGGCATATGTGCTTAAAAAGGGAGGAACAAAAAAGAAATTCGAATCGAAAACTAAGAAAGGTATATTTGTAGGGTACAATGAGAATAAAACCTACCGTGTATACGTACCTGAAATGAACAACATTATATGTGACTGTGATGTAAAATTCGATGAGGAAAAACTTGGCTCGGACTTATTGAATTACAGAATAGAAAACAAAGATGAAAATGAAAATGAGAGAGATTTAACCGTGATCGGATTAGATGTAGAAGATGAGAATGAACAGAACCATGATGTTCAAGATGTGACAGAGAGAGACGAAAATGAAATAGACGAGACAGAGGTGGAACTGAACAGTGAGGCTGAGGACAGCGAATATGAGAACACGAGAATGGAAATATCGAGAGAAGAAGAACATGGAGAAGAAATAAATAGAGAGATAGACTTGGAACAAGAAGCAACGACTACTGAGACGAGAGTAGGAAGACCGAGAAACGTTACAAAAGAAGCGATACAAGTGCGAGAGCATATAGAGAGACAAAAGAGAGAGAGAGAATACGAAGAAAGTAATGTAAGAAAATCAGCGAGGATTGAGGCAAAGAGAGCTATGAAATGTTTTGAAGAAAAAATACCAAGTTCGGTAATGGAAGCGAGAAGATCATTCGAATGGACACATTGGAAAAATGCAATTCATGATGAATTGGCATCACTGAAGAGACATGATGTATAGGACATAGTCAATAGACCAAGAGATAAAAGAGTAATAAAGTGTAAATGCATATTCAGCCTAAAGCGAGATCCAGTTACAATGACGAAAAAATACAAGACAAGGCTAGTCGCTATGGGCTGTGCACAGAGACCTGGTTTTGTCTATGAAGAAATTTTTTCACCTACAATAAGGATGGAAACGGTGAGATTACTTTTCAGTATTGGAGCTGAGAAGAGAAGGAAACTGAAGATATATGATGTAAAAACGGCATTTTTACATGGAGCATTAAATGAAGAAGTTTATATGGAGATACCAGATGGTATTAAAAAATCCATGGGACAGGTATGTAAATTGAAAAAGAGTATATATGGTTTGAAGCAGGCAAGTTGTTGTTGGAACGAATATTTAACCAACACACTGGTGCGGGTCGGATTCAAACAATGTACATTTGATCCCTGTCTATTCTTTATTATTCAAGGGAGGCATTTTCTCTATTGTGTTATACACGTAGATGATATGACGGTGGTAAGTAGTTCAGAATCATTCGAAGCTAAATATATGAGAGAGTTAAATAATTACATGGAATTGAAGGTTCTTGGAGTAGCTCATCAAATTGTGACGGTTACTCGGGGCGGTGGAAGGTATTGCCGCGTCAGTCGGCTGTCCAGAGTCGCGGTACCTCGAAGAGCGAGAGGGGACCCTTAGCTGGACGGTCCGACACTGGCGGTCGGCGTAGCGGCGGTTCGGCGATAGCGATCGCTCGGAGTGCCGGCTGGTCGGATCGGATTTCGGTGTTACGCTGTGGTAAAAGTGGGGATTCCCGTGGGTTTTTCACCACTCGGGCCGGGATCGGTCCTGCTCGGCGTTTCGCCACTGAGGAAATAGGGATTCCCGTGGGTCTTTCACCACTCGGGCCGGGATTGGTCCTGCTCGGCGTTTCGCTACTGAGGAGATAGGGATTCCCGTGGGTCTTTCACCACTCGGGCCTGGATGGGTCCTGCTCGGCGTTTCGCCACTGAGGAGGTAGGGATTCCCGTGGGTCTTTCACCACTCGGGCCTGGTCAGGAAGTACGGGTGTGGTCGGCGGATCGGAGGTACGGTCGGCGGATCGGTTGGAGGAGTCTCGACGGACCCCTTACTCAGCGCTATCCAAAAACGTTCCAAAAAATGAGTCTGGCTTTCCGGTTCGGTATTTCACCACGAGGGTTACTCTCCTTTACGGGTTCGGCGTGTCTCTCCTTACCGGTGATTATCCCGGGTAATTATACCCGGGCGCGACCAGGTTTAGCCGCGGGAAACCGGTTTGTCGCGGTGGCCACCTGGCGGCCGCGCGCCGCGGCGATTAATGTCGTGGCCATCTAGTGGCCGCGTTCGGTACTTGCGGGCCGTGATTCCCGTTGATGGGGATAGCTTCGCGCCCGAAGGCTGTGACCGTCACAAAATTCTAGGAATGAACATAAAACAAGAAGAGGGAAGAGTGACATTCAGCCAAAAGAACTACATAAAGGACATACTGGATATGTATGAAATGGCTGACTGTAATGGCGTGAGCGCGCCAATGGATGTAAATCAGAAATTTGACGAGGATGGGGAGAGCGAGATGTGTGACCAGAAGAACTATCAAGAACTACTGGGAAGATTGATGTATCTGAGCATTGCTACGAGACCTGATCTTGCCTACAGTCTGAGTTGTCTATCACAATTTAGCAAGAGTCCAAAAATTATGCATTTCAATGAATTGAAGCGAGTTCTGAGGTATTTGAAGAGTACGATGGACTATGAGATGGAATATGGAAAAGAAAATTCAATGAAAGGAATCAGATGCGAGTCTGATGCATCGTGGGACAGCACGAGAGATGCAAAAGCATTTAGTGGATTATTGTTATATAGGAACAGTGATCTTATTCACTGGAAATGTAAGAAGCAAGGGACAGTTGCGTTATCCACAACGGAAAGTGAATTACTAACGGTGAAGTTAGCGAATGCCGGAAGTTTCAAAGCGAAAACAAAAATGTTGAATCGCAAATGTCATTTTGTTAAGGAGTATGTGAGAGATTTTGAGATAAATGTATTACATGTACCGAAAGAAAGAATGTGGGCCGATTGTTTGACTAAAGCGTTGAATGGAAGAGTGCTATCAAATAATGTAAAACAATTTTTTGTAGGGATATAAGAATAAAAAACCAAGGGGGGAGATTGTGAACTTGGTTTTAGGCGCGAAGCGCATGAGAGTGTACCATCTAGATAAGTAAGGTATAAGTCTATGATTATATAGGAATTGGGGGAAAGGGAAGAGAGTAACGAGAACGCGATCAGAACTAGAGAGTACAGAGAGTAGAGTACATCGACAGCGAGTAAAGAGAGAGAGTGTGAGTCCCACGATATAGACCGGACAGAGAGAGAACATTGAGTGAAGCCGTCTGGGCAATTAATTCAACTAAGATCTATTTACTTAACATTGTTTATATTTAGCCTTTTGTCGTTTTTGTGAATAAACATATATATTCCAACAAATTATACATATAAAATTATTCTTAAATAATTTATCATTTCATACGCAAATGTAATTTCTTAATGAGTTTAACCACCGGTTCAAGTGTGAAAAAATTTTTAAAAAATCTATGAAATTCCGATTTTTAATTCACGCAGCCTCAAAAATTAAAAATATTGGGTACTTGGAACTGTTTTAAAAATATTGTATGATATAAACAATTATTTCAGATACAGTGACTCCGGACACTCTTTCAATATTCGGACACTCTTAAAAAGACCATAACTTTTTAAATATTGGACCATACGATTTGATCTTGTTTGAGAAGTTAGAGTAATTATATGTAGTTTACTACATAATGTGAAAAGAAATTTTTTCAAAAATTGCAGTTTGTCGGAATTGTAGAGAAAATACTAAATACAACTTTTTTATGTGGGCTTGTATTGAAAATGTAGAAAATACGTTTCGTAGATCTGTATCAATTAAACATATTCTGAAAATTTCATAAAAATCGGTCAACGCAAAGTTGAGTTCAAGACGGCAAACAACCAGAACGTTCAGAACCTTCGCCGTGTTTAGTTGAGTTGTTTGACAAATTGTTTCACCGCACAGAATGTCAGATGATATTCTTTTTTTTCGTTACCATAGTAATGAATTATTATTTTGTTTGTTATAAGGTTTACATTTCTTAACACCGTATTCCCCACCTATTACCACGACGAACTCTAAAAAGTTATAGTTAATAGCTATTTAAAATAAACAACGCCACTTGCCGGACAGAAAAACTAGTCGTGAAGAATACTTGCTTAGCACTTGTCAGGCTCTAGCAAAGGCATCTCGGATTTTGGTAACCCCTAGGGTTTGGGTAGCAGACGTCATGCTGTGCCTTTCTTCGTCGAGCATCACGAACCCTCTTAATTGACCTTCCGACTCCAAAAACTCTGTGTGCGCTAGCAAAACGGTGTCAGGTATCTCCGGCTTGCCGGAGACTCCAGTGTGCGCAGTCCTTTAAACGGCAGCCCTGCTCTACACATGTAGTGACTCCCAAATATATTCGGACACTAGGTATAACTAACTTTACGATTTGATAATTCGTTTGTTGATAAAGCAATCGCCCTGGGAATTGTTCCTAGTAATAAAACATTTATTAATGTTGATAAACATACATAGTTTATTTGAAAAATATACATACGTTTCATAATAAAAATTATTAAACCAAACAATGGACCATTTGTGGTTCACAAAAATATTTGGACAAAATTAATTTTTCTATTTAGATAATTTAATTTAGCATTACAAAATTTGTTCAATATTTCTTGGCATAACCATTTTGTTTAAGAACATGTCTTAACCTGTTTGGCATATTATTTGTAATTTAAAAAAAATATTCAACAGTTATATTCGACCACTCAGTTGCAAGTCTTTGTTTTACTTCGGCCATCTATGTAATTGGGGTTTTTCGAATTTTTCTGTCTAATTCATCCCACAAATTCTCGATAGGTTTAAGGTCCGGTGATTGCAGCGTCGGATGAACAATTTTGGGGCAGCGGTATAATAAAAATTCTTGCACAATGCGTGACTTATGCTTGGGGTCGTTGCCCTGGTAAAACTTAAAATTATTATTAAGCAAAATTATTCGGAAAGTGAAAAAAAATCGACGCAAAAGAAACTATCACTACATACACAAAAGATAATAATTAATAAAACAATAGTAATATTAAAATTATACATAACAAACAATAAATAATATAATAAATAGTAATCAAAGCGGTCGATGTGGCTTGCGATCATACTTTCTGTTTGTTATGTATAATGTTAATATTACTATTGTTTTATTAATTATTATTTTTTGTGTATGTAGTAAGAGTTTCTATTATTATATTATTTATTGTTTGTTATATATTATTTTAATATTATTATTGTTATATAAATTATTATCTGTTATGTATGTAATGATAGATCTAGTGTTTCTTCTATAAAATAATAAGTATCATTTTCAATTAACCTTTTGGTGAATAAAAGTATTTTATTCAAAATTTATTTAACATCGAAAATGCATTTTCTTTCACATGTAGAATATAAAAAAAAATAAAAAAAAGTCACCATGGCGCGACTCGAACCCAGGCCCAAGGCATAGCAGTTTAGCTCGCTACCGCTACGCCACACCAATACTTGGTAAGAAAGTGAACTAACCTGACATTTCATGGGTATAAAACTTTAATTGCAAATACCTCGAAAACTATTGAGTGTCTGCCCCTATAGTGGGGTATATTCGTAATCAGGGAACGAGATCTATAACTCCGTAAAGTCTCAACTAAATCTGTGACCCGAAACCTTTGCAGTCTCCTTGTCGAATATAACTGTTGAATATTTTTAAAAAATTACAAATTATATGCCCAACAGGTTAAGACATATTCTTAAACAAAATGGTTATGCCAAGAAGTATTAAACAAATTTTGTAAAGCTAAATTACATTATCTAAATAGAAAAATTACTTTTGTCCGAATATTTTTGTGAGCCACAAATGGTCCATTATTTCATTTAATAATTTTTATTAGGAAACGTATGTATATTTTTCAAATAAACTATGTGTGTATATCAACATTAATAAATGTTTTATTACTAGAAACAATTCCCAGGGCAATTGGTTTATCAACAAACGAATTATCAAATCGTAAATTTAGTTATACCTAGTTTCCGAATATTTTTGGGAGTCACTGTATACAGGAACACTCACTACAAACACTACATAAGCAACAAGACACTCTACAACAAAGCCGACATCCCCCGCATAGACAATCACCTCATAAAACTGATACGTGACCAAATGAAAATAGAAGACAGCACCCTATCCGGATACATAACGCCTCAGGCATGCATACACCTCGATAAACTAGGCCTAATACAAAACGGAACAAACTGCCGAGTCATTTACCATACGCCACGAAACAGAGCAGACAAAACCATAAAACTGAGACACGCCACGAATCCCCCGCTTTTAAAATACTCAACCACAATACCAGACCGAGACATAGACGACTTCCATCGACTAAACGACAAATACTGGTGGCTAACCGAAGACGCCAAATACATAGACGAACTAAGACGCTCAAAGCGCGCCAAAAGAAACCCACGTGGCGCATAACCTGATACCCCGTCTTAAGGACTGCGCATACCGGAGTCTCCGGCAAGCTGGAGATACCTGACACCGTTTTGCTAGTGCATACCGAGTTTTTGGAGCCGGAACGTCAATTAAGAGGGTTCGAGATGCTCGACGAAGAAAGGCACAGCGTGACGTCTGCTACCCAAAACCTAGGGGTTCCCAAAATCCGAGATGCCTTTGCTAGAGCCGGACAAGTGCTTAGCAAGTATGCCTCAAGACTATTTTTCTGTCCGGCAAATGGCGTTGTTTATTTAAATAGCTATAGACTAGAAATTTTTAGAGTTCTTCGTGGTATTTTAAGGTGGGGAATACGTTGTTAAGGAATTTATAAACATTATAAGAAAGAATAACGAAAAAAAAAAGAATATACATCTGACAATCTGTACGGTGAAACAATTCGTCAAACAACTCAACTAAACACGGCGGAGGTTCTGAACGTTCTGGTTCTTTGCCGTCCTGAAAAACGTTGACGGAGTACGCCCAGAAAATATCCCACCAATAAAATGTTCCTTGGAACGGCGAGAAACAAACCGATGCAAAGAACATTGCTTCCTTCGCAGGCAAAACGGCAATTCTGGCGGCGAAAAAAATATTTATTACCACCTGCAGATCGACGCGACGGCTACGTAAAATCGATGGTCGGAAAAAGTCTCCGTATACCCTTCAAAGTAAACCGAAACGACGAAGAGTTTCTTCAACAACTTAGAAGAATCATTTTACTAAATGGCGTGTTTATAATTTTTTTTTTAAATTCCTATCTGTCAAGAATTCTAGAGAAAATTATGAACATTGCTGTTTACAAATTCTTTATGTAAACCTATAAGGAAAATTTAAAATGTATGTTTAGTAAATTTGTGCCACCTACTATCTAGCAGAGTACAATATTCGAACATTTAAAAAAAAAGACGATGCACAGTGGGGTATTTATTAGCCCGAAAAGTTATGCTTATATCTTCATATTGTGTTAATCTGTACACTTTTGAGAATACTTTCGTGATTGAAAATTGTTCCTTCATGACTAAATAATGAAATTACAATAGACGTTTCCTATCTCCATGATGTTGTAGAAGAGAGATAACGATAGTTTACACGTAAGGAGCTGTGGAGCTACCTCCTGCAACCTTTTTTTTGTGCCATGCACAGCAGGGACTCTCGACCCTCTCTCGAAGAGCCTGGTCGAAATTCGAGCTGAAACTCCGGACCCTACCAAAACCAAGTATGGTAAAGGGAACTTGCCGGAAAGCTCGGTATGCGCGTAAGATACAAAAGCCCATTACTATATTAGAAGCCTGACAGGCAAAAACTCGGTATGCGCATTGCTTCAGTCACCGCACTAAGTACAATATACGCGCACGCGCAAGGCGCAACCTAGTCCAACCTGCAAGAACACCTGCATAAAGGTATTCTATGCTACCACAAAAGACCTTAGCGTAACATCACCGTGTAGCAGCAACATCGGTACAGTTATTAACCTAAGTCCAAGCATTAAGAAACGGATAAGAATAAGCACAAGCTAGTCCCCAACTCCAACACTCCCACCCCCCCTCCCAAATGTCCGTAACGGGTTTTTTTCTATACATCGCATTTTTCCCGTCTCGAACATAAGGAACGACAAGACTGATATTATCCAAAGTCGATTAATTATACGTGTAGCATAATTACTAATAAGGACATGAAGCGACTGACTAGCAAATAAGTCACATCTTCATATCCTGCGTTAATTTAAGGTTGTTTTTAGTATTTTGATTTGCGCTTCCTGTAAATATTGTATATAACTAGCAAATAAAAATGTTTGTATAAAAACAAAAGCTTTCGGAACGGGCATGAAGGACTTTTATTGGTGGGTACAACTCCGTTATAATTTTACCTCAATGGAAAAAAAGGTTCGCGCCGGGCTACTTTCTTTATGTGATGAAGGACAAACGACGTTCTGGAGACGTTCGGGAGTCGTACGGAAGCCGTTCGGAGACATCTTCAACACGTCTGAATGTCCAACACCAGACATCTGTAAGACGTCTCTGTGCTTACGTGTATCGAATAAGTACCTAATCTAAAACGTTAGACTGACGTGAGCCTCGTTTCTTATAACAGTTGCAATTCACATCGCAGTATTAGACACATTCCTAGTGATTTTTGTGCCGCAGTAATGAGACCCTCCTACACTTTAATGTACGTAATGCTGAGGGTTCAATCATTTATTAAAAAGGCTAGAGAAGATTCTGTTTATATTTTTATTGTATCGAGAAGTAGGTATCTACATATTAATAAAACTTTCCCGTTTGCAATTTAAACCAATATAAAGAATGTACAATTATGTGAACCATCCTTTGGTGATAGAGATAGAAGAAAAATGATCTTATTTTTACCTGTTACGAAGAATGTTTTTTCCAATCTTGAGATTATAAAAATATGAGAATCATTGACAATTTTGTTTTCATCGCCAACGAGAATACATTCTCATTGAATCGTACAAAATTCAATACATTTACCCTATGTAGCATCAACTGCTTAGAAAAATTTGTACCGCTTCTTTCGTCATGATCGATTCGCCGATCAACCTTTTTATCCTCCTAGAGATACCGATCACGGCTCAATTTCTCTTTAACCAGTTTCTCCTTTCACCGTTTGTTTTTCGACCGGTACATTAAGAGCGATTCTCGAAGCTCGGATCGTACAATCTTACAATCCTCGATATGCGCGGTAATTATTCGGATTATAGTGCTCACCTTACAAGGAACCTGATCATTTGTCTTGTTCCCTTCGTGTCTTACGCTTCGAAGGAAACATAATCGCCTTAACATGATTAAAACATCTCTTGCAGCTCTATCATACTATTAATAGCTTAAACCTATATTTTCTATGATTTTCAAACTTAATGTTGTGTGCATTCATACTAATCTAAAGACGTAATTTTATTCGTAAACACAAAATCTTAGAACGCCATTATATTGTTGTCAATATTTATTGTATTTGCTAAGAATAACAAACTATTGTACTATGTTTTAGCATATTTATTAACAATGCAGAAAGTTTTATTCTATTATTATTACATTTCATTCTATTTTTAAACATTTCACTACATGCGAATACATATAAATACAATTTTTCAACCATAAAATTTTAATATATTGTGGCTCCATATTTGTACTTTATATGGTGTATAATAAACGTTTAGATAGAGTTTCAAATGATTTTTTAACTTTTCGGCTTACAATTCTATCCATTAGAATATATGATTTTAGATAATTTTTGAGCAAATGGATTATTCCACTCTCAATATTCCTTCTAAAATTTTGATATTTTCAAATATTCTTTGACACACTTTGATGTATGTATATTAGTGTGGATCTTACTTTGTGGATAATTTTGGGAACGCCCCCCCCCCCCCTCAATATTATCCTATTTTATGAAACAATGATATGTCCAAAGTTTTAGATCAATCGGAAGGCGTGGCGCATCGAGCGTGAAGTTTTGAAATAGAAGTAACTGCGCGCTAAATGTGAAGAGTGTACTGTAAATTCAAGTTAAATATTTTACACCTCCAAAATAATATAATTCCTTACATGCATTCAAGTAAAAGTGTACTTTGTACGAATTAAGATTATTTCACATTAATTAGCCTGTCTAATTTTTGTCCGTCACCTTCCCGCTAACAAGTCCGTTTTCGCCAATCGGTGAGAACGACGCGTTCCAATTCGAGTAATACCTCTAATTTTTATTTTTTTATTACACTATAAAACCCCACATGGGATTATGAGCAGCATGCACATGATTGTGCATGCTAACAGTACAAAAATAACTTAGAATCTAGGGTTGACAATAAAGTGGTACATTTCTGATTATAATTCTAAAGGTACAAACAGTGAGCCTTAAGGAAATTATGAATATCAAATAAAGAACAGAGAGGGTCCGCACAGAAGGGCATTTATTGTATAGGGTGGAAAGTAACCTTTCCTGCAAAGTTTGTGAATCAGAGCATCTCTATTATTATCGTAGATC
This sequence comes from Lasioglossum lativentre, assembly GCA_916610255.1. NCBI lineage: Eukaryota > Metazoa > Arthropoda > Insecta > Hymenoptera > Halictidae > Lasioglossum > Lasioglossum lativentre. Next base: position 21,409,875 of record OU744359.1, on the reverse strand, counting down.
GAGCATTGTCATAAAACGTGATTAGGATCCTGTACCAGACAACCACGTAGGCAACTTGTGTCAGCAGCAAGTTTGATCTTAAACAGGGAGGCCTTCAGCTGATAATGTCCAGATCGAAGTCTGTTAAATTCTCTAGAAAGCTTTAAATGAGCAAACTAACGTTTAGGCCCAGAGTGGTAGAATGATCTGAAAAATGTAATGCCCTTGTCTAGAATTGTATAGACATCGTGTCTGGGTCTGTGCTGCTGTGAAGCAAATATTATCGACCACCCAGTAAAACAGATTCCTCACATGACACCGCGACATACAGCACGCGGCCTATCACCATTTAAGACACCGACACCCCTTTGTGCGGCGGCTGCCCGGTAACAACACCTTGATAAGAAACATGTATAAAAGACTCAGTACGCAATAAAAAGTCAGTCTTGGATTTACAATCAAACAAACGCGTTGCTTTGACACTTCCCGACTCCGTATCCTCATACTACGGTACGCGATACACGTTTAAAATCCCAGTTTAGTATAACGAGATCGCTACGGCTCCTCCTATACTCGTCAAATATACGCGATACTGGTTATTAGTGTTGACTAGTACAGTTTTGTTTACGTCACAAATAAATTCCCGTGACACTGCGATCGAATGGAACACTGTCATTTCTGAGTTGTATATTATTAGCATGCTTGGCCTCTAGAATTCGTTACGGATTTGGATACGGCTTAAAGTCAAGTGTCTTGTTTCGAATCGGGAAAACGGAACAGCCGTACTCCACTCAATGACGATTGACCCATCGCAGACCCACACTCAGCGGAAAGGCGACATCAGTTTCGAGGAAAGGTCCTTGATCAAGGTATCTTTGTGCAGCGTCTTACGAAACTTTCGTGAGAAAATGTAATCACAGAGTCAGTAGGCGTTGCAGAATTCTTGGATTACGCCCAGAACTGGTGATTCGTCCCCTGTTTATCCCTATCAAGAAAATGATCTCTTCCCTAGCGTTGGTAGGGAGTTACAGGAAAATTAGGATTTAGTACTACAGTATTTCATCAATAAATGTCCCAAATGTTTCGCACATAAATGTCCCTGAACTATCCCTACTCCTGCGGGGTATACCCCGCGAGGGACCATAAAACTCGAGAGGCCGATGCTGCCGAGAAGTGTAACATGATACGGGTCGGGTATATCGGTGTGAGACCACGAGACCACTACTAATCCGATGACAAAACCTCTTTATTTTTCATTATTTTTTTATGAAACTTTCGCCAAAATATTCTTGACATTTTTCTAATGAAATTGATACCAAAAATGATATAATTCCGATGATATTTACGTGTGTAATGGACGATAGGAGGCTCGTGCGCAAGGAAACACAGCGTATGGGAAAGAAAGAGACGCGGAGAGTCGCAGTCGCCGGCACAGTTCAAAGGCCCGCGGCGTCCTCACAATGTAATCCCAATAAAAAACTTTTTTATTATTACTTATTTTTGTATGAGACTTTCACCAATATATTTGTGGCATTTTTCTGATTAAAATGATACTAAACACGATATAATTCGGATCATATAAAGGTATGTTATATGGTCATTTACAAGTCGAGCACATCGGTGAGGCAACTTGTCCCATCAACTCCCATAGTCCATTACACACGTAAATATCATCGGAATTATATCATATTTGGTATCATTTTCATTAGAAAAATTCCACGAATATGATGGTGAAATTCCCATAAAAAATAATGAAAAATAAAGAAGTTTTGCCATCGGATTAGTAGTGGTCTCACACCGATATACCCGACTCGTATCATGTTTACATTTCTCGGCGACCGAGGCCCCTCGAGGTTCTCATTCTATTTCTACGTTCGGCACAAGTCAAAGAATAGTTTCCCTCGCACATAATTGTCCCTGGCCGGACCCGTGGTTTGGACAATTATCGATGAAATACTGTACTAGAATATTCGGAATAGTAACAACTTCTGAACTGTTAGAACACAGTGACTTACAAGAACCTCCGACTAGTACGGTCAGAACTCAGAACCTTAGAACGATACGAACCGTTTAGAACTTTGAACGTGAACGCGTACAAAATTTCATATTATTATTAACGATAAGTGTGTTCTACGAATGTAAAGTACCTGAATTACTTTTACGAAACAGAGCGTTAATTGGACAACGCTCGCAACAGCCCTTGAACTCCGCTTCTTCGAGAATATGAGTGACCATCAACGTCTTAGCCTGTTTTCTAAAATTATGGGAAAAGTCAGAATAAGGAACTAGGATGTTGGAAGAGACAGCCAATAGAAACGCATCTTTAGCAAGTGCATCCACTTTTTCATTAAGCGTAATTCCAATGTGCGAAGGGATCCAGAAGAGAAGGAGTTTTTTAGTGAGTTTATCAGGTTATGGATATCAAGTATAAAAGGGTTGAATTTAGTATTGCCCGAGTAGTTGCTTAGTGCTAATAGAGCATTCAGACAGTCAGAGTAGATATAAACATAATGATATGAACAGTTAGAAACAAGCTCAAAGGCAATTTTGATTGCAATACATTCAGCAAAAAAGATATACATATCCTTATGTAAGCTCAGTAGACGGGATTCATTTAGCTCAGGTCAGAAACATGCAGCACCAACAACACCTGTCTCTTCATTTTTACTGGAGAAGGGGTCCAAGGTCAGTATTCATCCCAACCTCTGGATTGAGGAAAATGTATTTACAGCGGTATGGAGCGAAGTTGTTTTGAGTTCTAAGCCAAACTCTATGTTGCTGTAAGTCCTCAATCTGTCGTGCAAGTAAAGATGGAGCTTTGATTATTAAATTGGCTCATCCGGTGGATCCTATGAATCTTTGTATTAAATTGTAAAGAGTTTGAAAAAGCCTGTGTTCGAGAAGTTTTTTATGGGGAGGTTGTTACATAGAAAAATGGATCAATCACGAAGTAAACAAAGCTTGGACTCTCCCAATAGAACATTAGTCGGAGTGCTGCATCTATAACCAATGGCGACAAGAAGAGCTGCAGCTTGAATCCTCTCTAATCTTAACTTAAGATCCTCATTTTTTGGAAAATAAATATAGGAACTGTAGTCAATGACAGAACGAATGAGGCTTTTATATAATGTAAGAAGTGTACATGGATCCGCTCCTCATCTAGAGCCACTTACAAATTTTAAGATGTTAAGTCTATTAAAATATTTGTTACGTATGTATTCAATCTGATTGGTGAATTTAAGTTGATAATCAAAAAGAATGCCCAAAAAACGAACCTGAGCACTAGATTTGATTCTGTGATTGTCAATTTTGATGGAGCAAACACCTGGATAGATCCCTTTATTATTAAAGTGAATTAGTACAGTCTTTTCAGGGGACAATGAGAGTCCTAAGAGAGCAAGATTTCCATTAATGACAGAGACCGCATCCTCCAAGACCTTTTTTCCAATACTCGAAGTGGAGACTTGACAAGAGACCGCGATATCATTCGCAAAATTGGGAAATTTGGATGCTGTTAAGATGGTTAAGAGAACAAATGCTTCTTTAACATAAACAATATATATTTATTAATATAACAAAATGTAGGACTTCTCACAGTTTACACTTGCAACAGTATCTTGTCTCATGACTCTTACAACGGACTGAATACTTATTCGTTGCTACGCGTCTCCTCGCGTACACTACCGCCAGATGGCGCTCCAGACATAAATGTACCATATTCAACAGATGCAACTGTCTAGACCTTAGACCATATATACCTATAGACCCGGCGCGGCGCAGATAAGTCTGCCTTGTTCCGAGATTAAACCGGCTAGCAGACGACTTTGGTGGGCAAAGTGCTATAGTATGTTGAGAAATCGCAGTACCACGAAGCTAAAGTGGCAGAGGGGAAAGGGGAGTCATCGCCGTATCTCATTCTGTAGAAATATTTATGGAAACTGTAACTGTAATATACATATATACATGTATTTTATTTTATTACTCGTTCACTTTTACTTTATTCTTATTATTTTAAATATGGCTAACTCATTTTGTCGATTATAATTTGGAAAAAGTTAAATTTTAATGTAGAAGTTGATAATATGAAATCTGTATTTATTTCCTTGATACAATGTGAATATTCCTAATTACTGATTACAAAATAAAATATTAGGTCTATAACTTAATAACCGGAATTTGACATTAGATGTCACCACTTGTGTATGCGCTGTAATAAATCATTGACAGACACGTCATTCTGAAGCTATATTCATAACCTGCAAAATCAGTCAGCAGCGTTTGATTTGCTTGTGCGCATCATATTTTGTTCTATCATGGAAAATCTTGAAAATTGGCGAAAGAAACAGCATTTGTGGGAAGTTTTGCTGAGTCACTTTTTTGCAAAGAAAACTGCAGCCGAAAGTCATCGTTTGCTCGTCGAATTGTATGGCGAACATGCTGTTGCGAAAACACAATATTTCGAGTGGTTTCAACGCTTTAAAAGTGGCGATTTTGACATCAAGGACAAAGAGCGGCCTGGACAGCCGAAAAAGTTTTAAGATGAAGAATTGGAAGCGTTACTCGATCAAGACTCGTGTCGAACACAAGAAGACCTTGCGGAATCATTGGGCGTGACTCAGGCAGCCATGTCCAAGCGCCTAAAAGCATTGGGATTCATCCAAAAACAAAGTCATTGATGGAAAAATGGCCAGAATGGGAGACCAGACACGAGAAATTGATTTTCCAACATGACAATGCTCGGCCACATGTTGCTCAACCGGTAAAAAACTATTTGGAAAATAGCGGATGGGAAGTTCTGCCCCACCCGCCATATAGTCCAGACTTGGCGCCTTCGGACTACCATTTGTTTCGGTCGATTCAGAATGCACTTTCCGGAATGCGCTTCACTGCAGTCGAAGGCATCAAAAATTGGCTCGATTCGTTCTTCGAGTCAAAAGATGACTAGTTTTTTTGGGATGGCATCCACAAATTGCCAGAAAGATGGGGAAATGTTGTATCTTCAGATGGACAATACTTTGAATAAGAGAATTGTACAAGATTTTTTTAAATAAATGCTCAAATTTCCTAGAAAAATTCGGGTTTTTAAGTTATAGACCTATATAATAGTTTTCGTTAACTTATTTCTTATCCTATTACTATTATGATCTACTTTTTTATTACCTATATAATACTTATAATTTTAATCAAATGTATGAGATGATTTGATTCAACATTATGATCATACATATGCTGATCGAATTCTACCGCGACACGTGCTCCGTCTCATTCACTATCCACCATTTTGAATTATCTCAAAACGAGGCTGGTGGGCACCAGATAATTTTAGATCTCGGGACATCGCATCGTATGTACATACTATACCTATGCCAGGTCTACAGGTATACAGGGTGTCCCAAAACGACTGCGTAAGCGGGAAATGGGAGGTTCCTTGGGTCATTTGAAGCGACATTTTCCTTAGCAAAAATGGCGTCCGCGGCTTTGTTTAGGAGTTATTAACGAAAAACACGGACCAACCAGAGCGCGCCTAGTCGCTCGGTGGCACGGTCAGCGCGGTGAGCCGGGGGGAGGAGAGTGTTGTCGGTACGCCGCGATGTAACCGACAACAGTTTCTCGATTATGTCCCGATTTCGATGAGCTTTGGATATGTTGTAAGAACCACGATTCTGAACAACATTTCCCTTTAGACTTTTTGCCTCGCGTCTTTAGTTTACGAGATATTTGTAAAAACTTGTAATTGAAAATGCTTCGAAATGTGTGTCACTGTCACTGGGTCATTCGATGACGAATTGCACAGATTTCTCCAGGTGTACGACAGTACCGAAAGCTAAGGGTTGTATGGTCAGGTCAACGAACTGTACAGCTGATGGTAGATAGCAGGTATACGACAATCACATGTTTCGGTTTTCCTGCAGATTTGTACGCAGAGTCGATGGGTTACTGTTCGAAAACGTCGTCCGTCTTTCTTTTAGAAAGTTTCTTAAGGGAGGCATAGGACAATAGGAACCCTAAAACGCCACGCCGACCTGACATTTCTACCTCTTGCTGGGTGAAAGGACGGACGACGTTTTCGAACAGTAACCCATCGACTCTGCGTACAAATCTGCAGGAAAACCGAAACATGTGATTGTCGTATACCTGCTATCTACCATCAGCTGTACAGTTCGTTGACCTGACCGTACAACCCTCAGCTTTCGGTACTGTTTTTACAAATATCTCGTAAACTAAAGACGCGAGGCAAATAGTCTAAAGGGAAATGTTGTTCAGAATCGTGGTCTTTATAACATATCCAAAGCTCATCGAAATCGGGACATAATCGAGAAACTGTTGTCGGTTACATCGCGGCGTACCGACAACACTCTCCTCCCCCGGGCTCGCCGCGCTGACCGTGCCACCGAGCGACTAGGCGCGCTCTGGTTGGTCCGTGTTTTTCGTTAATAACTCCTAAACAAAACCGCGGACGCCATTTTTGTTAAGGAAAATGTCGCTTCAAATGACCCAAGGAACCTCCCATTTCCCGCTTACGCAGTCGTTTTGGGACACCCTGTATATGGTCTAAGGTCTAGACCGGTATCAATATTCTTGACGTGGATATCGTAGAGAAAGGGGCTAAGTACCCCACTTGGAGGCAAGGCTTTAAATACCTTCCTTGTTTCTGTATTTGCTGAGTTAATAATAAATGTAACATCGCGTTTACATGTAAAAAATCCTACAAGGTCAATAATATTACTTGGACAGCCCATATCATGCAGCTTTCGAAGGAGAATATCAGTGTTGACATTGTCAAAAGCTGCCTTGACATCAAGAAAGCATGACAGAATATCTTCATTGAAGCAGAAGGCCTCTTGAATGGTCAAAATTAGCACTGCAAGGATGTCAGAACAGGACTTTCCTGATCGAAAACCAGATTGAGACAGTGGAAAAATTCCATAAGACTCCACCCACCATTGAAGTCTGAGCTTAACCAATTTTTCCAAAATTTTACCTAGACAAGACGTAAGTGAAATGGGGCGAACATTGCCATCTTTTTTATTATTAAAATATGTCAAACTTTCCTTCCAGGAGCGAGGGAAAGAGCTATTCAACTTAAGAGCTATAAACTTAAACTTAAGTGGTAACATAACAATAAATATGTATCCAATTTTATCAGGCCCCGGAGCTACCTTGATACCACAACTATTAAGGGCTAGATTAAATTCACGTAGATTAAATGCAGATCCGGGACACCGATTGTTTGTATTATTAACTGGAAAAGACAGAGAAGTGATTGGAGATACAGGAATCCAGGGCGGACTAAACTTGTTAATAACGTTTTTAATATTATTAATATGGTCTGTGGTATTTTTTTGGTCAGTCTGGATACTAGTCCATTTGTTTTTTAAAATTTTACACGTATTCAAAACTTGCGATATATCTACTTGAAAGTTAATGCTATCAGCGAACTTCCTAAAGTTGTTTCTCTTACTTTTCCTAATGTATTGCCTAGCAATAGCCCTACGTTTTTTATATTCAATATAGACATTTATACAACTAGAGTAGGTCCATCTTTTAAAAGCAGCCTTTTTAAGATGAATGAGTTTCGCATATTCACTGTTCCACCAGGGTACGGGGTTTATATGTTGCACAGGACTCACCAGTTTAGATGTGGGAGTGCTCTTCACAACAGAATCAGCAATTAATTTGGTAAAAAAATTGTATTTGTCGATAGTTTCTAGTGACTCATAACAAGGCACAAAAAGATCATTATATGATTTTTCCAATAAAGATTGACATTGCGTCCAGTCTGTTTTCTTGGAAGAGAGTCGGCGCCGCGACGTTCCTTGAAAAAGTGTGGCTTTTCTACCCTTAGATTCAGACTTAATGGAAAATAGTATCATCTATAACACTAAATTTGAATATGTCAAAGATTTGAGGGGAACAAAGAGCGAGGTCTAAATTCAAAAATTTGTTCTTATGTGTGTCTACATGTGTAAGAGGGTTGTGATTGATAAGAATTAGATCACAATTGATTATGGACTTGAAAAGCTTAGTACCATTGGGATCTGTTGTGAAACAATTCCAATGAGTGCTATGAGAATTAAAATTGCCAACGATGAGACCAGGGCCATGTGAGCTTGCTGTTGCTAAAAGCTGATACCACTCTGTTTGAGAAGTGAATGTACCGGGAACCCTGTAACATCCCGTAAGTACTACAGAAGGACTTACACCATGAATTTTGATAGCCCCAACTTCCATATTATTAGAAATATTACACAATCCTTGTATGGGACAATAATTAAGTGAATTTCTCACCAAAAAGATGAGACCACCGCCCGGTCTATTATTTCTGTCAATTCTAAAAGAGCGAAAGCCGGGAATATCAAATTTTTTACTACTGTTAAGCTACTGTCTACGCCAATAAAGATGTTAATACCCTCCAAACATTTTTGGAACTCTACATTACATTTAGAAATACCTCTACAATTCCAAAAAAACAACTTTGAGGTCAGTGATAGTGCGAAGGTTGGAATTATTATTGTCCATTACTCAATATAGGTGTGCTGAAATCTTCTGCGGAATACGAGTAAGAACTTCTATTGAGAGGGTCACATCTTAGTCGGATCCAAGGTCTAGAGATGATCCAGAGATATCTTTTTCCTTGTCTTCGGACCAGATCACGTTGAGTTTCAACTTCTTGATAATTCTCGAGATTCTATTTTTAATAGATCTACTAGAAACACTGCAGTAAGTTTCACGAAGCATCTCACAAGTTGAGCTAAATCATCGGTAAAGGAGTGGGCCAGTTGGATGACATTTGCATTACCCTTGGCTTTAGCTAGTAATTCTTTGTATTGATCATACCTTAGAACATATGTGTCAGGATGTTGAGTAAGAATATACTTGATTGGTTCCAATACATGATCCAAATCGTCCATTACCTTAGAGCTAGCCACTTCTTCAGAGTTCTCAATTTTTTTCTTTTTCTTGACTTGAAGAATCGTATTTTTAAAAACTTTTTCACACACTTGAACCGGTGGAAAAATTTGCAGAACAAAGATGTGTCTAATATATTTTCTAACAATTATTTTAAATTATTATTTAAGAACAGTTCACACCAAGTGGCAGGAACGTTCCCTATTTCCATGATGTCTTAAAGGAAAGCTATCGGTAGTAGTTTACCTAAACGAGCTGTGGAGCCCATAGAGACCTTTTTTTCTGCCACGCTTAGCCGGGGCCCAGTGGGACGTGTCAACCCGCTCGAAATTTATGGGAAACGACCGGTACGGTCACTCTAGTATGAATCGGCCCTAATACGCCTAATTGGCCCACCCCCAATCTCGTATTTCGGGTTAACGGTGTAAAAATCCCATCACAAGTAGTAGTGCCTCGCGTTGGGTGATGTTTTATAGTAGGGACATCGCTATTGTGCTTTGGGCTCTGTTCGCGACTTTTGTAATTTGCCATGACGAAAGTCAAATCGTTGGTGCTAAGTTACCATTTAATGGACAAGTTTTATGCGTATTATTTTATAATCTACGTAAAGTAAAATTAAATATTCGTTCAAGTACTCACTTGAAGATAAAAGAATTCGAGGTTTTATAGGAGAAAGCGCGTATTCCAACACGGAAATTAAACAAAAAAATTGAAAAAGTGGAAGTATTGTACCAAGAGTGGAAGATATTGCAGAAGACTAGCAAACGTTGGACACCATTGCAGGAAAACCGGGAACGTGATTTTCTTCAAACTTTAGATGATCTTTTCGACATTGCTCATGGTGATGCTCTGTGAAGACAAAGCGTTCCTTATAAATCAAAGGCAAAAGGGACGACCCGGATCAATGATTGGAATACCAGTAATAATAATCTGTAATGGAGATGAACAATTGCTTGGAATTCCAGCGATATCTTCTGGTACTGGTAAAGAGCTCTTGCGGTTTATGATTTATTGGAGGATTGGCAACTTAATAAATATCTCGTTGCTAAATTAAATCTGTAGGTGTGCTCTTTCGATTTCTCTATGAAATCTGCATTTTTTCGAGTTTTTCGTGTTTTACAACCAGAGTTAGCAACGGAAAAATCTGAAAATGATACCTAACATGTGGCTTGGTATCCGAAATGTGTCAGAATTTTGAATTGTCCCAATTGGCCCAAAACTGATTCTTCGTTTTTCCTTAATAACTACCCTTACCGATGAGATATGGGGCTGTAACTCGGCAGAGATGAGTATTTTTGGGTAGACTATCAAATGGTCAAAGCTCGATTAAAAACTCGTCGCGGACGAATTTCACCACCAAATACCTGGGTATAGCTTTTCAAACCAACATAAATATAACTGTAACATAATAAAGTGAAAGATTTAGTGATTGAATTAAGTAGAAACTAACAATTTATTGAGATGCTATAGAAACCATGTATATTGAGTTAACTCGACCTCCTCGGTAAACTGCAATACTTGTACTTTTTTGTAATGCATTGTATAATAAATTGCACAATTCAATGATAATTCCAATTTCCATTACAATTTCTATTGCAGTAACAGAAGAATTCAACTATTTCTTTTACTTTTGCAATTTTTAAATTATTAAAAACAAGTTTTCTACCTTTAAATTCCAGATTGCTGCAGTATTAACATTGTTTAATATTGTCCATGACCCACTGTAGTAAATTATTGTGTACATTATTGTAACTGTAATCAACTGCTTATAATAAACTTATTGCTGACTTAAACTTGGTATAGGACATAACAAACAGTGTACATCAATTTACGAAAATTAGCAATACTATATTGCGTGTTATGGTTTTGTTACAGAATGTGTGCGTGAGAATTGAGCACATCATGGAATAGAGTGCAGCTACGTATTTATTGGTGTAGGGCAGGCCTGGGCAACTCATGCTCCGAGAGTCGATGACGTAGAATCGGCTATTCCCACAGCCGGACAGGTCCGGACAGGAATCGCGCTGGCTAGCCGACTTTACGTCATCAACTCTCGGAGCACTAGTTGCCTAGCCTGGTATAGGGTAAATGTAGAGACGCTACATTTGTTATATCTTCTGAATAGGAAGAGGGAATCGCTCCATTTTTTCCATGTATATTATTTATTTTATAATTCAATTTTTGCGGAACTTTCATTTCTTACAAGGTATCAATAAAATGATGATATACACAAATGGTATTTCTTAACTTGATATACAAAAATTGAACAACAGCGTTGTATGTACATTTTAATTTACTTAACAAAAGACTACACACGGTGGTTTAGAAAATAAATAATAAAATGAACACAATGTTTTTCTTTTTTTTTAATCCATAACCATAAACAAAATCGGTAAATATAGCTATGAGGGGACCCACCTCGGATCACTTTGACCTTCACATATGTTGTCAAGGACAACATTCTCAACAACTTTTGTCATTATATTTATCCGTCGCTCGATCATAGTTTTCGAGAAAATTGCAAAAAACTATTGCTAGTACTGAATTCAATTTTGTGTATTGCGTACACATATTTCCGATTTTCGTATGGGTGGTCGAGCCGGCCTGACGGCCGGCCCTCTCCGCCGCCTCCACAGGCATAACCACAACTCATTCTATTCGCATAATCTTTGTATTGTAACTGTCATCTAGAATTTTATCTAGTTATTCAACCTAATCTAACCTTTCTTTTTTTACGTGGGGAAAATGCATGACGCATACCCCGCCCCCTGGGGGGAAGCGAGGTTATGTGGGACTCACCCCGACCCCGCGGGCGCCCGAAGGGCGTCCGCCGGGTCAGGGCATACCCACTAACGACCCCACGGTGGCCTCCCTGAGCTAATTGGGGGTGGTCGAGATCTCGTGAACGAATGCCACCGACCACCCCCATCTCTTGGCATAAATGCCCCATTCCGGGGGGAGGGAGAAGCTCCCCCCAACAAACCTAAACCTCTAGTAGGACGCTGGGCGGGCCACCCAAACAGCGCCCCCCATCCCAAGGGTCGCTCGGCTGGACCACCAGAGCCCCAGCTCTGGACGTCCGCGACCCCCGGAGGGGCGAGCCCGAAGGGGCCCCCCCCCCCAGCCAAGGGAGGACGTCTCCGCACGTGTTAAGGAAAAGAGAGAGAAGAAGAAGAAGTGGGGAGGGGATCGAGCGCCCCCCCCCCCCCAAACACCCCAACCCCAATCCCACCCCCCAATACACCCCTAAACAAGAGGATGAAGCCGACTGAGCGAGCGGGCAGGGTGAAAACAGGCACCCATCCCACCCGCCAGCCAGCCTCCACAGGAACTGCTAAAGCAGTTCCCAGTGGCGGTGGTGGGACTAGGTAGTTACCTAGTCCAACCACCGCCGTCACGCCTGCGACCCCTCACCGGGGGCCGCCGGCCTCTAGGCGCTCGTCCCCTAGAGGCCAATATCCTCGCGGAGAGGTGGTCGGCCTCCCGCCGCCTCCTTCTGCGAGATAACGTGATGATGTATCGCGTAGGCATATTATTGTATTAAAGTTGGCATTATGATAGGGATAAAATTTAAATAGATTATAGATGGGAATGCGCCCGTCGATTGAATAACGCGAGAAGTTCAATTAGTAGAAAGACAGAGAACGATCGTTGTTATTAAAAAAAGGAGTCGCGTTGTCAATGTTCTGGGAATGTGAAAAGACGTGATATGTAATTTGTGTTTGATTAAAATATATTATATACATTAAAAGTTGTATATTTATTAAACGTTTAACAACGTAGAGCTGAGTATCACAACATAACGTCTTCGCAGAAGGAGGCGACTGCCTTCCCCGACCTCTCGCTGCGGGCAACCTAATCTAACCTAACCCAATCCTAACCACGCCATAACTCAAATTCAGGATGACAGCTACAATGCAAAGATTATGCGAATAGAATGAGTTGTGATTAGGTTTTTGGAGGGGGCGGAGAGGGCCGGCCGTCAGGCCGGCCTGACCACGCATGTGAAAATCCAGGAGTAGTATCTTACTCTCGTTATACATATAACTAAATGACTATTTTTTATTACATATTCTTGTAGCTGATCTCGAGAGCTTTCCAAAACACTATAATCCAATGTTTTTTCATGAATTACTTTTCGAGTTATAATCTCTTGTGTGTGCGTGTGTGTAAACGGGTTTTTACTGAATTAAATGTTCAAATTGTCTTCTGTTTCGTCTCATTTCTGGTGAAATAAGATTTACTTGGTGCAGTATGCGTTCCATAAGGTCTGCCAAATTAGCAGGTTTCGTTACGTATACATTGTTTTTAACATTGCCCCATAAAAAGTAGTCCAATGGAGAAAGATCTGGTGGTCTAGTGGACCACACACACACACACACACACACATATGCACACACAAGAGATGTAAATCCGACCGAGCAACCTCCACGTGGTACATCTTGGTTAACGCTAATGCCGGCGGTATTGTACCTTTGAAGCCTTATAACTCGAAAAGTAATTGATGAAAAACATTTGATTATAGTGTTTTGGAAAGCTCTCGAGATCAGCTACAAGAATATGTAATAAAAAATAGGGGGTGCCATTTAAAAAAATTGAGGTAACCTTCACGTGACCTTCAAATGACTCTTGAGGGTCAAACCAATGGAACCATCTTATAGCCTTTCTGAAACCATAATATATATGTCTGAACCATTTTTCTCTAAAATGCTTTATTTTTTAAATATTCGACCGTTTCCAGACTTTTCTAACACCCTGTATAGGGTGAACTTAAAATTAATTATCTCGGAAACTAAGTCCGAGCGACGGATAGTTATATTAACAAAAGTTGTTCAGAATGTTGTCTTTGGCAACATATGTGAAGGTCAAGGTGATCCGAGTTGGGTCCCCTCATATCTATATTTACCACAAAATCATGTGTTTGTACAATATAAACTGTATTGAAATATAATGTTGCTCCATTTTCATTTTAATTTAATAAAACCATCCATCCAAGTGTAATTTGCATTAGTTTTTTTAAATGTTGTTTCTCCTCGTAATTTTCAAGGTCATCAATGTTTTATTCAAATAACTACATATATTTTCGTGTTGCGTCGCGTAGCTCATAAATAAATACATACAAATATGTGATATGACCATCAAATGACCTTGAACTTCGAAGATGAAGGTCAAACTGAAATTTCGTTTGTGAGGAGAATGCAGGATTTGCGAGAAACCCTAACACCTGTAAATCTGTAGAAAGTGTCAATCGCCAAATCGAAAAAATTACTTTAAACCCAAATAGCATAGAGACGTCTTCCAGACCTCCTGAATGTCCAATGAACGTGTTCCGAACGGCCACCAAACGTCTTTTGAATTCCTTATGTTACAAAACTGTACGTCTTTAAGACATCTTTTAACAGATAAAGAAAATAGACGTACGCCGGGCGCGAACCTAGTATAAGCACGACCACTGTCGAACACCTAACGCGCTGACCCAACCGGACTGTAGGAAACATGATTAATACTTTCAGATGTAATGCGCTGACGCAATAGAAATACTAATCAAGTTGATTTTATTCTTTAATTTTTCCTGTCAAAATAGCTTACAAAAAAATCGGTTTTTATTTTTTTAACTATGACACCGCGGACTTACAAATCTGAAAAAATTCTATAAACAATGGCTAAAAAATTGTTTTAAAAAATTTCAATTAGTTGGAGTGACAAGAAAAAGAAAAAAATTCACGTTTCTTAATTTTTTAATTTAAGCCCAGTCTTTTTTTTTTGTCACTCCAAACAATTGCAATTTTTGAAAACAAACTGCAGTTATCGGTCGAAAGTGTCTGAAATCGTGAAAAAGCTGCGATTTTACCAATCTTTAATTGTTTGTAACTCATAACAACGTCAATGCTGATTTCGGTGAAATTTTATAAATAAGCTCAGATGAAAAAGTTAAAAAAAGTGAGTTTTTTATTTTTTTTGTCATTCCAAATAATAGCAAATTTACAAAAGTATTTTAGTGATTGTAGCATAAACTAAAATCTCATAACATCTCCAAAAAATTCAAGTCATTTAGTCTTATTTCAGATGTTAAAACAACGTCTCGAAAATTACGTCTTATTTGAGACGTTAAAACCACATCTCGAAAAAAACGTCTTTTTAGGACATAAGACCTTCAGACCTAAAATGAACGTACAATGGACGTCTTGAAGACGTCGTGTGCTATCTGGGAATGACCTGAAGAACCATCTTTTTCAAGTTCATCGACATTTTTGGGATGGTTTTAAGATTGACAAGATTACAACTATTAATAAATCTGGAACACTGTTCGCTAAAGAAATGGACTTTTCCATTTCTGATCAGCAGAGTACAAAAGGTCGAGCCTAGGACTTGCCGAATGTGAAGTGTTGTCTCGATACCCGATACGAAAATCATGTCGGGTCAATGTAGTTATTAACTAAGCTAACTTGAAAATAACCGTGCCGTTTAGCCCATGGGGCAGGACATTCGGATCTTGTTTTTCACGTTAACCAAGAACCAGGAAGTGGACGCTTCGTTGCGTAATTTAATAGCTTCCGTGAAATGACGAAACAGTCGAGACGGTGAGATTGTAGTGGAGACTGCGGTTATCGTTATTACAAACAAATTATTGAGCGCGCACATGTATTGTTCTGAAGCCACGGCATGGCACGGCACGGGGGAGAACAGAGGATAATTCTGGTATTCGTGTCTCGGCCGTACGGCCGCTGTTCTCTTTTGTTCGCTTGCACGATCTGGTAGAAGCGGTGCGCGCGCGCAGTGTGAGAAAAAGGATTCCATCGAAATTACAGCGGAACTTCGTCACGATTAAAACCACTTTCTCTCTCCTGTATTGCAATCCGCGAATAACACGGTTAACAAACTGACAGCCTATTTTTATTCCTATGGAATTATCCGTTGATATATGTGTCCGAGGGACGTCTATTTAAACAATTATCCGTTCCGTATCTTTTATTTTGTGGATCATTTTACCATTTATTATCGGAGATAGCAGACGTCCAATTTAATTCGGCTGGTATCTTTTCATTTTCAACGTTGTTCTCTAGAATCGAATTGAATCTTGAATTATCACAGAAGATATATACAGGGTGTCCCAAAAATGACAAACAAGTAAATGTTTCCTTAGCGAAAGGGTATAGTCAAAAGTGCCTCTGAACCAAATTGAATTTACAATAGGCCATTCGATAGCTTATACAAAGAAAATACTTTCTGCCAATTTTAAAACCCGCATGTCGACATGGGGGGTAGTAATAGGGTGACACAGAAAATCAGGTTTTCCCGTAATTTCTCTTATCCTCTATGACTGAAAATTCCGAAAAAATCGGGCATATTTTAGCTATTAAAATGCACATTTATGAATTTTTTCAGAATTTTTATATTTTCACAGTTTTAGCATCTCGTTATGGTTGTTAACATATAATTTTTCAGATTTTTCAATGTTGAGCACACAGTTCCGAAAATCAAAAACCGTGTAGGTTTTATTGTTCTGTGTATGGATTAGGAATTATTCAGCAGCCTACTCTGCTTCGGACTCTTTGAAAGGTGATGGAAGTATGCAAGAATTGGTACACGTGGGTGTAACCGAAAACTCTGTATATTAACGACTGTATAAAATGGTCGATCAAGCTTACAAGAGAACTGTTAAGGTATTTCTACCGTAAGCGCAGTTACTCTTTATTAATGAAATAAATGTTAGATATAATACTTCGGCTCAACCGATCGCAAAAGCCGCCAGGCGAAGAAGAAGGCTCGCGGAAATGCCCCGTAACGCCGCCGCTTCATAATCGTAATCCGTAAAGTCTCAACTAAATCTGTGACCCGAAACCTTTGCAGTCTCCTTGTAAGCTTTCTTGTTATATGTTGGACTAGAACGGTAAAAATTAAAATTTAAAAAAGGATTTTGTAACACAAAGGGGACTTAATAAAAGCCGCGAAATTAATTTTGTGAAATTTAATAATTAATATTGATTATTTGTAAGAACAAAGATAGTAGAATTTGAAGGGAACAAAGAATTGTCGTCCAGTACCGACCAATTACGTATTTAGTATATTATTCAGTCTAAGTGATTACTAATGTTAAAAAAAGACATTTAGGTGTTAGAATACACATTTTTATTCAAATTTTATTTATACAAATAATAAAATAATTATATATTTTTATATATTATATAATTTTTTTGTTTAGTTTTTATATCTTTTCTTATTTCCTTTCCTTAATTGTGTTTCAGCTTTTCTTTTTCGTTTCTTGCAGTTCTTCTTTTTTCTGCTTCTTGCAGCTTTTCTTTTTTCTGCTTCTTTGGCTTTCTCGTTTCTCGCATCTTTTCTTTTTTCTGCTTCTTTGGCTTTTTCGATTCTTGCAGCTTTTCTTTTCTCCGCATTTATCTTTTTTTCTTCAGCCAGGTTCTTTTTTTTCTGAATTTGGTCTATAAAAACGGTCGAAGTTAAGATTTCCGATTGTTGCGTCCGTTGCCTTCTCTTTTTTGTTTGCAACTCTAATGTGTCGCTTCTAGGAGACATTGATTTCACTATTTAAATGAAATTTGAAGTTACACCAGGTGAACTTCCTGTTACTTCAGGAGGTTCTATTGAAAGGACAGGTAATGTATGTTCAGGCTCTGACTCTCGATAGTGTACAGAGGGAATAAAATCTAAGTCAGTGAACACAGAACGATTTAACGGCCACAGGCCTCTGCATTGGAAAGCGGACTGTGCCAAATCCATTGGACAAATGGTAGTGTACGCAGTATTGACTAATCCATCATTATCTTTTTGAGAAATCTTGAGTGGTTGGTACCTCCTTATCCAGGCACTGCAAGCATTGTTGTAGGCGGTTTTGAAGGGCCGCATTATAAGGCGTATCTAACGGCTGCATCTTATGAGAGTGTGTGGAGGCAGGAATTTATAATCTTGGTCTTTCACGTACGAAACCAATTGTTTTTCTAATTCCTCATTAAAAGTTTTTACTTACCTGAGAAACAAAATATCAGATCTTGAAAATAACTTTTAACATTCGAAATATCAACGCCCACGCTAAGTGTGTCAGAACTGCGAAAACAATCGAACGAACAATGTAGGAACGAAACATGTTACTCACAATTGTTATATTCATTTGTTTTCTTGAAGAAATTGTAGCCATCTGACCTGGAAAATCATAACTAATTTTGGTCGGTATAGTACGCCGGTCGGTACTGCACGACTCTCCCCTAATTATATGTGCCCTTTATATATCGTATAATTCGTTTTACCAAGTTCCAATGGTTTAATGTTAGCTTTTCTAGCGCTCTCGACGCAACATTCAACAATGCAAACGCAATATCCGGCCTACTTACAATCTGAAGAAACATTAAACTTCCTACCGCTTCACGATAGGGTACTTTATCGTCAACTTTTTCGGAATTCAACGCACTCCATCCAGTTTCTATTGGTGTGGTGGATACAGTTTTCGCTTCATACAATCCAAACCTTTCGATTACCTTTTTCGCATAACTCTCTTGATTTACAAAAATTAACCCGTCTTGCGTTTTCGTAATTTCCATACCAACATACTTTTTAATGCTTACACAAACGTTCGCTTTAAATCTCTCACTTAGTTTACTTATAAAAACATCTATTTCAGTCACACATGACCCAGCTATTAGACCGTCATTAACCCACAGTGCTAACATCAAGACACTTTCATCTTTCATACGAGAATACAAACAAGGGTCTGCTGAATTCTCACTTAAACCGTAACTTCGCAAAAAGTTTGAGAAATGCTCACCCCAGCACCTTGGTGCTTGTTTGAGACCGTATAAGCTTTTTCTTAACCTACATATTTTACCAGAGCCGTCGTCGAACTCTTGTGGTTGTCGCATGAAGATTTTTCTCTTAAATTTCCGTACAAAAAAGCTGTTTTGATATCGAACTGGCGCATGGATAAATTCTTCAGTGCTGCTATACTTAACATAATTCTAAGTGTATCGTACCTCCCAAGTAGCACCGTAGGTCCACGGGACGTCCGTTTTATGTACCGTTTACGTCCATACGTCCTATGTCCGTTTTGTATGTCCCACGAACGTCCCTGGAACCTAAATTTCGGACGTCCCATGGACGTCCGTTTTTTACGTCCTAAGGACGTCCGTGGGACCTAAATTCTGGATGTCCCAGGGACATCCATTTTTTTCGTCCCAGGGACTTCCGTTGGACTTGAATTTCGGACGTTCTATGGACATCCGTTTTTTACGTCCTAAGGATATCCGTGGGACCAAAATTTCGGATTTCCCAGGGACGTCCTTTTTTTCGACCCAGGGACTTCTGTTGAACTTGAATTTCGGTTGTCCTAAGTACGTTTATTTTTTAAGTCTTATATCTGTGCTAAGGACTTTCATTCGTACAAGGATGCTCACTTCTCATGCATGAGACATATTTGTTACCGTCAACATGTGTTAGGCCGAGTCGAGGGCTGGTATTAAGACGATGCTTAGGCCTAGACAGATTTATGGTCGGGTTTTAGCCACTCAAGACCCCGAACGGGGATGAGAGCAATAAATATGGCCATCGATGGGCGACGACGGATGACCACGTTGGGTCTTCTCGCCGCCGACCATCGAGGAGATGTTTGTTGTAAACAGATGTGAAAAAATTAGTAAGCTTATAAAAATTGGGACCGTGTGCCTCAAGGATCTGGCCACGGAGTGGGGGAAGGCGGGGGTGCCTTCCTGGTAAGAGGACTGAGAGGAACAGCTCGGCACTTACCCCAGAACCATCAAAGGACAACGTTCACGACTTTCTAACATATTTATATACAACAATATATATGTATTTATAGCAATGTATTTTTTTAAATTTATATACATACACTTATATATATTGTTATAAATGTATATATCTATTTATAACAATATATTTACCCATATACACATATTTATTTATTTACATATATGTATACGGTCCTTGCTTCGCTGTGTTCAGCTGTGTCGTACAGCTGTACGGTAGCATCGAAGCAAGCGATGATCGGTAAGAAAAGAGACGATTGATGAAACAAGCGACAATCGAATGCTGGAGAAAAACACGCCGTTGCGTTGCTGCGTGACAAAACAGTCTTGTGCGAGTGCGTCGAGAACGTGCTTGAGAAATCTCCTGTGATAAAT
Organism: Lasioglossum lativentre; assembly: GCA_916610255.1. Classification (NCBI taxonomy): domain Eukaryota; kingdom Metazoa; phylum Arthropoda; class Insecta; order Hymenoptera; family Halictidae; genus Lasioglossum; species Lasioglossum lativentre. Next base: position 21,389,839 of record OU744359.1, on the reverse strand, counting down.
TCATCGTTACCATATTATCGGATTTACTTTATATTTAGACAAGTAAGTATTTTCATTGTTATTATTTTTTACCGTTAGTGTTTTCGCTTATGGCATTCCGTTAAATTATTTTATACAGTTACTCACATCATTGATTATACACACTTTAATAGAATAACTTTTGAAAATTTCCTTGAAATTGGTTAATTGGTTTACAAATTATAAACGGACAAAAGTAGTATTCAATAAAAATTAATTTTTTTAAAAATACCACGTTTTTAAAACCGACTAAAAAGTATTAAATAACTTAAATAAAAATATGTTTAAAAAACGGACTAAAAAGTATAAAATAATTTTTCCTAGCCACATACAGGTTCCTAACCCCATACAGATTCCTAACCCCATGCCCCATACAGATAGTCCTGAAAATTTGTGATTGTGAATTTTTAATAGCTATGAAAATACTTGTAAGATTTAAAACGAAAAACGTGGGGCGCAAGATAATAGTAAGGAGTGTAGAGAGTAGCTGCCGTTGAGAAAACACACAACAGTTCATGTCATTTGTAATGCAATAAAATTGTTAGTATCAAGTATCTATGTATTGCATACGCCCCACGTTTTTCGTTTAAAATCTTACAAGTATTGTCATAGCTATTAAAAATTCACAATCACTGTTCAGGACTATCTGTATGAGGCATGGAAAAATTGTGGAAAAAAGTGGCTAGGAAAAATTATTTTATACTTTTTAGTCCGTTTTTTAAACATATTTTTATTTAAATTATTTTATACTTTTTAGTCCGTTTTAAACACGTGGTATTTAAAAAAAAATTCATTTTTATTTAAATAATTATTTTCAGCTTTTTAGTCTTGTGTGTGTGAAATTTTTCTATCGATTAAAAGGGTAAACTTTCTCTTCGGAACCCAGAAATTTTAGATTATTATATGTCTTATCTTCTTCATTTCGGCGAGCAAACTCCTATATTGAAGTCCCAGACCACGGAAACCACTCGTTAAAAAGTTATGAGCATGTAAAGTTGAGTAATTTTATAGTAATTTTCATTGTTTCACTTCAGAAAGTGACAGATATGGGCGCCGCCATATTGGTGTATACCAATATTATTCAATAAAGGTTCGACGGAGAATCTCGGTGTAACTGTTCTTTCGCTTAGTAAACAAATAATACGTAGTAACTTTGTAAACACCGCACGAAACTCGAACGCACACTGACGCACACTGAGCTCCTTCGGTGCGAAACGGGTCAGTAGAGTGGGGATGTGTCAGAGTGGGAACACGTAGTAGAGTGGGGACGTACAGGTAGTGCGATGGGGTATAACGGTTAGATTTATTAATAATAATTTATATATCCTAAACGCATAGGCTTCTTTAAAAAAATTTTTTTAAATATTGCATTTTCTTCCAGTTCTGAACTATGTTTAAAATTTCAAGTCTCTAGCTCATCGGGAAGTTAGTTTAAAATCAATTGCAAAATTTGTACCAGACAGACATACAGACAGACAGACAAACAGACAGACAGACTAGAAAGCGAGCTAATAAAAACGTGGAAAAATGGCACTTATAGGCCGAAAATCATGAAAAATTGCAATCTTTACTACTTTTGATCGTTTATAATTCGTGAACCAATTAACCAATTTCAATGAAATTTTCAGAATTTATATAATTTATACGAGTTTACAAAACACATCTCTTAAATTTTCGTTATTGGCCCAGCTGAAAAAGTTGTAAAATTCAATTTTTACTATGGTTTGTCACAATTCCGACAAATGCATTTTTTCAACTTATTTATTACACGTCATTTACTAAACTAATTCTAGCCTTACAGAGAAATTGAAGTCGTTTGGTCCATTCACAAAAAAGTTATTCCGATTTAAAGTGTGTGTTATGAACCCGGCGGCATACCATGATGAACGAAGACCCTTACAATACAGTGTAAAAATATTTCTTGTATATTAATTAAATATAAATTTTGCAGATCCTGCGACGACGTGAAATCGTGGACAATTGTGGAGTTCTTAAAAGATGGCACGGTGGAGGCAGTACCCTCTTCGTGGCTGATAGGGAATTATTGCCATTGGCCCTCGTTACCGCAGGGTCGATTGATGAAGGCCATGAAAGCGTGCGAGGAAGTGAACAAATGCTGGCCAAAACACGCAATTAAATATTTTAAAAATGGCACTTTTGGTGAGTTAAAGATTTTATACTATGATGAATCTATAATAATTACATATGTATACTTTAAAAATGCTTTCAGACGATTATGTAAGGGCAAGGACCAAGGCGAAAGTGGCTGAGGACAGTCAACTAGGGAAACGCAAAATTTTACAACTTGTGAGCGACACCGATGAAGAATCGGAATCGGTACGTAAATAAAAGATTTTATGCTATTTTATGATAATTGCTTAATTTCTTTCCATAAATAATTATTATATAGGTGTATAAATCATGATTATTGATTTCAGGTACATGCAGTAGTACAATCGACCAGATGATGAATAATGCTATTATTTCATTTTTGTTTCGAAGAAACTTGCCAGTGTTTTTCTTTTAAATTGATTGTACACGCTGGTCTGTTTATTTTGACATTTATATAGTTATAAATAAGTTATAAATTTTAAGTTTATATTCAAATAATTTATAGTTATAAATATATATATTTAGTTATAAATATTATAAATATTATATTCTATTTGCTTTCAGTTATATATTTTTTTATTCTATTCGTAGATGTATATTTTAGTATGTATTTAGTTATAAATATTATATTATATTTAGTTACAAATGTATATATTTATAGTTATAAAATTTTTATATGAATAAATAAATATATATTTGTATTGTATGTATATGCGATTGTATTTTATTTACTATGTACCTAATCCATGTCTTTATAATAATTAATATGAATAATAAATGTGAAATTTTGTTTCACTTTTTAACCTTATAAAAGGAATATTGTTTAGTAGTTTTTAATATGCAGAAACCATATTCTATAAACGTCCTGTAAATGTCCTGTTAACGTTCAGAATATGTCCAGCCGTACGTCCTAATAACGTCCTTATATACCAGAATTGGTCCCAAGTACGTACCAGGAACGTCCAAATAACGTCCGTATGTCCCCAGATACGTCCCACGTACGTCCCAGATAGGTCCGCACGGGGCGTCCTATGTACGTTCCACTTCCTAACTGGGACCTCTGCCGGACTTTCCTGGTACGTATTTCGGACATATCTCGGACATACGGACATTATTTGAACATCCCTGGAACGTAAATATGTCCGATACGAACGTACATTGGACGTACATCGGACGTCCGGGTGCTACCTGGGGCTGACTACAAGGCTGAACGTTTCATAGAAATCAGTCCCTTCACGTTGTGCACATCCCTTTATAACTAATCGCGCATTGTACGTTTTTCCTGTTTTATTATCATCGTTCTCTTTTATTCTAAATACCCATCTATTATCTAGAACTTGTGCATTTTCCGGCCTTTTTACCAGAGACCACGTTTCGTTTTCATTTAAGGAATTCATTTCATCTTTCATTGCCCTATGCCAATCATCTGAATCTCTGGAATTGACTGCTTCTTCATAGTTTCGCGGAATTGCTTCTACAAAATTAGATATTGGATATGAATAAAATTCTGGTTTTCTAATCTTTGTTCTATCGCGTAGTTCTCTTCGTACTTTAACTCTATTTTGATCATCTGTATTTTCAATTACATTTTCCATTATTTTAATATTTTCATCGATCTCGCTTTTACCTTCAATATCTACATAGCAAGACGATAACTTTTCTGGCTTAAATACAACATCTCGATTCTCTACTACTTTGTGTTGTTCTGGTACACACAATCTATAACCTTTCAAGTCCTCCTTGAATCCGACAAGAATACTTCGTAATGCTTTCTTGTCCAGCTTACGCCTCTTTGCTTTAGGTATATGAACAAAGCATTCCGTGCCAAAAACTTTGAAATGATCTACAGAAGCAGTCTTGTTGAACCATAGTTCATACGGTGTTTTGAATGCAACTTTCGTGGGTCCACTCATATTTAACACATATACTGCGAAATTTATCGCCTCTGCCCATAATATCTTCGGTAGATCATTTTTCGCGTACAAAATCGACCTTCCTGCTTCTACGAGAATCGGATTCTCTCTCTCTCGGCAACATCATTCTGTTCCGGCGTATACGGAACCGTCACAACATGCTTTATCCCTCTCTCACGCAAGAAATCAGTTACCTCTTTGTTCACGTATTCTTTCCCTCCATCCGTAATTAACTCTTTAATGTCTCTGTATATTCATCTTTAAACACTATGTAATACCTATTTCTACCTAATGAATGCGTTTCCATCGGACCACAAACGTCAGAGTACACCCTTTCTCTTGGTGCACGTGCCTTATTTTCTTTTTGTCCGAAGGTAGATCGGTGATGTTTTCCTATCGCGCGCACGTCACAAAATTCTTTATCTACTTCTACATTAATTCCAAGATTTTTCAAGAAATCTTTTACATGTCGTTTGTTTTGATGCGCTAGTCGCTCATACCATAATTGCAGAGAATCTACCGCATTCGCGAATTTTGGCAACAAAACCTCCATATCGATTCGAGAAAGTTGACTGTGTTCCAAACCCGTCGCTACTATTCTTCCGTTTCTTTTAAAAATACATTCTTTTCCTCCATTTGAAATCGAAAAATCTATACCCTTTTTTGCGACCTTATTAACAGAAAATAAGTTTACATTTAAATTCGGAACATATAGTACATCATGTAGCATGGCTGACATCCACCTTCCTTTGACATGTGTTCTGATGTTTATACTTCCCTTCCAAAGCGCCATCAGCTGCTCGCCGTTGCTGACTCGAACCGGTAGAGGTACCTCGAATCGTTGTGTTTCTGCGAACCAGTCGTCGTGATGAGTCATGTGATCCGACGCTCCAGAATCGATCACCCAGTGTTCGTTCGTAGAGTCACCTTCCTGTTGATATTCTGCATGTTCGTCTTTGTTGACCATAAGCGATAAATGCTTCGTATCGTCGTCCTTTCGATTCGTGTCGTTCTTCGTATGTTGTCGTGGGCAGTTTCTTGAAAAGTGTCCTTTTACACCACACGTATAACAGCCATGGCAGTTGCTTTGTTTATGTCCCGTTCTGCCACACGAAGAGCACCGCGACGACCTTGATTTGTTATCGTCGCCACGCGGTTCTGGAAACCGTTTCACATTTTCGTTATTTTGCACTTGTTCACTGGTTTTTCTTTTCGACCACATTGCGACTGTTTCACTTTCCGTTTTATCATTTTCAGTTTTTATAGTTTTTTAACGTTTTTCTCGATCTTTCCGTACTGTCCCACGGACTATATCTCGTCGGCAATGTCGAAAGAATTCTATAGCGGATATCTGAAATCTCACCACCAAGTGATTTCATTTTTCTCACTAATTGTTCGATTCTTGAGAAATTCGATGCAACACCAACTGCCGTGTCCCATTTGAAATCGAAGAAGTTCTTTTGTTTCAAGGACAAACTTTCTTCGCTTTTCAAATCGTAAACCGTACATAACTTTTGCCACATTTCACATGCGGTTTCACTGTTCATTATTAACCTCAATGGCTCGTTTTCAATCGTCGTTACCAGTAATTTCTTGGCTTTTCGATTGGCCTTCGTCCATTGTTTTAACTTTTCTTTATAGTTCGCCGTTCCCGTCCCTGGCTTCGTAACCGTACCGTTGCACATATCAAGCAAATCGTCATCCACTAGTAGGACCTCCATGATGAACTTCCACTGCTGCCAGTTTTCAGCATTTCGTAGCTTCTCCACCCTTGAGATGGTCTCAATTGTCGAGCGTTCCATTTTGAAAAGAAAAAGTTCCACATGTTGGCACACTCAGTCTGTTACCACTTTACTCTTCGAATTTCTTTTCCCTAATCCTTATTTAAATCACACGTGCTTCGAAGAAAAACTTATCTCGCGACACCTCAAATACTGGGCTCATAACCTGTTAAGGTATTTCTACCGTAAGCGCAGTTACTCTTTATTAATGAAATAAATGTTAGATATAATACTTGGGCTCAACCGATCGCTAAAGCCGCCAGGCGAAGAAGAAGGCTTGCGGACGCGGAAGTGCTCGGTAACGCCGCCGCTTCATAATCGTAATCTTGCGCTCGCAGCGCCGCACGCACACACTCCTCACACTACACAGCGTAGCGCGCCAAACACAAATTAGCGCCCTTCATTCCATTACCTCAACAAAAACGCGTATTACTTGATTGGTGGTTGTCAGGCGAAAGCGAGCGGGAACGCTTCTCTCGCGGTTTCATCGCCCGAGGTCGGCGCTGCCAACCTCGTCGGAGCGAACCGCTAGACTCGCGTCTAGCTTTATGAGATTTAGATTTATTAGACTTATGACATGTATTAGATTTATGACAAAAATGAGTAGGTGTAATTTAAAAAATTAAAATCATTAGTTGCATGTTATATTATTTTCAACCTATTGAACATATTAGGAGAGAAAATGAATTTCTATGTCACTCCAGTTTGTTGCAATTCAGATGGAAAATTTTTATTTTAAAGTTGCCGTAAGTCGGGTAAAGATAATGTGGATCCTCACCGATTTCAATGACCTTGAAATATGTTATAAAACTCGACGTTTGAAATAGTGGGCGGTCGGCTTTACTTTCGGAGATATTAGCAAGCCGTATCCGCTATCATGAATACCGATATGAATTGACAAGTAAAGTTCTTCACGATCATCTCGTAAACTAAAGCCGCGAGGCAAGCAGTCTACAGGGAAATGTTGTTCAGAATCATAGTCTTGACAACATATCCAAAGCTCATCGAAATCGGAGAGGAGATAGTAGTATGCACATCGATAGATTTTCAATTACATGTTTTTACAAATATCTCGTAAACTAAAGACGCGAGGCAAAAAGTCTAAAGGGAAATGTTGTTCAGAATCATGGTCTTCACCACATATCCAAAGCTCATCGAAATCGGGGACATAATCGAGAAACTGTTGTTTGTTACGACATCGCGGCGTACCGACAACACTCTCCTCCCCCCGGCTCGCCACGCTGACCGTGCCACCGAGCGACTAGGTCGCGCTCTGGTTGGTCCGTGTTTTTCGTTAATAACTCCTAAACAAAGCCGCGGACGCCATTTTTGTTAAGGAAAATGTCGCTTCAAATGACCCAAGGAACCTCCCATTTCCCGGAGTTGTAGTACTTTTGGCACACCCTGTATAATTGTTCTCTTCATTATATAATTATTAATACAATCTGTCGCCGTAATGCATGGTAAGCAAAAAGATTAATCTGTTTGGAATTTTGACTTGCACCATCATAATTGGTAGATTTTGTTCAAAATCAGTTCCGAAGTGTTTCCACAATAATACTTATTACCAAAAAATTCTTTTCTCTTGAAACAAATTGCATGCCACCTTTGATGCGTGCTTGGGGTCGATATCATGTTGAAAGACAAACGACCTGAATTAATTCTATCATTCTCATTCGCCTGTGTAACGAATAATAAATAATAATAAACAAATGAAGTTTGACGTCATAGTGTGGGGAGAACACCTCAGATTAGATGACTGCTATCTGCATTTGAAAAAGTGCTAAAGTTATTAATAGACTCCGGATCTTTATGCAAAACAAAAAGTTTGTGCATCAATTGCAAGACACAGGAGCTAAATATAAATTTATATTTTTCAATAATAATTTTAATATGGTGAAAATAATATATTAATACTCTTAAAGTCATCTAATTTTTTCACTGTTCTAAATTTCACGTACTCATTTTTGCCATAAATGCATCAAATCCGAAGTCTAGTTATTATTAATCATATACAGAAATTCCAATTTATTTTCATTATTGTTACTTTAAACCGAGTGGTTTATTTAGCAAGTAGAATATTTTAAACTTTCTTTTATTCGCCACTGTACAAAAAGAACATAGCTTGAAAATTATTAACGTGACCGTTGAACAAATGTTTTTGCGAAAGTTTAGAGTAGTTTTTTTTTATTGAGGAAATCTCATAAAAGATTTATTACAACTTTAGGAACAAAACAAAATATACAGAACAAGAAACCTATACAAACAAAAATGAGGGTATATCACTTTTTTTCCCTACTTGTTTTTTCTTAAACGCGCAGATTACAGTTTTTTTAAAAATGACAATATATTAAGGCTAGCTACGACATTGGGGCCAGTCAGATGCATAGAAACGTACAAAGGCAGCTGAAATCTTAACTTGAAGAGATTTTTCAACAGCAATGATCGTTGAGTATCGTAGAGATTATACTGCCAAAGGACGTGATTTAGAGTTTCACACTCGAAACCACATCTACACCTAGGGTTGTCAATAATGTCGATACGAGCGAGAGCCCCAGATACCGGCATGGGAGGGAACTCGGAAAAATTTAATAACATACTTATAAGAATTGTTCCGAATGAATCGATTATATTTTTTTTTGATGTCCAAAATATAGGAATTTATTCTAGCGTTAACTTTGACAGATTCCAGACTTTGGAGCGTTTAGAGAATCTGAAAAAATGCAGTAGTTACGCGGATCATTCTCCAGCACAATGACAAGAGCCAATTTTTGAGTAGTTTGTCGGAGACTGAGTGACTTGCGAGTCTATTTTTTTTTTTTTTTATTGATCGTCCTTCACACTGAAACGTAGGTTTTATCATGATCGTAATAGCAAGATCTCGATATAACGGTACGGATAGACATTCTTGGCTGAATGAATCAGTCCCCTTGTCCGATTGTTGTCCATAGCCGATGGTCACGCATCGGTTCGGTCAAGGCCCTTCCTTCCCCTTTTTCTCTCCATCGCATCGTGCTTTCCCTCTCCTCATTCTCGTTACACCTCTCTACGCCTGGTCTCTTTCATCTTCCCCGTTATTTATATATATTAATTATGCACTGTCCAACTTCAGTTAGCTGAGATCTAATCGATCTTGTCATTTCTGCTGCCTTTTTTTCACTGGTTGTGTGATTAACGGTTGAAAGCAGGGTCGAACATATGGAAATATTGTATATTCACCGCATATGATTGAAATTTGTTGACTCTCGTGTAAAGTATCAATCAATGTAACAGTACCAATCAAGTTCGTTTGCTTCAAAAGAAATGCAACTTTGATTTCTGCATCGTGTTATTATGTATCGATCAAATTGTTTAGAAGTCTGAATTTGAATTGTCATGCAGACTTCACTTGCATTTCGGTTACATTTTTATTCAACATATTAGATTAGATTCCATATTTCCGAATCTTTATTTAAGCCAATGTTTAAACCACGATTAATTTAATGTTAGATATTAGTGACTCTACAAGTAGGTGCTGATTTTACTTACCCGATAAATATATGTACTATATGTACAGTCAGTCAAATAATTGATGACACACAGTTTAAATCAGGATAACGTATTTATGAATGGACCAAACGTCTTCTGTTTTTCTGACAAGCTAGAAGGATTCGTTTACTAGATGATATACAATGAGTATCGTCTGAAATATGAAAATTTATAAAATGTGTTGTGTAAATTCATAGAACTTGTATACATGCTGAACATTTCATCGAAATTGAATAATTGATTTATGGTTGATAAACGATTACAAATGGTGAACATTACAGTTGTCCACAATTTTCAGTCTAGTTTTCGGCCTTTCTATTCTGCCATTCACCGATTTTGACATTTTTTAATCGTTTAGAACTCGTAAACCCATTAACCAATTTCAATGAAATTAGCAACATAGCAACACGCACATAAATTATATGAATCTACAAAACACATTTTTTAAATATTTGTTACAAGCCCAAATAAAAAAGTTGTGACAGGCAATTTGATTATTTTCTTGTGCCTATATTACCACTCATTTTTGAAAATGAAGTAAGAAATGAAGAAAAGAAATTGGAATTCGTGATATATGCATTTTTCTTGTTACTGTTTATGTAAAGGCGTGGATACGAGCTTCAACAGCAATGGAAACACCACGTCAAGATTAAAATTTTTTGTAACGAACTGTATGCATATCGCTATATTGGTAAAAAAGTAAGCAGCGTACAATAATAAATTTTGTAACCATCTATAATCTATGGTATTTATCTTCTGAGGCAGCAACACTATCATTTTTTGATAAAAGTGTGAAAAAGAGCACATTACTGCGAATGGTGGAGGTGCTGGATATTGTGACAGATCAACCTTGAAGAGGATTTAAAATTACTCCTTATAATTGTTACGAGCCAGGGCCGCGAGCAGCGCGTGTGGCTGGCGAAGGGTTGTTACCCTTGGAATAAGGTTAAAATTTGTTAGTTAAGAATAGAGTCAAGCGCAGACGCACCTGAACCGTAATCACGTGATCAGGGAGCTGCTAGGAAGGTGTAGAAGAGACATGCAGACGAACCTGATGCGTATTCACGTATCAGAGAGCTGCTAGGAGGTTGTACAACAGCGCGGATGAACCCAATGCAAGAATAGGTAGCCGCTGGGAGGTTGGATGAAATGCTGACGAACCTGATGCGAAATCGCGTAAACAGGGAGCTGCTAGGATGCGGAAGAACCTGATGCATAACCAGGGAGCCTCAAGGATGGTACAGTTTTCTTGGACGAACCCAGTGTGAAAGTGGGGAGCCACTAGGTTAGATAAATCTTTGTCTGGACGATTGGTATGGCGCGAACGAACCTGATGCGAAATCAGGGAGTCGCTAGGATTGTTAGTAGGCCTCGTAACGAGTCTAATTTAATTCATACAATCCGAGCGGTAAGATTGTATCGTGTGGGCACGTTTAATTACTAGATTAGGATTTTGATCAATAACTAAGGGTGTAAGAATTGCGCGAGTTACCAAATAACACAAATATATTCTGATAAAGAATGCTTATGTACAGATGGTGATGTCGCGACTGAATTGAATAGGATGTTAGTATAGAATTAAATATGTTGTTAGCTAAGTTGCTCGGTGTTGACGCACTGGCAATGCGGGGCCTGATAGTACTAGAAATGCCAAATAAACTTTATACCGAACTCGCGGACTCTGTAAGGTTAATTTTCATTGCATATTACATTGACGTGAAATGCAGTGTATCATTAAAAATACCTTTTAATATATCATGATATGTAGTTTATCATTGAAAATACCTTATAATATAACGTAATAGGCAGTGTATCATTGAAAATACTTTATAATATATCGTAATTTGTAGTGTATCATTGAAAATTCCTTATAATATAACGTAATATGCAGCGTATCATTGAAAATACTTTATAATATATCGTAATTTGTAGTGCATCATTGAAAATTCCTTGTAATATAACGCAATATGCAGTGTATCATTGAAACTACCTTATAAAATAACGTATTATGCAGTGTATCATTGAAAATACCTTATAATATATCGTAATATGCAGTGTATCATTGAAAATACCTTATAATATAACGTAATATGCAGTGTATCATAGAAAATACCTTATAATATATCGTAATTGGTAGTGTATCATTGAAAATACCTTATAATATAACGTAATATGCAGTGTATCATTGAAAATACTTTATAATATAAAGTAATATGCAGTGTATCATTGAAAATACCTTATAATATATCGTAATTTGTAGTGTATCATTGAAAATACCTTATAATATAACATAATATGCAGTGTATCATTGAAAATACTTTATAATATATCGTAATTTTTAGTGTATAATTGAAAATTCCTTATAATATAACATAATATGCAGTGTATCATTGAAAATACTTTATAATATATCGTAATTTGTAGTGTATAATTGAAAATTCCTTATAATATAACGTAATATGCAGTGTATCATTTTAAATACCTTATAATATAACGTAATGTGCAGTGTATCATTGAAAATAACATATAATATAACGTAATATGCAGTGTATCATTGAAAATACCTTATAATATAACGAAATATGCAGTGTATCATTGAAAATACTTTATAATATATCGTAATTTGTAGTGTATAATTGAAAATTCCTTATAATATAACGTAATATGCAGTGAATCATTGAAAATACCTTATAATATAAAGTAATATGCAGTGTATCATTAAAAATACCTTATAATATAACGTTATAGGCAGTGTATCATTGAAAATACCTTATAATATAACGTAATATGCAGTGTATTATTGACAATACCTTATAATATAACGAAATATGCAGTGAATCATTGAAAATACCCTATAATATAACGTAATATGCAGTGTATCATTGAAAATACCTTATAATATAACGTAATATGCCGTGTATCATTAAAAATACGTTTTAATATATCATAATATGTAGTTTATCATTGAAAATACCTTATAATATATCGTAATTTGTAGTGTATCATTGAAAATACCTTATAATATAACGTAATATGCAGTTTATCATTAAAAATACCTTATAATATATCGCAATTTGTAGTGTATCATTGAAAATACCTTATAATATAACGTAATATGCAGTGTATCATTGAAAATACCTTATAATATAACGTAATATGCAGTGTATCATTGACAATACCTTATAATTTAACGTAATATGCCGTGTATGATTGAAAATACCTTATAATATATCGTAATTGGTAGTGTATCATTGAAAATACCTTATAATATAATGTAATATGCAGTGTATCATTGAAAATACCTTATAATATATCGTAATTGGTAGTGTATCATTGAAAATACCTTATAATATAACGTAATATGCAGTGTATCATTGAAAATACTTTATAATATATCGTAATTTGTAGTGTATAATTGAAAATTCCTTATAATATAACATAATATGCAGTGTATCATTGAAAATACTTTATAATATATCGTAATTTGTAGTGTATAATTGAAAATTCCTTATAATATAACGTAATATGCAGTGTATCATTGAAACTACCTTATAATATAACGTAATATGCAGTGTATCATTGAAAATACCTTATAATATATCGTAATTTGTAGTGTATCATTGAAAATACCTTATAATATATCGTAATTGGTAGTGTATCATTGAAAATACCTTATAATATAACGTAATATGCAGTTTATCATTGAAAATACTTTATAATATATCGTAATTTGTAGTGTATCATTGAAAATACCTTATAATATAACGTAATATGCAGTGAATCATTGAAAATACCTTATAATATAAAGTAATATGCAGTGTATCATTGAAAATACCTTATAATATATCGTAATTTGTAGTGTATCATTGAAAATAACTTATAATATAACGTAATATGCAGTGTATCATTGAAAATACCTTATAATATAAAGTAATAGGCAGTGTATCATTGAAAATACTTTATAATATATCGTAATTTGTAGTGTATAATTGAAAATACCTTATAATATATCGTAATTGGTAGTGTATCATTGAAAATACCTTATAATATAACGTAATATGCAGTGTATCATTGAAAATACTTTATAATATATCGTAATTTGTAGTGTATCATTGAAAATACCTTATAATATAACGTAATATGCAGTGAATCATTGAAAATACCTTATAATATAAAGTAATATGCAGTGTATCATTGAAAATACCTTATCATATATCGTAATTTGTAGTGTATCATTGAAAATACCTTATAATATAACATAATATGCAGTGTATCATTGAAAATACTTTATAATATATCGTAATTTGTAGTGTATAATTGAAAATTCCTTATAATATAACATAATATGCAGTGTATCATTGAAAATACTTTATAATATATCGTAATTTGTAGTGTATAATTGAAAATTCCTTATAATATAACGTAATATGCAGTGTATCATTGAAACTATCTTATAATATAACGTAATATGCAGTGTATCATTGAAAATACCTTATAATATATCGTAATTTGTAGTGTATCATTGAAAATACCTTATAATATATCGTAATTGGTAGTGTATCATTGAAAATACCTTATAATATAACGTAATATGCAGTGTATCATTGACAATACCTTATAACTTAACGTAATATTAAGTGTATCATTGAAAATACCTTATAATATAACGTAATATGCAGTGTATCATTGAAAATACCTTATAATATATCGTAATTGGTAGTGTATCATTGAAAATACCTTATAATATAACGTAATATGCAGTGTATCATTGACAATACCTTATAATTTAACGTAATGTGCAGTATATCATTGAAAATACCTTATAATATAACGTAATGTGCAGTGTATCATTGAAAATAACATATAATATAACGTAATATGCAGTGTATCATTGAAAATACCTTATAATATAACGAAATATGCAGTGTATCATTGAAAATACTTTATAATATATAGTAATTTGTAGTGTATAATTGAAAATTCCTTATAATATAACGTAATATGCAGTGTATCATTGAAACTACCTTATAATATAACGTAATATGCAGTGTATCATTGAAAATACCTTATAATATATCGTAATTTGTAGTGTATCATTGAAAATACCTTATAATATATCGTAATTGGTAGTGTATCATTGAAAATACCTTATAATATAACATAATATGCAGTGTTTCATTGAAAATACCTTATAATATATCGTAATTTGTAGTGTATCATTGAAAATACCTTATCATATAACGTAATATGCAGTGAATCATTGAAAATACCTTATAATATAAAGTAATATGCAGTGTATCATTTTAAATACCTTATAATATATCGTAATTTGTAGTGTATCATTGAAAATACCTTATAATATAACGTAATATGCAGTGTATCATTGAAAATACCTTATAATATAACGTAATATGCAGTGTATCATTGAAAATACCTTATAATATATCGTAATTGGTAGTGTATCATTGAAAATACCTTATAATATAACGTAATATGCAGTGTATCATTGACAATACTTTATAATTTAACGTAATGTGCAGTGTATCATTGAAAATACCTTATAATATAACGTAATGTGCAGTGTATCATTGAAAATACTTTATAATATATCGTAATTTGTAGTGTATAATTGAAAATTCCTTATAATATAACGTAATATGCAGTGTATCATTGAAAATACCTTATAATATAACGAAATATGCAGTGTATCATTGAAAATACCTTATAATATATCGTAATTGGTAGTGTATCATTGAAAATACCTTATAATATAACGTAATATGCAGTGTATCATTGACAATACCTTATAATTTAACGTAATGTGCAGTATATCATTGAAAATACCTTATAATATAACGTAATGTGCAGTGTATCATTGAAAATAACATATAATATAACGTAATATGCAGTGTATCATTGAAAATACCTTATAATATAACGAAATATGCAGTGTATCATTGAAAATACTTTATAATATATCGTAATTTGTAGTGTATAATTGAAAATTCCTTATAATATAACGTAATATGCAGTGTATCATTGAAACTACCTTATAATATAACGTAATATGCAGTGTATCATTGAAAATACCTTATAATATATCGTAATTTGTAGTGTATCATTGAAAATACCTTATAATATATCGTAATTGGTAGTGTATCATTGAAAATACCTTATAATATAACGTAATATGCAGTGTATCATTGACAATACCTTATAATTTAACGTAATGTGCAGTATATCATTGAAAATACCTTATAATATAACGTAATGTGCAGTGTATCATTGACAATACCTTATAACTTAACGTAATATGCAGTGTATCATTGAAAATACCTTATAATATAACGAAATATGCAGTGTATCATTGAAAATACTTTATAATATATCGTAATTTGTAGTGTATCATTGAAAATACCTTATAATATAAAGTAATATGCAGTGTATCATTGAAAATACCTTATAATATAACGTAATATGCAGTGTATCATTGAAAATACCTTATAATATAACGAAATATGCAGTGTATCATTGAAAATACTTTATAATATATAGTAATTTGTAGTGTATAATTGAAAATTCCTTATAATATAACGTAATATGCAGTGTATCATTGAAAATACCTTATAATATATCGTAATTTGTAGTGTATCATTGAAAATACCTTATAATATATCGTAATTGGTAGTGTATCATTGAAAATACCTTATAATATAACATAATATGCAGTGTTTCATTGAAAATACCTTATAATATATCGTAATTTGGAGTGTATCATTGAAAATACCTTATAATATAACGTAATATGCAGTGTATCATTGAAAATACCTTATAATATAACGTAATATGCAGTGTATCATTGAAAATACCTTATAATATATCGTAATTTGTATTGTATAATTGAAAATTCCTTATAATATAACGTAATATGCAGTGTATCATTGAAACTACCTTATAATATAACGTAATATGCAGTGTATCATTGAAAATACCTTATAATATATCGTAATTTGTAGTGTATCATTGAAAATACCTTATAATATATCGTAATTGGTAGTGTATCATTGAAAATACCTTATAATATAACGTAATATGCAGTGTATCATTGAAAATACTTTATAATATATCGTAATTTGTAGTGTATCATTTAAAATACCTTATAATATATCGTAATTTGTAGTGTATCATTGAAAATACCTTATAATATATCGTAATATGCAGTGTATCATTGAAAATACCTTATAATATAACGTAATGTGCAGTGTATCATTGAAAATACCTTATAATATAACGTAATATGCAGTGTATCATTGAAAATACCTTATAATATAACGAAATATGCAGTGTATCATTGAAAATACCTTATAATATATCGTAATTTGTAATGTATCATTGAAAATACCTTATAATATAAAGTAATATGCAGTGTATCATTGAAAATACCTTATAATATAACGTAATATGCCGTGTGTCATTGAAAATACCTTATAATATAACGTAATATGCAGTGTATCATTGAAAATACCTTATAATATAACGTAATATGCAGTGTATCATTGAAAATACCTTATAATATAACGAAATATGCAGTGTATCATTGAAAATACTTTATAATATATAGTAATTTGTAGTGTATAATTGAAAATTCCTTATAATATAACGTAATATGCAGTGTATCATTGAAACTACCTTATAATATAACGTAATATGCAGTGTATCATTGAAAATACCTTATAATATATCGTAATTTGTAGTGTATCATTGAAAATACCTTATAATATATCGTAATTGGTAGTGTATCATTGAAAATACCTTATAATATAACATAATATGCAGTGTTTCATTGAAAATACCTTATAATATATCGTAATTTGTAGTGTATCATTGAAAATACCTTATCATATAACGTAATATGCAGTGAATCATTGAAAATACCTTATAATATAAAGTAATATGCAGTGTATCATTTTAAATACCTTATAGTATATCGTAATTTGTAGTGTATCATTGAAAATACCTTATAATATAACGTAATATGCAGTGTATCATTGAAAATACCTTATAATATAACGTAATGTGCAGTGTATCATTGAAAATACCTTATAATATAACGTAATATGCAGTGTACTCATTGAAATACCTTATAATATAACGAAATATGCAGTGTATCATTGAAAATACTTTATAATATATCGTAATTGTAGTGTATCATTGAAAATACCTTATAATATAAAGTAATATGCAGTGTATCATTGAAAATACCTTATAATATAACGTAATATGCAGTGTATCATTGAAAATACCCTATAATATAACGTAATATGCAGTGTATCATTGAAAATACCTTATAATATATCGTAATTGGTAGTGTATCATTGAAAATACCTATAATATAACGTAATATGCAGTGTATCATTGACAATACCTTATAATTTAACGTAATGTGCAGTGTATCATTGAAATACCTTATAATATAACGTAATGTGCAGTGTATCATTGAAAATAACATATAATATAACGTAATATGCAGTGTATCATTGAAAATACCTTATAATATAACGAAATATGCAGTGTATCATTGAAAATACTTTATAATATATCGTAATTTGTAGTGTATCATTGAAAATACCTTATAATATAAAGTAATATGCAGTGTATCATTGAAAATACCTTATAATATAACGTAATATGCAGTGTATCATTGAAAATACCTTATAATATAACGTAATATGCAGTGTATCATTGAAAATACCTTATAATATATCGTAATTGGTAGTGTATCATTGAAAATACCTTATAATATAACGTAATATGCAGTGTATCATTGAAAATACCTTATAATATAACGTAATATGCCGTGTATCATTGAAAATACCTTATAATATATCGTAATTTGTAGTGTATCATTGAAAATACCTTATCATATAACGTAATATGCAGTGAATCATTGAAAATACCTTATAATATAAAGTAATATGCAGTGTATCATTTTAAATACCTTATAGTATATCGTAATTTGTAGTGTATCATTGAAAATACCTTATAATATAACGTAATATGCAGTGTATCATAGAAATACCTTATAATATAACGTAATATGCAGTGTATCATTGAAAATACCTTATAATATAACGAAATATGCAGTGTATCATTGAAAATACTTTATAATATATAGTAATTTGTAGTGTATAATTGAAAATTCCTTATAATATAACGTAATATGCAGTGTATCATGAAAATACCTTATAATATAATCGTAATTTGTAGTAGTATCATTGAAAATACCTTATAATATATCGTAATTGGTAGTGTATCATTGAAAATACCTTATAATATAACATAATATGCAGTGTTTCATTGAAAATACCTTATAATATATCGTAATTTGGAGTGTATCATGAAAATACCTTATAATAACGTAATATGCAGTGTATCATTGAAAATACCTTATAATATAACGTAATATGCAGTGTATCATTGAAAATACCTTATAATATATCGTAATTGGTAGTGTATCATTGAAAATACCTTATAATATAAAGTAATATGCAGTGTCTCATTGAAAATACCTTATAATATAACGTAATATGCAGTGTATCATTGAAAAATACCCTATAATATAACGTAATATGCAGTGTATCATTGAAAATACCTTATAATATATCGTAATTGGTAGTGTATCATTGAAAATACCTTATAATATAACGTAATATGCAGTGTATCATTGACAATACCTTATAATTTAACGTAATGTGCAGTGTATCATTGAAAATACCTTATAATATAACGTAATGTGCAGTGTATCATTGAAAATAACATATAATATAACGTAATATGCAGTGTATCATTGAAAATACCTTATAATATAACGAAATATGCAGTGTATCATTGAAAATACTTTATAATATATCGTAATTTGTAGTGTATCATTGAAAATACCTTATAATATAAAGTAATATGCAGTGTATCATTGAAAATACCTTATAATATAACGTAATATGCAGTGTATCATTGAAAATACCTTATAATATAACGTAATATGCAGTGTATCATTGAAAATACCTTATAATATATCGTAATTGGTAGTGTATCATTGAAAATACCTTATAATATAACGTAATATGCAGTGTATCATTGAAAATACCTTATAATATAACGTAATATGCCGTGTATCATTGAAAATACCTTATAATATAACGTAATATGCAGTGTATCATTGAAAATACCTTATAATATAACGTAATATGCAGTGATCATTGAAAATACCTTATAATATAACGAAATATGCAGTGTATCATTGAAAAATACTTTATAATATATAGTAATTTGTAGTGTATAATTGAAAAATTCCTTTATAATATAACGTAATATGCAGTGTATCATTGAAACTACCTTATAATATCACGTAATATGCAGTGTATCATTGAAAATACCTTATAATATATCGTAATTTGTAGTGTATCATTGAAAATACCTTATAATATATCGTAATTGGTAGTGTATCATTGAAAATACCTTATAATATAACGTAATATGCAGTGTATCATTGAAAATACCTTATAATATATCGTAATTTGTAGTGTATCATTGAAAATACCTTATCATATAACGTAATATGCAGTGAATCATTGAAAATACCTTATAATATAAAGTAATATGCAGTGTATCATTTTAAATACCTTATAGTATATCGTAATTGTAGTGTATCATTGAAAATACCTTATAATATAACGTAATATGCAGTGTATCATTGAAAATACCTTATAATATACGTAATGTGCAGTGTATCATTGAAAATACCTTATAATATAACGTAATATGCAGTGTATCAATGAATAATACCTTATAATATAACGAAATATGCAGTGTATCATTGAAAAACTTTATAATATATCGTAATTTGTAGTGTATCATTGAAATACCTTATAATATAAAGTAATATGCAGTGTATCATTGAAAATACCTTATAATATAACGTAATATGCAGTGTATCATTGAAAATACCTTATAATATAACGTAATATGCAGTGTATCATTGAAAATACCTTATAATATATCGTAATTGGTAGTGTATCATTGAAAATACCTTATAATATAACGTAATATGCAGTGTATCATTGACAATACCTTATAATTTAACGTAATGTGCAGTGCATCATTGAAAATACCTTATAATATAACGTAATGTGCAGTGTATCATTGAAAATAACATATAATATAACGTAATATGCAGTGTATCATTGAAAATACCTTATAATATAACGAAATATGCAGTGTATCATTGAAAATACTTATAATATATCGTAATTTGTAGTGTATAAATTGAAAATCCTTATAATATAACGTAATATGCAGTGAATCATTGAAAATACCTTATAATATAACGTAATATGCAGTGTATCATTGAAAATACCTTATAATATATCCGTAATTTGTAGTGTATCATTGAAAATACCTTATAATATATCGTAATTGGTAGTGTATCATTGAAAATACCTTATAATATAACATAATATGCAGTGTTTCATTGAAAATACCTTATAATATATCGTAATTTGTAGTGTATCATTGAAAATACCTTATCATATAACGTAATATGCAGTGAATCATTGAGAATACCTTATAATATAAAGTAATATGCAGTGTATCATTTTAAATACCTTATAGTATATCGTAATTTGTAGTGTATCATTGAAAATACCTTATAATATAACGTAATATGCAGTGTATCATTGAAAATACCTTATAATATAACGTAATGTGCAGTGTATCATTGAAAATACCTTATAATATAACGTAATATGCAGTGTATCATTGAAAATACCTTATAATATAA